>JARLTB010000011.1:7400000-8107500 GCA_030141615.1 Unio pictorum | reverse complement strand
AGAACCCTCCTGTGGCAAAACTAAAGAAGGTCTCATACATACATACATACATACACGCACGCACGCACGCACACAGACAGACAGACAGACAGACAGATAGATAGATAGATAGATAGATAGATAGATAGATAGATAGATAGATAGATAGATAGATAGATAGATAGATAGATATTTAAGTGCATTATATGGGATAGAATTCAGTAGGACTAACTGGACTTTATCGTTGAAACAGAATTGGTAATTACCTGATAGTATTTTGTTCGCTAAATCTGTCAGACATGGTGCAGATGAAAGCAAGGCTCTCCATTTTGCCATCCATCAAAAACTGCCTTCTTAGACCCTGGTCTAGAAGATCCCTGGACGTGACGTCATCAGTCGCCCGGGGCATTGCGTTGACCACCCACACCGAATGGCATTCTTTTAAAAACTAAAGTAATGTTCTACCAATAAATCAAATGTACTATTCGGAGAGAGATTACATACATACATACATATAAAGAACACTAAAGGACCAGTATTGGATGAGAATATATATATATATATATATATATATATATATATATATATAGAGAGAGAGAGAGAGAGAGAGAGAGAGAGAGAGAGAGAGAGAGAGAGAGAGAGAGAGAGAGAGAGAGACCAGATCCAAAATTTTGGGAAATCTTTGACCATTTGAAGCAGGTGATATAAAATGATATTTTGTTAGAATGGTCATTAATAAAGACCGTCTATAGAGATAGTTAGTCTGACGTCGATGGTATTGTTAACATGAATTGGCGGTTAGATAAAGTAATCATGATTGGCTAAGATACAACGAGGGTGTGTGTGTTCCCAGATTAAATTAAAGTTTTTTAAGTAATCTACCTTGCGAAATTAGTCAGTCTAAATATCTGAGAGGAGCCAACTTAAGTTCCCTAGAGTCAAAACATGTTTAACATTCATTCATCTGATATAGTAGAAATCATTTTATGATTCAACTTAATTCATTACTCTGCTAAGCATGGCAAGAATAATTTTATTTGTTGTAAAGATTATACGAATAATGTATCCTTTAGGTTTCATTCATTTCGTCTGATACGAACCGTGAGAAGTAAATTATCTGTCTTAAATGAGTTGTATCATGTATGCTGAGAACTGACTTTTTTATGTCTGGAGATGTATGTCAATTAATCGCTAATTAGAGAGGAACGTAGTGAGGAAAACTAGTGAAGTCCATTGATTCGTTTATAATTAATTTGTGAATTCGTTTCAACTGAGAATCGATGGCGTTAGCATTAGGAACGCGTGTCGACTGTTATAATTCAGCTAGTAATTAGCTACAACGGGGTGTAATGGTTTATCTAAGCTGTATGCTAATATCATGGTTCCAGTAGGAATTCGTCTACAGCAATACAATACATTAGTTTTTTTATATTAGGGTTGTGAGTGCGTATTAGGTTACGAACGGACCATATTAGCTTAGTTATGTTGAATTACGATTAGATGTTCTGATAATTAACGCGTGGAAATACTGTTATATCCCAGAAGGGAAAAATCTGACACGTACTTAGGTTGGGTATTATATTTTATGTAAAGGGAACATAGCTACATATCTGTACTGCACAGTGAAAAAGCACAGACTACATCAATGACGACTGATGACCTGAAGAGGCTAGAGGAAGTGAGAGAAGGAAAATAAATACGACAACACCGACCTGTCACCAACAGTGATTTGGAAAAGACCGGAAGTAACCAGGTGATGCTGACATGCCGGCGATTTGAACTAGATCAGTCTCTCGATGATTATACTACGAAATTTGTTTATTGTTTTAACAGGACGGCTAATTAAATTTCGCACGAAAGTGGTACATCTGTTTCTAAGAGAAAGTGAATCTTTCAAATATCATATTTTATTTCATTTTTATTGATGGAATTGATCAAATTGCTATAACATTTTATATAAGGGAGCTCATTTATATTCTGCTCAGATCTCTGTGATTCTATCTTTTCATTTCATATTTATTTTTTATTTTTTACTCGATCCAGGCAATAATACCTTGGTTGGTCTATCATCTCATAAAGAACGAAAATCATAATCATAAGAAACGAGGATCTTAAAACACCCCACCTCTCTGACACGCATGTTTTGATCTTCTGTGGTCTCGAGTCTAATCCTCAGTTACGACAAGTGCTATCCATCAAAGGTCGCTGGTTTCACTCTAGTTATCTGCGTTTCTAACCAATAAATGATTACAGCACACCAACATCCAAGCCGCCGTTAACAGCGCGTTTGAATATGTTGTAAAGCAATTGACATCAAAATAAAGTTTCAAAAAAGCTACAAAACAAACCGAATCAAATCGAGGTTTAATTCTTCTTAAGTACGACTAATGCCAATTCATGTTATTAACTGCTTCGCTAAATGGATAGTGTATATGTGACTTAATCTTCGTTAAAATATAGTGTGCTCGCTCAGCCGTGTGACGACGATAATAGTGACTTAAGTTGCAGGATTTATTTTTCCAGCACACCTAAACAATCAGCAGAAAACTTATTTTTGTGTAAGGTACTTACTCAAAAGGCACTGCTGATCAACCCAGTTGTGTCGACTGTGTAACATATGTACTAACAGGAATTATACGTATTATTTTTATGTTCTGCACTTTGGTCGGCTAATCTTTTGTAATCTGGTGAGGATGTATATCTTAAGTTACACGCGTTGATATGTCTCTAGTCATTTTACTGCGAAAAACATATGCTATCATAAGTGATACCTGATTCCTCTGTCTAGTATAACACTAGTAATTGCGTTCGTTTTTCAGTATGATTATACAGGTTTCATATGACTTTTCAATCTTAAAAAACACTATTTGTCATTACTTATTCATCCAAATGTGACAGTTTGAAGAGATTATCTTCGTTATCATTTATAGCCACTACACATCGTAAGTGGCAATGACAATCGCTACTACTGGAATCAAACTATTAAACCAAACACAAAGTCTTCTTCGTGGTTTAAATTATAAAATATCTCAATGTGAAATTTCCTTTTTCATTAGGCTAGTTTGAAAATTACAGCACTGACCATACAGAGAAATTATGTATGTATATGTATACTATGCGTTAACGTATAGTGTATGTATACTATACACACCTGAGTCCAGACGCCAATTTGTATGTGCCTTGCTTTTTGTGTTTAAAAATATTCCAGGTCTTTTCAGTTGTAACATCATCAAACGATATATTAAGGGGAAAGTGGCTGAGTCCCTCAGTCACTTCCGCTGACGCACACAACGTATAAATGGGAAATAGGTGTGGCATGCAAACATTAAAGTTCGACTAAAATTGGCCATACATAATTTATGCTGATTGGAATCGGGTCGGGGTACTACCTACGAATGTAGTCCCAGTCTGTTTTAAGAGCATAATGTTTCTCTCTCCTTTTGCGTGTGATACATGATATTTAAGCATAGTTAGTGTTGATTTAAAGGTATTTGTTTAGGCTCCACTCCTAAAACATTATGGTGGTGTAGTCTGTATATTTTGGCGATAGTGCCCAGTGAGCATTTACACGATCCGGTAGTGAAATATGTGACCCAGTGCACAGTACTTTACTTGTATATAGTTCAGCTTCCTAAAATATGCCCGATAAGCTAGGACAAGAACTTCACTATGAATTCATCTTTGAAAATACGTTAGAATAAGACAGTATTTTTTATAATTTGAGCATTATATTCAACGAAGAAAGAAAAAACGTAATAAATAACACAATGATTATACGTAAGACTCAAAGAACCTAACCTCTTTTGCAATTTTGTTCCTGGCAGGGTTAGAATCACGGATACCTGGGAGATCTACCAGAGAGGCCCCGCTGCTACATACGTCTGAATTGGGAAGCTTGATCCGTACGTGCTTGATTATAGGCCACAGACTTTGGGTGTTCGTGCCGTGCTCCTTTGTTATAATAAACTTCTCAATTTCGTCTCGAAATTTTTCTATCTGAATAGAAAAAAGCATATATGTGTGTATGTGTGTGTGTGTGTGTGTGTGTGTGTGAGAGAGAGAGAGAGAGAGAGAGAGAGAGAGAGAGAGAGAGAGAGAGAGAGAGATATTAAACGTCACTCCACTCCTGCCTATGTAGTAATACACAGTAGCAAGGAGACAGACAGACAGGAAGAGACAAAATGAAATGAATTGTAATGTCATGCAGCACACTCCTGGTTATATCGTAATAAAGTATCGATTACAATTATATATAAGTACAAAAGTTAACATTTCCATTAGTTGTGTGGATTATTTTTTATATATATATAAATACCACAGCATTTTGCCTTGCTTCCCACTATTCGCAAGGACGCCACTGGGGCAGGAGTGGGGGGGGGGGAAGCTGTAAAGCTGATGTAGTCTATATACGAAATTTAACAAACCCATCATGTTTTGACATCCCCCTCCCCCGAAAATAATTGAAATGACGTCCCAGATTAATCGTCCCCTCCCCCAATCACTAAAGAACATAAATAAGACGATTTTTTTTATATCTCTCAAAATACCCAAAATAAAACCCGAAACTTGAATTTCAATAGTATATGGCGCAAGAACAGTTAGTTATTCGATTAATATAGTCTTGCAAGTCTAATCTGTGTTAACTTTTATCAGTATTTTTTACATTTTCTTTACATCTGGTCTGTGATGACTTTGATATGTAGTTATTTATTTCTTTGACCAATATCGGCTTCTCAAATAAACCTTTAGTGGTGTGAGAAAACGTCCATACACTAACTTAACCTGCGTCATCCTAGCATATTTACAATGGAAAATCAACGAACAAAATGTTTCCATGAAAAAGATTGTTTTGACGAAAAATCAACAAAATGTTTCCGTGAAAAGATTATTGCGATATTTGCTAATACAGTGGAATATTATTTGCCTGCAGTGACACTGAATCTGAAAGATGAAATACGATCTAGTTGTCTTGGGCATGTATATATACTTGTCAATAATCACCCGTTTTTTTTTTTTTTGCATGCATAAAAAAAAACATAGAGAAGTTTCAAGAAAACTAAATTTCCAGGTCTTCCAATATTCACGCTTTAATGTTATAATTACCCCCATGACCTTTGAAATCGGACAGGTACAAAAAAGGAGCAGTAAAAAAAAAATGTCTGCTCGGATTATAGGTAAACTAATGCTGGACGGCGTATTTGTACAAGTAAGCAAGTCAACATCACGTAGGCGTAAAGCATTGTAATACAGAAATAAGGGTATTGTGTTTTCGAAATTCGACTGTGAAATACAGTAAAGATTGTTTTACAATGTTTCACAGGGAACTGGAATAAATAAAAAAAATATTATAACCCAAAAATGTAATATCTAAAATCATCGTTTATTTTTCAGAATGTTTATATTCGTGTATATGCTCATGTACATCTCGAAGACGATCAGCATACATGTAATACACCAGCTGTAACAGTTTCAGCTACATACACAAGCAAGGGGATTTCAATTTTCACCAGCTTTTGTAGTAATCAGAGACTTTTTGCTTATGTGTTTTTGTGACAAGCAAAATTCTTATAACGAATATCAGGCTTGGCAATCTCAGCATTTACATACAGTTAAATGTAAGCTACGTAATGTAGAACCTTGCTAGCAATTGGTACAAGTGTTGGTGATACGCCGTCACTGTCCTCGTCAACTCCAGAAAATATGTCCCTACCTGGCCATCATTACTTTGACAAACAATATCTTCAATTGCAGGAATAACAAATGTGACAACATCACTATCGCAATTAACATAATCTGAGATATCGATATCGTTGTTATCAGACCCTAGATGACATAAGCATCACACACATTGCAAGGGAACTGGGGTAAATAAAAACAAATGAACAACGTCGTAATATAAGTTATATAAGTAATAACATATTTCCTCACTAAATTCTGGCATAACAAAGTTGTTTTCGACACAGTCTGCGGAAACATCAAATCATGTACGAATGATCATATTGGACCGCTCTGATGACCTAAGTTGTTATAGTGTCCGCCTCGGATGCGGGAAGTCGCAGGTCAAACCTCGGTAAAGTCAAACCGAAGACATAAAAGTGGTACTAGCAGCTGCCTCGTTCGGAGCTCAGCATTAAGAGATTAGTGTTAGGACTTGCCGGCCTGATATTAGGATCATGTGACTGCGTGGGACATTATCCTACATGTATGTGGCTTGATGCCCCAGTGGTAAACAAAGCTATAAACTGACACACAGCAGATATTGTGGTGATATGACTGAAAAATTGTTAAAGCTACGTTAAAGTTCCAACACACACACAGATCATATTGATTGCGGAAAAAAATCATTTATTTTCTCTCGACGTATATTAGGATTTAACACGCCAGGACGAAGACTTCAAAATTAAGATGCCACCTCGGAACGCAAAGAATATTTAGTTCAAGCTGCACACAGTTTCAACAAACTGGTATAGAACGACAAAGTAAAAATTCGCAAAGCAGAAAAATTGTTTTATGCTGTAACTTCACTGAACTAGCAACCTGTGGCTCTAAATTAGCGATTATTAATGAAACATGGCTATCATGGATCTGTTACCTAGCACATTTGTTGTGTCCTTTGTTATTTACCAATAAAGAATGAATTGTGAATAAAAACGCATTTCTTAAGTGGTTCCTTTTTTTGCGCCTTTTGGATTATTTTAACCACCGCAGTTATTAATATGTCTTCGAAGCGTATATCGTTAAATATGTATTTAAGTATTTAATGTCAAATAAATTAAAAAGAAGACTTTGGGAGCTACGAATATGATGCATATACATAATACATACTTTAGATAGAATTATATCAAAAATAGATAGAGGTTCATTTACAATAATTTTTAATTAGTTCATCTACTTAGACATATATGAAGAACATAATCGTCGGAAAATTCGAAAATTTGGTTCTTGTAAAAGCTCAATTAAATTTAACATTCAGACTTGGAGAATGACTCATTCAAAGCGATGAACAAGCTGAGTTCAGAACAGAAACAGGCCTGTTGACATACGGAATAGAAATCGATAATGTGAATTTAAAACTGTTTGAACATCACTATTTTACATAGAAAAGGTTAGATTCCGATTCTTCACGTTATGGAATAAAGAACACGCTGTTTACTTTTAATCCAATATCAACAGAAACACCCGGATTTATTTCATGTTCAAGTTGCTACGACTTCGTACACACCCAATGTTTTATTAGAATGACAATGCACGTCCATATAGTTTAGTTTATTTCATTTTCAGCTTTTCAATGTTACGACTTAATGTAAGAGTCTGCTTTTAATGTATTCTTTTGTGAGTACTCATTTCTGTTATAAATTGCAAATCAAAATAACTAAAACCTTTATCTTTAGTTTAGTCATTGATTATCATTGCCTGACACCACACCAATTATTGTTCACACCTTCTTAATAAGTGTATTAGTTTGTGACTGTTTTTCATTGCTTAATGTCAGCAACGAAAGAAAATTTAGCAAATAAATGTTTCTCTTGTTCCCAGCCTTCCACTTAAATCTATCATAAATAAATTTGATATTTGTCACATTTTTTTATGTACTAGACATGACAAAAATCAATGATTCAGAGTAATCGTGAGAATCGATTACTTTTTTATCTTCATCTTTTATGCCTATGTTCAATCTGTCAAGTGTGTCTCTCTGTATTTGCTTGTAATTAAATAGTATCCAGGACAATATTTCTTTTTTTTAAACAAGAAACTACCTTATTAGTGTTAAATAGTTCAATTGTGCCGTAATCGTTCCGTTTGATATAATTATTTGCTTAGTTGATTTGCGCAAGGTAAATACATACAGTATGGTGGTTTCAAAAATCCGCTTACTGTGTCATATTCGGACCGTATAATTTTCTTGTTATTAAATCTCAACAATTCAGCATTGTTGCTGGTAATAAACACCAAGTATTTTTAGTTTTGAGTTCTGTTTTAAACTTTCAACATTGATACTTTCATCTTTGTAATTATTAGCAGTCATTCCCTCTTTTTGTTAAAGGTTGTAAAATCAATCCTTATGAAGATTTTCCTTGTTCATTATTGTCGGTTACGTGAGGAAAAACTATTGGTTTTTAGTTAGACTGAAATCTTGAAAACCCCAACTAGAAACTATATGCTTGGTAATAAAATGGTGAATTGAACAGCTTTGTTATCAACCGTTTGTCCGGAATATATTTCTTCCTCGGGACACCGCCAAATACAATTATGCTTTCTTTTTTCGGCCATAGAGGTTCGCTAATCTGAAAAAAAAACTACATAAAGGAGATTTTGAATAGTCAAGAGTTTCTACCAAACTAACAGCTTTAATCGTTACAGTTTTTATGTTAATCATATATCCTCGCTCAGAGAGTAGTGTTTCTTCAGAACACGTTACCCGCCCCGCGGTGACGACTTTGTGGACTTCTCCAAAATTTCTTTATCTTTAAATATCATTCCTCAGTATATTAGTCTAAAACCTCTGCAGTTTTCAATTTTGCTGACCAAATCAGTTCTCTCTCGTTAATATTTAAAATTAACGGACAAAGTCCTAGCTTTCCTAACTATTGGCATTGTAAGATATATAATAGATGATGTCCATACGCAATTACGTGCACCACCGACACACAACACAGACCCAAGGCGGAGCACGTGTGCCTTTATATTAATTTATATACAGAAGAAGAAGAAAAAAAACAGTTTTGTTGTTGTAATCAAGTATTAGTTTCACACAACATTTTGTTTACGCTTGATATTATTTTATGTATTAACTAAAACGTTAATTTGTTTCTGGCAATAGGCTATACAAAGTCTATATTTTCAGGTTGTATGTAGACCAAGTCGTTGCTATGCTAAACTTCTTTCAGAGATTAGTGTTGCCGTTCAGTGGTTTTGTTTGTTCTTAGCCTGTAATATTACGGTTTGCTTGGATTGTGTCATTTCATTCGCTTTCGACCAATAAACAAGATGTCTCAATGATTAACAACACCACGTATCAAATAATGGATCGTGATGACTGGATTCATAAAACGTTTTTCACACGTATCGAGCAATGCACGAGAATTCACTCTTGCGTCATGTTTTGATGTTTAATAGCATCACGTTCAATGCAGTGTGTCAAGCAAATTAGTTGATTGTTAAAGCCAATATATAAAACAAATTCTATACAAAAATTGCCAAAAAATCGTAGCAAAAAGCGAAGAGAATGAAACAGGGAACATGTAAATGAATGTAAACGTAATCACATGAAACAGCGATACAATGGTGATGAAAAGTCCGAATATAATGTAAGAATGCAAGAATTTCATGCAACAATGAATATATGGTCTCCAACAGTAACTGGTTACATTTTACAAGTGTAATGGTGATGTTAGTATAACTTTTTCACGGATCATGTCATTCCATGTGCCTCTTTTGGTCCCTAGCAACAAAAAACGCTGTTTTCTTGATTACTAGATGGACGAAATTTAGCAAAATGAGATTTAAAAAAAAAAGATAAAATGTCTTCGAAGAAAGAGACAGAAGACAAAAACTAAAAGTTGAATTGTTCAAGTTGCTTAACTTTAACATTGAGGAGATTGTGAATAGTTTGTTTAATTATTTTATCTTCGAGACTTTATTACACAGTAAGTGACTGCTGGTTTCTTACCAGTTTATGCAGCCATTAATATTTATCACATAAATTCATCATCAAACAAGGCAGTACACATTTATTTATTAGCCACTTTATTTGAGTTTGATTATGCCGAACCTCCAACATTTCCATTTGTTGTCGGCTGTTTCATATTTTAAATTAATACGCACAAATGTCATTACACAGTGTATAAATACCCTCAAACTGTGTAATCCCAGCGTGAAAGACAAAACGTCAGTTAAGGTTTGGTACATAACCATATGTAAAATAAGTAAACTATAAATAAATTCATGCTATATACTGAGTGAGTAAATTTTGAACTAAATACGTTACAAATATACATACAGCTGAAAATGATCAAATCCATATTGCATCTAATGGACTGTCAGATACAACAGTCGATGTAAAAAGAGCAAAAAGGTTTCTTAAATACTGGCTTTAACCTTTTTGCATCTTGTTCAATTGCAAAACAAGTCGAAGGTTCTAGTTCTTTGAAATAATTAAATTTGAAAGAATTAAATATTGAGGATTTCGCACACCGATAACTTGACACTACATACGCATGACAGATAAATGTATGTATAACGTAACTGAATTAGAGATACAGAAGTAGTGTTGTGTGCTGTACGACATGACAAGGACAGAACTGTGCTGAATAACATGATGAAGGTAATTTCACAAGATAAAATGTTTATCTTGCTTTTAATTTCAGATTGTATAATTTTATAATTTTATTTAAATTTCCAGAACAGAAATATGTGGACAACGTTCGGAGAGTAGAAATAACGGTTGATGACGTCATCATTAAATTTCCCTAATATTCAAAGATAACACAGATTCTGCACCGTGTTCGGTACAAATATTAGACACTAACGCATATTAACTGCAGAGTAGAAACTGGTAGAATGGGCTACCTCCGTCAGGTTCATTTTTCCAAAAAGGGATTGTGACCGTAATGGTGAAAAAAAAGGTTAATTCGCCGATTGGATTCTGAACATGGTCATTTAAGAGTTATGCGTTGGTACGTCACTGTCTTTTGAATGTAGATGTGTAGTTTTTAAGTCTTCTTGCGATTCTGAAGCAATAAAAGACTCGTGAGAAAAGGTCGAATCGAGCGAAGGTTGTGGTCACGCTTGCACTCATTGTGTTTATTTATATTACCGATAAGGGGAATTCATATTGTCAGAGATTTCGCCGTACTTTATTGATAAAACGTCAGACTCATGTGAGTTAGCTTATGGGTCGGTGGTTCTTTCCCGGGTTTACAGGGTTCTTCCTTCACCAGTTATACTGGCGTTAAACCCTACAACCACCACCACCACCACCACAACAACAACAGCAACAACTAATTTCCATACATTTGAACACTACGATTTAATTTAGTACGATAGTAGGGTCAGTCTTACATTATATACATTTGACCATTTACGTCAGCACGAGAATATGGTCTATACTAATTTCCATACACTGGACTGGTACGGTATACGTTAGCACGAAAGTTGTGCATGTACTTTTTTCCATACATTTGATTAGCACGAATGGAGGGTCTGTACTAATTTCAATACAATGGACCTGTGCAATTTTAAGTTTGCACGATTTTAGTAGTTGTAGTAATCTAGAGCATATATATTGGCAAAAAAGGAATTTTAAGTTATCGAAATATCTCGATGTATTTATTTAATTTACGCATGCAAATCATTGAGGAAAAAGATGTTAAATTCAGATGAGAATAAATGATTCTCCATTTATTCTCTACTGAATTTAATATCTTTTTCCATAACGGGCAAATCATTTATGATGATGTGTCTGTAAATGTAATTCATATCATTTATTAGCTCTTTCCATCGTATCGTTTACTTTCTGTCTTTCTTTATTCTTGAAATTTGGTGAAGAATTTTGTATCTTACCTCACTAGCACTGCACGTTAAATGATGACTTTTTCCAAGCCACTGGTTGACGGATTCGATGTTGGACAAATGGTCAAACGTGTCTATCTTTCCATACACGGCCCTGACTTTGCAATAGGACACGTACATATCAGAGCCGGATTCTGCTGGTTTCATCCGCAGGGACCCGTCCTCACTCGTCAGATCCTCTAAAAGAACTCGAAGTTCTCCAAACCAATCCTAAAAGGAAGAATGACACAATGTAGAGTTGTTAATGAGTAAGAGAAGAAGTAAATATTCTAAGTTTTCATAATAAACCAGAAGTTAAAACACAGTCACCTAGTGTAGGTGCACGACACACGTTCGTCCAATGATGTACCCATATTGCAACTTTTGTGACTTTGTTTTATAATATACTTATATACAAATGCAAACTACTTTTTAAGCTAAGTAACTTTGCTTAAATATCGTTCTGAAAAGCAACGACTGAGTTTTGATTTGGTCATATTTTCTTTCCAAGATGTATCCATGTTACAGGTGCGATCTTAACAGGTGAAGAAGAGTTACAAGCCAGACTGCAGACTGATTGCACTGATAAACATAGAACAATGGACAAACTGCAGAAACAGTCTCGTGGAGGGCATAATCATGCAATAGTTGATCAAATGAATAGCGCTACATGAACGCTACGCAGTTCCGAAGCAATGAAGAGCTGAGTGCACTGACCAAAGGCACACCGTAGAAGCATTATTAACGAACACAATACTCACTTATTAAGAGTCCATCATGCTAACTATTTGCCATTGCTCTGATATGGTTCGTCCGTTGCTTAGGATTGAGGACACTAGAAGCAAATGGGAGATTTGTTTGAAACAGCTGTTTGTTACCTCCCCTTAGTCTTAGAAAATTTGAGACCAACACGAGAGGTAGCTCTTACACTTGCTGACAGAACCGGCCTGAGTGTTTTGGCGCCGTAGGCAAACTCTCACTTTGGCGATTCCTTCTGACAAGATCTACCTCTGTCTAATTTGGCACCTCTTAAAACCTGGCGTCCTTAGAAACCGCCTTTTTTCGTTTATATGGTCGGACCGGAACTCATTGCTTTTAACAATTTGCAGTACTAATCTAAGCATATATAAATGATTTTAAATTTAAATCTTTGCCCAAATTAAGGGTCTCAAAAAAACTATTAGAAGTTTAATGTAAAAGCAAAGAAACAATTAAATAAAATACAGAGCTCCAAAAGTAAAATCAAACTTAGAGTCGCTCAGTCTGGGTAAAATTTGCTTGTATGTAGAGAAACAAATAATGAGAAAATTACGAAATGTTTTCATTATTTTTACTTCTCTCAGAGCAAAATCATTGGAAGATCAAACGTTTGGACATTTTGAGCACATGTTCAAATGTTGTGCACTGACAGTTTCATGACTGTGAAACCAAGACTTAGCCGATGTACTATCTAGAACCCAAAGTTTCTACCATTCAGCAATCACTATAAGCAACAATATAGACTGCCGTTGCCTCCATGCACAGGCATAACCTTTACGTTCACATGCCATAATGAAAACTTTATATATTCCCCGTGTTTGGAAGAATACGTTTGTAAAGAATTCATTTTCTGGGGAAGATTTGTTAATTTCCTGTTTTTAATTAAATCAATCCATGAATCAGTTTTTAAGTTTAAAATAAAAGATCTGAATGTAATAAACATTTACGTAAGTCTACACCAAATAGACAGCAATCGCAGTCAGCCATTGTAAACATGGCTTTTCGTAGAAAACATAACTTTAGAATAACATGTACGACACGCTTGCCAATGTAAAAGGACATAAAACATAAGCGATTTCTCTTTAAAATCATTACTTTTATCATATCAATATTGAGATACTATTAAGAGCTGATAGAAGTCAGAAGAGTTTAAGTCACAAACTAACACGGGTGTGGCAGCCAGCATAGCCATTAAAAAAAAGTATATTTTATCATGCCTTTCCATTACAACACTGATGAGCCACTTCATCATTATCTCACATAAAATACGTGCAATCCATTTTTCTTATAGCCTACCATTTCTTTCACATGTACAGCATGGCTTCACAACGTGTATTCAGCAACTATAATTATTCTGTGTAGGTTAGGCTGTATACAGAATGGAAAGATATGTGTGGTCAACAGTGAAACATAAACGCCCAATATTTCAATGTAGGTCTCGGTGATCGCCTTTTTCTGTAAGTGTGGAGTACTAATAGAAGCATCCAGTTATCAACTTGCACGATTCCAAGATCAATAGCAACCAAGAAGTGGATTTAAAAAGCATTAAATATTGGTCACAGAGACATTTTTGTTGTTATGGTTTATTTCGTATCAAAAGGCGTCTCCTCGCTAGGTTTCATTGTTCTATTTAGGATGGTATACTAATAGCATGCCCAAACTATCTGGTAGTGAGTTAAATCAAAGAACAAAACCAAAGCCAATAAATCAATAATAGGCCATGGGAAGCTTTATTGTGTCAATATGTCGGAACTAATGTTGATGCAATATCATGGCCGGGTTCTGACACTAATATTGCCTTAAAAAAAAAAACATCGCACATAAACTTTAATCCATATCATTGAAGCGTACATTAGGGCCATTAATACCTAATTTTGTTATAAGGGTGCAAAAATCAAATTTGGTTCCTTCATGAAATTGAATGATTCTAGAAAGGTTAGTTTGTATCTAACTTGATCCGTATTTAAAAATGAAAATAAACTGTGTCGCTATGAGCTCACGGAAAAATCAAAATCAGTAATATGTGAAATATAAGTTTCAGTGGGGTGGGGTATTCTTTTGTTGTGCAGGTGCGGTGCTCATGGAGACGCATTCAATCATGTGGCTTTTGGGGGTTTTAGCGTAGCATTAATACTTTTCAGTCATATCGCTACGATGTCTGCAGCGAGACAAGTTTATAGTGATGTCTAGCACTGGGGAATCATGCCGTAGATATGCAGCATCATGTCCCACCAAGTCACATTATCCTGACAATAGGCCGACCAATCTTAACAATAACCTCTTAATGCTAAGAGCCAAGCGTAGCAGCTGCTAGTAACATTTGTACAAGTTTTTTTTTTATATTACTCGGCCGGGGTTCGAATGACCTCCCACATCCGAAATGGACGTTGAGTCACAGTGACCTAAATTTTAATGAGGGAGTAGTCAAGATGCATATACTTACAATCTTGAATGATTCTAGATATAACAGATCATATACAGATTTCAAAACAACTCAATTAGGTCATGTGTTAAATGCAAACACTTAAATAAGGAGAGTACTTTGTGAAATGTAATTTACAGTAACCTTATTTGGCCAGAATGTAATACTAACTGTTATGCTTCAAAATATCTAGTTTGATGATTATATCACAACATTTGCTTTAGAAATAAACTTAAAAACACAAAGTGTAAGCAAAGTAAGTGAAGAGTGAAATATGTACCACATTGACCTTTTGGGATGATGGTGTAGTAGTTATCAAGACGAATCACCCACCACCACCACCACCACCCTCTCCAATTTGATTGATTCGAGTTTTGTATGGTATGCATGCATGGCGCAAAGACCTAAATAGTGATAAGCTAAATGCCTCAAGAAGACGCAAAATGCACAAATAAAAAATACATGTATGTATACGTTTAACACACCATCCCCCTTTCTATATGGGTAAGTAATGCAAAACACTCTTAAAGCTGTTTTCTAGGAATTACAAATAGTGAACGTCTGAGATGCAGAGGCTGTGTATGTGCACACCCTTTCACGTAAAGTAATGAACTAGTGCCTTACATTTGTTTGGAGAAACTCGATGTCTGCTTCGAACTTGTTTTTCTCTTTATTTTGCACTACTTCCACCACTACTGACGTGCATGCCCGGTCGTCAGATGTTGGAAGAATAGAGCTGCTGTCAAGTAACGAATTCACGAGAGTGGATTTTCCGGTCCCTGTTCCGCCCATCAAGGCGATTATTGTCCGCGGCAATTCCGTCTTCGGTGATACTTTCTCCAGGTCGCCACTGAAATTTTTTCATAATGTCACTATTGAGTCTTCAGAAGAATTCAACAATTTAGAAACCACTTGTTTGATTATTTCAGTAAGTGATTCGTGGTGTTTTTATCCCTATATGTCCTTTGACTTAGATGGCGGATAAAATCCCTCTTGAATGAATTTTTTTTAATGACTAAATGTGCATCGCCTAGGGCACATTACAATTACATACCTTTATTTTGCCAAATAAAATTTTAGAATTTTTAAAAAAATAAATATTGCACAATTTAAAGATGGATGTACGATAAGACGCGAGTTAGCTAAATGCTGCTTCACCTGCCTGTAACACAGCTCTAACACGTTTAAATGATGGATACTGCATTCGAAGACAGTCTGGAAAATAGGTAAATATCGATGTATGCTACTAGACAAGAAAGGTAGACAGAAGCAAAGAGATAAATAAGTAAAATAAAAGAAGAATAAATGAATGAATGAATGAATAAATAAATAAATAAACAAACAAAGGGATGAACTAATGATTAAAGAAAAGGAAAGTGGAGAGAAAAGCGCTCGCTTGAGAGTTATCCTAACTTGAGCAATAAAAATGCTCACAATTCTTGAATATAAAATATTTATAATACATTATCAATAAACGCCTATACACAATACAGCCTATCTCTATGTGTGTTTAAGGAATGGGATATTTAGTTGTAAACAGCTTAAACGTTCTTAATAACAGCATTATTGTCCACCATCGTAGCTTTTAGACTTCAAAGAGTAACAGCAGTATTATTATTATTATTATTATTATTATTATTTTAATTACTACTACTACTCTTATTATTATTATTATTATTATTTTAATTACTACTGCTACTCTTATTATTATTATTATTATTATTATCATTTTTATTATTATTATTATTATTATTATTATTATTATTATTATTATTATTATTATTATTATTATTATTGTTATTATCAGTTAGTAAAATAGCTAGTTAGTTTTAGTAAAGAGCCCTCGACACTCCTTGTCATCAACGATCACTGCTGAATAACGTAGTTAATCAATGCATTGTTTTGCCCCGTTCACAAACCAGTTGTAAAATCAGGCAACAATCACAGTACCTGTGTGAACCGTCTAGTTGCTATTAATAGCATTTCTTTATTTTATATTTTTTTCATTATTTATTTTCAACGACTTTGTCGCTGTAACGGATAACGCTTGGTTGAGAACATATAACTTTATACAAAGAACGCTTGGTCGACAACACGTACCTTTATACATATCTCCGCATTTTGTTCTATATTCGATTGTTTTTGTGTTGAACTGTTACTACCGTTAGCGTGTTCATCGTCTGCACAGAAGACCCTATTGACTAACACGAGTTACATTTATATTTGAAGAAAAAAATAAATTATACATAATAGGTGAATTGGTCCGTTCTGATTCAGATAGACGGCTGTTTGCACAAATTAGTACTTGGACCTGATAACGTTATCGTGGCAAATATTTCAGTGAGTCAGCATGCAATTGGATATACTATTAATTTTTAGAACATAAATATAAGTGTAATACCATTATGTTAACTTAAACTGGTGAATATTAGTTAATATACCAAGTGTAAACAAGAGTACCGAGAAGGTCTAAAACTTTGATCAAAATGTGTGGCACAGAAAAAAGTTAATATGTAGAAAGAAGCCTTTTTTATTCAGTCATAATGGTCATTCATGTGGATACATCGACTCCATTGCAATAGGATTCATTCTTACCCATCGTTTAGGCCATCCTAACATTTCGGTGAAGGCACATGGTCGAAAATGAAGTTTTGTGCAGTAAAATTTAATCAGAGGCCCTGACATAGATACTTTGTTTTTTTAACCCCCAAATCAATTTGCTTCTTCATATTTTTAAGTGCAAGCCCTCCACAAATGTTGGTCAATGTATGTTGTGTAGACATTAGCTTATTATGCAAAATAAATTTAAAAAGTCTTCTCTTAGTTACAGTGACCGTGACCTTTTTGATTAAGGATACTTTTTACCTTCACATTACTATCAACAAACATTTGTGAATGTAGGTATATGAACATGTTTTTGTGCAATGTCCATTTTATTTTTCGTTATTTTCATAGCCACGGTGACATTGAGGTTTAATGCAAGACTCAATGAGTTTCTATTCTACTGGAAGTGCAAGTCATCTACAAAGTGTTGTCTAATTATATGATGTAGAACAAATGTTATTGTGCGCAAACAATGTTTTCTTGACCTTTTGACCCCCCAAACTCATTTTTCATCTTATTTACCCAAAGTGCAAACCATACGCAAAGATAACGTTATTTTGAGGAAACGAAAAAGGTACTAATGGACGGACGAGTAAACTGAAAATCATACTGACACCGTCATAATACTAGCTTTGTCATTTGGTGAGCGTATTAAAATATAGCATCGGTTCCCAAAGTGGGCGACCGCCCAAATGGGGTGGCGTTGGGATGGCCGAGGGAGCCCTAATGCTAACTAATGCGCTGAGGATAACCAAGGGGCGGTGGATCTAAAACGTTTTGGAATCATTGAAATAGAGTCAAAAGCAGTTTAGTGTTCCCAGTCAAATGCAGTCAATAGGTCACCAAAGAACATTATTAATTTACAAACATTTTACAAACTTTAACAATCATGAAATGTCATTTTCAGAAGCTAATTTTCCATTTTTCGTAACATATCAATAAATGTATACTTTACTTAACCATGCGGCATCTATGGACCATATGCTTCCATACTTCAATAGTGTTCATAGTACTCCGATCTAATCGGTTCAGTTCCGCCATATTGCGACCGACAAGAGTGATAGGTGAGTTACATTAAATGCCAGAACGCCAGGCTAATATGCTCAAACGTCGGTTATGATCAACCAGGTCTGAAATAGTGCTTTTTTCTGTCTTATTCAATGGTCTGTTCTAATTTTCATAGTTTCCAAGTCATCGGATATTGAGAGTATGCTATCTGGTTTTAGTGTATGATCACGTAATTGCTAGTGGCCAACACGAGATTCAATCTGCCATTGATGTAAAGCGATAAGCTCATTTTGTTAGCACCAGCGTTTTCCAGTTTATCAGTTCTCGTTGCAGCCTTGGAAAACTATGTTTGTTGGACATAATTACTAATATAGTAAGTTTGTATAATACAGTATTATCTGTGTATCTCATGTATCGTCCATGAGGACATATTCTGGGGAAATCCATTCACATCTGAAGTTTGGCATTCGAGTATGAAGTTGCGTATTCAGATAGCAACAACAGAAGCCCTTGCAGAATTTTTTGTGCCATTAGTGGCTTATTACATAGTTAATTGCACTGTGTTTAAGATGATGCAAGACTTTAGTAAATCAGTATAAATTATTCATTATTTATTTTATAGCAGCATTTTTAAGTTTGTGGTCTAGTTTAAAGGTATACAAACCATATATTATCTTGTGTGTGTATACATATGCATGCTGTCAATATTCCAATATACAGTGAATCTCCTTTTGTTTTCTTTTAGTTTCACACTGTTATATACAACCTATTGCGTTCCATTTATATGGAGTTTGGATAAATTGCACTAGATTCCGATGACCGTTCATGCCTTCGTATGTTTCGTTGGAACTGCGCTTAGCTGTTTTGGTCTTGCAGCATTATACGCGACGAGAACAGAACAAAATCTGACCAAAACTACGACTTTTAATGTGCAAAAATATCAGATCATTAAATACCATATCATCATCTAAACATATACCCAGATAAAGTTCTAGAACTCAGAAGCTGATGCTATAGTCTTGTATACCAAGGCTTGTTAAAATCAATTTAGAAGCGTCAACACCTTTGTCACAAACAACGGGCAACAATCCACTAAGTTTCTTTATCATCCATGAGTACCTGTGCTGAGATTTCCTCATTTGACATAAGTAGGCATAATCAAACATAGGTCATCAACAAGAAAACGTAACAATGTCCAACACATAAATGAATGTACCAGTTTACTTAATAAATGACGGTGGCGAAACACAGTTTTACTCGGGCCGTGTTCATTGGTTGAGGAGGATTATGCCTATTTATGGGAAACTAGGAAATTACAGCATATGCAGCCACGGATGATAAAGGGACGTGTCGTTCTGACGCCAATGGCTTGCGACTGTGATTCCATGGGTGGTAAGAAGTTGATGGAATCAGACGTATATTGCCTCATTAATATGCACATCCGTCAATAGAGATTATACCTTTCCGTCATGTTAGGTGAACAAATGTGCAAGCAAATCTTAACATATATTGATATATAAAACTTTTACCTAAGAACAAGCTTTACCGATGACGCACAAGTAACTAAACCATGACACACTAGGTCTAACCGAGTTAAATAAACTTAACGTTTATTAATAACTGAATACACTGGAACTTAAAGCATGGACGAGATAATCTGATGGTATGAGACAGACAGACAGACAGACAGACAGAGACAGACAGACAGACAGAGGGTAAAGACTTACATCAGATCCTTAAGTACATCACTCTCGGGTACATCGGTTTTATTGAGCTCCAAAAGAAGATTACCAATAACTTCTTTGCATCTGGAGAAGAAAAATAAATTATATATATATATATATATATATATATATATATATATATATATATATATATATATATATATATAATTTTTTTTTCTTCTCCAGATACATACATAGTTTGGTTTCTTTTTTGGCGAAACCTTTTTTCACTTAAAGTCAGAAAAGTGTCATAGGCAAAGTTTGTTCAGGGTGATTACCACCAATATGTCATTTAAGTCTCATCTGTACAGAATGTAAGCTCACGTGATTAATCACATATTTTATTATTTTGCAAGATAACAAATTAATACAAACAACATCCAAAAACTAAGTTGTGATGATAAGGTAGCTATGACAAACAAGAATGTACCTAGAAAAAACATTGAATTGTTAATCGCTCACATTTTTATCTGTGAAAACTGACGTAATTACTGCTTACACAGAAGTATTGACTTATTCACAGTGTATACATAATATATTTACTGTGTATACGGGTTGTTTTCTGTGTATACGTACATATCAACTGTGCAAAGCGATGCACTGACTGTGTATAAGGAGGTATGTAATGTGCAGGTAAAACCAAATCACATGCTTATCAATTTATTAGAATATTTTAAAGAATAATTTGTTATATCTACCTCAAAACAATTTTTTCCAAATGTGCATTTTTCGAAGACCAGAGCTTGTTGGAATCTTTACAAGTCGGTTTTGTCACTGTTGATGCTGCTCGTTGCCTTGACGACACGTTTACCCTTCGCCTCCTCTTTAACGGCGATACTTCCAGAACCGGAGGAGTCACTTGCTCAGAAACGGACTTTCTTTTGATGCCGGAGGATAAACTAAATCTCATTTGTTCTGGAGTATATTCCATGTCACGTTATGAAGATCGTCTTCGATATACCTATATAATATATATATATATATATATATATATATATATATATATATATATATATATATATATATATATATATATATGTGTGTGTGTGTGTGTGTGTGTGTGTGTGTGTGTCATTTAAGTCCCATCGGTATAGACTGTAAGCTTACGTGATTAATCAGATATTTTATTATTTTGCCACGATAACAAATTATTACAAATAACATCCAAAAAATAAGTCGTAATGATGAGAGAGAGAGATGGTGTAGACTTACATCAGATCCTTAGAGAGAGTTTAGACCCGGTAGTGGTGGCTAAATTTTACTTATCGCTTACCGTCTTGTCTAATTAAAAATGACTCTGATGTTGACTTTTGAAATAAAATGGTTAGATAAATTGAAACAATAATTACCTTCATTAACCGTTTATTTAATTTTTTTTTAAAAAAAGTACAGACATGCGCACGAGATAAACTTGTATACGGACAGCAATTACAGAGTAGAAGGGTAATTCCATCATATGTTTGATGGGGATGTCCAGCCCAGCATCTTACAAACATACGCAGTCATGATATATGAAAATAAATTTCATATACATTTTCATCTACAAATGACATGTATGTGATTTGGACTTCTAACATAGCTTTAATAATTACTGAGTCATATCGCTACGATGTCTGCAGTGTGGTACTTCATAGTGATGTCTAACAATGCGGCATCATGCCGCATACATAGCATCATGTCCAGCCCGGTAACATTATCTGCACCAAATCGACTAGTCTTAACAATAGCCTTTTAAAGGCCGTTCGCCAAGCGAGGAAGTTCCTTGCACTATTTTGTATAAGTCTTTGGCATGACTCGATCGGGGTTCGAACCCTCAACCTCCCGCAAATTCCTTGCCACTATAATCCCTCGTTTGATTGTTCTCAATATTGTTGATGTTTTTTTTTAGTGTACCGTATAAAGTACGTTTCATCCTTATTTGGAAACGTAAACTACCGTATTAAATATGATGTGGAAATTAGGTGAATCAAAACCAGAAACTATCTATCGGTGGTTCTGAATCTTCACCAAAATGCCATTATTCGCCAATCAAATGAGAAAAAAATGTATTTCCTTAAATCCATACTTGCTGTTGGCGCGCTTTGTCGTTCAACAATTAAAAATATATCATAGAATATCCAAATATGGTACATGTATAGCAGGCCTTTGGAAAACGAATTACCGCAAGAATATTGTAACACCCCGTGTGTTATTTCGAAAAGACCAAGAGTTCAGGAATAAAAATGCTTTTTATTAATAATAAAGGTGAGATATAACATGCTTTTCAATATCGCGAATCGACTTTATATAAACAGTGTCCGTCACAACACTATCTACTTGTGAGAATATATAGCAGACTTGGTTATCTAAATGTCAAAAGATGGTTATAATATACAATGGTTAAGTTAAATTAATGGTATTCTTTAATTCATGTGTATATTAATAGCCAAATTTATTAGATTGGTTGTGATACGTCCTGACATAGTAGCGTGATCTCAATAAAAAAAAATAATGATTTTAGTACTAGCGTACTTGAGCAGTGTGGTGGGAGATAGCAGCGGCTTTATAGAATATTACACTATATAATTATAAGGCATTTACGTTCGATAGCAATCATGTAATAAATCTACTTAATATTTCTTATAACACTTTGATTCAGGTTTTGGATTTTAAAGTACCAAAGTTAATATCGGTTATGAAAATTTACGTAAATGATAATTTTAGAATACAAGGCCGAAATTCTTTTCTACTTAGATGTTCATACTTTGCCGCTCTGACAGCTATCTGCCAGTGCACTGTCTGCACGCATATTTATAGACTCCTATTCACGTCACATGACCTTAGTTAGCCAATCAATGTTTGTCCTTCTCAGGGCAAGCCATGGCGGTAACCAAGTCAACTGTTCAAACTGTAATAACAATCACTGTGAACGTGCGAATTTAGACGGAGTTAAGTTGTCCTCACAATGTCCGTGGTGTGCGTTTTTACTGTTAATCTTATAAATATATTCATACCTATGATTCCGTATAACTGAAAGAACCGGACAAGTAAATTTCAATGCGAATCGAGTCAAAGTAGTGTGTACTGATGATCCAATGAGTCGTGATACGGTTAGAAATAGTCCCTATCAACTGCATACTACAAGTATTTTGCACACTAAGTAACACAACAATTTCTACATAACCAAGAACTTTCAATAATTAACAGTAACATTAGTTCTAACTTATTGTCCAACAAAAGTCTGACAAGAAAACTGTGATTCTTCGGCTGGGCACATTGATTCCGTCAATATCCTGCATCTCTGCTGTTCCAGTAATAAAACTCCACCGGATGGCTGAATTCATAAGTTTATGGGCTAACATCATTTTTCTCGCTTTGATATTCCCAAAACATGGAAGGTAAGATAATTCATTTCCTAAACTATTCATGTCAAATTCCAGCACGACACACCTATGGTTCAACATGGAATGACTATGGCACAATAACTGCAAACATGCGAACTTCTTTCTACTTAATGTTGATGTCCCAGTTTGTAGAACTGTGGACGTCTTTAGATGACTTCCTCGACCAATTCGTTAATATTAATGATAACAGCATGACACTTCGGACCAGGGCAAGGTTTTACACTCACATTTAGTATAAGACGCAGGATACATATTTATAAAGATGCATACGGTGATCTAAACGATGGTGGGTGGGTGGCGTACATTCAGGAACGGAAGAAGTAATTCACACACGATAAACCTTTTCAGTGACAGATAAAAATGACATGATCAAATAAGCCAAAGTCTCATAGTTCATCATCATCTAACATCTCAACGTTGAACATCAAATAATCTTGACACATTAATATTAACTGGACAATGTGCATCCAAAACTCCATTCACAGTACCAAATATGGTATTACAATATCGTGTTGTCTTCTGGACTAAGTGAGGTTAGTATAAACATACACATATATTTTACCTCATATTGGCTCACTAATTTTATTATTAGCCAAACATTCTTAAAAATATAACTGTACAAAAATAGTATCTTCGTACTGGAATCTTCTTTAGCTTATTTGCTCTGATACATACATATCTCAGTATAACTATCCACTAATGTGCATTCTTACCAACACTAATAACAGTCTGGTTCCCATTTGAGTCATTAACCGGAACTTCTAAAAAGAAGCTATTCATTCAGCGATTAGAGATAATGACCAAATTGTAGATTTAAATAAACATTATTTAAAAGGCACCTATTGATATACCTGGCTAGACAATTTACCCAACTAAGTAGTACAGAGGAATGATCCACTCTTACCCACCCGGGGCGACAGTCGCAAGTACATTATGGTAATAATGAGAGGTGGAGAGCAGCACAAGTTAATATTAAAACTTTCAAAGAATTGGTCGGACAGTTAGAAAGAGGATGCTGACAGATTGTTTCTCTACTTTTATATAATTACAGTATTCATCTTGACTCTTAAGGAGCGAAATTCTTGTGTTTAATGCTTCCAGAAACACATTAGTTTCCAACGCGCTGCTCAACTTAAATACAGCTGCTAGATGGGGTCGAGACTTTCATGCAACATTATAGTTCCTTGTTAATTTAAGTGGTGTAACACGTTTTATTTCTCACATTAGTTACGACAAAAGGTGATAAATTGTACATGATATTTTCATTCTTGTTTGCTGTCATCAAATGGAAGGTATCGCAATATTCATGAGACATTTTCAATAAGCCCTTTTTCTGGAAGAAGGGAAATATTGCAAGAGTTTTTATCTTGAGTAATTCTTACTACATTACCCTTACTACATTACCCATCATTATTGTTGGTGTTGTTGTTGTTATTGTTAAAGAAACGATACCTTAGACGGAAATTTATGTTTACAAGAAGAGAAAAATGTCAGATCACTGACGTTTTGACTAAAGAACGATAGTGAGGTTAAATATATGACGTTCAAAGAGTACATTTTTGCGTATTAGCATGATTATGTCACATCTTGAAAGCAGAGGACTGTGGGGAAAACATGTAAGATCATGTAAGATCTTTTAACTAGGAAATCTACCAAAATACATAAAGACATAATTTGAATTATTACTCACGCTGTCGTGTTTTATTCAAACATTACCTGAATGTCGATAATGTGTCTCAGCTTCGATGGCAGTCAAACTTCGGTTATCTTGACAATGCGATCCAAAACCTGATTGGTTACTAGCCCTGTGACGTATTATAGGGCAATGGATAGCAATCATGGTTCTCCTATGTAGAAAAGAGCATACGGTTAGGCTATCATTATTTCAGTTTTCGTGATATAATGATTAAGTAATGGATGGATTCAAGCAAGTGAAAACAATTCCGAGAACAGACCATGGCTGACGTCAAAATCAAGCTAAAACCGCATTTTCATGCAATACTTAAGACTACACAATTTTCATTACAAATATTTCAAGAAGTGTTGCTTTGGATTTATCAGTGTAGAAAAGTTTAAACGTGTTATTCGAATTTTCTAAACTGAATGCACAAACCGTGAATTTAATAAACCTCGTTTATGCTTTATCAATGTCCTAGGGATTAGCATTGTTCATAAATGAAATTTAAGAGGATCAAAGTTGCAGAGGCATTACAAGCACATGTAGTCTACGTAGTCTATCAAATTACACAACAGGCAAAAGTGTTTATTTCAATTTGAAACAAAGCAATCAATTTAATGACAGTTAAATTAGCTTAATATGACTCTTCAAAAAGATTCTCTCCTCTCCACCCAACCCCTTCTCTCTCTCTCTCTCTCTCTCTCTCTCTCTCTCTCTCTCTCTCTCTCTCTCTCTCTGAATTATATATATGAAATATATAGTTTGAACTATCAATTTATGTCATCCATGAAAAAGTTCCACTCCGGTCACCTTGTGGTTGGAGCTTTCGCTTCGGATGTGGGAGGTCGTGTGTTAGAACCCTGGCCGAGTCATACCAAAGACTTATAAAATTTATACTAACAGCTGCCTCGCTTGACGCTTAGTATTAAGAGGTTAGTATTAGGACTGGTCGAGCTGGTGTTATATAATTTGACAGGGTAGGACATCATGCTACATGTCCGCAAAATGATGCCTCAGTGCTAGACATCACTATAAACTGTAACATTGCAGACTGAGTGATATGACTAAAAAAATTGTAAAAGCAAGGTTAAAAATCCAAAGCACATCAGCCCTGAGAAAAGACTTCAAACAGTTATGCATATATTGACATGATTCACCGAACTAGTGAATTTTCACACTGAAGTGAAGCAGGGTATATATTGTAATTCCTATCCTGTTCAAAATGTGTTTTTGGTTTGCTTGCCTAATCGTTATTAATGCTTACAAGCAAGTGGTAATCGATCCAAAAATTGCTTTATAGGATATGTATGAAGACTTTGCTAATACTGATATCACAATGCTTTATCAATATTGATTCAAAAAAACGATAAATGCGATGTCTTATTCGTCGTGATTTCTGAAATGAGCCCAATGTCTGTTATCCCTTTATCGTTCTGGATATCTTGCATTAGCCAACGAAATTTAAAAAAAAATACATTTCGAAAGATAGAGTGCTTTGTTTGATTAGTGTTCTGAACATGTATCTTTCTGAAAAGGTACAGATTGTACTGATAATAAAATGGCATGCTTCAATGTTTGAAAAAAAAATGTAACCATAGTTAAAATCGTCGGCTCTTCGTTTAACACAGCGGTTTGTCAAGTTTCACCTAATCGCGTGTTTTTTATTCACTTCTTTGTTTATTTCCCGGGTTAGTCTGTTTACCTATGAACATAAAAAGAAACTAGTCACCCCTTGATGCGATTTAAAGTATTTGATGTAATAGTCCGGGTTATTGTCCCGATAGTTGTAAAGATATATCTGTTATAATAACGAATGTACACTAATAAACGATTAGTAAAAGAAATGGTTGTGCAAAACATAAAAGGAAAATAACTGTGGTCTGGGGTCTGATAAGGGTTTCTCAAAAGTTATGATGTTTTTTTTCTCTCATTTGGCATACTGATGTTTTCAACTCATGTTTGGCATGCTCCTATGCTAAACTAATTGTTACCATCCTGCTATGCAAAATAAATTTTTGCCCTATTACAACGCTAAAATCATTTTGGAATATAAGCTAAATTCATTTTTGGCATACTATACTAAACATGAAAATTGTCACACTTTTTGTATATGTTATTAAAAAGTCTTGATATTGATATTGTTATGCTGAAAAACATTATGTTAATTTCTTTTAAATATGTATGACAATGTTTTGAAATTATACAATTTTAGGTAATTACGCCATGATACCAACTCATTTGCATCAGTGCGCAATTTAATGAGCTATTTGTTTTATCCTACTCACTCCTTCCCCCCCCCCCTAATTTTCAATATTTTCCAGCAAAAGTTTGAATAAAAGTCGGTAATTTATTTGTAAAGGAAGGAAAGCGAAACATGAAAACATTTTATACGGTTTTATGCCTGGGAATCATTTCCACCGTGTAGTAACATTTACGTATATACCCGCACTTTAAGTTTGATCAAACTGCAAGCTGTATAGCACCAGACCTATGTACCGGCATCCAAAATTTCAACTTAGAAATTTAGTGAGTATTTTATCACCAGATCTTTAAACAACTAAAACAACAAACAAATATGTCTACCACGTCTCGGTCAAAGGATATGGTAAAACCATTCTTTATAAAATACCTCGATTTTCCACAAACTTGTGAAAATTGCATACATGGCCAAATTAAGTAGTTGATATTATTGAAACTAATTGAAGTTTAAGTCTGGAACTTTCCAGATCTTTTATTTTCTATAGAGAGACTTTGCTCAACTTTTGGGAACTAAATTATGTGAAATAATAATGTACCAGACGCCCACCCACCCCCATCCCCACTCCCACCAACGAAACAAATTAAAGATCTTCACCAAACTATTCAATGGCAAATACAGCATCAAATATTTAAATAAAATCTGTATATTGGCCATATATTTGTCAATTATTAAAATTTAAAGTGTATTGTGTTCAGATTGCTGTAATCTAAGATTCTTTATTCTGAGGATATAAACATCCTTTTTTTCACATCTCCCCACCCCCTTTGCAGAACTCACATGATGTCAATATGCAACCACACAAAAAAATAAAATCTGTAATGTGCAGAACAGTACAATCAATAGCAATATTTTATTGAAATATAAAAAACATTTCATTGGACATTCAATACCAACATAATCATGTATGATTGGAAATTCCCCGTTCAGCATTGCTTAGTATAAAATGTCAGTTCTAACATCATAAAAAACACAGCAAGAAAACTGTATTGAAGAATGTTAGCTAATTTCTAAATTACAACTTACACCATATCAGAATAGCAACCCTTGTTTGAATGTTAGAAGTTATCCAGGTTTTGCTTGAATGCCAGTAGTCTCTTTTAAAATATCTGGATGTTTTACATCCAAACGCAGCAAAAGCCAAGCTAAAAATCAGATATAAAACATACTCGGCATTCACTTCTGCTTCATCAGGTACGTCAGACCAACGATAAGAATCATTTAAGAAATGTATAGTCCCTGCAGTTTCTGCTTTGACGGCAGTCACCTGTCCGATGGAATATTCGCTGTCATACAGTACACCTACTGTGATGCCTGTTCGAGCAATCTTAAAACAGTCACATTCACACTGAAGATGCATATCAGGAGCATCTTGACTTGTTTCCTTCGGTTGCTCTGCTATATGTTCATCTGATTCTTCATTTGTTTGGAACTCCTTCAAGTTCTTCACCATTTGGTTGAAGTACAAACTAGTTTGAAGGTTGGCGACTTCAGTTGTAGAAATGATCTGCATTGATTGCATCCAGTCCTCCAGTTCTATGTTTCTTGACATAATGCAACAGCAGTTCTCCTTGGGCTTACATGGTTTTTCAGAGTTGCAAGAATTATTTTCACCTGAGCTGCTTTTTCGCAAGTGCTGCCTCTCTTTTGACCTTCTTTTTCTCCAGTTGATACCTCTTTCTTTCAACTGCATCCTTTTCTCCTTGTCGATGTTTTGCTCTGAACGACTGCCAGGCATGCAGACTTCTGGAACAAAACGTGTTTCCTCTTCCTCAGTCAGCGATATCAGAAAAGAAGACACTGTCTTATTTCTGTTCAGCGTGTTCAGCATAGACACGTGATGTGCTGAAGCATTCCGGCTCATGAAAAGACTACAGTCCAAATTTTCAAAGCACTGCTCTCCAAATGTATTTGTCAGTTGACATGTAGTGTTTTTGTAATTATAATTCCTCCAAAATACTTGAAAATTATATTGCTTCAGATAACGTATTTTCCAAATAATGTTACGTGTCAAGGTAAAAAAATATAATCCATCAACAGACATAAAAGTTTGAGAAAAAGTCAGTATGAATAGCAATATGAAACACGTAGAGACTCTTAAATTATCACATTTATCGTCGTACACCTCAAAGATATAAATTCAGAAAAAATTGTATTTTATATGATCGAAACGTTATGGGAAACACCTCCTATAATAGAACCTGACAAAGACGAATGCCTGCAAGATTGGAGTAATGATGACAAAAAAAAACATGCTGAGATGGATAATGAAATCGGTCGTCATTTGGTCCAGTGAAAGACGAGTGATAGGATTTTTCATTTCAAGTTTAGTTGAGAAATGACTATCTGTATGGAATGATATTAAATGGTTGTTTCTTTGAATTTAACATTTTGTGTATTCATTAATTTAACTGTCGGCATCGCTGACTAGTGGTTCTTTATCACTACTTCAATTTCTGACAAAAACGAGCCAGGGTGGGTCTTCTGTAGTAATTTAATATACTGTTATTGGGAGCACCCTACCCTAACCCAGTTAACGATGAACTTTACACATTGATATATATATATATATATATATATATATATATATATATATATATATATATATATATATATATATATATATATATATATATATATATATATATATATATATATAAGGAAGACAGGTGAGCGTGGATGCCATGGTTATTAATATCAAAAACATTTATTTAGCTGATTTACCCCAGGTACTAAAATCTTTGTCAGTATAAAATGTTCACTGCAACAGAGAATTATAATTTGCAAAAAACTGTGCAGTGCAATCAATACTCCAGCACAGCCATAATATAGGCCTGACTGAAAGCTTTAACCTGCAGATCGTTATGTTACTATAATGAATATATGGTATGCGCCATTTTGATTTACCTTTCTGTTTTATAGATTTATTAGAATTTCTGATTAGTTGTTTGATTAAGAGAAGTCGGTGTTGGGGAAATATTCACCAGCCCGAGTAATTAGTCAATTTCTAGGAGCAAATGTCACAGAGTGCGGTATTGATGAGATTTCAGCATGGTTTTTTTTCATAGTTGAGTTCACTTCAGAGCCGGATAAGTGGAACAAAGTAGCCTCCGTTTATATCTGTTGGTGTTGATTGATTGTGTATCTTCGTGTAAAATATTTGTGATAGGGACTGATATTTTGGAATGAATGGGATGGGTTTTTATTATTATCTGGAGACGCCTTGTATTGATGTTATGAAAGCAAATATGGTGGATTGACACAGGCGAAGTCAGGTTCAAAATCGTTGTTCCACTGACCAATGGATAGAGTAGGACAATAGATCCCTGTCTTGGTACATTGCGTTGTATTTATGTTTTCAAGGTGTGAACTATTGGTTACTGAAATCTAACAAGGATACATAATTCAGTTGTGAAGATGCGATGTATATTTGAAATTGGGTTAGTTTGTGTTCATTGATTGATTAAAATAAAGTATTTATAGTCATGACGCCTTATTAAACCTTCCTTTGTCTATTATATCTTCATGACTGGTTTCGCTGATAGGTGATGTGTGTTGACGTTTTGCGAATAGTTGATGTGTGTAGTAGTTTTGTTGGTGATATTTGCAAATTAAACACCAAACGATAGCCACCAAAATGTAATTAAACATCAACTTGCATTAAAAATTTATATTTATTGATTGTATCACAAAGTGTAAAAATAGTTCGCTTAGCTTTCCTGCAATTTTCATGACGAATACTATGATACATCTACCAGTGCGAAAAACTTCAACATAGATTGCAACTAAGCAAAGGCACAATTTCATTAATCACCATGTAATGCACACACTATAATTGTCTCCTCTTTAAGCAGTACTGTGCAGATCAGGAAGAGCTATACAACACCGAATGTATCATCAATCAGATTTATGTATTTTGAAGCATCCACATATGATCTTACATGTCAAATATGTTCCATGCAGTCATTATAAATGTATTTACTACGCATCTTCGACGCCTGGTACAATTAATCCTATGATTAGCTACGGAATTTCTGAACAGTTCTGGTCACCCGATGACGCACATACAGTAGGTCCAATAGCAGTTGTTTGTCAATACGTATCTGCATAGCTAATTTTGATGTCGTTTAGGATTCTATTTAATTTGGAAGAAAATGCTGAATAAATGTATTCTTGCAATACAATATGTGTTGTCTCAGGGTTTGTAATTTATTTGTGGATCGAACTTTATTCCAGTCTAAATTTAGCTTCATTGAAACTTTACTAAAGGTTCGCGTCGAAATGCAGCAACCATACAGTAATCATTTAAATCCATATGTTCGCACTTCTTTTGAATGCCAATTACATGCAATCCTTGCACATGATTTTGGATGGTGAATCATGTATTAGACGTAGACGTACTTTGTACTGGTTTTGTCTTCTCAGGTCCTGTCTTTAAGGAGTTATTGTCTATTTCCTTCGATTTTTAAGAGTTCGCTACAGCAAGTCCTTGTTAACCGCATATTTAAAAATTCATTCATCACATCTGAATCAATCTAGCTTGTATAATCGTCGCAATTTCGTTTGCTCCATTTAGGACAGAGCCATTGCCCCATTTAGGACAGAGTTATTGCCTCATTTCGGACAGAGTTATTGCCCCATTTAGGACAGAGTTATTGCCCCATTTAGGACAGAGTTATTGCCCCATTTCCATTAAATTCCTGTCTTAAGACGGAAATTTTGAATGTTGTTTGCAGTCTATCTATCCCTTAGTCTTGCCGACCGTTGGGGCACCACTGATGACCTGACAACCAGCTTCCTCCATTCCAATCTGTTCTCTGATACTCTCACTGTGTCACTCAGCTTCAGTCCTGTCCACTCTGAGATGTTATCCTCCCATCTTTTCCTCTGTCTTCCTCTCCTTCGCCCTTGTTTGCAGTCAGTATAGCTTAAAACCTATTCGAAACATTCTGGTGGAATGATTTAACTGCATTGTCTCGTAGATTTGTATATGCCTTGCATAGAAATTGTCGCTATCTGAGAGAGATTATGATATTCTTTTATTCCTCCATTTTCTGAAGATTTCAAGATAAAAAAGAAATGCATTTATATACATAGAATCACAAAAAATAGTGGATTCGTTACTTATTGAATTATTGAACTTAGGATGTTGTGTGTAATAGCTCTGTAGCCTTTTAACACATTCTGACACAAATTGTGTTTCATTGATCAAGTTGTATCTTTTAATGGTTTATCTCGTCAACGCTATTTTGTACAGCGTTCGTTCCCTTGTTTATCAGCACCATATATTTGCATTGTTAATTTGAACTAATGAATCCTTGAAGAAGTTGAACATCAGGCACGCAAATTCATCATTTATAGAAGTCACTGTCCTTAAATATCCATCTTCTTCGTTTTTTTTTTCTTCACATAATTTTTGTTTTGAACACGGTTAATGAATCATCATAATCATTCCAACAAAGTTCACTTTTTGTCCTTTGCACACTGTACATGTAGAATATATGCTTGACACATGTATGTTCCATCTTTTTATACCTGGTGGAAGGAGGGGGTACTCTCTACATTTATTATGAACTTTTGAGATAGTGGCAGCGGTAAGGTGAAGGTATTTGCATTTGCAAAATGCACAATGAAGAGAATCTTGGTATGCCTATCAGTTACATTTATTTACTCTGGATGAATTTTTTTTATATTGTACTTGTTGAAAGTGCACATGATCCAAGCACACAGCTAACTATAATGTATGCTCCCTTGTTCTCAAAATATTAGTTTAAATTAGTCTAAGGTACACTTACATTAGCAGCTATTAAAATAAGGAAAATACATTTTGCCGGATTAGACACGTTTCTAAAATGTCAAACAAAACGTTCTGGGCTCTTTTTACAATTTACCTCTGAAGTACAGGAAGTGAAAACGACCAGGCGGAGCAAGTAGTATTTTGAGAAGTACACATCTTAAGAAAGGTCAGCTGAATACTCTATAACCCATATTACACCCATCAATCATACACCAAACTAAAGGAAATTAAAGGTTCTTTGAACAATGCCTAAGATATACAAGGTCATTTTTAAATAGCCAGTGAAACCAGTGAAGAAACCCAGGGATAATATTTTCTCTTAAACTTCTAACCTATGCATTATTCTAATACGTCGAGCTCAACCATTACTTGCTGATGTGTATGAGGGATTTTGTAACACTGCTATGCGACTGTATTAGCTCAATCCTGCGAATTAATGTACACCACCAGGAATGGCTTTAGAATCACTTATATCAAAAGCCAAAATTGAGCTGGAATATTTTACTTATATTGATATATAGAAACTATCGAGCGCTTATTTCGCTGCCGAATATATATATATATATATATATATATATATATATATATATATATATATATATATATATATATATATATATATATATATATATATATATATATATATATTATACCACATACATTAAAAATAACATGGCATTTAAAGTGTTGGTATAAAGCAAATCTATATACCAATACTATTGGTATATCAAATAGTGATCCGCCCATAGCGCAATAATACGAATATATAAACATTCTTTCTACCGTAGGGTTATAGCTCTATGAAGAATTTCTACTCATTCATTAATCATAAATGACATGAAATTAACGACACAAATATTATTATTCCCTGTTTTCTAAATATTAATAAGGTACACAATTTCATCGGAATCCTGTCTTTTTCCTCTCCCCCTCTCATGCAAAATAAGCACAAATCTGGAGTGAGAGAGAAATATATTGCGCTGGACGAAAACATTAAAGCTGAACTTGTACCAAGTAACCCACAGTACTCTGTTTCCTCGTAAACCTATGCTTACGCTTTCCTTGGGATTTATCTATAGTATTCATAATATCAATGATACATAGTTGCAATCGTCAGACGACACACAAGGCCTACATGTTAAATTTGTCGGTTACGATGCGCACATACTGTATTGTGTTTTAAGCCTTTGTTGTTGTTTCTGAAACTAGTTTTAATCGAGTATTAATAATTAAATATAAAACTGTCCAAATGGTCGCCAGCCCACCCACCCCTCTCTGGAGCAAAAATACACGAAAATACAAGCGTTGTGGATTTTTGCTTGTGTCATACGACGATGTCTCTGGACCTATGAATGATGGCAATGTTAGTCAAGACGTACAGAGAGACGTACAGAGAGAGAGAGAGAGAGAGAGATGTTTAGTCTGTAGAATCGCTAATTAAATCAAAATGATACTTAGTTGAACTGTCAATATATTAAAATATTTTAATTACCTCTTGTTGGTTCGTGATTCCAATTCGTTTATATTCCAGGCGAATTTCCTTACGACAGTAGGTCAATGCTTAGTCTATAATAAGATCACCGTGTTTGCAGTGCACTACTTTTTTCATTAAAAAAAACAACACAACAACATATTTTTATGTTTAAATAATGCGTGTGTCTTATATTGATTTAATAAATGTGAATAAAAAAAGAAAATGAAAAAGAAAACAATCAACTTATCAATTTGAATATGTGATTGTGAATAACAAGAAAAATCGTAGAACTAGATTTTGTAGCAGACAGCCACTTGGTTGTGAGGAGGTCATTTACTCGGGCAATATATCAGGAGCAAGCACATCGTAACTCCAACTTGCCAATATTTGTATTTGTATGTGATATAAATAAAATATATGTATAGTATGTACGCTGTATCATTGATATACCACTCGTTGTATAAATTTTTCATTAAAAGGAAACTCGGGCAAGCCTCGTTTCCTTTTAATTAAAAATTTATACATCTCGTGGTATATCATTGATACAGCGTACATACTATACATATATTCTATATATATATATATATATATATATATATATATATATATATATATATATATATATATATATATATATATATATCAACTAACAATTCACCGATATGCATGCGCAAACAACCAAAACGTCATATATCGTAACATATATAATCTTTATGAATTTCCGGTGGGCAACGATCCAACTGTTACCAGTTGGTGGGTTTCACTGGATTGATCTTGCGCATATTCGCATACAAAAACACATAAACGATTGCAAAAACAACAACAACGACCATGGTTATTTATTTGAAGTTCCTTTTTGAAAGCCACGAACAATTTAACCGTGCTCGTAATGATTCTCAATTAGCTTGCACCACCACTTTAAGTTGCTGATAACTTAGCCCTATGTGGACCATACCACTGTTTTTAGTTCCATAATACTGATACAAGCTCAGTTTCATAAACCAATATGTGGCCATCTTGTTGTTGAAACGTTACAAAATGATTATGAACATTTCAGGACGTTATTCATCTAGACGTGGCACTGATGTGAATCTAAACAGCTTTGCGACCAAAGTGGAATTGAGCAAATTTACAAGTAATGTTGTTGTTACATCAACCCTTTCGAGCTTGTGATTTTTTCAAGATCAAACTGGTAAATTACAAACGTCTAAGGTGGACATATTTTTTTCCGGCTGAGAGGCAGTGTTGCAAAGGACCTGACTGAGATCAAACAAAAAGATGTAATCAGAGACGCTGATGTGTCAATTGCATATATCAAATACTATTTTGATATTACCAATGACGGGATAAAACATTCGCACCTGTACCATCACACGAAGTAACTTCATCTAGAAAATGCATCGAATTTTTTACCAGGGAGAAAGAAAGGAGGAAATTGAAAAAGAGAGACAAGTTATTTACTTATGTTCTATAATGTGGATGGGTTTTATAAACATAAATTTCACATCTTGAAGGTGTGAATTCGAATAGTATCTTTTCATTTTATTCCGTCATTCTGATGAGTTGAATTCATTAGTAATATTGAAAAAATATATCCGATCTTAATAATACGCAACACCGAGCAACACAAACTAAATAAGTTTTAATTTACGGATCTGGGATCTACTATCGTTGGTCATCGAATTTAGTTTGAAGGATTCTACATACTTCTAATTCGCGTTTGTATTTAAATTTAGATTTATCACTCCATACGTAATTGATTCTGATCGTGGTGAATAGATTACGGAACATACCCTTCGGGTGTTGGACGTTCGTACCAGTGATGCTAACATTGATAGTAATTTTTGTCCACTTTTTGACGAATATCTGCTTGAAAATGGAGTAATAGACCATCGTATAAGCCCGAAAATAATCTTGTTCAAGACCAAAAAGAAACAGACCCTTAGACCCGCTGTGATAAGTCAATACCAGCTAGTGGTCATCTGGTTGTTATAGCAATACGCGTGAATGCGCCGAATAGTTGAATACACCAACAAATGCCATACCACTCTGTGACTGTTTCTAAAACGAGACAGTAGTATTCACTGCTGTATTCATCTCAGTTACCTTTTCCAACTAATATGTAAAACCAAACTTACCTCATTTCAGACAAAAGATCACGACTGATATTCAACAAGAGCTTGTTCTGGTAACACTTACTGGGCAAAAACGTTCAATATACCAGGTACGGGTACAACCATTATATTTTGATGTAGCGGTAATGCTGCGCCCAAAGAAAGTAGAATTGTTGAAAACTTAAATAATATTTTAGGCTGAGCTTTTTATGATTGCAAAAAAGAATAATTGGTCGAAGGAGCGTGTGTCTATAGCACCTGGAAGTGATGATTCTGAATAGGGTTTGTTTATCTTTTCAATTGTACAACGCGATTACATTATTAATAGAAGACCTTAAACGGACCAACAGCATCAATGATATGAGAAAATAATCGAATCGGGAAAAAAAATTGCAGGATGAAATCACTAAGAGAACTGATTTTATCGTGAAATCAAAACGCATTTGTTTGGCTGCGGATAATTTTTGTGGTCTTGGCAAAAACAAATGTTGGTTTTGCTGTAGCAGGAATCATGGAAACGAAAATCTTCATATATGCACTGATAAAAAGAGTTAGGACAATATCGTTAGTAACCGGAGCCTCTGATGGTGCTTTTCAAAATAATTTCGAAATTATTACATTCAAGAATATAAATATATTCAGAACTTCTCTCAGAAGCAAAATGTAATCTCAATGCTTTTAGTAAACTGTACTCGATGTATCTTGACGATAAGATAGTTAGCACGGCTGAGTTCTAGACAGTGTTGGTGGAAATTGAAAATCTGGGCACAAACAAGGAACTGTGTGGTAGCGGATTTACAGTCAATACAAGTCGAATGAAACAACAATAATATGAATAACATAAACAATTTGGCATGTCATAATTTCAAAGACGTTTGCCTTTGTTGTGTGGTAATGGCGGTTTGTTGGTTACAGGTATAGGTCGCCGACATCTATTACATTTATTTCTTTAAACCTATCAAACCGTCTAAAGCCGATCAATAGACAAATTGTATTATACAATAATTTACAGCTGCGCTTACAGCGCACCTGAAACCTACAGATATATAAATCTCACGCAATCATGGAAAAATGATGTACACAAGTTAGAGAAGAAGAAACAATTTTGATGCTGAGCAATTATTACACCGCGTCTTCTAGGTCTCCTTATGGTACTATATGACTGGTGTAATGAACAATTGTTTGTGATAATTTCATTCAAATATGGTCACGAATGCATGGAAGATGACCCACTTTTTAGACAACCATTATCAGTAGTTGATGAGTGGGAATTGGCTGCTGTGAAGGGGGTGGGGAATTGATGTCGGCTGAGACATTCAATATTAAATCGTCAGATAACTACTCACCAAACACGAAGAAAGAGTGACTTGATACGTTTCAGTGTGATTTGCGCAGGCTAAGAAAAACCGTTGATATACTTGTTTGAACATAACTCAGTGACAAAAAATGCTTGGATCTGAGAAAAGGAGCAGAGGCACTAAATCAATGCAGGACGCAAAAGGGCTGTCAAGAGAGTTTAATATGCAATATTTTTTCGATACAAAAGACCCCTTTCGTCCAACATTTACCTGTGCCTGACCTTGTAAGTCTCAGTAGAGATTTCTGAACACAACAAATAAGACTACATCAAGATGTTAAGGCAAAAATGAGTATGTTTTCATGTAATCAACACAATATCAAGCGCTACGACACGGTAATAAAACCTGAATGTAGGTCAGTCTCCTTTATAATGCATTCAAAGTAGTCGACACATTTAGGAACTTTCATGTGGAAATCTGGTGTCTTAAACCTAGCCCCATATAATTATCTCTATCTCCATTGTAAATGATCCGAATATTTATTCCACACTCATAGAGAAATATTAGATATGTATTATTATGTTGTTTACAAAATACATATCCCTGTTCAGGTTCACAACTGACTTGATTTTGGACAAAGGCAAGTACAAAATACAAATTCATACAAGAATTAATCATTAGGAAAAGCCAACAAATAATACAAACCAAATATACACAACCATATACATCCACATGATAAGGAACATATAATCAGCTAGCATATATGCTAAAAAAAAACAGTGTAATAAGAGTAAAAGGAAATTTATATACACTCTTAAATAATATATTCATCGTCATCTGATTCTTAGATAATGGTTGAGGAATATTTTCCAGAGAGATTGACAATTTAAATTGAAGAAATCCTTATGGAAAACACCGCATATTGAATTAAAGAATGACCTGGGAAGAAATGAAAGAGAAGGTAGGACTAACAAATTCCTTTTAGACGTGCAGTGTACAATTAACACGTACCTAAGATGATGAAAATAAACTTTGTTGGAGAGAGCATAACAATTTAACAAATGTGCTGAAAATAAAAGACAATTATTCCAAAGCAAGACACAGAGAAATTGACCTATTGATAAAGGCCCACTCACTTTAATTTGCTCCGTAAAGAACGTGTTGGGGATCATACTTAGGCCAAGATGGGTATTCAGGAACTGTAACACCTCTAAATGATGACGTTGGAATCCCTAACATTCATCTTCTTTAAGAACTCATCAATAAAATCAAGATTGCACTTACAGATATGACGTTGATTGTCAGGGGCAATAATTCTGAACAAAATGGAGTAGACTAGACTATGCCTTAGAAAAAGATATGTGGATCAATTAAACAATGTTCATATAAAATTGCATTAGAATAAAAATCAAGGATCGAGTGCGCATAAATATGACAGAGGTTGTTACGCTTTGCGCATGGTTCTAAACGGTGACAGCTCGGAAATAGAAAAGATTTGTAATACGTCATTTTAAGAGTACCTCCAATCTCACTTTTCATCAGTAACATCGAATCTTCTTCTAAGATAACAAATATAGCAAAGTATAAAGAAGAAACTACGCTATCTTGTTGCCTGAATGAATAATTTAAAAACACTTATGTGTCTAACAAAAAGATCAAAGAAAAACTCTTCTCTCAAATTTAGTTTTAAACATTTATTTCATGCTTTCAAGAATTTGCAACAAATTTCATGATTGGTGAAATAAATGAACCCATATATAAATTGTTCTCAAACAGAACACTACAAACAGAAAATACAAACTTATGAGAAATCAAGCAACAAACGAAATATTCGAATTGAATGAAATGAAAACGCCGATCAGACGAATCGTGATGTAAGAGATGGTCAGCTTTGTATTAGTAGAACACGGATCAAACTGAGATTTTCTCGGAAACTTTGAAGTCAGATCTTCACGATCGGAGGTATAATATCGTACTTGGAAAAAAAAGTCACATCCAAAAATACTACAAATGTTGAAGGAACACCAGAAACCTCAATGTAAAGTTCAACATTCCTGCTGATGAGTCATTACTTGTATAATATCGAGATTACGATTACGACCGTATCGACAGATTTGACCTAAAAATTCCATTTGTTTCATAAATTTTCCCTATTTTGATTTTCATAGTACAAACATAATTCCTGACAAGCAATATCAACAAGAACAAATAATTGGCACTAAAACAACACATATCCGACAACACGAGTTACACCTTGGAGATTTTTAGAATATTTCATGATTTCATCCTTGTTAGTAGATGTTCTACGTCAATATGTTCATAACAGAAAGGACTTTGCAAAACAGAATAATATATGTCAGACCAAGTCACCATACATTGTACATCAACCTTTCGTTTCTAGTCCCATGTATGTAAATCCTTTTTATATCTCTGGCGCATGGCAAACGGCTAACATATGGAGACTTATGCTATTACTTTATCAACTGGAGGTTGACAAAGATTAATAGAATTATCGAATTCCTTTACACTAACTTGAAACAATCTGTAGAGTTAGATAATAAAATTCGCACTTAATGATATCACTGAAAAGACATAATCCACGTAAAAACCCTCATTAGTCATCGCATGTTCATGATGCACAGGAAAGAGCTAAAATTATAGAAATGGTTTAACATTTTATATGGATTGAAAATGGGAGGTATAGGGGCTTAATATGTGTCAGTTACAGCAATAATAGGATGCCAAGAAATAATCGACAATTTAAGATCAAATCATTAATAAACACGAAGAAATTGTGCTTATTCATTTGGCCGACGCAGCAGAGTTAGATATTAGACTTTTCTGCAAGTTATATGATAAACGACATAATAAGGTTATCTCTAAACGCTGTTTCGAACTCACATAGATGGAGAACCAGCATGAACTCCAAAAGACATAGCTAACATTCTGCAAAATACCTTCAAAAAATATTCAGCCCAGACAATAAGTAATTCTCTAGATATACGTCGAATAAAGAAACCGGTATGAGAGACCTCGGTTTCAACATAGCAGAATCAATACAACAACTTACGTAAAGTAAAGCGAAAGAGATAGATGGAGTACAGAACTAAAATACAAGATGTGGTGGTAAGAAACTATTCATAATGAGTACAAATCTATTCAATGCGATTCGAAAATTTCTGGCCGAGTATTACCTAAGACTTTAAAAGTAGTACTAGCAGCTGCTTCACTTGGTGCTCAGCATTAAGAGGTTTGTGTTAGGACTGGTCGGCCTGGTGTCATTTGTCGGTAACATGGATTTTTAACATCAGTAAAAATAAGATTTTCATTATTGGTATCAAACAAAACAGAAGTAAGCTTGCAATTTCAAAAAAAAATTGGTACAACTATCCGGATTTCCCGAACTAACGATCATGTAGGTAACTTGTGAACTTTGGCACAAGCAACGCAGCAAAGGAATAACGTGATATTCAGATGGAAGAAAATTGCTATATTTCTTTATCGGGATTGGGAAAATGAATTGAACTCCCTAACTACTGTATGTCTGTATAAAATGATTTTAATTCCATGATTTATTATTGCGAAGTGTGGTCATTAGTTCAACCCAAAAGCATTTGAAACATCTGACATAATTCAGCATCAATGTGTGAACCAGATTCAAGAATTCTGAGGCAATAGCAGGTCAAGAATGAAAAAAAGCATTCATGAACTTAAAATATTTATCGCTAAAATGTATTAAAGAAATCTGGATATATATATATATATATATATATATATATATATATATATATATATATATATATATATATATATATATATATATATATATATATGTATATATATATATATATGTATATATATATATATAGTATGTGGAATACCATGAAGAAATCCTAGAATATTTACTTCAAGCACATAGTTTCAAATGCGGTTCATATTTACAAAGATGCGACTTTTTGTCAATAGCATGGTCTAGCAATAAGCACAGATTGGTTAAACGTTTGATCCAGGTATCTGGTCACTACTGAGTATAATATCGTCAAAATTATCAACGTTACGATACACATTATTGATCTTATGCTATCCGTGTATTCAAGACATAAAGAATGAGCGATCTTTATTGGTTGCATATTATCGGTATTCTGCTTGGTACATATTTTCATAAAATATTTGACGAAGTTGTTCAGCACTTTACGAGAAGGGAATCCCTCCATACATGCAAAGTGAATGACCCCAGAGTCTGCATAAACTTTGATATGATAGTTGCAATATTTTCTGCAGGATGCTTGCGTGAATTTTGCAACAAATCAGATTTGGTTTTATAAATATATTCTTTGCGTAAGAAGGATAATTAAAGCAATAATGATAAATGAATTAATTAATTCAAAATTATCCGTTAACTTCGCATATAACATGGCTTCACAGCATTGAATCATGTTATATAAATGTTCATGAAAAACGTAACCTATTTCTCAACGTTGAAATGGTATTTTGTACCTCAGATTATGTTGAGCCCAGTAATAGATAAATTAATGACTTTTCTGTAGAAAATTCAATCAAGAATTGAATAAAGCAACACAAATCAGCCTTTGGCACATATAATGGATAACCTAGAATTACATTTGGAGCTTAATGCCCTCTAAACTGATTGAGTTACTCAATTAATTAGAAGTTATTTGGCGAGAGTGCTTATCCGTTAGAGTTGGAACATCGCGCCTTTATCCATACAAGAGGAAAATGCGGCAGTTGTTTGATGGCCGGAACCATTTTTCCAGTCGAGTCGCACTGATACGGGACGAATGGGGGGGGGGGGATAAAGATGCACTGATCTGAAGTTTGCATACATTTCGTGTGTTGGAGATTTAAATAATGATAGATAGGAAGATATACTTCATGAGACAAATCATTTAAAAGGCACATCGACTGACAAGTATGAAACTACGTGTTCGTGTTGCAGAACTGCAGAACTTTGATGATTTACCAAAAGAACTAACGAACGGACAGACGGATGAAAACATTATTACTAAAGGCTACCGCACTTCGAATTGGGGATCGTAATAAATATACAATAAACGGTGAATTGCATTGTGAGAATGTTTGGTATGTAAATCCATTATAAATTCTGACTACGAATAATATTTTCCAAAATTCAAGTCACATACATCATTTACTAGTGAATTTCAAACTCGAGATCGTCTTAAAATAAAGGTCTCAACGGCGTTATAATCAATGCTTTGGTCACGTGTCGAAAAAACAGTTTATACTGGTCCTTCCTTACACTCGTCACTGGCGAGATGTCCTATCAGGATTGATTACGGTAATTGCGAACTATCGTATCTTGAGCTCAGTTTATTTATGAGAGGTAAATGACCATGCTTTGGGTATAAATATAATATTTCTACTTAAGGTTGGGCGGAATTTAAGAAAGTTCATGAAGAACATGCGTGGCATTTAAGAACAGATATGGAACATACAAAAGATACAAATATAATCCACGCGACGTCATGGGCATCGTATATATGAACATATACGACATTTGTTTGCACTTCCTGATCGTGCACAATGTTTCCTTTAACAAATCAAAATATAAGTTGAGGAGTGTGTTACATGGCCTATTATACAACACATAAATATTGTTGATCAAGGTTATCTCACACCTTTCAGCAGTCAAAATGGGGTGTTTCTAGGTAAAATAAATTTCTTGATCAATTCCCATTAGCCCGGTTACCGGTAAAAGTTTCCGCAATCAATAGTCTTGCACCGGGTAGGAAATAGGTAATTATCATGATTGTGGTGTGCCGTCAAAACTCGAAACTGTTATTCCTCGAATAGAACTTGTAAAATCTGTTATCTCATACAAGTGTAAGGATATTAAAAACACTACAACTGCAGAAGCGCTCCGTGAACAAGTTTGTGCGTTTTAGTACGTGTATTAGTGAGATTTGTGAGCTTTTAGTACGCGTATTAATAAGATTTGCGAGCTTTTAGTACGCATATTAATACGATTTGTTAGCTTATAGTGTAATATTAGCATAATTTTGTATGGCTTCCTTTTGGTATTTTGTTCGCCGATACTATTTAGAACACTTCAACACACTCCACATATACGTCTGAGTGAAAGTTGAGTGATAAAATACACATAAAACCGATGACAAACGAATCCTAAGAAGACAGCTGACTTTAATTGAAATATTCCTTAGTGCTTGTTGTGATTAGATGGAGAACGCCAATTAAAACTCCCTATGCTTGATATTTTTTAATCGTACATTCATATTTTGGTCATCTCAAATGATCTCAGTTCATTCAGTTATTCTGAACGCTTTGTGTTATAAATATAAGTGTTTTCTTACTACTCTTTCTTTCACAACAATTTTAGGACTGATGATCTCAGAAACGGTTCTTAATCCCGCTACGGAAATGAAAGAAACAGTTATAGCGGATCGCATGCGGCTTTGCCATTCTATACTGGCTTTTCAGAATCGACGTTATGTTCTTAAAACATAACGATGATATTATAGCCAAGGACCCGATGTCTAAGTACTAAGTACGGTAACCAATTGCCTTCCATTTCGAGGCTAGTATCATGCTGAACTAATAATTAGTATTTCGAGTTCAATAAGAGTGACATAAAGATCCATTCACAATTTTTTAATGTTGCTCGGAATATCATCTTCATGCACATAAGAGAACCGTTGGCATGCTTGTTATGTAAGTCAAGTCGGATAAGTTAACTTCTGTGCTGCTTTGATGCCGTTATCAATACGATTCTTGCAAATACGAGAAGGCAATGTCCTATAAAAGAAATTTCTTCTTTTGTTCTCAATGCTTCCTTGAGTTATTTTGTTGGTACAAAACAAGCTCATTTTATGAACTTCATCGAAAAGGCATCATCATTCGTGTTGGAAGTACAGTAAGAAGAAAGCTCATTTCATTGTTATTGGTATTGGAAACAAAATTCCATATAACAACTAATCGCGGAAAGACTACAATAATCTCAATACATCTAAAAACAACTCCGTACATGATTACATTTTTTAACTTTGCCACTTTTGCTATTTATTTCTAAATCGTTAATTTAAAAAAATTAGGATTCAGCTGACGTTCTCTTAAAACCTATACATGCTTATATACAGACATATTCACCACATAATATGTTTTACATAATTCCTTTTGAGAAGCACCAATTTATGACTATGGCAGCCAAGAAGGAACGAAAGAGGAACTGTTAGACTTGAGAACATATCGTTCAAAGGAAGATGAGCATTGTGAGAACGCACCTGTAGTCCACTTTGTCACTTATTTACACACAAAACAGTTGAACAAACACTAAATACCAGAAAACATGGAAATGCAGTAATTTTTAGCTGATGAAAAAAGAAAATAAAAACGCAAACGACAAGTTCTCAAAGACCTTCATAGCTGCAAGCAAAGTCATGAATAGCCATGTGAGTGCGTCAGTATACGTATACGAAAGGGCTGAAGGACCACCTTCAGTACCGTAGCAAGAGTTTTTACGTTTTGCCTTGATCCCCCTGTATGAAAAACATGGCAAATCAAAAATCACTTTCTTTTCTACCTTGATCTTGTTTTCCATACACCTTTTTGAAGCCAAGAAAATAAAAGTTATCGTGTATTCTCAATGATGAAATCTGTCATTTCGTTCCTTCATAACATGCACATTGCATCCACTTGTATTCAAAGAAATACACACAGTCCTCTGCTTTATATAGATCCTACATCGATCCATGCACACCCTAAACTTCTCGAACACACTTCAGTTACTAAAGATTATTTATAGAGTACTAAGTTTACTTTTGGAGACAGACAAATAAAACGAATAAACAAAAATCCAGGCCAAACTTTGCTACCGATTTCAGATCATCGCATTTATAAAAGGAAAATAGAGTAGGTGGGAGGGTGTTGTTTTATGACTGAAACAACTGGACAGCATATTCTTGATATTAACAAAGAATAAAATTTGATCCTGTAATTTGTCTTTTCCATTTTCATTTCTGTTTGATCATAATGTTGCTTAAATAAATACTAGCACGAGGAGTTGAAAGTAGGATTTTGGCAAGCTAATATATATATATATATATATATATATATATATATATATATATATATATGTGTGTGTGTGTGTGTGACGGATTTGTATAAACCCTTTTTATTTATTTATTAAATTCGTTTACTCTAGTTTCTTTTTTGGCGTACAGCGATACCCCAGGTTGATTAATGTATATTGTGTCGTATTTCAAAATAGTGAGTTCGGTCCTAACTATGCCGCACGTGCGAAGTGCTTTTGATGGGAAGAACCGGATGCCTTCAGTGCACAGACAATATCTGTGGATAAATACCACATGGCATGTAAAGCTTTTACATTACGGATTATCTTGTCCGTCAGCTGTCTCCTATAATGATTACACATCTCCAGTTGTAGAGGTATGTAACTTTATTTATTTCTTGTATATATGATATCACTAATGTACTACCACGTCAAATTTTTATATTTTGTAGCTATGGTTGATGCAGAATAATAAATACATTTATATTCTTTTTTAAGACTTAACGATGGATTTATAACAGTAATATAAGGCTACATTTTCATAAATGTTTAGTATAGTACGATTCTTATCGAGCAGGGTTAGATTTATTTCTGAACTTGTTGTTTTGTAAGTATTGTACCGGTAATGTAATCTTTATAACTTACCGTGTTAACGTTATTACGTTATGCAAGTGTCATATATTGTTCACGGTATTGAATACGTTTTCAGCTGTCTGTTGTCTGTCCAGAGTCTATAGTGTATGGTGTTGTCCGGTGCTGTCCAGTATCTTTTTGTTTTGTTTTTATGGTTTAACGCCATTTTTCAGCACAATATAGGCTATATGTGGCGGCCAGTATTAATGGTGGAGGAAGAACCCAGAAAATCCCGGAAAGAACCACCGACTCACGAGAAGCTACTGGCAAGCTTTCGCACATACCCATATTGTCCGAATCCGAGACTCGAACCCACGCAGACAGGTGAGATGGCAGTGATCATTAACGGACAGCGCTTTAGACCACTCGCCCACTCGGGGCTACATGTTCAGTATCTGGATTGTCCAGTGTATGGAGTGTCCGGTGTTGTCCAGAGTCTAGTGTAGAGCTGTCGTGAGTGTTCAGAGTGGCTAAAGGGATCTGAGCGTTCCATGTTATCGGAGTGATCGAGGTCTACGTGGTGCAAGCTGTAAGTCTAACCACACGAATTGATCGTAACAGCTGTGAAGTTGAACCGTGGAGCTGAAATAAAGTGTTCTGACAACGGAGTGTATCTCCTCGCATATAATCTTCATGATATAATTGCTCATTCAAGTAATTCATTATTAAACATTGTTAGAAGTAGATACACATTTAAAGATCGTGTAAGATAATCATGACAAGTTCTGGATTTGTATAATAAGTACAGGACCGCAATAAAAGGATAATATGGTCACGTCACTCTTTTAGAACCAAAAGTAGCTTCATTGCACACGACCATAAGAAATTAGAAATTCCGTATTTGTCTGGATATAGCACACCTAACGTGTGATATAAGATCGATTTATGAACAAATGTTTTATCTCGCTTATATTTATGATATAAAATGCCGAATATACTACTCATCTGTTTCCATAGGTAGCATGCTTTTAATGTGCATGTATCGTCCGTTTCTATATGTAACATGCACACGACGTGCAATCCATCCTTCGTTTCCATATGTAAATTGCACACGACGTGCAATATATAGCACGCAGTAAGCGTGAAATTATATTTCGTTTCCATATGCAACATACATAAAATGAGTAATTTATAATTTGTTACATCTATGCTTTTAAATACCACATATGCTCATCACGTTCGTTTTCTAGAAATGATCCAATGCTCACAGTAAGCGAGTTTATATGTTTATATAATCAGAACAGAACAGAAAACAACGTTCATAAATAAATAAAAAGTCTTAGGGGCCACATAGGTGGCATTTCATAATACCACTACTACTACAATATTACAAGGCGACATAACTACATGTAACTATATCAAAAGTATTGCTTTCATATACCCATCAAGCAGGGTAAAATTTTCTTCTCTCATATTCACTTGTATATAATCAGCCATAATTTCTATATAATCTCTTCTCAGTAGTTAATATTATTAGGTTTTTAATCTTGTTTGTATTCTTTTTGCTATTTTTTTTTCCTTTGGTTCTCTATACCTGGTATTCTCCAGAGGGTCTTGGAGTATTTCCATCATCCTTATTTGATAAAAAGTATTACTGTATTGTAGTTAAAACACAGAGGGTTATTACGATTAAATCATAATTTAAAGGCTCGTAAGAGTTTCACGTTTGCAGCTTTTATCTTCTGTAAAGTTGAACCTTCTCTGTGTGTCGGTCATGGATTAACCTATAAACGTTGAAGCAAATCACGAGTACATCACATTTGAGAAATCAAGAAGAACAAACTGTGGTTGTCAAAACCTAAAAAGCCACATTAAAAATTATCGCTTAACAATCGTTTATAGTATATATGTAACTCAACATTAGTCATTGGGTTTCTGGCATTTGTACCTTCCTTCAACTTAGAAAGTTTATGCCAGGTAAAATAAAACGTGAGTGCTAGGTAAAGAAAGCATAACACTGTGTTTTTTTTAAAGTACAGTTTTTAATGTGGTGAATACAAGCTATTTTTGTAATTTCTTTAAAACATTTGATCTAGTCGCAAACATTTTATATTTTAAAGTTCAAAAAACGTCAGTGTGCAAGTCAACGGTGTAACTCTTCAATTCGACATTCACCCTCATTTTGCTGCTGTATTTTCTTTGTTTATAAACAAATGCATTGTATACAACAGATTAAAAAATAATCCCCAATTCTGTAGATATCTTCCAGCAAAGACTCCATTTAACTATATGTCGCAAACATCTGTAGAGATTAATTACTTAGTCAACCACTAAAAAAAAAAGAATTCTACGTCGACCTCTGTTAATCATTTTATTATCCACGAATTTACTCCTATATCTATTTGATTTTGTACAACAGGACATCCTGACAAATGAATTGTAACGCTGGTGGGAAAAAACACAAAAAACTACAAATTCAGAATGTGTCATTCGAATAAAGGACTTTGACGGTTGAGAAAGTGTGAAAGCACCTTTTTGCAATTTACAAAAAAAATGGAAAACAGTGTTTGGGTCCAGACCAGCAAGTCAAGGATCAACAAACAAATGGTGATTTGTAACAAGTGCAGTCAATAATTCATGCGACCTTTGTAAACTGGAAGAAAAGAACAAAAGTAGCCTTTGTCTTACAGACATGCCTGTCCTTGTGCAAAACAAAACAGTTAACAATTACCTTAGTACTGTGGGCGTTTGTAATAGATGAAAAGAAGGCCTTGCTTGCTTGCTAACAAACGAAATTTTATAATTTGTAATCCATGCTTAAGTCAATGATTTCACTCGTTGATAAACAAAACCGTATATTATAACAAATGAATCACGTGGACCACTCTCCTCTGCGTTAGAGATCTATTGAAGGGAATCTTCGTTGAATTGATAGGAGTCTGCTTTAGAGGTCTGTTGACGGGAGGCTTCATTTCACTGATATCAGTCTGCTTTAGAGATATATTAAATGGGAGTCTTAATTTGACTGAAATCAGTGGTGATAATATGCATAACTTAATTATTTGTTTCACACACACATAGACACATACAACGTATTTAATTAAAAACGTTCGAGGATGTTGTCCGCCGACCCTTAAGGTCTATACAAGAGCAGTAAATTTCGACACATTAGCTTTTGTACTAGTCTTTGTTTTCAGGAAGCACAGTAAGGAATGTAACCGACTTTTCTAATGTGTCTGTCTTAAGATGTCTTTATCAATTTGAGTTTTATCGCGAAGAGCTTTGTAGTGTGGCCATGTAAAGCCTCTGCTGAAGAAACAAACACTCGACCATAACGATTTAAAGTGCTACCGCCCAGTATCATATTTCATAGAACAAATATTTAGAAAAAGTTGTTCTAACCCTTTTTCGCAAAGGATGAGAAATTCAGTTGTCTTCAGTAACAAACTAATACACGCATATGGTAAAGGACGAGAAATGTAGTTGTCATCAGTAACATAATCTAATAAACGCATATGGTAAAGGACGAGAAATTCAGTTGTCTTCAGTAACAAACTAATACACACCAAAGATGGTTTCTTGCAGATTTTCTTCAATACAGTTGTCAGACTAAACACAGAATATATATATACAGTCGACTCCACTTAACTGCACATGGGTTAACTGCACACGTCGGATAACTGCACGCAGTCACACCGGTCCCGTCTTTTCCCAATGCTTTTCAATGGGAACAAACTTAAGATAACTGCACTTCGCTTTAGTGCACACTCCAGATAACAGCATGATAAATTTCTGTTCGTGGCACGTTATTCAATACAATTTTACTCCAGTTAACTGCACAATGTATATTCGTGATTGCCAGTCCACTGTTGTAGCGCTTCAAATAAGCCGACAATTAAGCCGGTACATGCGACTTTGTACATGATTGACGTGTAAAGGACGCCTTAGGTGGTATATACATGTATATCCGCCCCCACTAGGGAGCAATAGCGTGGGAAAAATCATAGCACAACATGGGAAACATTGCTCAAAAATGGATGGTTGAAAAGATGGAAAATGCGCAACGGAATTCAATTTAAACGACAACACGGCGAAAAACAGGATGCAGACAACTTTGGAGCTGAACGCTTTTTCTGTGGGAGATGACCCATCAATGTCTGACAGCAGTTTTCGAATACCAAGCGATCTATAGAATTTCTTGAAATTCGCTATAATTCCTTGATCCATTGGTTGAAGGAAAACAAGCTTAACATTTAAATAAAAGTTGAAAGAGTGGACTCTAATCATTGGTTAAATTTATTCTTCACATATATTCGTGCCGTGCTAATTTAAAGCTGTACTGTATCGTACTTCGGTTAACTGCACACTCCGGTTAACTGCAACGTCACGTGACGACCCGAATGTGTGCAGTTAACCGGAGTCGATATATATATATAATGTCAATGTAATTGGAACCTTCTAATTGTTGAACTGTGTATGTGCTATTTGGAGTTTACAAATAATTTCTTTTTGCATAAAAATGGAAGCTATTATTTGATGTTCGGTTAAATTCTCATTGTATATTAATGTACTTGTTATTTACAACCTGTGCCCGTTTATCCGTGAGAATTGTTAAAAGATTTTATCGTCAAACGACATGAGACGGTCCAAAATATCCTAGCTGAATATCAGTTATAACGGAAAAGTTTCCTTTATTGGTCAATGACTTCATCCAGAGACAATTTAGGTTGTGAAAAAGAACATTTCCCTTTCTTACACAGTTAATGTACCATAGTTACAGCATTATGTTTGAGAATACTAGAGCGCTTGGCCAATGGCTTGTGCATTACATAGTAAATTAGCGAACGACTCGTACATACTAAACGTTACATCTTTGTGAAGCTTTGTTATTTTCATTGTGCCAATGTTTAAACCATATCTGATACCAAGTGAGAAATTACGTTTCAATTTTCGCACTCTACATCTCCAACATTAGAACAAACAAACAATAATGTTTCATCGAGAGAGAGAGAGAGAGAGAGAGAGGAGAGAGAGAGAGAGAGAGAGAGAGAGAGAGAGAGAGATACAAGTCTGATTATTTGTTAGCCTTAATTACACCGTTGCCTCACATATACATGCGAATAGAAATACAAGTGGGAACAATAAATGCAAGCAACACCATATCATGGTAATAAGAACCTGATTGGTACAAATGTAGTAAATGATTATTATCATTGAAACATTCTAACTGGCTGATAATGATCAAATTTAAATTGTCAATTCGTTTTCACTCCAAATTATATTTCACGCGTCCATTCGTTTGTTCATCGCAGTATCGTTCTGTCTGTTCACAACCCGTTTATTAGATCAATATTGTGGGTCTAAAAATGTTCGACACAGAAACTCTTCTACAGAAGCGTTTTTACCACACTTTACATCTAGTACACATGTGCACGACATTTAAAACAAGAAAAGAGTAATATAGCTAACTCCCTAGTAAACAATGACTAAAGCAAACGAATAGCTTCAAGTGCATTCAGCTTTACCTGTATGATCAAGCTTTCATCTGGTTGTAAAACTGTTAGTTTATCATAAATCCTAGGAATATTCACAATTACTGAGTGACATGATAATAGCAGTATTTAAAGTATAAATTCATTTCACTATCTTGTAGTTTATATGTTCATTCGTTTCATCAACCATTAAACCTTCTTTCTATTCACTACCATTATATCATATCAATTTGATATGTCAAAACTGATTCATTCATTTGTTTAGTGGTGTTTTTCCATGTTTCATTTATTATTTGGTTTTCTTTATTATGATTATTCTTTCTTTGATTTGTTTCGTCACTGATTTATTTTGTTTGTTTGTTTGTTTGTCATTATAACGAAGCAAGAAGGCATATGGAAGTTAGGGATGACATAGGTTATAAATTAGGAAGCCGAGTGATATTTGCAATTGTCCATAGCCTTATTAAATACAAGTTATATTTTAACACTATTTGGCATATAGAATGTGTATGTGCAATTTCCGAATAAGTCAGCATCAACATGTATCATCTTCATAATACAGAATTGCTTTATCTATGCTTGCAGATAAATTTATTTACTTTCATAGAAAACCTTCTTAGAATATTTAATAAAATATTATTGCCGTTTATCGCCATTTCTACTCTAAAATTCGGAGACATAATACAATCAAATTTCAAACAAATGTAGAAACACACAGAATATTTGCATATATTCTAACATGAAATAATTTGAGTAATATAACTGAAACAGAACGTTGTAAGTAGCAATGGACAAATACAATAACTGCCAATCATTAAATGACACACAACGGGACAAAAACGGGACAAATATAAAAAAAAACTGCCAATCATTATCTGACAAACAACGGGACAAATACAAAAAATATACCAATCATTAAATGACACACAACGGGACAAATAAAAAACTGCCAATCAATAAATGACAAACAACAGGACAAATAAAAAATCTGCCAATCATTAAATGACACACAACGGGACAAATACAAAAATATACCAATCATTAACTGACGCACAACGGGACAAATAAAAAAAATGCCAATCATTAAATGACACACAACCGGACAAATAAATTTTAAAAAATGCCAATCATTAAATGACACTCAACCGGACAAATAAAACAAAACTGCCAATCATTAACTAACACACAACGGGACAAATAAAACAAAGAAACACAGTATCTTGTTGGGATCTTAGATATATGTTGTACACTGGAAATCGATATTTTTAATTTGTAATTGTTAAATAAAGCTTAACTTTGATTATCAAGATAATAAAAAGAGAAGGAAGAGATAATAAATTTGTACTGTAATTAACAGCAATACTACTGAAAAAGTTACCCGTCGATGTGTATCTTATGTTCCTGGATGGGTTCTGGTACAGGATCGTGTTTTCCTTTCGAAACCATAAGTGTTTTAAATCGGTTAGTATTGTCCATCCATAGAGGATATGTGTTATGGGAAACATCTGACTACAGTGCACCTTGTATTCCTGCACTAGAAACAGTGCTATATTTTGTTGTCGCTGAAGTCGTAACTGTTTTAAATCAGTAAGCATTGTCTAACAACTGAGTTCGAAATTTACACAGAAGCTGACATAGAGAAAGACGTATCCCAAATATGTTTCTTGTGTCTGTGCAATATGTGCTAGTAGGGGATTGGTTTCTTTTATTGGAACTTCAAGTGTCTTAAATAGGTGAGTATTATCTACTAACTGATGCAATGTGCGCAGGCCAGATTGAAATTTAACAAAGAGCGGACTTACTCAAAATAATTGTCACATGTGTACCTTGTGTTACTGCACTCGGTGCTTGTACACGATTCATCTTTCCTTGTTGGAATTTTAAGCATTTTAAATCAGTAAATACTGTTTATATTCGAAGCTATGTCAGCATTAGGGATCTAAAATCTCATTCACGTGGTGATAAACATCACATAAAAGTGTACCTTTTTCCAGCACTAGGTGCCAGCGGTCAGTATTGTCTTGCAACTAAAGTTATGAATACAGGGCGTGTCAAACATTTACGAACACGCTGTCTTGGTAGGAAACACATCCCAAAGTGTTACTTTGTGTTCCTACACTCGGTGCCCGTTAGACATGTATTTTGTGTTCAAATATTAAGTATGAGCAGGTTGAGTCATTATTTAGAGAATCGTGGACGTAAAGGAAAAGGTCACCTAAAAGTATGCTTAGATTTAGTGCACTCACTGCAGGTGCGAGATTGGTCTCTTGTTGAAATCTCAAGTGTTTTAATGGCCATTATTGTCTTCTAACGCACGGCATTTCTCGAGTACGGCCCTGTTACGTGCTTAGGCTCGAATAAACAGTAACATAGAAAGAGTGAAAATAACAAGCTTGTAAAAACTTAATAAACAACTTATTGAGCACAAATATTTTCCAGAAAGAAAAATAAACTTACTGTTTTAAGAATCAATTCCAAAAATTAATCCTAAAATAATTCAAAATATTATCCACTATAAATTGCAAAAGTCCTGGTAATAAAATGTCCAAATCATTCCAAGTTCGAATCCCAGCGAAGTATCCAAGATGGCAGACGATGTCACTTGATGAAGTCAGTTCTTGGTAATAAAATTATATGAGCACAATTCTTTTCCAGATAAATAACAAAATAAATCCTCTTAAATCCAAACGAATTGAAATAATTTCCAATATAAGGTAATTCAAAACGACACAGCTTAATATTCTAACAACCCAAGTTCTACTAAATAGTTCGCTCCAAAACATAATTTATATACCTGTTTTTACGTAAACAAGAAAGGGGTCACGTGATCTTCTAGAATCTTTTAGAACAATTTTACGTTCAAAAAATCACGTAAACACCGTATGACCCAACTAAAAATAGATAGATGTTTATACAAAGCTCCATATTGTCCTTGGAACCAACCAATCATTTTAAAAGCTTGTTTACAACAACTCTGAAGCCAGGTCAGAAATGAGGTCAACTCCTGGTGTTTATTTTGTAAAGTACAGATCACCACCACCACCCCAAATGAATGAATATTAAACTTAAAATGCCAAATTTGAATCTAACAAGCAAACAAATTTAAAAATAAATGACTTAAATCAATTATACGTAACAGGCCCTAAAACGTGTACCTAGTTTTCCTACGTGATAGTGCAAGAATTTGTTTTCTTGTTGATATTTTGTCACTCATTATTGCCCATTATATAAGGTTATGTGAGCACGGCGGTACAAAATTTGGAAACGCAACGACGTGATGAAAACTATTTTCCGAAATTGTAAATTATGTTCTTGCAGTTGTTGTCTGTGTGTATGATTATCTTCTATAAATCTAATATGTTTTATATCAGTCGTTAAAGGAGATTTTTTATCAGTGCAGATAGAATTTTAGAAATGTATGTACATAATGGAAAACATCTACCAAAAAAGTAGGCTGTGCTACTCAATGCTGGTAAAGGATTTTTGTCTTGTTGAAGCCTTCATTCTTTTTATCTGCCGGTATTTTCTACTTACGAACGTTATGTGAGTAAGGTGGATTGAAATTTAAACACGCGCGGACGTGATGGAAAACACACTCATGAGTGCTCAATTTTATCTTGCTCGCTAGCTCTACTTTATCTTAATGAATTTTGCACAGAATAAATTAAAGATTGCTATCTACAATTTTGGCCACTGTGACAGCTGCACAAATTTCAAGGATGGCTGATGAAAAATGTGTTAACATCTTTGTCTTAAGAAAATGGTCTTTTTAATTGCATAAGAGTAATTAAAATGTATCTGTCTTCGACAATACCAATTTTTTACCATTCACTATTTGCATGAAGAAGTAGTACATACTCTGCATTGACTTGTCTAATATGTTTCGAGTCTGTAAAGCCACTCTATATGGGTTAGATAGTTGTATTTTTTATCACGCAAAGCAACACAATAATGCAGCATCCTGAACATTTCATGTTTTTAATAATTTGTACACGTTTTAACCTTTGCTAGTTAACATAAGTTTTCTATTTTATCGCATTTCTTAACACTAACAAAATTAATTAAAAGTTATTGGCTTTAATTTGTTTTATAATATATATGAAGTTATATGCAATATTTCAACCAAGGTTTTAAATCAAAGTTTTTTTTAAAAGTTTTATGTGAAGTTGATAACAAAATTTCACGTTTCTGTAATACTCATCGTATAGATGTGCAATCCGTTGTTTTTTGTTTTTTTTTAAGTGGGGAACCATTACTTTTGGTGTCAATGGATAATCCTTAAAATGATCATGCGGATGTTGGTATACGTTTAAGTTTACCGATATAATAATGATGGCCGCTTCATAGATATGTCAGCATATCTGGATATATAGCCACTGACATAGTAGAGGGTCTTATTGTTGCTATAGTTGTTGTTATTTTCAAAACATAAATGTGACAGAAACAACCGATATATAACCACGTAATGACCCAAGGATTGCTCATTATATGTCTATTGCAAAACAAGATCAGTTTGAATCTTGAATTTATACCTAGTTTGAAAATATTTTTAAGGAAAACGTTTTGAATTATTTATTCATTTATATTTGAACTTTGACTCCGTCAACAAGCAAAATGGTACTTACTGGGCCTATAGCGGGTAAATAAACACTAAACTTTTGAACACTATTGTAGCTCTCTGGCAATGAAAATAGTACGCAAGCAAATTGATATATTATTCTTTAAGAATGTGTGTTATGTAGTCTATCCTCCAATTATTATTTTTAAAATTGCATCAGTATATTGACCAATGAAGTCGGCTGCCTTTGTTGCTCACTGAGAAATATATTAGTTTTGCATTTTCGCCTACGTCCAGTAATCAGCGTGCAATGTTCCATGTCTTTTAATCAGAATGATAAAAGGTCCTTTTAAAACATGAACAGGATCATAAGGAACAAGCTATCAGTTAGGTGTTATAACAGCACTCCATGACTTTCTCTTAATATGAGTGATGAATAAGTATATATGTTTTTTCAGTTGGAAATGTGTAATGAGCTTCAGGATGAAAACATGACATAAATTGGAAATGTGTAATGAGCTTCACTATGAAAACATCGCTTAAATTGAAAATGTGTTAGGAGCTTCAAGATGAAAACATGGCTTCAATTGAAAATGTGTTATGAGCTTCAAGATGAAAACATGGTTTCAATTTAAAATGTGTAATGAGCTTCACTATGAAAGCATGGCATAAATTGAAATGTGTAATGAGCTTACGGATGAACACATGGCTTATATTGGAAATGTGTAATGAGCTTCGGGATGAAAACATGGCATAAACTGACATTGTGTAATGAGCTTCACGATGAAACCATGGCATACATTTGAAAATGTGTAATGAGCTTCGGGATGAAAACATGGCATAAACTGACGTGTAATGAGCTTCACGATGAAACCATGGCATACATTTGAAAATGTGTAATGAGCTTAAGGATGCACACATGTCTTAAATTGAAATGTGTAATGAGCATGACGATGAAAACATGGCATAAATTAGAAAAAATAAAAAATGAAATGAAAATTCATGTGCTTATTTTATTGATTTCTTTTTCTCTTCTTTGTCACATTTATGATAATAAGTGTGTGCACCATTAAAGAAAACGTGCTATAATGTTACCACACTTACCCTAGGGCCATCAAAAATTCTTGGGAAGATTATTGATTATCTATTTGCATACAAATACAATTTACCGGCTTTATTTTTCCTATTCAAATGTATTTCTTAGCGTACCTTCTTCATCAATGTTGCGTATTTGTTGTTGGGAATCATAAATAAATATCTAAACCCTTTTTCAGATTTCTGAGACATATTATAGTGAGTTAATATTTTAGCACCAACTACCTATAAACGTGCATCATCTGTCAATACTCACTCTGATATATGATATATATCATAAGATTTTCAATAAACAAATCTTTTTTCATACCATAGTTTAAAAGGGGACATGCCCCATAACATCTGTAATGTGCTAATAATCTACTTCTGTTATGCTGGAGGTTGTCAATAATGAAATCTTTTCAATTGGTGGAATTTCGTTTTCCATAAACGCCGATAAATGCACAACAGTATATGGATAAATATCTTTACTTAGATATTTGCTTTTAATCATTTTATCAAACTTGGCACAGTCTGAGTATTTCATCAACTTGCTGTCATCTAATTGTTTAATAAAACTTGACATTATGAAATCTACCATCATCTAATTGTTATCTAAAACGTGCTATCATCCAAGTTATTATCAATGTGAGACCATAAACTTTGCATAAACCTATAGCTTTGAACTAATCTTACTCTACTTTTAACTGTAACTATTTCACCATATTATTTTTCAACTCTATCAGGAATAGAATGTTTGCTTTAAAAAAAAAATACATTTTTCATTGTTAGATTGAATAATCCGAACATCATTATCTGAAAATTAGAGTTATATTTTAAATAAGAGTACACTTTTCCCTTTGGATCAGCTTATTTTGAGTCCACTATAGTAAATCTTTATCAGATCTTGCTTGATCTATTAGGTAAACATTTATGTACAAATGAAATTAATTTTCACAATCTGATAAATTATAAAACAAACTCATGGAATAAACTTTGAATATTGTTCATTTATATTGCATGGATTGAATCCTTTGATTCAAGCGTTAGACAATTCTGAGCTTTAAATTGTATCATCTTAAATTATCTTTTTACTATAATATTGACAATATTTACTATAAATTAATACATATTTTAACGTCTGGTGCATATGTCAATGACATTTAACTAGCTGGTCGTATTTCTTAAAAAAATGTTTTTAATAGTTTTAACAAATATATTTTGTTTAAAAAACTATATATAGTGTGCATCCCCCTGTAAACAATTGGTTTATATTTATGTGTGACACCTTAACATACAAACAAAATCCTAGACGAATATATTTTGCGATTTGAGTGTATGGTTTAATTGGCCAAGCTGTGTATGTTAATATTTAAAGAAATGTTAATTAAATTTAAAATATATAAGCAATGAAATTTTCATCTTATTGTGATAATTTTCTAGCTGTTGATATTTCTTCTGGCATTCTTTCGATTGCAGATTATTATTATTATTAACATTATTATTATTATTATTATTATTATTATTATTATTATTATTATTATTATTATTATTATTATTTTGCGACTATATAATCTAATGGTGAAACATAATGTTTAAAGCGTTTTGTACATATTATTTTTTACTTAATCGGTTTTTATGTTGTAGAAATACCAAGTTTAAAAAACATTTTGATTTTTGACATAACCATAATTGTCTTAGTGATCTTAACTTGATCCATTATTAGCTACAAATTATCATTAATACATTGTCATGTTATGTTAATTTGGTAGGGGTTATATTTAGTTGTTTTATTGCATAAACATTAATGTACATATTGAATTTATTTTCAAATTTATTAATATCAACCCAGCCGACTAATTATTTTAATTACCTTTCTAGATCCTTGATTGGCATATGTATTATTCTTTCAATAACATATACAAATCCATTATCGTTGCTTTCGAACACCGATGACAGATCAGTTTATTTTGAGCCCACTACAGTAAGACTATATGAAATCTACCCCTTTTTTAAAATGCATGCCAAAGGGGAAAGTATAAAGCAAGATCCACGACGTACCCTTGTAAAGTTGGTTTTCTGTTTTTTACGGAAAATCGCGGCAATTACTTTGATCAAAACATTTGCTTCTTACCATTAAATATAATTATCAAACTTTGTTTTAATTACAACATGTGTAATAACTAATCGTTTGTATTTGAGCGCATCAATTTGCAGTACTATGTTGATCTTCAAAAATTAAAGCAGTATAAATAGTGTCTTCATGTTTAAGTTGCTGGCAAGAGAGCAATTTGTATTCATTCATCATAAACATTAGAACTTTTTTTATATAGCCCATGATTTTTTTGTTTGCATGTATCAGAAGAAAATATTATAATTCCAATAATTTGTTTCAATAAAATATCTTTTAAATAATGGTATTCAAATTTCAAACATATATCACTTTCATCTTTTAATTTAAACGTTTTCACAACGCATAATTGGAAACTTTTTCAACTTTCTTTATTTGCTTCCAGTTTCCATGTGTTCCATTTTCCCATTCGTTTTAAATGTGATATTTGTTTAAATATGTATATCTTCAGCAAACACTTTGAATTTTATTTGCTAGGTTTTATGTTCTTTTTTAACAAACCAGACTTGTTTTCCACTAACAAATATCTCTCTTTAAACATAATGCTGTTATCGCATTTCATATCATTCAAATTCTGCAAAAGATAATATAGGAATCATATTTTCCAATCTGTATTCAACAAAATTTCTCATTCTAATTTTCTTGGCTTTTATTTTGGCTTAGTATTCTAACAAATCGACCAATTTTATATCTTGGATTTTTTTAACTTGATAAATGTCATGTATCCATTACACAACACTGAACCTATGATTGATACTTTGAACACCTGCCTCTGCTAATAATGTCAATGGATCTGTGACAAGTTTTAATTGATGAAGATGCATTTTTCGTAAAATATCTCCACATTCTTGTTCAGATATAAGTTAAATCTTGAAAAATGAATGTGCGTAACACAAACTTTTTATATTGTTAGGAAATATAGTGTAATGTACGAAATTTTAGTTCTTCCGTCCTTTCTTTAGCTTATCTTCTTGTCTGTTTTTCTATCAAGTTAACCTTTGTATATGCAACTGGGTATCATGAAAGTAAAAGTCAAATATAGTGTTCACCATATGTTTTATTTTTTGTGGTCCATTTACAGGTACTAAGATACAAATTCTAGTGACAATCCTTCCAATGGAACCATCATATTGTCAAATATTGTGTCATCATCGTTCAGAAACCTAACATTAATGTAAATTATTGTTTCTTAAGCATTTCATAAGCCTACTGATTGTTAGTTTTTTTTTTCAATCTTTAGCATCAAATTCAATTGTATGTCATTATTTATGCTACATCATATGTCAAAACTGTTATATTGTTTGATTTTGTAAATATTTTAAACATTGATGCCAAAAACAAATGTTTTTTGTCATTAAAATTGGAACAACTGAATATTGGTCTCTCAATATCTAAGACATATCTGACTACAAGTTCTTGCAAAGAAAGTTATGTTTAAGGTTTATGTCCATGTGTCTTTTCTTATATATTTGATAAGTAAATACACCGATTGAATACTCCCACTTCATTGTTTTAAGTAGACTGCTGTTTCCGACGTAAAGCTACAGACCCTATCTTGTCAACTTATTTTGCAGCTCAAAACCTTTATAGTTAGTAGACCAATTATGGAGCTATGTTCTTGTATGAAACCTTGTTAACTTTCCATTTCGGCGACGGTATTAACTGGAATCTTATTTAGTCCGTAATGAAATTTGTTCAGGATGCAAAAGGCAGAGATATATGTATGCAATATGTTAGTGTGTGCAACAGGCACGTGAATTCAGTGCATGTAGTTTTAAATATATCAATGCTACTGCATGACATGTATTGTTTATGTTGTCCATAACATTCAATACAAGATGCTATTCATCAATAATACATTTTAATCAGACTTTTGACTTTTATTAATGAGTTTAAGCTAAGAATCCATATTACGTGCTTGAATGTATAGCTTTTAGACATGATGGCGATGATGACGGAAGTTTTAATGTTTTACACGTCAACTTAAACTGTAAAGCACGGGTGGAAATACTGCAGATTTAAGATGTTTGGGGGATGGATTATTTAGAATATCAAATCCGTAAATATGATATTCAAAAAGGCACCATGCTTTACACGTTTACAAACGTTAATTCAATTTTTTGACTCTATAAACAAAACTATCTACATGCCTAAGAACTAACATTGAAATCATTATGGATTTTAGGGACTATAACTGAAACTCCTGTCATTATGGATTTTAGGGACTATTACTGAAAATCCTGCAATTATGGATTTTAGGGACTATTAATGACAATCATGTTATAATGGATTTTATGGACTATTAATGAAAATCCTGTCACAATGGATTTTAGGGACTATTAATGACAATCATGTCAAATTGGATTTTAGGGAATGTAGAGAGGTAAAATATATCCGGGTGTATGCATGATTATTGAACGGCAATTCTCATTATATTGATATGGACTACCCGCAGAGTGATTATTTGTAAGGTGCGCAATAATATTTTGGGCCTTTTAAAGCAGCTTAGATAGAGACCATTGCAAGAAGGTCCACAATGATCATCCCAGTCTTTTAGAGCATCTTTGCCAACTTTGGCATTCCAGTCTCCTTGAATGATGAGGATGTCTTTTATAAACATACCCTAGAGTTTGTTGTAAAACTCCTCTGTTTTTTCATCGTCGTGATCAGTAGTTGGAGCATAGACTTGGATAATTGTGATGTTAAAGGGAGATGCTTTCAGACAAATGGAGATGATTCTGCTAGATATGGGGCGACATTCAAGCACAGATCCCTTGATGGCTTTGTTTACAAGGAAAGCCTACTCCATTTATGGACTTGTCCAACTCTCCACTACAGTATATTATATGCCCATTTTCTGTTTGGTGTTCTTCTATGGCTTTCCATCTTACTTCACAGAGTCCCAGTATCTGCCATGTATAGTGTTCCATCTCACGTGTCAACTATTGGAGTCTTCCAGTTTACGCCAGAGTTCTAATGGTCCAGATGGCGATGGTAATGCTGTCTCTCGCTCTGATTTTATGCAAAGTACCAGTAGCACATTTGTCACCTCCGTCCTGGTGGACAACGGCAGGCGCGGTACTTGTTGACCCGTGCGACGACCAATCCAGTGAAAGAGGGAGACGGCTACTCGAGTTCTTACGCTACGATAAATTGGTACTAGCCGAACACCCTGAGCCAACATAAAGCTTTACGATGCTGGACATGGCACGCACCAAATGGAACCCACCATAACCAGATCGACTACATACTGGCTAAAAGCCGTTACCGATCTGGCATCAACAGAGCAAAAACAACAACGTTCCCAGGTGCTGATGTTGGGAGTGATCACGACCTCGACATTATGAACTTCCGAGTGAGGCTGAAGACAATTAACAAGCCAAAGAAAATCAGGCTCAAATTCAACCTTGAACAACTGAAGGACCCTAACATATGCAAGTCATTCCAAGCTACAATTGGAGGAAAATTTGAACCACTCCTTGTGATGGATTGTGATGTTAAAGTGATGACAGACAGTTTAACAGTCATGACAACAGCTGCCAAAGATATCATTGGCCTCCATCGCCCAAAAAAATAACCCAGGGTTACGGAAGAAATTCTGAATCTGTGTGATGCCGCCCGAAGAGACCTCAAAAGCACCAGCCATACAACAAGGGTAGTGGAGTACCGAGAAATAAACAAGAATATCAGAAAGAAAACTTGAAGAAAGCAAAAAAAGAAGATTGCATTGGACAAACGTGCACAGAAATAGAGAGCTGTCTGATAACGAATAAAAGCAAAAAGGCATTCCAAATTGTAAAAGACTTCACCAGACAGAAGCAACCATGAGTCAGTACCATTCAAGACGAAAATGGAAAATGCCTCACAGAAGCAAGTGATATTGCAGAAAGATAGACTGAGTATTGTAAAGAACTATACATCCATCCGTCAATAGAAGACCCAGAGGTGCTTGAAGATGCAAACTCCTCAAATGATGATAATTTCCCCATTCTCAAAGAAGAGGTGGAGTCAACAATAAGAACACTGAAGAATGGGAAGGCAGCTTGAGTAGACAACATCCCAGCTGAACTTATCAAGAATGGTGGAGAATCAGTGATAGAGCTACTAACAAAAATCTGCAACAAGATCTGGCAGACAAGTGAATGGCCGACACAGTGGACCCAGTCACTGATTATAACACTCCCCAAAAGAGGCAATCTCCAGCTGTGACAACATTACAGAACTATGACTTTGATCAGCCATGCTAGTAAGGTGATGCTGAATATCATCTTGAACAGACTGAAACCACAAGGAGAAGAAATAATCGCTGAAGAACAGGCAGGGTTCCAGAGTGGAAGAAGCACAACAGAACAAATATTCAATCTTAGCGTTATGTGTGAAAAGTACTTACAATATCAACAAGACATCTATCATGTTTTTCATAGATTTCAAAAAGGATTTTGACAGAGTGTGGCATGAGGCATTGGGCCACAATGAATGAAGTACAACATGGGTCAAAAGCTGACCAATACCATCAGGCAACTATACGCCAATGCTACCAGTGCAGTAATTGCTCAATGTTCTGTGGCGGACTGATCCAAGATAACAGTTGGAGTACGACAAGACTGTCTCATGTCACCCACGCTTTTCAACATCTACTTAGAGCGCATCATGAGTGAAGCCCTAGAAAACCACTGTGAGACAGTCAGCATTGGAGGGTGTAACATCACTAACCTACGCTTTGCAGACGACAATGGTTGGCTGGCAGACAGTGAAGATGAGCTTGCCACCTTAGTGAAGACCCTGGATGAAACATCTTCCAGATTTGACATGGAGATAAGTGCTGAGAAAACAAAGCTGATGACAAATAGTGGCAAACAAATCTCAACCAAGATTAAAGTCAGAGGACAGGAACTGGAAATAGTGGGCTAATTCCAATATATTGGTTCCATAATTACTGAAGAGGGATCAAGAGTAGAAATTTTGTCACGAGCAGCACAAACAACGGAAGCAATGTCAAAACTAAGACCCATCTGGAGAGACAAGAATATCTATCTGAAAACTAAAATCAGACTATTGAGAGCATTAGTCATCTCAATCTTTCTGTATTCTTGTGAGGCCTGAACCCTGCCAGCAGAATTACAACGAAGACTCCAGGCACTTGAAATGAGATGCTACAGAACCATCCATGGCATCTCTTACATGGACCACATCACAAATGAAAAAGTGCGTAACACCATCAGGCACGAAGTTAGCCATTATGATGACCTCCTCGCCATTGTCAAAAATAAAAAGCTGAATGGTATGGCCACGTCACTTGAGCCAACAGTCTATCCACAACAGTAATGCAGGGTAGTGTCCAAGGTGGTACAAGGAGAGGTAGACAGAGAAAGAAGTGGAGTGACAAAATCAAGGAAACGTTTTGCAGAGACATCGACAAGTGGAGGGTACTGGTCAGATGTTTAGCAGCACAGTATCTCAACGACCACACTAGGTCAAGAGACTGATGATGATGATGATGATGATGATGATGATGATGATGATGATGATATTGAGACATTCGTTGGCTGAAGACCCTGTCTATCACATGGTTAACCTAGTAGTTAATGGAAATGTTTTTAAAGATTCAGTCTCTGACTTTAACGATGATATGAGACGTTTTTGTGATGTTGCATTGGCTCGTATGTCCAAACGCTCCCTCCACTGAATCTCTGCAAATTGTAATTTTAAAAAATGCAAACTGTTACCCATTGCTCAGAATATACATTTTTAATTTGCCAACAACCGGTGATTTTTTATATATTTAAAAGTTGATAACATCCGATATTTGCGCTGAATGAATATATATGTAAACCTCACGAAGCAACACCACGTCAGGTCTTTGCAAGATAGGTGCCAAGTACAGAAAGTGGATATTTGTTACATATGGTCCCATATCGCAACCTATGTCAGCCCGTAGAAAGCCTCTGAGTGATCACATTTCATGGAGCAGAAACCGGAAGTCATCTCAGTTTGATATCCTCAAGAGGTATGATGGTAAACTCTAACACTAATGGCAACAAACGTGACACAAATGGTTACCAGTACATGAGTCTGACTATACTGGTCACAACTCTGACACTAATGGTCACAACCCTGACTCTAATGGTCACGAGTCTGACTAATGATCACGAGTTTGACTCTAATGGTCACGAGTCTGACACGAATGGTCAAAGTCTGATTCAGATGTTTATTATTCTGAATCTAATGGTCATCAGTCTGACTCAATTTTTTTTATTCGAAATATAATGGTCACGAGTCTGACTCTAATGGTCACGAGTATGACACTAATAGTCATGAGTCTGACTATAATGGTCACAACTCTGACACTAATGGTCACAACTCTGACTCTAATGGTCAAGAGTCTGACTTTAATGGTCACGACTCTGACTAGAATGGTCAAGAGTCTGACTTTAATTGTCACGACTCTGACTCTAATGGTCACGAGTCTAACACTAATGATCAAAGTCTGAGTCTAATGTTATTATTCTGAATCTGTTGGTAACGAGTCTGACTCTAATTGTCACGTGTCTTACTCTAATGTTTATTATTCTGAATGTAATGGTCACGTGTCTGACATTGATGTTCACTGGTCTTACACTACTGGTTACGAGTCTGACTAATAAGGATGAGTCTGATACATAATATATCAAGAGTTATGACAGGCTAGAGAAAGAGAATCTTTTTTCCTAACTGTTTATTCAATGGCTTTGTACTTAAACTATAAATAAACTTAAAAGCAATGACGTTATTGAAATATTTTCAAATGATGATATGATATTTTGTTGAAACTTGGAGAAATGATATATAAGATCAAATTATTGTAAATTAAAAAGGAAAATAAATTATAGAGGTAATGAAGTTATATTATATGGGTGAAACGAAAATGGTGTGAAGTGTGGTTAAGTTTTATGTATGATATTTGCTTTTGTTTTTACCATATGAATCAAGTTAACAATATATGGTAAAAACTAATAGAACTTAATATTTTCGGTAGGCTTTGACATTCACTAGTAAAACAGCAAATATGTATAATGGTTAAAAAAAAAGTAATTATATGTGAAATATAGGATGGCAGATGCCCAAGACCATAAAAAAGCAATTAAACAAAGAACGTGTTCCATGTGCAATACACTAGAGAAGGCATGACCCTGCAAGCAAACTAGAAAAGAACATGCTCCATATGCAATACACTGGAGATTGGTAAGTCCATACAAAACAAGTGAATAAAGGCCGTGTTACAAATTAAATACACCTAGAACTGGAAAATCCATATAGACCTATTCAACAAAGACCGTATCCCAGGTGAAATGGGAATAAGTAAGATGATACTAAACAATTGAACAAAGACCGTGTTCCATATGCAGTACACGGTAGACCATTCAAACCTATTGAAAGCAGACTGTGTTCAATGTGCCCTGATAAACAAATAGGCAATTCCGTGCAAACCAATCAAAAACGACCGTGTTTTATGGACAGTGAACTGGATAATGATTATCATTCTACTTTAGAGTGTCACTAATATTACAATTTGAGGATTAAAGAGATAAGTAATAATCGAAATGATATATGCTCTTGTTGGTTTATTTCTTCTTCTTCTTCTTCTTCTTCTTCTTCTTCTTCTTCTTCTTATTATTATTATTATTATTATTACCATGTCACAGTAGTAGTAGTAGTAGTAATAGTATGATTATCATATATTAAAATAGGTGTCATTTATATTTATATTATACAATGAATATATCTGAACTCGTGGTCCACAGACCAATAGCTGTCTTGAATTCTTTTCGACAGAAGAATGTACATGTGTAGGTGTGATTGAGTGTGTGTCTGCATAAAAGTATTGATTTTGTATGATTGTCACCCTTATAGTTCAGTGATTGGGGGGAGGGGGATTCGTAAGAATGTGCCTTAAATACGTATCACTGTAACCATGTTCACGTGTTCCATTATCTGATAATTATGTAACGAGTTTGTACGGTCCTTGTCCTACCCGGTAAAAGGAAGTAAATGTAGTTTTATCTTGATGTTGACGAGCCGACATAAATACCTCAGAGACATTCTATTACGTAACGGTCAAAGAGCTCTCTCTCTCTCTCTCTCTCTCTCTCTCTCTCTCTCTCTCTCTCTCTCTCTCTCTCTCTCTCTCTCTCAGACAAGACCCGTTCCCTAATTGCCAAATTAAGATAACAATAATATTAATGTTAAACAAAAACTACCCAAAAAATATTTGACCCAACAGTACAAACCATGGCGAGTATCCATGCTTATCCATGCAAACGAACAGTCCAGATGGCTTTAACAGAAGCAGTTACTTGTAATTACACTTTGAACATGACAATTACGTTAGATAATAGCAGTAAATTATTTATTCAATGTAACTTTAATTAGATGTTCAACTTAAGTGATAAGTGTTTCAAGAAACTGAGATTTTAAAACTAAAATACAAACAGTTATTTAAAGTAGAAAGTGTATCAACCAGTGTGAAATAAAGATAGGATTAAGGAAATAAATTGTTTGAAAGGAAAATTATGTGTCTTAGTAAAACATGGAGAATACAGAGCGACCATCATCTTTGGGAATGTAAAATGGATCAATTTGTAGAACGATTCTTCCCTTGATTTGCTTCTGTACTGTGTCATCATTTTCATATTAATCATTATATACTAATTGCATATCTATAATAAAATTTAAATCTCACGAGCATGTTCTGATTAGGGACTGTCAAAAGGGTATATTCAGTGTATAACCACTTTTGACATTCTATCTCTAAATCGATCCTATCTTCATTGCAACTTTTCAATCCGCACTCGCTCCCTCCCTATCACTGTGATAAAGCTACAAACAAAAATCTGCAACAAGATCTGGCAGACAGGTGAATGGCCTATACAGTAGACCATGTCACTGATTATAATATTCCCCGAAAAAGGCAATCTCCAGCTGTGCCAACATTACAGAACTATCACTTTGATCTGCCATGCTAGTAAGGTGATGCTGAATATCATCTTGAACAGACTGAAACCACAAGGAGAAGAAATAATCGCTGAAGAACAGGTAGGGTTCCGGAGTGGAAGAAGCACAACAGAACGAATATTCAATTTCAGGATTCTGTGTGAAAAGTACTCGCAACATCAACAAGACATCTATCATGTGTTCATATATTTCAAAAAGGATTTTGACAGAGAATGGCATGAGGCATTGTGGGTGGACCACAGTGAAGACGTACAACATGGGTCAAAAGTTGACCAATGCCATCAAACAGCTGTACGTCAAGGCTACCAGTGCAGTAATTGCTCAAGGTTCTGTGGGGAACTGGTTCAATATAACAGTTGGATTACGGTAAGGCTGTCTCCTTTCGCCCACGCTTTTCAACATCTACTTAGAGCGCATCATGATCGAAGCCCTGGAAAACCACTGTGAGACAGTCAGCATTGGAGGGCGTAACATCACCAACCTACGCTTTGCAGACGACATTAATTGGTTGTCAGACAGTGAAGATGAGCTTGCCACCTTAGTAAAGAACCTGGATGAAACATCTTCCACATTTGACATGGAGATAAGCGCCGAGAAAAGACAAAGCTAATGGCAAATAGTGGCAAGCAAATATCAGAGGACAGGAACTGGAAACAGTAGGCCCGTTCAAATATATGGGCTCCATAATCACCGAAGAGGGATCAAGAGCAGAAATTTTGTCACGAGCAGCACAAATAACAGCAGGTATGTCAAAGATAACACCCACCTGGAGAGACAAGAATATCTGTCTGAAAACTAAAATCGGAATATTGAGAGCACTGATCATCTCAATATCTTTGTATTCATGTGAGGCCTGTACCCTGTCAGCAGAATTACAACAAAGAATGAGGCACTTGAAATTATAGGCCATAGAACCATCCTTGGCATCTCTTAAATGGACCACATCACAAATGAAGAAGTGTGTAACACCATCAGGCACAAAGTAGGCCATTATGAAGACCTCCTCGCCACTGTCAAAGACAGAAAGCTGAAATGGTACGGCCATGTCACTAGAGCCAACAGTCTATCCACAACAGTAGTACAGGGCAGCGTCCAGGGTGGGTGGCAGAAGGAGAGGTCGACAGAGAAAAAAGTGGAGTGACAACATCACATAATGGACCAGGAAAAGTTTTCCGGAGACAGGACACATGATCGAGACAAGTGAAGGCAACTTGTCAGATTTTCAGCAGTACAATACCTCGACTACCACATTAGATCAAGAGAATGATGATGATGATGATGATGATGATGATGATGATGATCAATCGCTAACAACGTACCTCATCCGTCTCACTCTTGCACAACCAACCTTACACAATTTATAAGAGTAACCTAACAGTATGATAAAATGATGAGGGACAACAAGTAGAACAGACGAACGCGTTGATTGATTTTGCTTTTTTGATAAATATGAAATAAAACAAATTCTGATCAAATCAAAATAATTTAAAATATACATAATAATTTAAAGAAACTTCGAGAAAGAGACTTCGAGACATTGTACTGCTCAAAGTTCACTCTATTTCTATTCATGAATGTCATTCAAACAACCAGACTAATTTTTACTAGGACATTTGTTGGGAGAGGTGAAAAATCCTTTCTTTTCTTTCTTCACAATTGTACATGATATGTTCTAACATTACATCGTCTTAGGACTGTATAGGTGTTCCATCTGCTGTAGCAGGAATCCAGATTCTAAGCAATATTTTAAAGCTTTCCACAAATGTTAAAGTTGAGATCTGCAGACTAGTAATATTATGAAACTAAACATTTTTTATCTCATATAAACCATAGGCTCATTATTAACTAATTTTTTGCATGTTTCCTTTTAATTATTTCTTCTTTATAATCATTGAAGTGAAATAAAATGAAAATAATAAATCGAATAACATGGTATTATTTGTAGTATCTACAAATAATAATGTGGTATATTGTGATATGTGTGTCTGTGTGTAAATAAGCTAAATTCTTTATTATACCTTTAGAATTCATTGATTAAGCAGTTGTAAGAATAAAGAAACAACCGCCTTGCTATAGTTTAGATTGTTATCCAGGACGTATACAGCAGCTTGGTTGTAAATAAACTACCTGGTGCATATTTGTTTTCCGATTTGCCGCAAACCAGTAAGTAGTACACGCCCATTTTGAACGGATTCAACAAGAAATGCATAAAGGTGCCAATTCACTTTCCATGCAGTCAACTTCGGGTCAGACACATTAATCATGTACGTACACCGACTCTGCTGTCACTATAATTATAATCTTCATTCAAAAAGTGAGGAACATTGTTATTTGAAACCATATCTACTACAACGCCTTACATAGGATAAAGCTTGTAATAATGAGAGATATACCATTTATTTACAAATGGGACCAATCTTATAGTATATATCAATATGAGACATATAAGAACTAATTTTGAATAAAAATGAGAAGTAAAATGTTTCTTGATGCAAATTTGAAATTCGATAATACTAGCAGGTCAGACATTAAATGCTATTTTAGTCTGTTCCTGGTGATTAGGGCTTTATAAGTAAAATTTTGACATATTAAAAAACTTCCTAATACTCTGCACACGAAGACCTGAAAATGCAGTCAATCATCTTGCAAGTCATACGCCTATATGTTCCACACCTTATAATATGACAAAACTATCATTTTGAAAATAGACATGTCCTCGTTATGTTGGCACTTTTTATCTTGGGCAATCCAAGTTCGTTGTAGTCTCTAACTTATTACAGCTGTGACTACAGCTAACTTTACAGCTTTTACTGCTATATCTGAAAGACCATTTTGTGCTTTGTAACCCCTCGATTGTATTACAGCTGTAACTACAGCTAACTTTACAGCTTTTACTGCTATATGGGAAAGACCATTTTGTGCTTTGTAACCCCTCGATTGTATTACAGCTGTAACTACAGCTAACTTTACAGCTTTTACTGCTATATCGGAAAGACCATTTTTATGCTTTGTAACTGTATTACAGCTGTAACTACAGCTAACTTTACAGCTTTTACTGCTATATCGGAAAGACCATTTTTATGTTTTGTAACCCCTCGATTGTTTAAGAAAACAAAACTAAATCATCTGCAAACAACGTATAAAAAAGGAACGTTCTTAATATGACTCTCGTTCGTGTTGTTTGATAAATACCAGTAATAATATGTATTCTAAAAGCAATAAAAAGGGAATGCGTGAAAGTACATGTACCTCTGCTGGACTCATTCTTAGGGAGATATACTACTACTACTACTACTACTACTACTACTACTATTACTACTACTACTACTACTACTACTACTACTACTACTACTACTACTACTAATAATAATAATAATAATATTATTATTATTATTATTATTATTATTATTATTATTAATGATAATAATAATAATAATAATAATTATTATTATTATTATTATTATTATAACAATAATAATGATAATAATAATGTTTTTGCTATTATTATTATTGTTTTAAATTATTATTATTAAAAAATCACATCAATAATAATAATAATAATAAAATAATAATAATAATAATAATAATAATATTAATAATAATAATAATTTCAATTATTACATAAAAAAGGTTTGATGATGTCACACTTTCCTCTTTCTTTACATAGCGCCAGTACTCTATCTGTATCTTCTTTGTTCCTTCTTTCCTCTACAATAACAGTGCCAGAGTTGCCGTCCTTGCATCCAGTAAGTACAAATGTATATTGGTTCATAGATTAATAAATGTACATTACGTAATTTCATTGTAGGAATGTCATTTTAAATGTATATATGTGTAACATATTTAATATGTTTTGTGTTTACTGAAACTAAAAGCTGAGCACAGACTGACTCGATAAACAACTTGTTCAAGTCATATAAGATGCCAATTTATTTATATTTTACAATTTAGCAGTAAAAAGCATGACATTAATTTTAAAAATTGACATGTGAAAAAGATAATGGATAAGTGAATGGTAGCAATCAGAAGAAAAGCTATATAATCTATCTCTATTTACAAAACAAAAACACAATACTCCACAATTACATATTACGCATGCGTACCGCCTGAAACATGTTTTATTTATGTAATACTAGTATACAGCCGAGCAACAGAAGCAAACCGTAATAAAAATAAACATATACGTGCATGGCACACACGGACAAACACTTTTCATTTAGATCTCGTTTGCTATTGTATAATAGCATTCATATCCTTATTAATATTCTCGTAACAAAATAATTGTACAGTATTTTTGTCCGATTCCTTTACAATATCAATTTTCTATCAATGAATTATTATCGTTCATTCTTACAAGTATTGTATTTATTTTTTGGAGACTTTAAGTATTGTGCTGTAAAAATACAATTATTGTTTGTTTCTTTTTAAATCTACAGTTGTACGTGTATTGTGTGTTGTTGTCTAAATTCACAAGTTTGTCATTTCATCAGACTAAATCCGATATTCCAAGAACATTTCTTTCTAAGAAGAAAGCACTGTTTGGTGTTTACATTAACTCTTCATCCAGTAGTTAGTTCGATTCTGCGTATAACATCAAATGATCAGTACCTGTTTCAATTTTGCCATATTCTTCGTAAGAAAAAAAAAACAACCAACATTTGTAGTGATAATTCTACGTAATGTTTCCATGCATCCTTCTAAGCTTGTGAAGTTTTGGTAAGTCTGTATAGAAGCAAAATATATACAAATCTTAACATACCGATACTAAGCAAACGTAGAAAGCTTTGCTGTACCGTGTGGACATCAGACAAAAATTTGACCGTGTCGGTAGAAATGGGTAATATTTCAAATTGCTCAAACCGCACGACTAAAAGTTAGAAACATCTTAATTATTTCCCATTTCTACATACACGGTCAAATCTGTCCTGTGGTCCACGAAGGAACAATAAAACCTTCTACATTGTCTAAAATATTACACAAATTTATATGAAAATCAAAGAAAGATGAGATTATCTCGAGCCCAATAATACTAATGATCTTAGCAGGGGGATATTTCATCACATGTTTACCAAAAGTTTCGTTTAATAAGGGTAACACATCTGTTTATAACGTCCATGTGAACTACTCACACAGACCGTTATATTGTAACAATTATCCCATCGTGACTTCTAATTAATTAAAAATAATTAAATATACCTTAAAAGAGAGCAATATATTTCTGTTTTCATTCTCTCTCTCTCTCTCTCTCTCTCTCTCTCTCTCTCTTATATATATATATATATATATATATATATATATATATATATATATATATATATATATATATATATATATATATATATCAGCGGCTTATTTTAACAGAATTGAAGCAAAAATTATTAATAAGTTTTATGTGTCTAATTCTTTTACAAGTTAAAGGCGGAAAAATTGTTAATTGCTCACGTGATGGTTACTTTTATTGACATAAGTACTTGAAGAGTACAATTTATTACAAATCAATAGCGAATAGGAATGTTTTTACGTCAATTACGTATCATTTCTTGGATCATGAGCTCTGTTGATAATGCAAGAATAAATATTTAAAAGAAAAATATTACAAATCTGCATTAGAAATTTGATTTACTAAGAAATGGTGGTATTTTCTTATATACACAGAACATTTAAAACCATCCTAGGAAAAGACACGTGATTAATTACGCGCATGCAGAGACGATAGCAACATGCCTGCCAACGAGTTTCGCCATTGCGTCTAACATAAAGTCCTCTTGCAAAGCTTCGATAATCTTTAAGTTGTAAATGTTATCTGTTGTATTTCTGAAATGCAATTTCTCCGCTGCCATTCTGATTCACAGGTTTACTGTTATCTCAGCATTTTGCGTTCAATCGAAAACATTGTAGCTGTGCATTTAAAGTATTCTAGAATAATTTAATAATGGCAGCTAAGTACTTACCATTGCGTCGTTTGCTGCCGTCATCCTTGAATCACTCGTAGGTTTAATATTTGTCACATCTGTTATTCTCAATTTGAACTGTTAACTCCAATTACAGTATAAAGTATGTTGAAAAAAGCCAACAAAAAGAAACTAAGAACTCTCCCCTCGAATTGTAAACTATCTATAATATTTAGTATCGCGTGCAAAAGTCAAAATAGTTTCGTCTGCCTTGTTTGGCGCCAAGTTTTTTTTCTCTGTACACTATACAAGGTATAGGCGTACAAAAGCACTAATAGCAGTATTATTACTATTATTATCGGTGTAGTAATCTGAAACGTTTGCCAGTGGAGCAGAAATGTCCATATTATTGTTTGTGTCCACAACAATTCACCGCTAGGATATGAAAGAAAACTGGCATAGAGTTTTCAGATATAAAAATACCGTAACGTCCAAAAGACTCAAAATATGACAAGTCAAACGTATTGATTTGCACTGTGCATAACAACTAGTTATGCATCGACACGTGACCATCTTGCAGTTCTTCCGGTTACTCCATTTGATAATCTGACAAACCCTTAAAAAGTAAAATCCTTACTGAGTTGGTGTTTGGATAACTTTTACAAAATGTAAATAATGGAGAAGTCACCACATGTAGTTTTCATCTATTTGTAGCGAGCATTTCGGACCATTCTTGAATCAGTTTCAAGGACTTTATATCGACTAACACGCTCGTATTTACATAATGCATACCATGTACACAATGCTGAAACAGGAAGAGATATTTAAATGCTGTACAAATATTTACAGATTGTGCATGTGCACAGTTTGAAGATACGCGTAGATTGGAGCACTTGGACCGGATTTACAAAGATAGCAAATCAAATATAATCTTGAATATTTATTCTTCCAAAACGTATGAATGTCCTTATGAACAAAATAAGCTATATCATCTTACATTTGTCGACGACATCAAATCCTGGTTAAATTGTACATTTCGATGCAAATAGCACGTCATATCGGGCAGCAGTGATATTGAAAATATCATGGCACATGAGAAATAGTGTAATTGAAACCAATGACTGTCAACAATGAAATTTATACCTCGTTTTAATTGAAATGGGTGCGTGACCCGCTTGTGTTTGTCTAGGTCGGAAAGTGCGACCTGAAATCAACATGATATTTACACACATAGAGGATATTTTCTTTTCTGACGTTAATGCCACATATATTTCATCGTGTAGTACCAAAAACACTATTTTTTTTAACCAGTGGCGAAGTTAAAATATAAAGTTTTTGGTACCGCAAGATGAAATATATCCAGAAATAACGTAGGTAAAGAAACTTTTGTTTTATTATATACAAAAACTTTCTCCATAGTCGTAGTTGAGAAGATTAAACTCACTCTTTGGTAAAACACCTTCACCCCAACCCTTTTTCGTCAATTCACTCACTTTCATTGCCTGATCATGTAAATATATGTGATTTAAGAAAGAGGTAGGATTGAATTAACATAATCTATCGCAGTAAATTACATTTTTGTCATTTTGTAAACTATTTGACCGTATTTGAAAACAATGCCGATCCAGCAAAGCCTTGCAGTGGCTGATTGTCATTGTTGTCAAGGAAGTATGGGGAAATAATTACAGAGACGAGTCAAATTTCTTAGCAAAGATTAATATTAAAGTCAGAAAGGTAAGTTATTTAGTTTTTTTTATCCATCTCAGAGTATTCGTTTTTGTTATTGCGGGTAAAATTTTGCAAGCACACACAAACAAACGTCGCATAGCATGATGGGAAATATTATACTTTCACGTGTGAAATATAAGGATATATTTTCCCTTCTTAAAATATATTTTAACATAATTCTGCAAATACAGGCTACAAATAAATACACGTTGGATCACAAAAGGACAAACAGTCGGGTTATTCCATTGAGCTATACACACAGGTGCATACAAAAAATACCATTTGTGGTCCGTTGATTGTCAGTATCGCTTTATTTTGACCACTTTTTAAAACTTCAAACATATTGTTAACACAAGTTAATTTGTAAATCAAACTCTGTATTACAATTAGGAATAAATGGCGAGGAATTTTCGTCATGTGATGTCCTACATCCTTCAGTAAATTATCTTGTAGCACTCAGTAATGAGATTGTAACTCGATAAACTGTTATGTCAGAAGCATCATTATACTTCTGGTTAGCTCTGTTAGATATCTGCCAGTAGTACATGTTGAACAAATGGGAGGGAACTCATCATAGTATCTTAGGGTCAAGAATATTATGCAAATACTAGAGGTGCACGGTAATAACGGTGTACGGGTTTATCACGGTATAATAATAATAATAATAATAATAATAATAAAAATAATAATAATAATAATGATAAGTGGAGATGACACATGAGATGGAACACTACACATGGCACCTTCGGAGACTGTGAAGTCAGATGGAATGCCCTAGGAGAACACCAAACAGAAGATGTGCATATATTCTACTATAGTGGAGAGTTTGACAAGTCAATACATGGAGTAGGCTTCCATCTAAAGAAAGCCATCAAGGGACATGTGCAAGAATGCCGCCCCATATCTAGCAGTATCATCTCCATTCATCTGAAAGCATCTCCCTTTACTGATCATGATGATGAAGAAGTTGATGGGTTTTACAACAAACTTCATGATATTTTAAACATGGTCAGTAACAAAAAGGCGTCCTCATCATCCAAGATGACTAGAATACCAAAGTTGGCAAAGATGCTCTAAAAGACTGGGATGATCATTGTAGACCTTCTTGCAATGAGCTTACCAATGAAAGAGGGAGATGGCTACTCGAGTTTGCAAGCTACAACAACTTGGTACTTGCCAACACCAGGGGCCATCATAAAGCTTCACGATGCTGGACATGGCACTCACCAAAAAGAAACTATCATAACCAGATCGACTACATACTGGTTCCAAACGTTACAGATCTGGCATTAAAAGAGCAAAAACAAGAACTTTCCCAGGTGCTGATGTTCTCTCAGTGATCACGACATAGTAATTATGAACTTCCGAGTGAGGCTGAAGAAAATGAACAAGCCCAAGAACATCCGACTCAAATTCAACCTTGAACAACTGAAGGACCCTAGCATCTGCAAGTCATTCTATGCCAAAATTGAAGGAACATTTTCTCCACTCCTGGTGATGGATGTTGATGACAGACACTTTTAATACAGTTATTACAACAACTGCCAAGGACATCATTGTCCCCAACGCCCAAAGAAACAAAACCTGGGTTACAGAAGAAATTCTGAATCTGTGTAATGCCCGAAGAAACCTCAGAAACACCAGCCACAAAACAGGGTCAATGGAGTACCAAGGAATAAATAAGCGTCAGTACATTCAAGACGAAAATGGAAAATGCCTCACAGAAGCAAGTGACACTGCAAAAAGATGGACTGAGTATTGTAAAGAACTATACAGCCATCCGTCCACAGTAGACCCAGAGGTGCTTGAAGTTTCAAACTCCTCAAATGATGATGATTTCCCTATTCTCAAAGAAGAGGTGGAGTCAGCAATAAGAGCACTGAAGAATGGGAAGGCAGCTGGAGTAGACAACATCCCATCTGAACTTATCAAGAGTGGGGGGAATCAGTGATAGTGCTACTAACAAAACTCTGCAACAAGATCTGGCAGACAGGTGAATGGCCGACACATTGGACCAAGTTACTAAATAAAACAATCCCCAAAAAAGGTAATCACCAGCGGTGCCAAAATTACGGAACTATCAGTTTGATCAGCCATGCTAGTAAGATGATGCTAAAGATCATCTTGAACAGACTTAAACCACAGGCAGCCGACATAATCGCTGAATAACATGATGAGTTTCGGAATCGAAGAAGCACAACATAACAAATATTCAATCTCATGTTTCTGTGTGAAACGTACTCGCAACATCAACATGACGTCTATCATGTGTTCATAGGGTTGGAAAGATTCTGTTGCCAGAGTATGACATGATGCATTGTGGACCACAGTGAAGAAGTACAGTATGGGGCAAAAGTTGACTAATATCATCAAGCAGCTGTACGCCAAGGCTTACAGTGCAGTAATTGTCTCCTGTCACCCACGCTTTTCAATAACTACTTAGAGCATATCATAAGCGAAGCCCTGGAAAACCACTGTGGGACAGTCAGCATTGGAGGGCGTAACATCACCAGCCTCTACTTTGCAGACGACATTGATGTGTTCGCAGGCAATGAAGACAAACTTGCCACGTTAGTGAAGAACCTGGATGAAATATTTTCCACATTTGACATGGAGATAAGCGCTAAGAAGACAACGCTGATGATAAATAGTGGCAAACAAATCTCATCCAAGATTTAAGTCAGAGGACAGGAACTGGCAACAGTGAGCCAATTCGAATATCTTGGTTCCATAATCATCGAAGAGGAATCAAAACAGAAAGTCTGTCACGAGCAGCACAAACGACAGCTATGTCAAAGCTAAGACCCATCTGGAGAGACAAGAATATCTGTCTGAAAATCTAACAGCAGACTATTGATAGCACTGTTTATCTCAATCTTTTTGTATTCATGTGAGGCCTGGACAATGACAACAGGTTTACAGCTACGAATCCAATCCAGCTACGTGAAATGAGATGCTACAGAACCATCCTTGGCATCTCTTACATGGCCCACATCACAAATAAAGAAGTGTGTAACACCATCAGGCACAAAAAAGTATGCCGATATGAAGACCTCGTCGCCATTGTCAAAAAGAAAAGCTGAAATGGTATGGCCATGTCACTAGAGCCAACAGTCTATCCGCAACAGTACTGCAGGGCAGCGTCCAGTGTGGCAGAAGGAGAGGTAAACAGAGAAAAAAGTGGAGTGACAACATCACAGAATGGACCAGGAAAAGTTTTGCGGAGACACAGGTATTGGCACATGATCGAGACAAGTGGAGGGAACTGGTTAGATTTTCAACAGCATAGTGCCTCAAAGGATGATGATGATGATGATGATGATGATGATGATGAATCATATGTTTGACGCTTATCAAGTGTGGCAACGTGATCGCCAAAAGGAAATGGGATGAAGTGAAAGATACTTGGGTCAAAGCTAACCTTCTGAAACATTTCAGATTGAAAAAGTCATTTGTTGTGTTATTTATTTACTTATTTATTTATGTGAATGCGTTAAGTATACGTATTACTTATTAGACTATGAATCATCCTAAGATTTTCAGGAGAGAAGTTATCTTCTGTTTCTAGTTTATGTATTGTCTCAGTCCACTAAATAATTTCCTCGATGGTTAAGTACGTATGCCTATGTTTTACTGGTGCTCTTTGATAAATATCTTGCCCGAGTTGTGTTATCCCATGCAAAGCTTTCATGCCTAACGTAGCAAGCACATTGTAGGTTTCAATATCAACACATCCTACTTTTGTCAATAACACTGTCAAGTAATTGTCTGTTGTAAAATGTGTATGCATTGTATTTGAACAAAATGTACCCGGGCTTCATTGCCACGTACATCATTCATTCACAGAGGGTGTTTTATTTTTAAGGGTGTTTTTTTTTTCTTCAAATTACTGAGTAAGGTTTACCCATTGCTTCGCGCGCATAGTGCTTGTAAAGAAAATACAATCAAATCGAGTTTTCTGGTCGTAGATTCAACTTATCGCTGTACAATCATACTAGAACGAGTTCCGTTATAAAGCTGCCTATTTTGCGAACGAACTATTTAGCTGTAGAGTAATTTGGGACAGGGAGTCTTAGAAATCTGCGGGAATTCGTCGAACCCGTATGCTGCTGTCGATGGTGTCCTTGCTTAAGAGCAGTACTGGTCTACCTGCAGCGAAATGCCATAGCTTCGTGGCCAATGGTTATATAACAACAACTGAGACTTAATTTTTAGAGCACATTATGGTTTTGAATTCCTTCAACACCTTTTAAACTCCCACTCCCACTTGGACTGACATTTTTTTACTCTCGTACAGCTGTTGCGTTTGTCTCTATTTCAATAGCAGCTTCTCAACCACCCATCAAGATGGAAGACTCCCTGATATCCCAAGGCACCAGATATTGCATTGTCCATCAAGATGGAAGAATCCATTAATTCCCTAGGCATCAGTTTCTCAAACATTCATCAAGATGGAAGAGTCCGTGATATTCCAAAGCACAAATTTCTCAAACAAAAATCAAGAAAGAAAAAGAATCCATGATATACCAAGGTACGACCTTCCAAGACGCATATAAAGAGGATAGAATGAGGCCCGGCTTGATAGTTTGCAAGACCCAAGGCGATTGCGTTCAAGTAGTACGTGTAATGTTTGTCAAGTTGAGCCCGGTGCCTCAAGCATATTTATTATAAAAGTACTACGTTTCATATTGTTAGTTATCATAGCGAAAATAATACGATATTCAATTCCGTATTTTCAAAACGAGAACGTTTTAGGATTAAGAATGATTTTGTCAAATATACTTACACATTAGTCGTGAAAAAAATCAAGTACATCATGTATATACCATTTAAGTAGTATACAAAAGCACGAAACTTTCTAATAAAACTGAGTTTCAGTGTCGTTCAAAACGTAGGTTAAAGGAAACAATTGTTTAAAACGATCTTGCGAAGATGACTGTTCACCTACACAAATTTGATCTCGGAGTTTCTATCTGCACTGTTAACTTCAGGAAGTGCGATAAGATTTAAAGCAGAGATATGATTTCTCAAGCTGACCAGTTAAACGCTATAAACTAAAGGTTGTAACAAAGCCACCGAAATATTAGCAATTTAAGTGTTTGGCCGGGGAAGTTAAACTCAAACATTTTAAAAGGAAACAAATGTTGTATCCAAGAAGTTAAGAATTTGACAGTCTTTAATATATAACCACTTTGCCAACATATCGTACGGGTACCATATACATCGACATTGTTACGCGTAGGCACGTGTGGGAACTTCATAGTAGATGAGTTCACTTGAACGAATGTTCACATTCCACAATGAACACCGTTGTAACAGCAATTATTAAGGCCATACAATTGCTGAAAAAAAGCATGTACAATGAAAGTCAGTTTCTGATCTGGAGGAGGATGGTGATTTGTGATGCCACACATATTTTTGATCACTCATTTTCCATTTTAGCAGCTTGGTTCTGGCTGTACGATGTTGCCTTTCCTACACATATGGAAGCGGGACGTACTCTCAGTTATGAGAAACTTTGCAAGAATGTGGATAGGTTAACATCCATAGACACAAGCACAATGTATGTCCCCAAAGAAAATTTTAAGTTTAAAAAAAAAATGAAAAAGGTGAATAAATGATAGACATTTTTTTGTAGTCGTGAGATAAAAGAGTATGGACAAGAAACAAATTTGGGACTGTTTTCATCTTGCCTAGTTTAAGCAAAGCTGTTTCTTCGCGTAAACAGGGACATAGTTCCGACCGTGAAACCTCTTAATAGACACATTTGGTCTGACTGCAAATATGCACCCCTTTTAGATAGCTTATCTAATAAACATAGAACCTTACTTCTTTAAAAATCTCAACTATCTTCCTCCGATCTTTTGGCATGACTTCTCCCCTGTTTGTAAACGTGGGTATAGGAACGCTGTCAAGTCAGTGTTGGTATCCATCTGTAGGCAAAGGACGATGAATGTGAAGTAGCCGTTGGTGATGACTATTTCGTTTGTGCTGAGTTTCCACTGGTGGCTTAAAGGACATTGACTGGGACAACAGAGTTTGCTGCAAGTGTTACATCTATAACCTGTGGTCGATAGAACCTGATTGTCTCGCACCCTCATTCGTTGGCACTTGTGGCTGGTCCAGCTGTTTTCATTTTGATGCTGAAATGATGCTACGAAAACGGCTGAGATGAAGGGTTGTGTGTTTCTTCTCTTGTAAACTGTAAGAAGTCAGTATTTTACTGCTATACGACATGACACAGCGGACACATAATCTTGGTTTTGATGATACGTGTGTTGCTATCCTAGGCAGGGTTTATTAGTCTGCCGAAGGTGGTGGCCAACTTTCCGATTCGGGTGTTTGTGTTGTCGTCAAGTGATATTTGCCGGTCACTGTAATTCCTAGGTAGAAGAACGTACTGACACGTTTCACAAGAATACTAGGAATGAGTTATTACTGGCTGCTGTGCAAAGCATTGTCCCAGGACTACCATTTTCGTCATGATGTTCGTGAGTTGATGCATGGAACATGACTGAGTGAGATATTCCTTGAAGTTCTGGAGCCAGCTTTCTGTATGGGCGTCGAGTAATGCATCATCTATGAACAGAAGTTATCTAATCAGGACGTACACTATTTGGTCTCAGCATGGTAAGGTTTCACAACTTTTAATCTAGTTGTGTGTACATATGGAATCCTATTTCCACGTAGAAGGCTCAGTTAAGGAATTCTGAGAAAACTATACTAAAAAGTGTAGGTGGCCTTACGCAACCATGTTTCACTCCACGCTAGGTCTCGAAGCTATCGGACGTATAACCATCAAATCATTTCGTGCTGCACGTGCTGTCATGAAATGTACTGATGACTTTGAGGAGTTTCGGTGTTTAGCCGATCGTATCGTGCGTCTTGAAAAACCCTGATCTACTAACCGTATCAAATGCGTAGCTGAGGTCGACAAAGCAACGTTGCGAAGTTTATGCTGCTCTTGATGCATAGAGACGATCATATACACTCTTAACCTCTCGATATGAAGCAATATTGTGCCTTCTAGAGCACTCCGTCCGTCTGTTTCTGGAGCACCAAAGCATAACCATTGCAAAGCCCTTCTCACCAATGATGAGTAAGATGCCGCATGTACCCTGCATTCTTGTTCATCGGGATGCTGCTGGTGTCTCCCATATTACATTTCCTATGGAAATGCTCTTTCTTTCCTGCAGATTAGAAGGTCATTGAGATGTGATATTAACTGGTGTTTTCCACACAAGAGCTCCTCGACTGAAATTTTGTCCCCTCCGGGCGCCTTTCTGCTTCACAAAAAATTGATGGAATGATTGAGCTCTAGCACTTTTAGTTCCTCGTGGAGTTCATCCGTGATGGGTAAATGTCTGTTTCAAAGCATTCTCTGGAAGATGTCCGTTTCGCTTGAAAAAGCTCAAGGAAGCGTCCCATATATACTATTCCATATAGGCGAGGAACACCTTGTAAATTATGCAGGTATTGTAATCTTACATAAGTAATAAGAAACGAATACTCAGACCAAAACCCCAAAAACGCACTAAAATCTAAGCATTTATTTCCAGATCTCACAGATTTGGACCCAAAACTATTTATTACACATATGCGATATGACAATCTTATATATTTGTACAAACTAGGTGATAACATACTATACACATAAACCGCAGTGACTATGCCGCATTTCTTGATATAGGCGGTAACTCCAACGTTTAGGATGTAGTCAATACATTGTATCCTATTTAACTAAACGGTTTACTGCCTTGGCCTGCATTGCGAGATGCCATGTATTTATTTATAATTATTGGTAATACAAAGTCTCTGACCCAACCCAATATGTTTATACACATACAATAACAAACTGACACGTATTCATCTGAGATTTACCCATTTATATGTCCATAATATTCGGAACATCCTAGTTTCCCTTCGATGCGTGTCGAAGAACTTCGAGATTTTGAAAGAGACTCGAAAATAATGATCCCTGAAATACTTCATAAATAGTAATTTAGGGTTGACAAACATCCAGCTAGATGTGCAAATAACAGTCTTATAACATGATAGGTCATGAAAATAACAACGTCGTTCCAGCAATAATTGAAATACCTTCACATCTAATTTTAACGCTATTCTGCATCTTTCTAAACATAAAGCTTAAGAAACCATTCCGTTACAAATATATGCAACGTTTGCTTGCACTACTGTTAATGATGACATGTCGTCCGGACATTGTGACGTTATGAAGTTATTATCCCGTAGCGACAACCACGGGTTTAAGGGCAGTTCAAATAGGAGATTATTTAAACTCAGGGTTGTTGCTTTTTTGTGCATGAAATGGAAAATGTCCAGATCGTTTAGATTAACATAATACATATTCTGTTTGGTTCAGGCCTGTTTGATACCATTTATGACGTCAGCTGTATTTACTAATTGGAATTTATTTCACGAGCTGTTTGAGCACGGGAGTGTTCTTATTTGAAATCTACATTTAATTGGGCTCTGTTAAGTACTACATATGCTTAGAAATTGGTAATATCAGAATAATGATTAAAAAAACTTTCGCCATGTACAAACGGTTATGTTATACACTGACTGATGTGATAATTACTTTATTATGTTGAAGTAATATTCAGTATATTCTAAAGATTAGGAAAACCTAAACTCTTTACAGATAGAATTAGTAAATGGGCATTACTTCTTTCTCTTGCACCGATGTCATGAGCAGGAATACTTAAAGAACATCTTGAAAAGAGTAAAAAAAATAATAACACTCCTTTAATCCCCATTCATCATAATAATTTAAAGGAAAGCGTAGAGTTTGTAATCTAATTTGCACCATGAAACTGCTTTCCGATACCGCTCATATCAATAAATTGATTAATTGTAACAACATATAACTTGTTCGCTAATCGATGGCCATCTTTACTGAAAGTGAAACAAATGTCAGTGTATTTGCCATGATTTCCTTATACTTATTATGATTTCCTGATTCTATCATGGTACACACCATACATTTCGTGCAAGACTGCTTTGCGTCTATTATTGGAGATGCCAATGACGAAACTATGTCCGTCTATGAAGTTGCAGTCTTTGAATCGGACTCATTATTCTCATTAAATTAATCGAATGCGAATGAAAAATTTTAAGACGATCTGATAATAAAGTTAGATAAAAATTTAGCACCAGGAGATTAAAACTAAAATGGCGAGATAGCATTTCATAGTTTACTTACTGTTGATTTTCTTTGTCTTCTTATGTGAAATATTCTTCAAATCTATTAGCAAATCTCTGGATTACAAGACCTTCAAGGATGATTTATTCTTAAGATTTGTTTCTTAATGTTTTTCATTTGATTCTTGTTCAAGGAAAATATGGACAATTTCAGTGGCGGGATTATAGGGAAATGTACGGATCCAAGATGTATCTGTCCACGTGTTATGTTCTACACATTTAGCAGTTTGGAGGGACATGTATAGGTAAATGCTTGGTCTACAAGAGTAATCCAGAGTGACCTACTCGAGATTTCCATCTAATGTCTGAGAGGACGAGGAGTCAATACAGTTGGCAACTCAGATTTGAGGTCTTACCCTCTCCCTATTGATATTCCAGGAGGAGCTATATACCAGTTCCTATTACCGGGTTGACATTTTCGTGTCGTTAGTATGGCCCATTGGATCATGCCAGGTCAATACAACCGCCATTGTTACATTGGCTTTGTTTCTAATGACACATAACGCAAGTTATTTTTTTCAATTCCATTACAATTTTAGTATAGTGCGATGCACACATCACATTAGCCGACATGGGTTGATGAGATCTAAAGCGCACTTTCAGTCGATGGTCGTGCACAATACTATTGAATGACAGTGGATCTTCTGCCAATTTGAGTATAAGAAGAATGCCTTTGTCTGATATACATTGATTAGGCGCAATTTGGTGTTTCATATTAATTGCAGTAAACGCTTTAAAATATTTTTTTAAAAAGAAACATTACTTCTAACATATTAGAGCTAATATTTTACACAGTAAGACTTTCTAACGCGTTGAAGAACATGTACATTGAAAGCTTTTGAGATTTGCTTTCATTCGTAAGGTCCAATTTCCAAATCGGTATATTCAACTTTCATACTATGAAAGGTACTAGAGCACTGCTGAGTTTTGAGTACACACGCAAGCAAAAGTGTATATCTGCAAACTGAGAAGGATTTCAAAAGAGAAACATCGTTTATCAAGTAGTTTAAATATATTTAAGTTAAAAGCAGCCAAATCTGTAAACACATTAAACCGAACGAACAACCCTTTTAAATCTTCAACACAGTTTAAACTCCTTAATCTCCCTAAATGTAAATATCAATGTATGCAGGAAGAAATAATAGATTTTTCAATATAACAAACCGATGAAGTTATCTGGTTTTCTCAGCCATGTACATTATGCATAATCAAGCGTGAAAGAATATTTGTGCGTAATGTGTTGTGAAATGATATCTTTAGACAATATTTAGGTGTCATGCGAACTTTTCAAATAGCGGTTTATCGAAGATTTCCTTGTAATATAATTAATCTCGGTGATAAATAATTTTGTATCTACGGTATACCTGGTAGGAAGGGTAATAATGATTGTCACACACACACACAACACACACACACACACACACACACACACACACACACACACACACAGAGCTTAAATTCTAAATGAATGAGTCACAAATTCACGGCCATGATGTACAAAACCAAACCTTGAAATGGACACCGTATTCTAATTCACAGGAATTATGTACTGCTCTTTTTTGAAGATTGAAATAGTTTTAACGACATCAAAGAATTGGATATATATTAACGTACAAAAATGTTGTATATCTTTAATTTTCAAGGATCATTTATACATAAAAAATAAAACCATGTTCCCTCTTCATGCTGAATCCAATGTGAACCTTGACATGCTTGCTGAAATTAACACAAGGGTAATTTTCGCACTTATTGTAAATTCAGTACGTGAATACGTAAGAATAGCATTCTGCGTGAATGCGTAAGAATAGCATTCTGTTATGACATTTTACCTTATTTTACATTAACATAGACGTCGATGAACACTTAGAAAACGCAGTTTTTCTCCGAAAGCTGCTTGGACTTTTTATTTACTCGTTAAGTGACATAGTTACGTTGTAATACGTACTATTTTACTATTTATACCGATCAATATCACAAATCTATTACGCGGCTTAAACTTTTTTTCATATGGTTTCAAAAAAGGAATTGAATATGATATTATATTTGTTAGTATATCCAATAATATAATAATGAATACTTGTGTAATTCCGTCATGCATGGTTGTTAGAGATCAAGTTCATCCAGTAAGAAAAATGGAAAGACATGAAATGATATATAAGTTATGTATGTATGTATGTATGTATATATGTATGTATGTATGTATGTATGTATGTATGTATGTATGTATGTATGTATGTATGTATGTATGTATGTATGTATGTATGTATGTATGTATGTATGTATGTATGTATGTATACCGCATAGAGTAAATATCATACTGCATAGAGTAAATATCATACTGCATAGAGTAAATATCATACTGCATATAAAAATATACTGCATAGGATATATATCATACTGCATATAAAAATATCATACTGCATAGGATATATATCATACTACATAGGGTAAATATCATACTGCATAGGATGGATATCATACTGCATAGAACAAATATCATACAGCATTGAATATATGTCATACTGCATATGATATATATCATACTGCATAGGGTAAATATCATACTGCATAGGATGAATATCATACTGCATAGAACAAATATCATACAGCATTGAATATATGTCATACTGCATATGATATATATCATATTGTATAGGGTAAACGTCATACTGCATAGAATAAATATTATAAAGCATTGAATAGATTTCATACTGCATAGGATATATATATATATATATATATATATATATATATATATATATATATATATATATATATATATATATATATATATATATATATATATATATATATATATATCATAGTGTATAGGGTAAACATCATACTGCATAGAATAAATACCATACTGCATAGAATCAATATCATACTGCATAGAAGAGGTAACACAATTATGCAGAGTATTAAAAATAATATAACATTATTTGATGGGGGAAAAATCGCAAATAACAATACAATTTACAGAAAATGTAAATATCAAATTAAAATTAATTATTTTAGACTTTTTCATTATTACCGGTGTAAAGGTTGGAGTGGGTCGAGGAACCATCCCACTGACTACCCCACAGTTCATTATCAGTGCACGGTACTTTACAGAGAATAATGGTTAACAATAGTACATAGTATTATATTTTATATTCTAAACACAAAACAGAGTATATTATTGGCTACGATGAGAGAAAGACAGATATAAAGAGGACAAAAGAAAAAAGATTAATAATAAATACTCTTTATACAAGAAATAATACTCTGAGAAACTTTTAGCTTATTTTTTCTATTTGATGAGAGTTTCAGTTTCTAACACAGTTCATAAAATTCAAACTGTGTCTCTCAAGCAAATTGGTTTAATTTACTAATTTTAACAGTGATGTTGTATTAATATATCACAGTGGAAATATCTAAAACAATTATAACAGGCCCATTTGTTTCTAATTTATCTCACTGGATAACTCCCCAGTTCATCACATAATTCATTATTTGTAGATTTGTGATTTCACCTTTTTTTTGCATTATTTCGTTTACTCGGTGGATGTCTTACCATTAACTAAGCACAATCAATTCAAAAGGTTCGCATTCCACCAAACAGCTAAAACAGTGTATTCAAATAATGTGCATAAATAAGAAGGAAATACATTTCCTGGTTCACTTAAGTGGTTTTTTGTGTGTATCAAAAATAAATAAACCCAGATAATTAGATAAATCACCATTTTCTAATATATCACCACTGTTAAATAATGATTGATGCTCTAATTGCCTCTTTCGGAAAACATTTTTTATTAGTATTCTATGATATGACTCCAACTTATTTAGCATGGTTTATAACAACTGTTCAGTTTTGTGAACATCACTGTATCGGCTGTTTATATTAACGAAGACAAGAGAAAAGTCAAATGAAGGAAAAATAAGCATCAATTTCACTTTCATTCTGATGAATGATAGCAACATAATTGTTCATACATAATGTAAACAATATTGAAGGAGGTTCGTGTTTCAATCCACAGCTAGGGCCAACTAAATCTTTTATAAATATCTATTATTGTATCTTACAAGTTTTTTAATACAGAATTATAAATAACATGTAAAACCTTTACTAAAACAGAACTGATTCACTTCCGATTTAACTTATACCATAACAAAATGCAATTTATTTTATCGAACACTTTCTTATAATCGATGTATGCTTGGTGTAATTGTTTTTACCTAGACGTAACAACTTGGAAATGATTGAGTTGGCTATAATCTATAACAGACCTTTCCTTCTGAAAACTCTCATGAATGTCAAGTATTTATTTACACTCGTTAGTCCATTTACTTTATCCTTCGCTCAGTATCTTCAAATACATATTTTTTTATAATGTTCAAATAATTTTAATGTCACTAAAGCTATCAACTTTCTTCTGAATACATACTATACGCCTATATTCCATAAAACTGCGTATTGACCACATAGGAAAATGAAAATATATTCGCCAAAAAATAGCTTAATTTGCTTCACATGGAACTTAATTGATAATAGGTTTAAAGATCAATATAATTTCTGCATTAGGTTGGCCTACAAAACCTCAGCATTAGTTTTAGCATCGATCTCGTAAAACTGATCGACTCCCTTATTTTGCACCGATTAACATAATCTTTTATCAAGACTCTATATGTTACTTTGTCAGTGAGATATTGAATACCAGATATCGAAATGAAAGTACACATCTTCTTGTCAACTGTAGAACGTCGATTCAAGTTCATGAAATGTATAATGGGGAAAAAATCTATTTGACAGCCAATGAGTATACCTCAAAATATTTACTGAAATAATTTATTACTTCTTTATGTTTGCACGTTAAAGAAAAATAGAACAACATACAAACTACTTGACATGGTAATTGTATTCCTTCCCTGGTACTTATTTTTCAGATTTGAAAATATAGGTGAAATAAATGTAAATATATATCTTCAATTGTCTAAAATCTATAGATACCCAAATCTTAAACAATGTAATTCCTAAGTCTAACATCGCCATCAATTCGTGATTTAATGGCAGGAGTAGCTTCAAATATGAAGGCACATCTCGGCAATCAGAAGTATGTAAGCAACGACTGTAAGCAACACAATCCGCACAGTTCCATAAAACAATTGCTTCTTTTTAACTGGACACTGCACTTGACCCGTTTGTCTGGTAATAACCGTTTATCCTGAAATTTAGGGTTATTTCTATCCTTTTGTTAAATATTGTCTGGAATGACCAGGACCAGTTTCACTCGAAAGATATTTCTTATGGTGTACATGTTTCCTGCAATCGTAGCGTGGACGTACGCACAAGATATGCACATCACTGAACATATTTGTAAGTAGGCTAGGAGCAAACATTTGGACTAGACTTATCTCGTTCTGGTTCTCGTTCTCGCTGGATACGAAAATTGAATACGAAACTGTAATGACCAGGTGGCCATAATGCTCATTTATACACTGGGTATTTCTAATACCGGGGGGGGGGGGGGGCGCATAATTGTTTGGGGCTGCAACCATGTAGTGGTCAGCGATTAAGTTATTTTACTGATATAGGACAAAATATATTTAGAGGTTGAATCCCAATTTCCCCATAGCTGGCACCAATAATTATGACGTTAATACTGGATATGTTTCATCGAGTTGTACACAAGATGAATTTGGGATTAACTCAAGAAAACTAAAGATTTTTCTCAGTGTATTCCAAACTTGCTCATGAATTAAAGGCTACAAGAAAAAAATTCATTGTTCCGAATTTACCCGCCATCCTTTAATTCAGTTCAGTTTCAAATGTACTCACATTGAGATCAGGCAAAATCGAAATCGAAAAGAACGGAAGGTTGACTGAAAGTGTTGCAATTGATCACATTTTTGACACCCTTTAAACCCTATACCCTTTATACCCTATCTGAACACGGAAAGTCCCATTGTACGATGCCGAATAAGTTTCAAGCCAGAAAGAAGAAGCAGTTTCCATTTACTGACAACGATATTCGCTTCACCTGGTCAAATGTTTCTTTTACCACTTAAAGGAAATCAACACTAGGCAAGTATGCAAAACCTATTAAGAATGATAACCTGTAGTTTTGTAAGACCTATTCAGCACCAGGATATTCTTATAAAATTTCTTTTTTTAATGATTTACTGCTCTGAAAGTAAACACAAAAGGGCATTTTATTAGCATATAACAGATTTTAAATACATTGAAGTTAATGTGACAACACAGTTATAATTATAAAGCAGCCACCCCTTCTAATTAAAATGTTTCATGCAAATCGGATATATTTTATTTGAATTTATCACCCATCTAAGAAGTTATCTATAAATTGAAATATACGTATTAGCATAAAAATGACATACCAAGTTTTTTCCCCACCTTATAGTGTATAAGTTTTAAATTGACAAACCCCTCCTCCTTCAAAGAACAACAACCGTTGTAAAAAAAAATCTTATCATAATAAGTTATGTATACCTTAACACGTTGTTTGGTTAATTAACTTTTGTTAGTACTTTCTATTTTTAGAGGAAAGATTTAATCTACCCCACATAAGTCGTTGTTATAAGAAAATTTTATGTTTAATCAAGTATGCAAGGAAATACGTGCGTAATCTGGTTATTGAATTATATAATTAAACTATTTACATAAAATCAGAAGAATTATAAAAGAGCAAAGCTTGTATGTGACAAATATATTTATGGGCATTAGTGTAGAGTTGGCGGCTGACTTTGAATCAGAAATATATGCATATAATATTGGCTGCATATGTAGATAATGCATACAAATATCTTTATTGCCAACCTTGCTGTGTGTGTGTGCGTGCGTGCGTGCTTGTGCATGTGTATGTGTGTGTGTTTTTGGTTGTTTTAGATTAGTATTTAATTATGAAAAACAATTTTACAAGTGATTTTTTTAAAAAATCTTTGTCATTATATGATACAGTATTATAAAAAAACACAAATAAAACAAATAAAACAAACTGTGCTTTTTGAGTAATTGAGGTCATTTATAATTTATAATTTAATGATTTTGTATTGTACCAATTAAGGCAAGAGTATGTGGGAATACGAAGCGTCTGCCGAGAACAGAACAACATCATTTCTACAACCTTATCGCCCAAAGTGATAACTATATTTAATTACAACCTTTTGATTCAGTTCGATCCTTGTGCGTTAACAAAAACCATGTTTTATTATAATCCAAATAATTGCTATCACAACGGCTGAGAAAAGAACGAGCAATGAAGAAACACTTATAAACAGTATACACTATATCTAGTTCGAGTGTCTACATTTATGTTGAGGAAGGTTTTTCTATGCTATTAAAATCGAAAATTTAAAAATTATTAGTGCTATTGGGAAATCCCAACATCCCGATCACCATTTTTCTGTTGGATTTTCTATAAGCAGATACATTTCAGAACATATTAAGCTAAAAGAACAACCGTTTTAAAACTTGAACGCTTTTTGTATGTCCTTGTACCAGCCTGTGTACGTTATTAGCTTTAGAGAGATGTAAAGATTTACCTTTTACAATAGTTGGATGATGGCGTTCTCTGGTTTATTCAGCCAAGTAAACTATGTCTAATGAAGTGTGCAAGAAAATACGTGTGTGATGTGATCTGAATTCGTTATCTTTAGACGCTATTCGTGCAAATGTTTTACAGAGCAATCTATCAAGGAGTGTACCATGTGTTACAATCGGTCCTGGTAACACATTTTTTTTCATCTTAATTTCCATATGAATGCGTCACAAATTTGATATTACCATGGTTTTAATGCACAAAATTGCTAATGTACACCGTGTGCTAATTTAAATCAGAGATACTGAGTACTGGATTTTGGTATTTTTTTTAAAGATTCAAATATTCCTAAGAGCATGAAAGCGTTGGAAATATGCCAACTTACACAATAAAAGAATATTAATTCATCCAAAAAAAAATTGTTTTCCATACCTGCTAAAATCCAATGTGAACGCGTCACCAGTCAACTCTACCGTGCATGCTGAAACTAGCTTCATTCTAAGCACAGAGTGCACATTCCGTGCATGAAAAAAGTACAATAAGTATTCTCTCATGACTCTGTTACATAGTCTATAATAACCTACTAGTAGAAATTCACTGAAGCAAACGCAGTGTTTATCCGCAAGCTTCATGCTCTTATGTTACTAACTGGATGATATAACTGCTTTCTAATGTTTAATCTTTTCTAATTTACACCGACCTATTTCACAAATGTAATTTTAAGCTTCATATTTTCTAGACTGTTTGAAAAAGGAATTGCATATCATCATATCTGCTATCATAGCCAACAATATTAGAATGAATACATGTGTAATTGGTACATGAATTTCTTTTCTTCTTCCAGTATGAAATGCGCTTCATGATTCATGGCATAACTGTACATCATGAAATGTGCTTGATCAGTCCTGGCATAACTGTACAGCATGAAATGTACTTGCTCATTCCTGACATAACTGTACAGCATGAAATGTGCTCGATCAGTCCTGGCATAACTGTACAGCATGAAATTACTTGCTCATTCCTGACATAACTGTACAGCATGAAATGTGCTTGATCAGTCCTGGCATAACTGTACAGCATGAAATGTGATTGATCAGTCCTGGCATAACTGTTCAGTATGAAATGTGCTTGATCATTCCCGGCATACCTGTTCCAGTGTGAAATACATTTGCTCAATCCTAGCATAACTGGTATAGTTCATGTTAATTCAGTAAGAAATGAAGAAATATATAAAGCAGGATGACAATTGTAGATTATGTTGGATGTAGGGAGGTAGATATAGATGAATGATTTGATAATAATCAGAAAAGAACAGAAAACAAACTTTATATAGCATGAACTCGTAAATAAAATACTGCATAGGAACAAATGCACAGGATATATATCATACTGCATAGGACAAATGCACAGGATATATACTGATAAATGCATAGATAGATATTATACTGCATAGAAAAAATACACAGGATAAATATCCTACTGGACAAATGCACAGGATATATATCATACTGCATAGGATAAATGCATAGGATATATATCATACTGATAAATGCATAGATAGATATCATACTGCATAGAAAAAATACACAGGATAAATATCATACTGCGTAGGATACACAGGACAGATATCATACTGCATAGGATAAATGCATAGGATAGATATCATACCGCATAGGATAAATGCATAGATAGATATCGTACTGCATAAGATAAATACACAGGATAAATATCATACTGCATAGGATAAATACACATAATAGATATCATACTGCATAGGATAAATAACAATGTTATTATAGATATTAATATACATATAATTTAATAAGAAAAATATTACAAATTACAATTAAATTTTCATGAAGCGTAAATACCAAATTTTAGGTAATTTTATTAGATTTAGATGTGATTTAATCATGAATTATTTATATAAAATTACTTATTTCCAAACCGTTTCTATTCCCCAACTTATAAATCTTTTGACAATGTCTCTAAGACGTTTTGAATCTGCAGACAAAATTGCTTTAATTGTCTCAAAATTCAGCATTGAATATAAATATCGTGATAGATACTTTCTTCTTAAGTCCCTAATTTGCACCATTACATATCCGACGGTTCCTTGCGACTGAGAATCCCTAGTAACGACCTGTTTTATATTCAAGTTACGCGATATTGCTAAAGTCTAGCTGTCGCAACATTAAAACGAGCTTCATGTATCACATGTCTAATAATAATATTTTATACGAGAAATGCTACTCTAAGAGATTTGACGTGAAAGGTTCATTTTTATATTTCATGAGAGCTGTCAGCGTCGCTTTTTAACATAATGTAAGTTATACAAATCAAACTGTGTCTGCCAAGCGAAATTCTAGTCCAAAGTTGTACAGGCCTATTTTACTAATTTATCACAATGCATGTTTCCAAACTGTCATCAGGTCCAATTTGACAATGTATCACAATGAATTTTTCGAAGCATTTGAACGGGCCAATTTTACAAATTTATCAATGGAATTGTCTCCAAAATGATAACAGGATTAGTTCACCACATTATCACAATGAAATTATGTACATACGTTTAGCAGGCCTACTTTACTGATTTATCTTAGTGGATACACCAAAAATTTTAACGGACCTGTTTTTTAATTAATTTATCAAAATGTATGTCTCCAAAGTTTAACAGGTTTATCTTGAAGTTAATGTCTATATAATTTGAACGGACCTTGTTTACTAATTCATCACAGTGCTGGATATCTCCAAACTTTTAACAGGTCTATTTTGTGAATGACTCACAGTCGATACCTACAAACTTTGAACAGACCTGTTTGACTAATTTATCACCGTTGATGGCTCGAACAAATTTTAGCGTGTTATTTTGTTAATGTCTCACAATTTTAAGTTTTGCATGCCTATTTTGCTATTTCGTCACAATCGACGGATTGAAACTTCTGATAGGTATATTTTGATAATGTCTCGATATGGATACTACCAAAATTTGAATGGACCTTGTTAACCATAGTATCACATTGAAATATCTTCAATGTCGTAAACAAACCTAGTTAACTAATTCATCACATTGGATCTTTCCAAAATTGTTACAGACCAAATTAATTAATTTATCACAGTGAATATCTTCACAATTTTGATGACTCTATTTTACTGACATCTCACAGTGAATGTCTCCAAACTATGAACGGGCATAATTCATTAAATTATCACAGTGGATATCTCCCAAATTTTAAAAGATCTAATTTGATGATGTATCATAGGGAATATCTCCAATATTTTAACGGGCCGAATGTACAATTTTTTTCAAAATGTTTCTTATGTTCCGTATATAGGTCACAGTGGGTCGGAAAACCATCTCACTGACTATCTCACAATTCCGAATATACATTATGTTACTGGGAATAATGAATGGTTAACACTATTATGTAATATTATATGCTAATCCTAAACATAATACACAATTTCATAGTTACTTTGGAGAGAGAGAGAGAGAGAGAGAGAGAGAGAGAGAGAGAGAGAGAGTATTCATTGTAAACATTTTCTACATGTACACACGCACGCACACACACACACATTCATACATACATACATACATACATACATACATACATACATACATACATACATACATACATACATACATACATACATACAACTTGTATCTCATCATCAATCTCTTTACCTAGTGTTGTCGTTGAGGCACTGTGCTGCTGAACATACAACCAGTTCCCTCCACTTGTCTCGATCATTTGCCAATGCATGTGTCTCCGCAAAACTTTTCCGTGTCCATTATGTGATGTCAGTCCACTTTTTTCTCTGTCTACCTCTCCTTCTGCTACCCTGGATGCTGCCCTGCAGTACTGTTGCGGATAGACTGTTGGCTCTAGTGACGTGGCCATACCATTTCAGCTTTCTCTTTTTGACAGTGGTGAGGAAGTCTTCATAATGGCCTACTTTGTGCCTGATGTTGTTACACACTTCTTCATTTGTGATGTGGTCCATGTAAGAGATGTTAAGGATGGTTCTGTAGCATCTCATTTCAAGTGCCTGGATTCGTCGTTTTCATTCTGTTGTCATTGTCCATGCCTCGCATGAATACAAAAAGGATGAGATGACAAGTGCTCTCAATAGTCTGGTTTTAGTTTTCAGACAGATATTCTTGTCTCTCCAGATGGGTCTTAGCTTTGATATAGCTGCCAACGTTTGTGCTGCTCATGAAAAATGTCTGCTCTTGCCCCCTCTTCAGTGATTGTGGAACCAAGATATTCGAATTGATTCACTGTTTCCAGTTCCTGTCCTCTGATTTTAATCTTGGTTGAAATTTGTTTGCCACTATTTGTCATCAGCTTTGTGTTCTCAACGCTTATCTCCATGTCAAATCTGGAAGATGTTTCATTTAGATTCTTCACTCTAATGTGGCAAGCTCGTCTTAACTGAATGTCAGACCACCAATGTCGTCTGCAAAGCGGAGAGCAGCAGAGGGGGCGAATCGGACATTTGCTCCAGACATCATTTGCTCTAAATCTAACAAACATCTCGAGAGAATTAATTCGAATTCTTCTTTTTCAACCCAAAAAAAAAGATTACTTGCTCGAAACATAAGTTTTTCGCAAGTCATACTCCAAGACCGTTTTCATCGTTTAGTCAAAATACGGTCTCGTCGTGATGTCATCGCCCCCCTGCTGCTATGGGTTCACCGAATATTTGATCAAGTCTTTAGGACGAAAATCATTTATGATTTCACAAACAAACTAATCGCTAACACCTCGTCTTGTAGATCAATCAAATTATTTGACTGGTCGGCGAATCGGAAATTAATTCTCGTTAGCGAATTATTATGGCATCGCATGTAGACAGGATTAATTGGGTTTTCAATAATTAGGAATCCTGGAGGAGCTGTTGGTGCAAACGAATAAAGAATATATCCTTGCTGAGCTTGATTTGATTGCTCGAGATTAATGTTATAGCTTCCTTCAATTGCGTCACATGTTAAGTTGAGAGCAATCACCGTTGAAATATTCACATTGTGCGGGGCAATATGCCTACCGCCACCATCTGGATCATTATTATATTTGAGGAGGACAGTTGAATCGTGTACTTGTAATACCTTGCTAATATTCCTAACAGATTATTTTAGTTCCTCAGCGTTGTATCCGGGAAACTTGAAATTACGCAGATCGGCTTCTGTGATATTGTAACCGGTTAGGAATTGTTGTTTACTGTCGCTGTTGTCATTGGTTATTGTTTGAATAATTAGTTCATTGATATATTCCATGTCAGATATAAGCTGATTTAGTATTTCAACGTGTTTTTGCGATTTTGTTTGCCGTAGTTGTTCTAGTTGTGTTTTATGTAATTGATTAATTTCATTAAAATAACCAGTGATGTCAGTTAGCGTAAATGAAATAGTAACATATGAGTCGGCTGTTCTTTTAATGATAAAATCCCATTGCAATGTGTTTTTGTTGGTAAATATAAATCTATCGGCGATTTTTACTTTTCTTATATCAGATAAACTATCTCGATATCTGGGATTTATTTCATGATATGATTGTACATCCGTGGTTAAGTCGGCGGCGGCTCCGGGTGGTTTTTCAGGCCATCCTAGCACCGTTCTTAACGAGCTGTTATAGATATCTACAATGTATCCCTCTGAGCTTATTTCGATCGACGACGAGAGCGTCGGTTCATGAAGATTAATAGCTATTTTTGATTCTTTTCCAGTGATTGATTTTATTCTACGCTGAATTTCAGAATCGATTTGCTCAATTTGGTACGACCCAGTTGGTAACGAAACAGTTTCCCACGCTGGAGTACCATCGGGTTTATTCTTATACGAGAACACCAGTGCGTTATTGGGTTGCTGACCGCCAAATGCAACCGATCTGATATTAGGCCAGCTATGATATACTCGTAATTTTGCCAGCGCGATCTCGCGCACTGGAATCGGAGAAGGGAAGTTCACGTTGAATTCAGGGTTTGTTGATGTTATTGATATCATGCTTGTTCGTATCGGGGTGGTATTCTCCGCGATTCGTTGAAGCAGTTCGAGTGACATTTTTGTTAACGCTGTCTTCAATTTCCAATTTCAACATCGCGGAGTTATACAACTGGGTCATCGAGGAAAATTCAACATCGGATATGAACGAATTATCTATCGACAGCGAGATCAACTCGGATAATTTCGAGTACGCGTCAAATACCACCCGGTACCGAGCTGTATAATCGGCGAGTTTTTTCTGAGAACACGATGATAACTTTTTAGTTATCGCGGTGGCGACTGCCGCAGTTGTTGTTGCCGCGGAGATAGCAATTGGAACTGCAATCGGAGCCATCATGGTCACCGTTGACAAAATAACCCCGGCGCTGGCCAACACACCGGACACCGAGTACACGGTGATGTCGATGATTGCTACGCTGCGTCGGTATTTTTTCATTTTTTCACGATAGCGATCAGAAAGTGATTTCATGTTCGCGGAAAACTCTTTCACGGTATCATATCGATATCGATGCGATTGTGATACCTCTGGGACTATTATCGGTTCAATTGATTTCAACGATGTCATTACTATTTTAAACCCGCTAGTGTTTTCAATTATTCGATTGTGTACCTGGATTCATGGTCAGTGGGGGGAATACCGGATACGAATTCTAGCGTCCAGGGTAGCGACTCCCTAACCCCTGCCGCTGGCCCGTCGGATGTAGTTATATCAATTCTAATAGGGTATCTTATTCGGTCGGGCGCTTCGGGTATCATATCGTTTATATATATTACTGTGTTAACACCGCTTATATGTACTGCCGGGCCGACTCCCAAATCAAATTTACGGCGATGTATTATTGTAAATCGATAACAACCCGGTATACTACCATATTTGCTGTGAAAATATAAACTATTTTCCTTTCCTTGGATCCAATCAAAGGTCCCACTGGCAACTGTGTATACGATGTTATCAACGGTTTTTACGCGGTGGGGAATTTTTACCTTATCGAGTCGTTCGATTATTTTTGTAAAATCATCTTTGACGCCATTAACTGTTGTATTACTTTCATTGATAGCCGCGATAATTTTAACGAGAGTCATATCTGCGGGTGAGGTTCCAAAAAACTTACCAACGACGTCGTTGATGGATTTTTGTAACTTTTCAAAATTTTCTTTTAGTTTAAGAATATCGTCGTAAACGTCGAGATAGCTTTTCTTGATTTTGGTATATTTCATCATCGTTCCATCGCGGCGTTTAAAAAATGAAACCAAAAGGATGCTAAATCCAAAACCTTTTTGGAATTTATAATTCTCGTCGAGTTCAGAATATGTCGTCGTGATATTGTAACTTTTAGAACCCTCAAAGAAATTATTAACAATTTCGCTGGTGAGCTTTTGTTCGTCAATAGCTTTTTTAACTTCAGCGAGGGTCGGGCCTGTCAGAGATGTGGTTTCAGACACAGGTGTTCTCCCCAAGAATTTATCCACGATGGTATTAAGTGTTGTTTGTCTCACCATAAACATATTAATATCTTTGAGAGTCATCGTAGATGTAGCTGGGACACCAAAGAAATTATTAGCGACGTAGGCATTTTGAGTATGCTTGCCAATAAACTCGCTAATTTCAGCGAGAGTCATGCCTGCCACAAGCGGGGTTCCAAAAAACTTAACAACTACGTCGTTGGTGGGTTTTTGTACCTTTTCAAAATTTTCTATTAGTTTAAAAATATCATTGTAAATATCGAGATAATTTGCCTTGATTTCATTTTCATTCATCATCCTCCCCGCCTCCTTGTTAAAAAAAGAATAAAGATAGAAAGTTTTTAATTTCAGCGAGAGTCACGCCAACCACAATCGGGGTTCCAAAGAATTTATGTACGACATTTTTGCGAAAACTATTATAACCTCGTATATAATCATCCAGATCACGGCCCTGGGCGGCAATCCTGTCGGTGATCGTAGACACAAGTGCGCCTGGTTTAAGTTGTCCACCGTTGGAATACAGCGCAATAGAGTTTTCAGCGGCGTCGCGCTGCCGTATCAAAATGTCATCCGTGGATATATTACTGCTTTTCAATTTACCCTGGCGATCTTGAAATAAAACTATTTCGTTCGGGTCAACACTTGCTAAATTTAACGTCTCAGCGATTTCATCTTCAATTATTTTTTTTTACATCCTCGATAGAACCCGCAGATGTTTCCGCGGTGGGTTTCAACATTGACAGAGATCGTCCCCAAATATCGATCATTATTGTAAAGACTCTAGTATTTTCAATTTATTGATTCTCTAAAAATTACCTTGTAATTTCCCACTCGTGTATTTATTTACAACCAGATGAGGTGGTTTCTGTGACGATGAAATCTCCGCGAGGACATTTAATACTTCACGGCCGCATATCGGTGGATCATTTAATTGTTGTGTTGGCAGCGTGGAATAAAAAATCGGAAACTCTTTGAGTTTCATCGAAGAATTTATATACCGCATAAACTCGTTCGGTGGGGCTAGCCCATATGAATCAAAATAGACAATCCCACGTGGATCAATCGCGTATGCAACCCAGTGAGTTCCCGATCCGCTGCTGTTATCAAGATTGATGATACCGGTTTCAACGCGTTTAGGTTTTCTCGGTAATTGATCTCTCATAAAAACCCCTCTGAAGTTTTTTATCGCTAGTTTTTTAGCAGCATCAATTAAATCAAAATTGGACATAGGGAGAATTGGGCTTTCAACTAATAAACCGTTCCTGGTATTCTTAGACCCTTTCCGCTGTACCATGAATACGGGGTTCCTGGTAGGTACAACCCCTTTCACTTTTTTTATATCCTTTCCCAGTTGCCTTTTTCAACGCCATCCCTGCCGCGATCCCAACGGCTCCCAACGCAGCCGCCTTCGCCACCGCTGGGGCAGCCGCTGAAATCAATGCTGGTATTGCGGCTAACAATGGAAATATACCACCTGATTTTATCATGTTGGCGACTGCAGCCTTTGAAAATACAATTTGAACCCCTCTCTTATTCTTTAGCGCATCATTGAAATGTTTTATTTGACGATCCGTCAGTGATATTTTATGTGTACCGCCGGACATCTGCGCTGGTTTCAACGTTATTGTGGTTCCACATTCTTTAGCGGATTTTGATCGCAATTTCTTGACCTGACCATCAGTCAGCTTGACACTAACTTCACTATATGTCATTTTATTGTAAAACACATTTATACTTTCAATTGACCTAATTGGAAACTCTTCAAGTTTCATTTACATATTTTCCACTGGTGCATCAACAATTCTCATTCGTCCACCAACACCTTCAAGTAGCATTGAATTGTCGCTGAGAATGACAGCAACTGCTTTATAATTAGCAATAGTGCCACGAATGACATTGGCTCTGAAGTGTATATCAACGACGGATTGTCTTGTTAAATCAAGATGTTCCAGCGAAAAGCAGTAGATCGGATAAAAGTTCTTAAAATCATATTGCGATATTTGCAAACCAGTATCAACATTTTGATCACGGCCCATATATGACAGCATACGATGGTACACGCGCGCAATATGGTTTTGACCTAAATTAAGGCGTATGTCTTCGGATGGTTCCTGCTGGCCATTTATTCTCAACGAGACCTCAGTAACTCCTAATTGATCAAATATCATGTGACTGTGTAATTGTGATTCCACTCTTGTCATATCCTGTAACGTGATAAATATATGACGTGGAGCTGAAACGCCTTGTTGTGATGCCAAGTTCCATGTAAATGTACCATTGATATTTGATTGCTTAACATCAGTTGTTGTTGTTAGCCAACTTAGCAATGATTTGCCACCCGCATCCATAAATGATAGTAGTCGCTGTTCTGTGGTAATTGATAGGGTCATTACTGGCATCCACAAGACCAATTTAGTTAAAATGACTTTACCAGCGTCAGCATCTGGATTTGCAGGATCCGCTGAAATTCTCCATATTGCATCATTGTCACTACCCTTTCTCACGAGTACTACTGTATGCTTCGCTCCATAAATAACTTTTCGTACATTTCTGCAGAATCCAAATACATAATGCAACGGAATCGCACATGAAAACGATCTACGCTGTCCTGCCAACATTGCTATTCGTGTTGCAGCTCCTAGATTGTACTGGGGATCAGTATTTATAATCATATCCTCGATAGCAACAGGGGCAGGAGGACCAGCACGATCATTTGGTCGTCGTACAATAAATTGAGTGTGCCCAGCAGTGTTTTCATTATCTTTTGCAAACATCATAGACGGACCTGCTGATCTTGTATAATCGTCAGAATATCTTGCTAACCCAATTATTGTTGTAGCCACATCAACATCACGTTCTATAGACTCAATCTCTTTTCCGTCAATGAGATATCTCGCGGATTCAAATAGCGCCATGATACCATTATCGACTAAGCCGACTTTGGTACCATCTGGATACGGTGCGGGTACAGCAGGAGTATCAGTAAGTCGTACAAGTTCTCCTTCTACTTCGATAAACGCTTCAGTGGGTAGAAAGTATTTGCTGGTATCATGGACTTAAGTTCAATTCGCGATCGAATATCTGCTTGTACTGCATGATAGGAATAAAATTGATAATCGCGAACGGAATTGTCCTTGGGTACTGGGGCTTCCATATCTAACGCTGGATCAGCTGTTCTTTTGAACATTATTATTATTATTCACATCAGAATTTTCAATTGTGAAATTCTTTGTAATCATCGTCGTTTTTGTTTTCGTTTCAAACCACTTCCTGCTATCATGTTTGCGATATCATCTTGGTTACTGTTCGCCAGCGGCGCAGCCACGGATGACGGAGTCACCGAAGCAGCCAACGACGCTAATTTTTCTTCCACTGCGCTATTTATTGCTTTGCTGACACTTGCAGGCATCACTGCTGTAGATGGCAGTACAACTGGTTGCTTTTTCGTCGTCGCACCAATGATGTTATTTTATCTTTCGCGGCAGAAAATGCCTTTCCGGCAAGATTTCCAACAGCGCTGATTCCCTTATCACGGATAATATCAATGGCCTTCATTGATAATTGTTTAGCTAACGGCGCCACCTTGGCAGCCATTCTTGTAAATAACCCCGCAATGGTATTGCCGAAACCATCTCCGTAATATGCTCTATAAACAGGCAATCGTGAGTTCACCACGTAGACGCTTACGGGTTTATCATGGTTGTAGTGTATGATCTTGTTATAAAACTAGTAGTTTTTCAATTAGTGATCAATCGCTAAGATCCATAGGATTTTCATCATAACCATGGGCGTCTCTGTGATTTTCAACTAATTCAGCAATGAGTTCTCGATATACATCAATGTCCATGATACCGCCGGCAAATAATCGTCTACTGATATCAGCTGCTTCATTAATTATCTCGACGGAGTTGTTTCCGGCTCGCTTTCCACCCATAAGTATTTCTAACCGTGATATATCACTTAGGATGTTACCAGGACATGTCACGGCTGCGTTGAAATCCAAAGGATTTTTAATTGAATATCCTTTTCCGCTTGTTTTCTTAGAACCAGCTTCTGCTTTTATGTCTATTTCTTCCGGGATTGGATCCTCCATATAACGTGGTGGTTGTGGACCGCCTTTAACCGCAGCTAGAAAGTCATCAGAACCAGGGTGCTACAACGCCGAGATTTTATTCCCGCCGCGTTTCACTAAATATATTTTTGATGTCCAAGTGTCTTTGTTTTTTATAAAACTTTTAAACTCGTCTTTTAATAAATTCTCTCTTTTACCCTTTGGAAAATTGTCTCTAGCAAAATCAGCTAATTCGTAATCCGTACGGATTCCTCTAATTTCATTTAATGCTGCGACTGTAAATATATTCTCAGGTGAATAGCCTTTTCCTCCAGCTGCACCTTGTTGTTCTTCTTCGAGTTCTTCAATTTCGCGTTGAGTTTTTATATCACTGGATAGCTGTTGTATCCCTGCGCGCGTTTGTTCGGTCTCTGCTATCTTTTCAAGTGTATCAAGCAGCGGCGCCTTCGTTGCTCGTTCTTTTTCAGGAATATCTCCGTATATCGCTGCTTCAGTTAACTTTTTCACATCTTTGGTCGCACTTGTTATCGGAGTAAACAGTTGTTCACTTGACACAGAAAAGTCAGTCTGCGCTTGTTGTCGTTGTTGAAGTTTCTCGCGAAGTCTGTCTCTCTCGGGTTAATTTAGTTGTAAGCGATTCACCTACCATATATTGTTTGTGAACTGAGTTTTCAAATGTGAAACTATAACAATTAAAAGCTGAGTTATTAAATAATTTACTATCAAGCTAACGTATCCATCTCCGACAAGGTTAAACTGTACGACGCTATCCGCGAGTGTTTCAGAAATAACATCGCTGGGGGTTTCAAAATTGTAATATCTGAGAACGGCGATGAACGATTTTTGTTAACGACGCGGCAACAGCAACAACTACGTGAAAATGGTGGCGTCGCGGTGATTACTTGCTACCACAGCCAGATCATCCAGTACGCACATAACTGCATGAGCAAGCCCAAACTGTTGAGTATTCTTTCAGGAGAAAATCCTATGCGAGTGTACAAAAAACGCTAAAAAAAAATAATTTTTTACTGAAAATTTACTGAAAGCCTATTTTTTATAGTAACGCTCACGTGGTTAGGATACTGGTTTTTCGTCGTTTAATATTTTTCTAAGATCACGAACCTTAGAACTAATTTCAGCTCGTTTTTGATACTCTTGGCCGAGCTTTTGACGTGTTGCTTCAACGGTGCTAAATAGCGTTATAAATACATTAATGTCGTTACCGTACAAACAAGCATTGATGGACTTTTGAATTCCTTTCACGAGCCTGTACATCTTCGGTAAAACATAACGACCCTTACTAGACTGATACTCAATTTCTTCATATTCCGAGGTAATCCTGTCACAGTCGAGACCTTCAGATAATACTATCCCTCGATTTTTTAAATTTGAAATTTCAGCAATTATAGCATTTACATCTTTGATATCCATTATTTATAAAAATATAATATAATATATTTTACCTCTAATTATTAAAAAATATTGGGTGTCGTTTTTGACCCGTTTTGTTTAATGGACAGTACAATGCCGTATATCTCCACTCGAGTGTTGTGGCAGATTTTAGGCATAACATATACTTAATTAACTTAATGGACAGTACAATGCCGTATATCTTCACTCGAGTGTTGTGGCAGATTTTAGGCATAACATATACTTAATTAACTTAATTAAGGATGGATATATTCAATGAAACGATGATGGAATTTGTGATGAAATGATGTAGGACGACACAAGACAGCACAAACATGAAACGACGGGGCGGAATTTCTACGGCCAATCCAACCAATCAAAAGCAACCCAATTAAATTAACCCGGTTGCATGATTGACAAAAGACAACCACACGCCCGAGTTAAATGGCGTGGGTTAGTTTTGATTGGTCGGAATCGACTTTCAAAAACCCCAAGTTTATTACGAGTCATAACATATATAAGGTGACTAATACAGCAGCGTTGATTCACGGGTGTGTTATTTTATTTCCTTGAATTACTTATTAATGCTGTTTCACAACATTTAAATGAGACAAAATCTTTGAATAAAACACTAAACAAAAGAATACAGTTGTTAGATAACAGCGTGTATTTCATTAGTTTTCATCGTAAAATGATTAATTAATCGTAATATTAATTGGACTTCAAGGGACGTAAATCTGTCATGCGACTTTATTATTGTACGATTTATCTCCCTCGATATATGAAAATTGTATCCTGTGTGTGTTTTTCTTTGACAGAGCTGATTTAGTTATATTTTCTGCTACTCTTTGTACTGAAGGCATACAAATATCGAAATATCTACTAGCTTCATTCATCGACTGAAATATTTTCTCCTCGTTAGTTTATGTATCAAATGATTTGACGGATCTCTTTCCAACTGACTTACAAGTCCCTGTCCTGCCCCGTTTTGCATTCTGACTTTGTGAGACGGCTTGAAGATTCTCAAGACAATTATCAGTCTTCACGCCATTTATGTGATCAATAACAAGGCCGTCTTTGATTAATCCGTAAAATGCTTCAAAAATAATTCTGTGACAGAGATATTTCTTCTTCCCAGCTGTAAACATCAAGTATCCCATATTATTTACCCGTCCAACCGGCTTCTTTAGTCTGCAATTTCTAACAACACCATCACGGGATGCTTCATAATTAACAAGCACTGGATGAGGTCTGAAATCTTGGCTCATTTGTATAATAATACTATTTGTCTAATTTATTATTTGCTTTAATTATAAGTCTATCAATGTAGTCTTGAGGGGTTTTTATGATTTTGTCGCTGACGGAGTCATCGGTAGGATCAATGACTGCAGTTTTTAGTCGTTTGTCATAATAGCGTTTTAGTTCTATGTAACGTTTGCCGCCACAACTGAGACACAACTGCGATTTTCCCCTTACCCCCACCCCACATCGGAGGCACGGAAGGGGGCCAAAACTTCCTCGCCGAAAACTTTGTAAATGATACCCACAGAATTCGCTTTTGCATGATTTGTTACACGGGGTTGTTGATCCAATCATTAGCCACTTGCAGTGATTCATTATACTATATTTTTCTATTTAAATACTTGTTTAAATTATATGAATGATGAATTCGAGAGATTATCATCAATTAAGCCTTTCAAAAACGTTAAATTCAATCTCGATAGCACCCTTAAAGATGTGCCAAAACGGGCAATAACGGATAGAGCCTTGATAAATAAAATACGCGATTGTATTAATGAATTCAAGCACGACGGTGCATCTCATAGCTGGTCAACATTTCGAATTGATGGCGTTGTTGATGCCACCATGAACGACAGCAACGCAGCGTTGATGTTATCACAACTTGGTAACAAAAAGTATTTTTTTAGAGTGAAATTCATTATCCGTGTAGAATCAGGCGGTTGGATTATACGAGACAAATTTGAACCGATTCTCAAAGACAAGAAAACAGTCGTTGTTAGCCGTGATTCTAAGCCGGGTCTGTTAACTGGAATTGACTAACCATACTATGAACGAGCATATCCTGAAACAGCAGTTGTGTATGGGATATATCCGTTAAATGAAAAACCCGATATAAGAAAACTTAAACCAATGAAACAGTCGTCGCCGGCGACTTCGTCGTCAGTGGCTTTGCCACTCAATTGTGTAGCAGCACGAATAACAGAACATTTTACAAATGCATCCCGAGGGAACAAACTTACCGATCTACGGCGTAGCAAAATAGCTGAATGGGATTTAACGGTGAAAGACCGCGGAGCGACTATTAGCGATATAGCAAAATTAGAAACGTCGCTAAGATTTCCAATAACTGTTACAACGATAACCGGAGAAGTTTTATACGAATCAAAATATAAATCAAAGGGAGCCCCAATCAAAATTATTAATCATAACGAACACACATGGACGTCCGCGGTCACAATATTTCCACGAAACAGAACAATAAAGTATATACCCGACGAATTCTTACGAGAAGAATTTTCCAGGGACGGTTTTCTCGCTGAAAAGAAACTATTCGATGCTATTGCGCATTTGAGTAAAAACGACCCCGTGTCGGTGTGGTTACTTCGCAGCACTGAAAACGACCCGGATACGTTTGATCAGTTTGTAAGACCAAACGGTGAATTATACCGCACTGAAGCATTTCACAACAAAATGAAAAAACAGCTAGTGGGTTTTTAACGGCGTGTGGCGAAGCCACCGATGAAATCATCAACGACGAACAATTATTGACAAACTGTTTAACAATCCCGTCGGTTGCAGCTTATTTTGAGAGAATCAAAAACGCATGGAAACCAACACGCGTAGAATTCTTGCCAGACATTGAGGCTAGTTGTTTAGAATTTAATCATGGTGGTTTATGGAATAACAAATACGACCATGATAATATCATTTCAGTTGATATGGTTGCTTGTTATCCAGCGAGTTTTCTTGGTTATTGAGAGTGTACTGAGTATTTTAAACGATTTGGACACCCCGTACATGAAATGACTCGTGTTGCAATTAATGGGCCGCTGCCTGATTTTGATTTAACTGGATTCGCTCGTGTAGTATCATTTGAGTTCGCAGCAGGACTTCATCGCTGTTGTTATGTTTGGATTGGTAGACACATGTCTGAAAAGAAGTGGCTGCCAATAGCGCTATTACGATTCATGATTGATACAAAAATGTTAATTTCGCTGACAGTCAGTGAAGCAATTATATCATATCGGAAACAAATCAATGTCTGGTTACCAGCACCGGAACGTCTTGATAGTATAATTGAGGAATCCAGAAAACATATTGATGCCGGCGAAGAATATATCATTGAGTGGTCCAAACGGATATTTAATCAACGAAACATCGAAGCAAAAGATCTCGGTAGAAGAATAATCGGAAAATTCACTCAGGGAGGAAAAAAATGCGACTATAAACGATATTGTTCACGGCTGATTATGGATAACATCGAATACGACTTTGTAATCGCGGATGCAGTATCTAAAAACATATATGTGGATCGTAAAGATGCTTTTTTGTCCGATGGAACAAAATTGGGTACAGTTGTTACTTATAGCGACGGTTACAAATCCCCGTATACACATTTGAGGTCGTCGATGCTGGGTTATGCTTGTATTATTTTTATTCTCAATGATAAATTTATTTCCTGACACTGCGGTTAGAGTTGCCGTTGATTCATTTTACATTAACAGCAAGTACAGTTGCGCAGTTGCTGAATTCACTAATTCGGATGAAAGTTGGGGATCATGGAGAATTAAAAAAGAAATGCTGCGTGATTATTCTGAATCAGCAGACGTTGAAATTAAAAGTAATTACTTACGCGGTGATAATTTATCAGAGCGTTCTAATGCACCATCGATATCAGATCCAATTTGTAGATATAAAACAGTTTATTTAAACGGCTGTGGCGGGTCAGGAAAGACGACTCGCGCGATTGAGGTATTTCGTGGGAAAAATCCTACGGATTTCACAAACATGATTGTGCTGACGCCAACACATAGATTAGCCAGAGAGATAAAACAACGAGGCATTTCCGCGTGTACGTATCATAGTTTTTTTTTCAGATACAGTGGTGACAAATGGACACCTGAACGAATGGGAGATAAATTCATCCCCGATGTTATAATTTGGGATGAAGTATGCACAGTATCAACAGAAATATTAAAGATGTTCTTGGATTGGCTGCTGCAAAAGAATACAGCGTTGATAATGTGCGGAGATCATGGACAGCCACCACCATTTGTCGGCGCGGGTCCACATAAGTGGCTGAAAGAATTCGTGGACTATTATGAAGAAATTGATAGCGATTATAGGGCACTTGATGAACAATTAAGTGAGGTTAAAAAATTAATTAGACTGAAACCCGACAGAATCCAATGTGAAATAATCAGGGAAATAATTTCTGAAACTCCAATGGAGGAATTTTATAACATATGGAGACCAAACGATTTTGTAGTTGCTAGCAGAAAAATAGTCAGAGACACACTTCAGAAAAAGTTGTTTGAGCTTCACAAAGAAAAATATCCCCTGATAAAAGTTCCATTGTGTTATAGACCCGCTGACACACGGCGACAGAATATTGAAGTTGAAATTCCAGGACAGCGCGAAAGACAAACACTATTGTTAAATGATATTGTGCTGGTTGATATCAGTGTTGTCGAAGATGCATTGCGTGCTAATAAATCGCAATGGACACTGGGTTACGTAACAACAATACATTCCTCGCAGGGATTAACCATCGCGGATACAATTGTTTGGATAGTCGATAATCGCATTGAGTGGTCAAATTTAGTCTATCTTGCATTGTCTAGAGTACGGCGAATAAATCAACTTCGAAGAATTGTTTTCGATGACGACACCACAATGGATGATATTGATTTTAACATCATTAATAAAAAAAAACTCTCCGGTTACAAACAACAAGACAAAAAAAAAACAACGAGAATTTGATATTGATACTGAATTAACAATTACGCTGAAGCAACAACAGAATAATCACTGCGCGAGTTGCAATTGTATAATGCGTTGGCAGTATTCGGATAAAGATCCTCGCCAATTTACCGTAGACAGAAAAAATAACAGTCTCGGTCATGTCAGAAACAATGTGATGTTGACTTGTCTTGAGTGCAACAGACGCAACGGCGCTAGTTAAGGCCGCGCGGTGGCAATTGAGTATCATCAGGAATCACTTGTAATTGTTCGCGTGTAAAACCCCGCTGAGGGGCAGTTGAATCCAATTTATAGATTGGAGGTCTACCAGTTGATCGTGTTATAGTAGATATGCTATGCGTAGTGACACTCCAAATAGGATCAGTAGCCCTTTTTTACCACCTTCGAGTACTCCTGGTTCATATAAATATCGCACGGTGACATTGCTGAGAATTGGCTGAGAAACGCTATCCCGCTGTGGTTGTGGTATATACTTTTTTATATTGCGTTGTTAGGTTTCATATTAATTGCTCTGGTAATCTCGTTATTTAGCGCTGCAACTACCCCTGGTAACCTTTTGACCCATTCACGGGATCGCTTTTCTTGGATGAATTCTTTTGCGTATTGATATCAAAATAACCGCTCAGCAAGAGTCCGATTAAATCGTTCTACAATTGCCTGATCGCGATGTAATGCAGTATGCCCCCGTCTGATGGTGACATTGTGATGTTTCATTGTAGATAAAACAGCGCCTTGAAATTCCTTGCCAGGATCAACTTGTAACAGATTTGGCCAGCGTAGTGGGCCTCTTCGATAAATCTTTTCAAATGCAGAAGCAACTTCAGGTGATGATTTTGTTTTTAGCGGTTCTGCTTGTTTGTATCGACTCGCAACGTCAACTACGGTTAGCGCGTATTTGTAACCGTTATCATGTGGTAAAAACAATAAATCAGCTTGATGAACTTCATTGGGTCCGGTAACATCAAAATGCGAGAAATTGATTTGTTTAGGACGCGGTAGATAAATTTTGCCATATAGCCTGTTTGGATAACCAATTAGCCGCAGTAGCCTTTTTCACTTTTGCGGCGTTGGCGAGTTTATTGATTGCAGCGTTAACCCTCCAGTATCCCCTCGGAGAATAATAAATAGATTCCATATTATTAATTACCAGCGCCCATCATCAATTTGCCTTTCATAGCCGATTTTACCAACCACGAAGCCAATTTTTCTTTGAAAGATTTATCAGGAATAGCATTTAACGCATGAATTAATTTCACATCCGCGAGATGCCTGTGTTGCAAATTGCTGCTTTTATAAGCAACATCATGAACATGACACGCCTTATAAAAAGCGTTTATCGGATACTCGCCGGGTCGGGGCTGATTTTGATCATCAAGTCTGATATATAATCGTCTTCCTGGGCCACAATAGCTATATCCTGGAAGGTGCTTTTCTCCTGGATACTTTGCCCCACGGCGTTCCAGGGAGTTTTACTAACTTGGCTGCAATATCACCTCCTCGTTTTTCTTAAAAACATCTCCAGATTTCATTGAAACAAATCTAAACTTTTTTATACCACATGTTGCACATCTACCAGTTAGTGCAGATCTGTTATTTTTAGTTGTAATCGTCGTCACATCATTTGTGCTAGTACGCGTTTTACACTTCACACAATATAGATCCATAATTTATGTATAGAGATATGAATATAATTTATTTCTCAGCGACTAAAACAAGAGAACCAGTTAAGCATCATGCAGTGCTACCAAACTCTATCCGCGCAATTATATTCGGGCCATCTGGATCCGGCAAGACGCAATTGTTGCTCAATTTAATAGTGAGATGGATGAAGTGGAATAAGTTGTATTTAGTTGCTCCTAGCGTAGATGATCAACGATGCTATGAAGTGTTAAAGGATTTTAACGAGAATGCATCAGAAATAAGGGTGAGAACGTCATTGAATTTATAACTGATATTGACGAGGCACTATACGTGGATGATCTTGATGGGAGCATTAACAATTTAGTCGTATACGACGATGTGATGTTAGACAATCAAAAAAAACCAGCTAGAATATTTTCCCGAGGCAGGCATAAAAACACCGACGTGATATATGTCACGCAATGCTACACTCAGATTCCAAAAGTGATCAGAGATAACTGTAATATTCTTGCTGTGTTTAACGGCGTTGATACACATACGTTACGAAATATTTGGCAGACATGGTGTTCCGATATGGACTTCAATCAATTTAAAAATTTCTTTAGTAAAGCTCAGTCAACCCCGCATGGATTTATAACAATAAATTTACATGATCCTTGGGCACGATATCGTATCGGACTCTATCAAATATTTGGTTGAAATAAATTATTAACCCATAGCAGCAGGGGGGAGGGGGGCGATGACATCACGACGAGACCGTATTTTGACTAAACGATGAAAACGGTCTTGGAGTTTGATTTGCGAAAAACTTATGTTTCGAGCAAGTAATCTTTTTTTTTTTGGTTGAGATGTTTGTTAGATTTAGAGTAAATGATGTCTGGAGCAAATGTCCGATTCGCCCCCTCTGCTGCTCGGAGGTTGGTGATGTTAAGCCATCCAATGCTGACTGTCCCATATTGGTTTTACAGGTCTTCGCTAATGATGCGCGCTAAGTAGACGTTGAAAAGCGTGGGTGACAGGAGACAGCCTTGACTTACGACAACTGTTGATGGAACCAGTACCCCACAGAACCTTGAGCAATTACTGCACTGGTAGCCTTGGCATACAGCTGTTTGATAGTATTGGTCAACTTTTGACCCTTGTTGTACTTCTTCATTGTGGATCACAATGCCTCATGTCACACTCTGTCAAAGACCGTTTTTAATTATATAAACACATGATAGATATCTTGTTGATGTTGTGAGTACCTTTTACACAGAATTTTGAGATTGAATATTTATGTTGTCCTTCTTCCGCTCCGAATCCCTGCCTGTTCTTCAGCGATTGTTTCTTCTGCTTGTGGTTTTAGTCTATTAAATATGATCTTCAGCATCACCTTACTAGCATGGCTGATCAAACTGATATTTCTATAATTCTGACATAGCTGGTGATTGACTTCTTTTGGGTGGCGTTAAAATCAGTGACTGTGTCCACTGTGTTGACCATTCGTCTCTGCCAGATCTTGTTGCAGATTTTTGTTAGTAGCTTTATCACAGATTCCCCCCCCCCTTTTTCGGATGTTGTCTATTCAAGCTGCCTTTCCCATTCTTCGGTGCTCTTATTGCTGACTCCACCTCTTCTTTGAAAATGGGAAAATCATCATCATTTGAGGAGTTTGGAACTTCAAGCACCTCTTGATCTCCTGTGGACTGATGGTTGTAGAGTTCTTTGCAATACTTAGTCTATTTTTCTGCAGTGCCACTCGCTTCTGTGAGGCATTTTTCATTTGCGTCTTGAATGGTAATGACTCTTGGTTGTTTCTGTCTGGTGAGGTCTTTCACAATGTGTAATGCCTTTCTGCTGTTATTCTTTATCAGACTGCCCTCTGTTTCTGTGCACGTTTGTCCAATCCAATTTGATTTTGCTTTCTTCAAGATATTTCCGATATTCTTGTTTATTTTTCGGTACATCAATGACCCCTGTTATGTGTCAGGTGTCTGTGAGGTCTCTTCTGAAACACAGGTGTTTTTATTTGGGCGATGGAGACCAATGATATCCTTGGCAGCTGCTGTCATAATTGTGTTGCAAGTATCTGTCATCACTTTAAAATCATCATCCATCACAAGTAGTGGAGTAAATTTGCCTCCAATAGTGGCTTGGAATGACTTGCAGATGTTAGGATTCCTTCAGTTGCTCACAGTTGAATTTTAGCCTGATGTTCTTCGGCTTGTTAATTTTCTTCAGCCTCACTCGGATTTTCATAATGACGAGGTCTTGATCACTCCCAACATCAGCACCTGGGGATGTCCTTTTTTTGTTCTATCGATACCAGATCGGTAACGGTTTCGAACCAGTATGTAGTCGATCTGGTTATGATGGGTTCCATTTGGTGCGTGCCATGTCTAGCATCGTGAAGCCTTATATTGGCCCAGGATATTGACCCAGGGTACCAAGTACCAAGTTGTTGTAGATTGCGAACTCGAGCAGACGACTCCCTCTTTTATTGGTAAGCTCATTGCAAGACTGTCTACATGATCATCCCAGTCTTTTAAAGAATCTTTGTCAACTTTGGCATTCCATTCTCCTTGGATGATGGGAATGTCTTTTTTACTGACCATGTTTAGAATACCCTGGAGTTTGTTTTAAAACTCCTCTATTTCTTCATCATCATGATCGGTAGTTGGACCATAGACTTGGATAATTGTGATGTAAAAGGGAGATGCTTTCAGACAAATGGAGATGATTCTGCTAAATAAAGGGTGGCATTCAAGCAAAGATCCCTTGATGGCTTTGTTTACAAGGACGCCTACTATTTATGGACTTGTCCAACTCTCCACTATGGTATAATATATGCCCATCTTCACTTTGGTGTTCTCCTATGGCATTCCATCTGACTTCACAAGAGTCCCAGCATGTGTCATTGTTACGGCTATTGGATTTAATTTATTTATTTTTTATTGTTAAATCCAAATTTGTCATTTAGGGTTTAATATTCATTAACTGGGAGATTTTTTCTAGAAAATTCAGGTTGACCTAGACTCTAGTTGTAAACAGGCTGACCTTGGCTTGGTTACCTCTTTATCTGACCTTGCTTTAGATTGATAAAAAGGTCTTTAATACTATTGGTTAATTTCAAGGAGAACTTTTATTTTTAGTTCTTGGGGTGTAGGACATATCTAGAATACCTGACTTGCTGAAGGTAGTGACCTTCCATGAATTTCTAGAAAGATCACGTGATCACTTGTTTACTTAAGAAAAACAAGTTATATAGACTTGTTTGGGATAGAACAATTCAGTAGAATCTCTGGGCTTTAAGATATTAGTTGTGTATATTTATTTGAGTTATAATTATTCTGGACATTGTGTCAATTCATTGAAGAAAGAGGATTTATTATCTATTTGGAGGAGAAAACATGTGCTCATAATTCATTTGGATGATAATTAAACAAGAACTGCATCACGTGACATTGTCAGCCATTTTGGATTACATCGTCAAGATTCGAACCTGGAACTATTAGAACATTTATTTATCAGGACTCTTACAATTCCATTAGTGGATTATTTTTTTTGTGAATTCTATATTGGATTAATGTTGGATTTGATTCTCTAAAACTGTAAGTTATTTATTTTATGAAAATAATTGTACTTATTAAAAATCATTGTTCAATTTATACAAGCTTGTCAGTTTTCACTCTTTCTGTGTTGCTGCTTATTTGAGCCTAAGCACGTAACATCATATATAGTGTTCCAGCTCATGTGTCAACTCTTGGAGTCTTCCAATTTGCGCCAGAGTTCTAATGTTGGAGGTGGGGATGGTAATGCTGTCTCTCGCTCTGATGTTATGCAAAGTACCAGTAACATGCTTATCACCTCATTCATGGTAGACAACGGCACATACATACATACATACATACATACATACATACATACATACATACATACATACATACATACATAAATTAGTTCGCAAATATTACTTTAACAATTTACTGCATTAACACCTTTGCAATTATTATGCTTTCTAGAAAATCTAATATACATAACTACTGCATCTTTCTTTCTAATATACCCAAAAACAAAATAAATCAGAAAATAAGAACAGACAACATATTTTAAGTTTTATATATTTTGTAATTCATTCATTGCACTTTTAGAAAGTGTAATTGTGAATACCGGTAAATTTAGTATCCCCTATTTTAATAACTGTTAATTGACTAATTGATGCTCCTTCTTCGAGCACATGGGAATAGCCATTATAGTCAGCTGTGTGCATATTTTATGTACAGTCTCCACAAATACAATAGGTAAATAAATCTGAGCCATGATCATGAAAGCAGCATAGAGGTATGCCAATATTCTCGCCATTGTAAATGTTTCTAATGCAAACAACTTTGCCTTCCATGTGGCACTCTGTCAGAAGTACACAATATCTGTAGAGTGAAACCTTTGTTAAAATGGAACCCCATTGAATAATAATAAGTTTTAATACTGATTTGTCTTTTGAAACAGATTTCTAGAATTAAACTTGATTACATTTAATATTCATTGTGAAATGAGTTTGTGTAGTGTAATGTCCAATCATTAGACTGTCAAACAATTTTAACTTCGCTATACCACTTTCCAAGAAAAGTTTGACATTAATTTGGATGACAGTCTGATTCCCCGCAAGAGAATCGCAACAAAATATTCAGAAGATTTCCCATAAGAAATGCAAGAAAAGTTATCGGAATATGCATGAGAGTTGATGATTGGTTTCATATTTTTTTTGCTTTTTCTACAACTATTTTAATTGAAGAGAACGTGTGTGTGTGTGTGTGTGTGTGTGTGTGTGTGTGTGTGTGTCGCACCAACCATCAAGAGCCCCGGAATACTGTCTGCAACTACATGATCTTTCCAAAACGTCTATTTGAATTTTATACATGCCAATTTATAGGTCTCTGTGACATAGTACTACAAACTGAGTAAGGTAACATTATCCAGAATTGCAACATGTAATACCGTTCGTACATGCATTACATTATTGAGTACAACTAGTTTATCGACATATTTTTCTTATTTCAAGAATTATACCTTTATTTCGTTACATTCATTCTTATCGTTTACATGTAATATATATATTGTACACAATATCGATATGCTTTCCTCTCTTCAAATACGTTTCATATGATTTTGTGTTAAATTTGTGTGACTTACACATGACATTTAAATACATCACTCATTAAAACGGGGTTACGCATGATTGTAATAAAAATGTAAGATTTGTGTCAGTTGCTGGTGACGTAGACGATAGTAACAGCAACGTTAAGTAAAACGATGCGAGGAAAGAAGAATGTGTCCATAATAAGTTATATTTTCAAAAATAGGCTTTTTTTCCATCATAATATAATATCAGAGGAGAAGGAGGTGCATGGCATTTTTATAAGTATCCTAAATACGGAAATGAAATTGGTTCTAATATTGTCACCGTAACGTTACTATGTAATTACCACAGGAGTCTGACGTTTTATCAATAAAGTACGGCGAAATGTCTGACAAAATGAAATACCCTTAACAATAACATGTATATAAACACAAGGAGTGCAAGCCAATATAGGCTGATCTCCTGCCGGAGGTAGCCCATTCTCTACCAGTTTCTACCCTGCAGTAAATATCCGTTGGTGTCTAATAATTGTACCGAACACGGCGCAGAATCTGTGTTTTTAAAGTTACCGGATCCAGCAACAGTCGTAAATATTTGAAGTGTGATGACGTCATCAGCCGTTATATCTACTACCACATTTTTTACTACATATTTCTGTTCTGTGAATTTAAATAAAATTATAAAATGATACAATCTGAAATAAAAAGCAAGATGAACATTTTAACTTGAGAAATTACTTTCATCATGTTATTCAGCATATTTACTGCAGGGTAGAAACTGGTAGAGAATGGGCTACTTCCGGCAGGAGATCAGCCTACATTGGCTAATGTGACCGTACTTGTGAAAAAAAAAAGGTTGATTCGCCGGTTGGATTCAGGGCATGGTCATTTAAGAGCTATGCTTTGGTAAGTAACTGTCTTTTGAATGCATGTGTGTAGTTTTTAAGTCTTCTTGCGATTCTGAAGCGATAAAAGACTCGTGAGAAAATGTCGAATCGAGCGAAGGGTTGTGGTCACGCTTGCACTCCTTGTGTTTATATATATATATATATATATATATATATATATATATATATATATATATATATATATATATATATATATATATATATATATATATATATATATATATTATTGTTAAGGGTATTTCATTTTGTGAGACATTTCACCGTACTTTATTGATAAAACGTCAGACTCCTGTGGTAATTACAAATAGAGCGTTTTTTTTCTCTCGAAGGAATATAATTTTTTGGCATAACGTTTTCAAATAATTTAACGTTTTATTCACGGGATATTAACAAAAGAAATGTTTCGATGGAGTATATCAATATCTCCATATAAGAAGACTCGTTGAGGTAAACGTTTGACATTTCAAGGTCGAGTCAGGGCCGACAAGAGGGGACAGGCAACCGAATACAAATCCCGGGTTCCGGGCCTGTAGGCCTATGGGGGTCCAAGCTGAACAAGATTAAGAGTGATAAACAATCTTCAATCATTTTATAATTGACAACATTCTGTGTTCATGGGCACTGAAGGTGGAATCAAGATCGTTTAAAAATATTTACATTTTACATGATACTAAAACAATGTACTGACTGCGACATAACAGGGTTATAAATTGGTCTCTCTCTCTCTCTCTCTCTCTCTCTCATCGCCAATGATTGTCTGAATAACCACTCAGGTAATTAAAGAAAGTAGTAATGGAATGCTGATATTTTTAATCAATGCATTGACTGCACGTGCAACCTGTTGTGTTGATAATAATAATAATAATAATAATAATAATAATAATAATAATAATGAGGACTTTGTATAGCGCCTAATCTTTAGAAGCTCTAAGCGCTTTACATCAATAAATAATGATATGACTACAGAAAAAAAAACCCAAATAACAAAAGCCATGAAATTGGAAAATAAACAAAATGCTTGAAATATTCAAATTATGTCTAATGCACAGTTCATAATCATACCTAGCGTTTGCAGTAGTGATGAGACACACCGGCATAGTTATGATGACGAAACTTTCGTCATTAAGTCTAAAGTTACGTCAGCACATTTCTATAATGAACTGCCCGTCAAGCCTGCTCGTTATCTTTAACACCGGTATAACCAAACAGCTTGATTTTGGCGGAGCTAATAGTCTCTGTATACTACTTCAAATGGAAGGGAAAATTCATCCCCAGAACGAAGATAAAATCACCAGGAACTGGACAATCCGCCAACGAAAAATTGAATAGGATGCAGATTCTCAATTTTAGGTTCGACCCCCAATTAATTTACGTCATTGACTAATGTGTCATACGAAACTCGATCCTTTCGTCCATTTGTGCATATGACTTGTTTTACACAGAAAGTGCAAGGTTTCTCCAACTGTTCAATTCAGATTAGTTGACTATCCAGTCCCCCACGCATCTATGGTTTCATCGGCTAGTACAAAAGAAAATGTTAGCCATGTGTCTTTTCAAATTATGTCTAGCCCCATTCTTGTTTGACCGGAGTCGCCATTGTGTGGTTGAATACATCAGTAGTCTGTGCCTTTGTGTGGTGGAATACGTGGGAAGCCGAATACGTCACTGCTCTGTGCGTTCCGTTCTAAGACAGTTTTGTCCAGTAATATACCTCCATTCTTGTGTGGAAAACTAAAACAGTTTTCTGCTTCATAAATCGTTACTGGAACAAAACATAATTTATATTCCCTTTTTTCTTCATCTCAAATTTGTTTCCACCTGTTCCAGAGTAGGTCAGTAATTAATTTTAAACCGACCGGACCCTTTAAAATTATATTGATAACAATGACAGTTCTTGAGAGTCAGAAGGTAGTAATTCTTCCTGATAATTCTTCTAAAAATCTTTGCATGGAACTTTTGAAAACATTAAAACTAGAGATGTTGATATTTAAACTTTACTGCTTTGTTCATTTTCCAGTTCCTAATAATGATGTAGGTAATGAACTAACATTCAGTTTGGAAATCTTAACTAATCTGGGTTAAGGTGGAACTCTAGTGACCCGTTTTAGATCCGTATTTATCATGTATAGTAAGTTGTTACATCTGCTGTTATTATTTGCTAATTATATTACTAATTTCGAAAAAGAATAGTATATATATGGCTCAATATACCTTTTACAAAAGATGACCCAATACTGAAATGGAATATGGTTTTTACCAGTATTGTCAGCTTACATTCGAGATGAGTATTTTAAGGGTTTCAGCCGAGTTCCATCAACTTTCACACAACATATGATGTTGTAATCTATTTTTAAAGCAGATTAAAAAAAATGTCGAGACGACAGCTTACTGACCGACATCTAGTTGAATTGACGACCTAGAAATGTTCCAGTCCTTGTGCACAATCAGTAATCTCCCTTTGTATGGCGCCCGTGTATTGCGCACTAGAATGGAGGCTAGTCCAAAAAAGGATTATTCAGTACAAAAGTTGGATGAAATTGATAATGTTGGAATTCAGTTCTTCATTGAAAAGAAATTTCTTGACATTGTCGTGTGAAAAGTAATTACATAAATATGTGCTGGCATCTTAACTTTGGCGCGACAGTGTAATAGCAAAGGTGCAATCTTGAAAATAATGGTGTTCTGAGGCAAGCGTAACAATGGCAAGACGAAAATAGTCAAATTTTTTCATTCACTGTCTCTTGACTTCCTCCGTATCTAACTCTTACTCCAAGGTTTCACTGTAAATGCGAATACCATTAAGAAATCAAGGACTGCAACTGCAATTTCTCGAGATACTAACCTTGTATCTTATTATATTCGTATCTAAGGAGCAGTGTATTATAATATGCTATTTTCATGGTGTTTACGAGGTAATCCGATAAATCAATCCCCAGATCTGTATTGATAATGATGGACGATATGTGGATCTGATGTCACCTGCTCATTAAAATGTACACTTTGCATCATGCAAATCTTTCCGGAACACACCTGCGAACTCTTTTGATACTGACCGACTTTTTGTAACAGCCATTTCTCACCCAAGCGACAGAGAAATCTAGCTGTTTTGCTAACCTTACTTTTAGTATCTCGGTCTAGTCATCTCAGATCAATCGACTCAGTCATGGTGTCCACGCGCTGAGAACTACTTTTAACCAAACAAAACCCTTCTTGTCTTCTGCTGTACCATAGTTGTTCTCAAATAAAACAACAACAGCAACAACAACAAATGATATATAACCAAAACATAGTTACTTATGGCCAATCTGTCTTAAAAACACACCAAAACAAAAACATTTTGATAGAGACAAATACACACACGCATACTATTTCGAGGTTTTGATATTATGTTAGTTCGTTCAAACTAGCGTGGTCAAGTTTATCCTATATGCAGGACTAGCTCAGTACATTTTCAAATCATTAAATGTAGCTAAAGCAACTGAATTTGTTGTAAACACTTCGCGTGAAACATTGTATATACTGTTAGCTACATTTAATGATGCTAACCTGAAAATTTACTGTGCTACAGATAGGATTAAATTCTCAATGGTGTTATTTTATCCTATGTCGGAAAACACTGAGCCATGCACATAAGACTATATACCTATACACTTCATAGCATCCCAACTCTCTAAACAACACCGGAATACTTAGCAACATTCAGAAATGTGTTATGTTAAACATGCTCTATTATAATTTTGTTAAGCATCTCCGTTGTGCTCCAGCTAAATATACTTGCAATATTTATTGACAAATAATACACTTACCAGCCAGAAGGAATCATTTATCCCTCAACACACTAATCCATAAGCAAATTTCACTGCATCACTTGCCATTTTTCCAAGACAGAAATATAAATTTTCAAAGAATCCGTGAGCTTGAAAATTTAGCACATTGTTATTCTCTGGGGTCCGCATATTTGGAGGATGACGAGGGTCTTTTATACGGGAGTGTGAGGTACTCAAAATTGGAAATGATGAAAGGAAACAGTTTCTTTCTAATAAATTTTAACTATTTATTGTTAATTTCATATAACATCCATATATTAAATGTGATAATACCTCATTACTATGCGGCGTTTTATGCTGTTATTTTTCTTTGCTCACGCGTATGAACTGTGTACTTCGGACGCAACGGACACACCACAGCCATAATTAGCTTATTTGTTTTCATGCGCCACATGTAAACATTGCGAGGTGCGCACTTTTAAAGAGTTATTTTTACTTTAAAGGATAATATTGGGTGAGAAAAATAATCTACGTTGGGGTTTGGACCGAGACAATGAAATCCCAGCCGCGGGGTTACATTATATGTCTCCCTACTCGGACAAGCCTCGTGGCGAGACAAATAATATAACCCCTAGGCTGGGATTTCATTGTCTCGGTCCAAACCCCAACATCGAGTCTATATGTCTTCTGCTGTACCATAGTTGTTCTCAAATAAAGCAACAACAACAGCAACAACAACAACAAAAAATATGTAACCAAAACATAGTTACTTAAGGTCAATCTGTCTTAGAAAACACACCAAACAAAAACATTTTGATAGAGACAAATACACACGCATACTATTTCGAGGTTTTGATATTATGTTAGTTCGTTCTAACTAGCATGGTCAAGTTTATCCCATATGCAGCACTAGCTCAGTATATTTTCAGATCATCATCATTAAATGTAACTAAAGCAACCGAACTAGTTGTAAACACTTCGCGTGAAACATAGTATATACTGTTAGCTACATTTAATGAAGATGACCTAAAAATTTACTGTGCTACAGATAGGATACCATTCTCAATGGTGTGTGAAATGAACTATGTCAGAAAACACTGATCCATTTACATAAAACTTTACACCTATACACTTCACAGCATCCCAACACTCTAAACAACAGCGCAAAACTAAGCAACAGCCAGAAATGTGTTATGTCAAACATGCTCTATTATAATCTCGTTAAACATCTCCGTTTGTGCTCCAGCTGAATATAAGTTACAAGCAATATTTATTGACAAATAATACACTTACCAGCCAGAAGGAATCATTTATCCCTCAACACACTAATCCACAAGCAAATTTCACTGCATCACTTGCCATTTTTCCAAGACAGAAATATAAATTTTCAAAGAATCCGTGAACTTTAACGTTTTGCACATGGTTATCCTTTAGGTTCAGCATATTTAGAGGGTGACGAGGGTCTTTTATACGGGAAGGTGGTGTACTAAAAATTGGAAATGATGAAAGGAAACAGTTTCTTTCTAATACATATTAAATATTGATTGTCAATTTCATATAACATCCATATATTAAATGTGATAATACCTCATTAATATGCGACGTTTTATGTTGTTATTTTTCTTTGCTCACGCGTATGAACTGTGTACTTCGGATGCAACGGTCACAGCACAGCCCTCGTTAGTATATTTGTATTCATGCGCCGCATGTAAACATTGGGTCGCGAACACTTTTAAAAAGTTATTTTTACTTTAAAGGATAAGATTGGTTGAGAAAAAATAATCTACGTTGGGGTTTGGACCGAGACAATGAAATCCCAGCCGCGGGGTTACATTATATGTCTCCCCACTCGGACAAGCCTCGTGGGGAGACAAATAATATAACCCCATGGCTGGGATTTCATTGTCTCGGTCCAAACCCCAACATAGATTCTATATTTCTCACCCAAGTGACAGAGAAATCTAGCTGTTTTGCTAACCTTACTTTTCTTATCTCAATCTAGTCATCTCAGACCAACCATCTCAGTCATGGTCTCCACGCGCTGAGAACTACTTTTAACAACATAAACCCTTCTTGTCTTCTGCTGTACCATAGTTGTTCTCAAATAAAACAACAACAGCAACAACAACAACAAATGATATATAACCAAAACATAGTTACTTAAGGCCAATCTGTCTTAAAAACACACCAAAACAAAAACATTTTGATAGAGACAAATACACATGCATACTATTTCGAGGTTTTGATATTATGTTAGTTCGTTCAAACTAGCGTGGTCAAGTTTATCCTATATGCAGGACTAGCTCAGTACATTTTCCTATCATTAAATGTAGCTAAAGCAACTGAATTTGTTTTAAACACTTCGCGTGAAACATTGTATATACTGTTAGCTACATTTAATGAAGCTGACCTGAAAAGTTTCTGTGCTACAGATACGATAAAATTCTCAATGGTGTTATTTTATCCTATGTCGGAAAACACTGAGCCATGCACATAAGACTATATACCTATACACTTCATAGCATCCCAACTCTCTAAACAACAACGGAAAACTTAGCAACAGCCAGAAATGTGTTATGTCAAACATGCTCTATTATAATTTTGTTAAGCATCTCCGTTGTGCTCCAGCTGAATATACTTGCAATATTTATTGACAAATAATACACTTACCAGCCAGAAGGAATCATTTATCCCTCAACACAATAATCCATAAGCAAATTTCACTGCATCACTTGTCATATTTCCAAGACAGAAATATAAATTTTCAAAGAATCCGTGAGCTTGAAAGTTTAGCACATTGTTATTCTCTGGGGTCCGCATATTTGGAGGATGACGAGGGTCTTTTATACGGGAGTGTGAGGTACCCAAAATTGGAGATGATGAAAAGAAACAGTTTCTTTCTAATAAATTTTAACTATTTATTGTTAATTTCATATAACATCCATATATTAAATGTGATAATACCTCATTACTATGCGACGTTTTATGCTGTTATTTTTCTTTGCTCACGCGTATGAACTGTGTACTTCGGACGCAACGGTCACACCACAGCCCTCATTAGCTTATTTATATTCATGCGCCACATGTAAACATTGCGAGGTGCACACTTTTAAAGAGTTCTTTTTACTTTAAAGGATAATATTGAGTGAGAAAAATAATTTTCGTTGGGGTTTGGACCGAGACAATGAAATCCCAGCCGCGGGGTTACATTATATGTCTCCCCACTCGGACAAGCCTCGTGGGGAGACAAATAAAATAACCCCATGGCTGGGATTTCATTGTCTCGGTCCAAATCCCAACATAGATTCTATATATCTAGCGCTGACTTCCAAATAGCCAAAGAACAGAGGGCTGTTCTATTCCAAGTAGATGTACAAATCGGCAAATGTACGATTTGCTACTCAAATATAATGTACACGTCACCTAAATAACCCATCAGCCGAAGGTAGCTCCGCAGTCGCGTACACCAATGTATTATGCGGCCAAAATTGGCTGCCTATTTTTGCAGCTTTTAATGAATTGGGTGATATCAGTCTCTAAACCGCCAGTCAATATCATCACGGGTCAGGGGTTGATTTATCGGCCTATTTACGAGGTACAAAAATTAACGTTGTTCGATGACGTAACCAGAATTATTAGCTCTCAGAGCTTATTCAACAGAAGATAATTTCCATAAAGTACATAACCATGTATTTTATTTTAAAACTCCTGAAAAAATTATATTTAGTTAATATTGAACAAATCCACAAAGTTTATTTGGAAATTAATTGCAAGCATAAAAATATAAATGTACACAATACATTAAAGATTCTTATGAATTCTCAAACATAACGACTTTACATTTTTCAATATGAGGTTAGTAACAATAACCTTATATGGTAAATGGTTTTTCTTAGTTTCATATAAAATGGATAAGGAAGCAAATACTTATTTTCATTTTCAATTATCTTAAATAACATCCAATACGCTCTTTCCATTTGTACTCCCTCGCAAAGATCCATTTCTGTGTTCTGTATTGCCCCAAATCTAGTTAATTATAACTGTTGTTATTTTTTTAATTTAAAAAATGCTTCATTTGTCACACCTAAGTTTTTCAAATGATAAATATTCTTGAAGCAAAGAATCATATTCTAGCTTCTTGGATGACCTTACAGAAGACAGCTACTTTTTTTTACAATATTGAAAAACTATATATCGTATTTTACTTACTGCAGTCACAAATATCAATCTGATTCATCCATATCCAAACAAATCCAAGATCATCTAACAAAAAATGAACTTGAGATGCCCAAGTTTTCTCATTACTCGAGTTTGCGGTAACGTAGCATAACTTGTACAAATCAAAACTCTCTATTAACAAATATTAAAGTCAAAGAGGTATTTTTACAATTTCACACATTGCGTATCTCCTCATTTTACCATAGGAAACATCCAAACTAGTATTCCGTTTCATCCCTACTAATCGTCGACAAAGATAGCATGAATTTTGTCAACATTTTTACTCTTGGAAAACCACATATATCTGACCCATAATTAAGCACATATCAGACGAGAATATTTTAAAAACAAAACAAACAAATGCATTTGCCCCTTGCAAGTACTTGAATGGTATTATTGAATTGTGGAGATCATATTTTTAAACCTTAATCAACTACTTTTGACCTGCAGCTTAAGCGTCAACTCTACTATTGTATGACCTAAGGTTTTATTAAGATTTTATTAAGGAAACAAGAATTATTTTTTCTGATTTACATTATATATTTGTTAAAGATTATTTACAAAATCTAATAGTATCATATCTATCGCACACATTCATGTATTTAACCCAGTCCCCCACATCTCTCTCTCTCTCTCTCTCTCTCTCTCTCTCTCTCTCTCTCTCTCTCATTTAAGTGCGTTTACGTATGGTTTGGTGGATACAGTATTCGCCTTAGTTTTACCAAAGCATATATACAAGAGACGGGTTTCTGTCGTGGCGGTAGTTCATTCAGGCCAACTCAAACGTTACTCAATGGGAGCTTCTTCATACGAGACTGGTAAAAATAAATAAGACATTAACGCCAAAATAAGGATTTTCACAATAACTTGAAAGAGATTTCATTGACTAATTGAGATGTACGTAACTATTTTATTGACTTTTCATTGGCTTTAAATGCCATACTGTTAGGTTTTCATTATTGCTTAGTTTACATGTTTGTAGAAAGTATATATATAAACGATTTGGAAATAGGGAGAGATGCTTTTAGTTTCACTTCCTCAAGGTTTTATCGAAACGCCATTTATCTGTAACATAGATTATTGAAACATTTTACCAAGGCGAAACTCACGAAGTCATGCGATAGTCTGGTTGAATGAGACTATCGTAGGGAGTATGGATGGCGTGTTTTATTAAATGTGCCTCTAGAAAGGGGTACATGATTTTGTAATAGCGTTGGGGAAAATGGCTCTTTATGAAGTATGTTTTGTAATATTGCTCCACCTCTTCTATTCAGTAAATACCGACTATTCCCTTACGTGAAATGTCTTGTTTTTACACTCGAAAGGCACAAATGCTGATATTTTCGACACGCGCTTCAACAAGCTTGACACCCAGCCAGTTCCGGGAAGGGTGGGGGGGGGGGATATGGCTTACTCAGATCTTATCCTTCATCTTGCCTTAAAAGTGAATAATTTCATCAAAGGATTTCTCAAAATGAATCTTTAAGACTCTTGGGAATACCTTGCAACATGTTATTTTTTTTAAAAAAAATAATAACTATTTAGTTTTAGAAGAAACAAAATAGCAGACTAGAAGAATTGTAATCATTATCAAAGACAGAGGTCTAAACGGATAAAAACTGAGTCAATCATCTACTTAAATGATTACGAAAGTGAATGTCATGGATGATGTCATTATCAAAACTCAATGTGTTTAAATAAAACATGCAAGAAGATATGCATTTATTCAAATTATTAAGGGATTCAGCGGGCCATGGAATCTATTATCTGAGTTCAAGAATATTTCCACACCTAACATTCTATAAATAGAACTTAAAAAGTAGTAAAGTAAAGTGAACTACTATAGCGTCAATGGAAATCTCAGTCAGAAAGGTCGTGGGTCACTTTGGCGTCAAGGGGAATTTAATATGGGGAAATGTAACGTGGAGTTAATGGGTTATTTTTTTTATTTTATTTTTTTTGATTAGGATTTTTAACGTAGCTTTAGCAATTTTTCAGTTATTTCGCTACGATGTCTGCAGTGAGGCAGTTTATAGTGATGTCTAGTACTGGGGCCGCAGACATGTAGCATGATGTCCCACACAGTTACATTATCCTGCAACCGGGCCGACCAGTCCTAACACTAACCTCTTAATAATAATAATAATAATAATAATAATAATAATAATAATAATAATGACGATGATGATGATGATGATGACTTTGTATAGCGCATAATCTTTAGAAGCTCTAAGCTCTTTACGCCATCTATAATGACATGACTACACTACAGAAAAACAAATGACAAAAACCATGAAATTGGAAAACATAAAAACATGCTGAAAACATATAAGATATAAAAACATTATTAGGTCTCTAAGTTTATTCCTGCAGTCGAAAAATGTGAGTTTAAGAGCACTCTTAAATGGGACTACTGTATCTTTGTGTCTAATTTCAATGAGCAATTCGTTCCACATCGCCGGGCCCTGGTATGCAAAAGAACGTTGTCCATATGACTTCGTTTTCATAGTGGGAACAATGAGTATACGATTGTCAGAAGAAGAGCGCAAGTATGTTGCTGGTTTATGCACATGGGTGAGGCCAGATAGGTATGCTGGACTGGAGTCTGTTTTTGATTCTGTATCGAATTGATAGCCAGTGAAGGGTACAGAAAAGTGGTGAGGTGTATTCTGATCGAGGTACTCTAAAGATGACCCGAGCAGCTGTGTTTTGAACCTTTTATAGTTTCTGGAGCATATATTAAGACGATCCAGACAGAATTGCATTACAATAGTCCAGTCTTCAAAGTACTAATGAACACACGAGTGTTTTAGTGGCATCAGCTGAAAGATATTTGTGAATGGAACTGATGCGTCTCAGTTATATGCAGCCTTGCATATGTTCATGATATGTTGGTGCAATGTGAAAGTACTGTCTAGAGTAACACCTTGGTTTCGTACTGATTGTGTGAATTTAATGTTGGTGTTGCTGATAATTATTGTCTGAGGTAAAGGATGTGATGAAAAAGTCTTTGTTTTGTGATCAGAATGGCCTCAGTTTTATCATCATTCATCTGCAGCATGTTACATGTCATCCATGATTTCACACCAGAAATACACCTCTCTACTCCACGGATGGTAGCATCAACTTCAGTTAAGTGGCTAGACTTGTATATTTGGGTTTGATCCGTGTACAATTGGTGAGACACTGGATGATGATCTATGACACTTGAGAGCGGCTGAGTGTTTAGAATGAATAGAACAGACCACTGTGGAACACCACAACATAGATCAACTCGGAAGGAATGTATTCTATTTGCAAATACAATTTGTGTCCTGTTGACTAAGTAGGACTTTAACAAGTGTAAGGCGATATTCTGAATGCCAAATACATGCTGGAGACGGTGAAGTAATATATTATGGTATATTGTGTCATTGCTGCAGACAAATCAAGGAGGGTGAGGACTGTAATCTTTCCACTATCCAAAGCAGAGAGAAAGTCATTAAATACTTTCAGAAGAGTAGTTTCAGTACTGTGGCAAGGGCGATATGTAGACTGTACATTGCTAAAAAGACTGTCTGAATTCAAATGAGATACATGTTGGGTTAGAACAACTTTTTCTAAGATTCTTTTATATGAATGGGAGATTAGAAACTGGGCGGTAGTTCTTAAAATCGTTATGGTCAAGTGTTGGGTTTCTTCAGCTGTTAGTACCATTTTTGTAAGTCTTTGGTATGACTCGGCAGGGGGTCGATCCCACGACCTCCCGCTTCCACGGCGGACGCTCTAACCACTAGGCCACTGGAGCGGTTAATTGGGAATTGAACATAGTGTTACGGCTATTGGATTTAATTTATTTATTTATTTTTAATTGTTAAATCCAAATTTATCATTTAGGGTTTAATATCCATTAATTGGGAAATTGTTCTAGAAAGTTTAGCTTAACCACCTTAATTGTAAACAAGTTTTGACCTTGGCTTACAGTGGTCTAGTTCTTGACCTTGCTTTGGACATTGTCAACAGGTCTTCAATTTCATTGGTTAATTTTAAGGACAACATTCTATTTTTAGTTCTTAGGGGTAAGAAAATCTAGAGTATGTGATTTTTAGTGAAGGCAGTGACCTTCCATGAACCTCTATCAATTTCTAGAAAATCACATGATTCCTCTTGTTTACGAGGGAATTACAATATATATAGCTGTGTTTTAGAAGCTAACTTTAGTAGATTTTGGGCTTATTAAGTTGTGTATTATCTGTTTGAGTTTAATTATTTTGGACTTTCGTTGGAAAAGAAGAATTATCTGGAAAAAGGACATATGTTTATGATATTCATTTGGATGATTAAAAACAAGAACTGTACCACGTGACATTGTCAGCCATTTTGGATTACATCGTCAAGATTCGAACCTGGAACTATTAGAACATTTATTTATCAGGACTCTAACAATTCCATTAGTGGATTATTTTTGTGAATTCTATCTTGGATTAATGTTGTATTTGATTCTCTAAAACTGTAAGTTTATTTATTTTATGAAAATAATTGTACTAAATAAATCATTGTTAAAGTTATACAAGCTTGTTAGTTTTCACTCTTTCTGTGTTGCTGCTTATTCGAGCCCAAGCACGTAACAATAGCGACAAGGGATTGTGCTACTTTAGTGTCAATGGGACCTTAACGTTAAAAATGTGTATATAAATATTGGCATCAGTGGGAACTTAACATCGGAATGTCACCTAGAGGTCAATGGAAATTGAACATTAGTGTCATGTGGTTTATAGGGTCAAAACTATTTCCAGGGTGAAATGTACTTGTAGGGACAAACATAGACATATAAAAACAAATACACATCCAAACACATAGAAAAGAGGACAAGTATGTTCCAAAGAAAGACGCACATACAAAATAGAGACAAGTCTATTGTATGGGTTAAAAACTATTATTCAAGTATATGCATGGGCTCTCTGGCCTGTGCTTTGGTCTAAGCACATTCCATTTAATACATGAACATTTGGACATGAAACAAACATATTCACATGCTATTTCTTGTTGCTAGAAAAATACTTTAAAAAATTAAAGTTCATGCCTTCAAAAAGCTCACTTTAAATAATAACGTATATGCATTTCATTAAAGAATGTCACATTTTATATACTTCAATTAATATCCAATTTTAAGAAAAAGGCTAAATCAAAACAAGTAACAAACAATCAAATAGGCCAAAGTTCATGTTTCTCTCTATATCCGTCACACGTTTAAAATCTAGTCGGCTACCACTTGTGTCCCAGCGTAGATGTTTTCCATCATGTACCCCCTTCATTCGTAAATCTGCTATGTCCATTGTGCTAGGTAAATGTATTGAAAATCAAATCAATGGCGGTTATTGACTTCGTCCCATTAAGGTACAACGTATGCAATATATGAATGGTAACTTTTCCATCAGTGATGTCAAATTTTTCACTCGTCGTCTGCACGTCTTCAACAAGTTAAAGTTCTAGGCTTAACCAAGTGCAATCTTTAAGATTAGAGGGCAAAATTACCCAAACAGAAGTACTGGATTGTTTGAAAAGTGTTAAAAATAGCTAAAAAGTAGTAGGGTGGACCACAATAGCGTCAAGCCCAGGATCGTTTCACAGCTGAATTTGTTAAAAGTTTATGGATTGACGTTGGGTAATTTAGTAGTTTGAACAGTAAATGGGGCATATGAAACTGGATCATTCTCAACTGTTTTGAGACAAGGTATTATAACATGCATACAAAAGGAGGATAAATATAACCAGTACCTGATGAACTGAGTCCAGTTTCTCTACTTAATATTGTATGCAAATTAGAATCAAGATGTATTGACCAATGAATGAAGTTAGTACTGATTAGTACTATCAAAATAAAATCTGATGATCAAATTGATTTTGTACGAGGAAGATACACCGGTAAAAATACAAGGATAAAATATAATATTAAGCAAACTACAGAACAGTTACAGATTCTGGGTGAACATACATACTCGATTTTGAAGAAAGAAAAAATGACTATTGAATGGAAATTTATTCAAAATATTCTGAATAAAAAATAATTTTTGGACCAAGCATAAGGCACTGTGCTAAAACATTTTATTGCAACATCTCATCAGCAGTTTTAAAAATGGCTTTTTTTCAAAGGTTTTAACAAATTTATGAGGTTGTTGACTGGGTGATCTATTATCCCCACATTTCTTATTATGTTTACACTATATTATACTGTCTATACTATTAAACAATACTAAAAATATAACAGGTATCAAGCTAAGAGAAATAGAATATTTACTGTCACAGTTTGCAGATGATACTACTTTAATTCTTGACGACTCTTCCTTGGGGTCCTCTATTGAAATATCAAATTACTTTGCAAAGATTTCATATAGACATTAATAAACACTGCCAAAATGAGAGAAGTACAGAAACATTTCATCACAGGTTAAATTTACATTGGGCATAATGTTTTCAGTAGATTTGGATCAAATAGTAAAGATAATTTTTTTTAAAGAAATGGAAATGATCACAATTTATTTAAAACAATGGGAAAAACAATCCTTAACAAAAATTGGTAAAATAACAGTTCTGAAAACCATAACTATTCCTAAGCTTAATAATTTGTTCATCTCTTCACCAAATCCTCTGCAATATTTTATCAGGGAATTGAACGCATTTTATTTCACCTTTATACAGACATCAAATGTAGACAAAATTAAAAGAGAGGTTTTGATTCAAATTTTTCCCTAAAGGTGGGGTGGCAATATTGCTAAATTTATATTAGCTTTGAAAATAAAATGGATTGGTAAATTTCTTCTACCAAACTGAAAATTGGTTAATTCAATTTTAGTCTGAATATAAAATATGCAAGAATAAGTACCTATTCCTATTTTGGCATGATGTTTTACTGGCCTGGAAACTGTTCATAGAGAAAAAGTATACCCTGGACAAAAGTTATTACAAAACATTTATGAATGAACTCCAATATATGGGTGAACAAGGTCCCAATTATTATTCAGAAATGGTTTGAACATAACGTAATCTACATTGATATGTGTACAGATCAGGGAACCATTACTGATTTGATAACTTTAATATCTCAATATATGGTTTCTTGCTTTTCTAATTATAATTCAAGGTGTAAATTTCTTGTGTAACTGATACAATTAGATAAAGTGTGTGTTTGTGTGTATGTGATTTGGTTTTAAAATGGAGCTTTAACAATTTTTCAGCCATACTGCTATGATGTCTGCAGTATGGCAGTTTACAGTAATGTCCAGCTGTGGGGCAGACATGTAGCATAATGTCCCACCCAGTCACATTATCCTGACACCAGGCTGACAAGTCCTAACACTAACCTGTTAATGCCGAATGCCTAGCAAATCTGAGACTAGTGAAGCAGCTGTTAGTACCATATTTTTAAATAAGTCTTTGGTATGACTCGGTCAGGGTTTGAACTCTCGACCTCCCACATCTGAGATGAATGCTCTAACCATTAGGCCACTGGAGCAGTACTAGATAAAGTGCATACTGGTTAGACCATTATTTCTTTGAATTTCAATGCTGTATTTTATAGCAACTGAGGATGTAAAAAATATTACAAATCACTTTTCAAAAAGGATGTTAAACCATGCAATGAAAATAAATGGAATGAAATTTTCAATATGAATATAAATATATGGCCTAACATAAATGCTAAAGCGTTTACAATAATATGAAACTCAATAATATGAAGGTTTTCATTAGTGTTACCTATAAAATCTTCCAAATAAATTCGTTAATATACAAAATAAAATTATTTGATACTGAAAAATGTACTTTTTGTAAATGTTTTGTTTAAACAATACTGAATTTTTGTGTGTGAATGTAATGTAATAATCATGCTGTGGAAAGATGTGTTCCACTGTATTCAGATTACAGTTAACATAGATAGTGTGCCAAGTGTGAAAATTATTACATTGGGAGATACAAATAGAGATGGAATATATGAACTATTTTACTTTTCTCTTCTTCTAACCGAATATTGCATCTGTTATGTAAATTGAAAGAGGATAGACCTATATCAGATGGTAGAAGGTTTTTCTCAAAGACCACTAAAATTTGGACAAATATATTGCAATCAAATCTGGAAAGAAAAAAGGCGATTATGTTGGTTTGGGGACAGCGGGTACCTTAATTCTACCAGTAACTGAAAAAGATGTGTTATAATTCAAATGTAAGTTTAACAGCATTGTGCTATAGTGTATAATATGTTTGTAATACGTATAAGCCAGAAGCTAAAATAATATTTATTTGGGTCTGAGCGCTCTGGTGGCCTAAGTGGTTAGAGCATCCGCCTCGGATGCAGGAGGTCGCAGGACTGAACCCCAGCCAAGCCATACCAAAGGCTTATTAAAATAATGATAGCAGCTGCCTCACTTGGTGCTCAGCATTAAAAGGTGTTAGGACTGTTTGGCCTGGTGTGACTAGGTGGGACAGGATGCAGTTTACCAGATTACATAACTATGAAGGATATGTCACATGAATGTAAGAGTCGTCTGACATTAAGTTTAATGGTCTGTTAAGCTTGCATTAAAGGTATAACATGCTAACTGACTCAATAATTAAATATTTGCATGCAGTTAACTTAATTGTTTTTTGTAAGTCTGACCAGTTTAAGTTGAAAAATGTTTATTTACAAAGTTTGGTGTTTGGTGTAACATGTATTAGTAGCTGTTTTTCTATTTTAAAAAAATGTAATCAACAGTTAAATCATGCAGATGCTTTGGATGAAAAATATATGTGCAGTTTAACGCATCTGAGGTACCACTGTAAAAGTGGTCTGGTTCCCTAATTCCACTAAAGCTTAAATAATACCCAGATTCAAATCAAACACAGATAAGCCAATTTTTAAAAATTCTACTCAAATGACATTTATCAGTGTAATTCTGTCAATGGTTACATACATCTGGTTCTATCTCCCCCATACTGTGCGACTCAGTGGGTCGGGGTCAGTCTGCACCTCCACTCTTCAAGTGTGCATGCTCTTACCTCTCTGCCATACCAGAGATTTCTTTGAACATCCGGTGTTCTCTCTCTGCTAGAAAGACTGTCAACTCATGACGGTACATACTCAGGACGTAGCCTGTCACATGACTGTTTGACATTGGCCATCTTCATCCACTTCTCCAATAATCCTCAAATGCAGGTGTTAAATTGTGAGTGGAATTGCATTGTCTTTTCGTCAAGTCCCAAATAAGCTTACTATATGTTTTGGCAGTCAGCCGATAATGGCAAAGAAGGGCCTTCTTGAGCACATCGTAGTCAGCTAAGTTGTGGTAAATTTCGTGAGCTGCACCTTGCAAAAAGACTGAGATGTTGATCGTCCAATGTTGTGCCTAAATTTTGTAAACGGCCGCAAGTTTCTCAAATTGCACAAGAAAATCGTCAATGGGCTCGTCTTTGTCATTGATTTGTGGCATACTTATCTTTACCATTCGATGGTCGATAAATGGTCGTATGCTTCCCCCATGGATCATACTGGAGTCATCTCTATCATTAGCCCTAGATCCTACCCTTACCTTTTCCATTTCGAGAGCGTGCGTGAGCTCTCGTTCCTTTGTGGCTGTGGCTACAGATATCCGGACCATCTCCATCTGGGTTTCTCTTTCGGTGGTTTTTCGAGCCTTAAATCCTTTTATGCGTTCTTCTATAAACGCTGCATGATGATCTCCCTTGTAGACGAGATCTACCGCACCCATGGCACGGACCTCCTTAACTATTTGTCTTTCAGTAGCCATGTTATTATTATACTAACAATAAGTGATACCTTATCTAAGCTTACTAAACAATTGATAGATGTTAACGTTTCATGTCAAATAAATGGCTCGACACCTCATTGTTTGCAGAGCTGACCTTCATAGATATTTACAGCATGAAATTATTAGCCTCAGGGTCTAGCATATGCATGTAGTCCCAGGTTTTAGATTATGACTTATTCAATAATTAACATACAAACAGCAAATTCATTTACTAAAAAGGTACTGACCACTTTATATTGTTATCTCAAGATAATTAATTTATATATGTATATTATAATAGATATAATATGGTATTATTTTGCTATTAATCATAACAAGACATTTTTCCAGCTATCAGGCCCCACTCTGAATATTAAATCATTGTTCCCAAAGTTATGGCATACTGTGGTACATACACCGCTCCCTCAATAACTCACCGCCTGATAACTTGCGAACCTGCTTATAATGCGGTGTCTGGCATGGATCCCTAATTTTCTCCAAAGAAAATATATTTTAAATACTAACAGGTGGCAACAAATAATGAAATAAACAGCAATTAAATATCACATTCTAATCCTTTATTTCCGTTTCAATGTAAACATTATAATTGCAACATATTCTTTTCTATGAAAACATGAAAAAGTTAATCAAACATCACATCGAAACCGGTGAAAACTTCGGTGAGAACCTAATTACCTGCTGGCTTTGTTTTGATAAAAAACTTGGCAAAATGTTTGTTGTACTAAAATAATTAATTAAAGAGACCTGTTTTGTTTTATCACTTTGATTGTGTCTTATGTTTCAAATCAAGCAAGGGATGATTTTGAAATCAGGGAGTAACACAAAAAATTAACTGATTTATTTAACAAGTGAATTGTCATTTGTCAAGTGTATCACAACCACCATTTTTATTATCATGTTCTAATTTTCATTGATTTAAATTTGTAAACCCACTATAAATTCATGTTCTTTAAAAAGTGTTAATTATGACAGCACAGAAATAGTGGGAATTTTTGTAAAAGTGGGCCATCTGATGATTATGATCATGAAGACACTGACGATAATGACAACTATTTCATCCATCACAGGTGAAGGTCATGACAACTGGAATATGATCAGTAAGGCCAGCCAAGCGACTCACAAAATTGTAGCTTTCTATCCTCTAAAAGACAAAAGAGAAAAAAACCCATTTCAAAGCAAAGCAGCCTTAGTTGTCATAATGATATAAAAATAATGGTATTCACTGATAAATGAATATATAGAACAGTACTTGATAATGAAAAATTCCCCCCACCCTTCAAACAAGTGATTTCCATCACAAAAAATGCACCAGTGTAAATAAAACAAACATCTTCATAAGGAAACATTTTCATCAATTGGCATGAAACTAAGTGAACTGGCAAGAAATCAAAGTCTCTGAAATCAAATTAATGGAGTAATATAAGTTTCTTTAATAATTCTTACCTGTTACAAGAACATCCACTACCTGGATAATTCAGCCCTCTGAAGGTTTTAGCAATAAAAGTGCCACCACCATATGTCTTCCATTTTTGAAAGCAAATGACTTAGTCATTTGGAAATTTAAGCCAGATAATTTAATAGGAAATTTGGCTCCAAACCTTTCAATGATAGGTTATGATTTAAGGCACATTGTAACAAGCAAACAGGACCAAAATCTCCAGGATATAATGAGTTAATTAATGGGTGAAGATAGATAATGTCACCAAATTTGAATATTCCTTGTGTATTTAATCATTTGTGCATCAACATTGCACATAAATTACAAAATTAGCCATTCCCTGACTATTTGTAAAATAATAAAATAAACTAGAGATAAACAGTCATACATACAATTATACTGCTATAAAGGATATACAATTTATCAATTTAAATCATCCAATTTTATATATTGCATTGGCATTAAGTCCACTGAGTTACAAAGTATCTAACTTATGAATGCAATAAGTTTCTTTTATGAGTCTATTCATGTCACCATGCACAATATCTATTGGCATGAAAGAAAACTCGAGTAAAGAGTGATTACTAGTATTAAAGTGTGTTGAAATATTAGAGGAAAACATAGGATCTCTATAATTTCTTACATCAAAATGATGATTATTCATTCTCTTAGAAACTTGTTGAAGTGTTTGTCCAACATATTGCATGCTACATTTTTTACAGGTTTTTAAATAAATCACATCAGTTGATATGCTGTTTGTGTTAACACATAGAGAAAATACCTCTTTTGTATTAGCACTACTGAAAAAAGTACTTTACATTGAGAACACCGGCTTTTCGATGATGAAGAGTGTAGTTCTTTATTAATTATTTTTTTCTGTCTGAGTGTTTAGTTCTAATTAAAAAATCTTGCAAGTTCTTGGGTCTTCTAAAAGCGAGAATTAGTTTAGTTTTGTAAAGTGATTTAATGCTAGTTTAATTGGATAAATTTAGGAGACTATAATATTTATTAATTATAGGACCTATATTAGGCAATGAAGGATTATATTGTATTGTGAAAGAAATTACATCTCTCTCTCTATTTTACATTCTGCTATTTGTAAAGCCTCATCCTGACTAAGATTTCGGGCTTTGTTCAGTGCAGAACCTATTATATATATAGGATAATTTCTATTATGGAAAAAAGTTGACAATTTGCAAGAAATTTCCAAAACCCTTGTTAACTTAATCCATGCGATAATCAAGGTTAGCAAAGCAGATACAGTCAGATTTATTTAATATCCTGTTTTAATTATATGCAAAACACTGCTTAATTTATGTTTCAACTTTAGCTTTTTTTACCAATTATTTAAAAGTGCAACTAATATCTGGAAATTTAATGAACTTTTGAAAATTACTGCACATTTTCTAAAAGATGGAATCAAATTTTTTTTAAATGTTTGGATATTTACATAAAGATAGCATTACGGTCCTTTTAAAGCTGCAATTGCCCATATGCTTTGTTCACTAGGGAAAATTTAATTTATCAGAAGTTTAAATGCCTAAATAAGAAGCCAACATAAAAGATATCCTAACATGTTAACCATATAGTAGCTGGTATATCTTTCTCTTTCTAATGACTGACTGATCAATTTATCAATAAATCTGTCTAGATGTAAGCAGTAAAAGTGTATTTTATATTCTCTATTTTAACTTTTCAGTTTTACTTGCTGCTATGAATGGTTTTCAAATTAAATCTGGAACTCAACATTTACCTCCCTTGCTGTCATTGTCAGAAACGCCAGGTCACCCTTACATATGAAATGTAAGTCAGATATAGATTCTATCTATATTTAATCATTTCCTGAATCCTATGTGTATTAAAAAAAAAGACAAAAACTACTATGTGAAAAGAAAGTTTGCAAACAAATATGTATTTAAGTCCCATTTATTTCCATGAACACATTATAACCACTTGTCCAAGAAATAAAAAAGTTAACATTTAACTCAAAACGATTTTGATTAGTGACAGTGAAACTGAAATTATACTTACCAATGGACAATCATTTCTGCACAATATGAGATCAATTCTTCTCTTTCCACCAGCAGGAGTTGTGACAATGTTTCCATGTTCATCCCTTTTCGGGTGGGAGTACATTATAGACAATGAGCAGAACTGGATATCAGCATTGATTACATAATTTTCTCGCAAACAAGGATCTTTGAGGACCCTCTGCAGACCCTCTGGAGTCATCACCTCCTCATTTTTTATATAAAAGGGTCTCATTTCTGTTCCTGAAAGCAATACAGTTAAGATTATTTTTAATGTTTTCACAGAGAACTGAGATGTGTATAATGTTATAACACAGAAACATTTTACTAAAATTCTAATTTTTCAAAATGTTTATGTTTGTGTCTATGATCATGTATATGTCGAGGACACTGGACATATGTGTACTAAACAAGTTTATGATCTGGTGGAGGTGTCAAAGTACATGTTTATGTACAAGCTTATTTTTTAATTAATTTCTTTTTTAAAGATTATCAGGTGTGTCACTCTAAGCTTGTAGATACAGTTTAACGTCCACCATGTTCCAGGTACAATGGATGGTATAAAATCTAACTAAAACTAATTCTCCCTGACAGACCATATAAATTAAATGTTATATAAATTAAATGTTATATATATTAAATGTTATATAAATTAAATGTTATATAAATTAAATGTTATGAACCAATTAAATGTTTCAAGAAAAGAATGTTATAACAAAACTTTAGGAATGTAAAATAATCAGAAATTTAGTTGGGAAAATTGAACTTTATCTTTGAATATAATAAGCAATCTTTGCTATAACTATAGCAGAATGAGTTACTTTAATTCCAGCTGTTTAATCATATTATCTTAATTGGATACTATTCAATCCAAACTGTCAGTTCTAGAAACTTAAGCACTCTTCTGAATCTCATTAAAATCTTTGTCAGTTTGCCTTTTAACCCCAAAATACTTATCCAAATTTGCAAATTACATTTTGTGCAAGTCTTGATGTGTCTTGATTTCGAGGTTGCATGTACTATTTATTTGGCTACACTCAGAAATGAACATAATAATGGAAGCTAAAGTGCTGATGTACTCTTATAATAATCACATGTACATCTTGGAATCTTTCTGTCTCTGAATTCAGTCATTGTAAATTTCAGCACATTTTCCCACCCAAACTGCTAGTCAAAGTCTTTGAACTTGCTTCCCAGCTATTGCAACATGTTCACTGATGTACTCTTATAAATACATTGGCACATCTCTGGGTATTTTAACCACTGAATTCTGTCATTGTAAATATCACCACAACTAAAATGATAAAGTAATCGACATATTCTTACTCAGCCAAGCTATTTGCATGCATATAGAGGACTCCTGCATTGGTGATTTTCTGCATCTCAGATCAAATATTTGCATCCAAATACACATAGTTAAGTATTTCCGAGTCCTCTGATAGACATGTTTAACATATATTTACCAACAGTCCAGTCTCTGTCATTGCATAGTGTCTCAACGAAAATATTAACCAACAGTTCTGTCTCTGTCCTTGCTGTGTTTCACTGCATATTTACTGTTATTTCTGTCATTGCTAAATGTTTTACTGTGTATTTACCAACAGCCCAGTCTCTGTCTTTGCCAAGCGTCTCACGGCAAACATCTGCATATACTGTGAAGAGGTTGTGCTGACAACACTTCTTATCACCTGTAAGATAATGGAATAAAGTAGAGGGTTATATAACAAGAAAATCAATATTTTTTTTTTTATTACAGACCTAAAACTTGAATGCAAAAATTAAACCTACAGATAGTTACTGAGCAAATGAAATCTCTTTCAATCCTATAAAGTTCATACACAGAGAACAATGAAGCTATTATTAGTTGTTTACATAATATGACATTTTACGATAACAAAAAAAAGTCAAGAAGGTATAGCAGAAATGAACTATGTTTTGGACAAGGTCAAGTCCAGCATACAATGTTACATTACTCAAGCATGTAATGGAAAAAAAGTTTTTAAAACTAATCAAAAAACAAAATAAAATCAAAAAACAATTAAATCAAATATACATAACAAGGATCTTGGTCTAGTAAAATCAGCAAAGATCACATTTGCCAATGTAAAGAATAATCCATAATAATACAAACAATGTGTTAAAATAAACATTCAATATATTTACATTGTGTTATAATAAACATTCAATATATTTACATTGTGTTATAATAAACATTCAATACATTTACATTGTGTTATAATAAACATTTTATACATTTACAATGTGTTATAATAAACATTCAATACATTTACAATGTGTTATAATAAACATTCAATACATTTAGAATGTGTTATAATAAATATTCAATACATTTACATTGTGTTATAATAAACATTCAATACATTTACATTGTGTTATAATAAACATTCAATACATTTACAATGTGTTATAACAAACATACAATACATTTACAATGTGTTATAATAAATATTCAATACATTTACATTGTGTTATAATAAACATTCAATACATTTACATTGTGTTATAATAAACATTCAATACATTTACATTGTGTTATAATAAACATTCAATACATTTACAATGTGTAATAATAAACATTCAATACATTTACATTGTGTTATAATAAACATTCAATGAATTTACATTGTGTTATAAAACATGTTGAAGTATGTCTGCGATGTGTGCAGCCATCACTTTAAAGGCTGAAAGTATACGACAATGAGAGAGCACAAAGGTAAATATAATCAAGAGAAAGACAATGAAACTACAAAAGATGCTAGACAAGTGAATAAAAATGGCTTAAATACAACCCAGGGATAAAAGCTATGATGTGATGCACTTTCTCCATTTAGAATTTGGAGGAATACAAAGTACACTACATACTTCATTCACTGATATGCACAAAATGTTTCATAAATCATCCTTGGAATCACATGCAAGCTACCATCAAATAATAGCAGAGGGATATGAGAGTTTAAAACAGAAAGTTTGTTCCATACCAGCAGATCAATCTGCTACATCCTTGGTTTTTTTTTTGGCTTTTTATGGTTTAATGCCATTTTTCTGCACAATATAGGCTATACAAGGTGGCCAGTATTAATGGTGGCGGAAGAAACCGGACAAACCCCGGAAAGAACCACCAACCCATGAGAAGCTACTGGCAAGCTTTCTCACATAACTAAATTTGCCAAATCTTAGACTTGAACACACGCAGACAGAGGTGAGATGGCAGTGGTCCGTAATGGACAGCGCTTTAGACCACTCGGTCACTCAAGGCCCCTACTACATCCTTGAACAAGAACGTCTTGAAATCGTTTGAACATGAAATCCAATATACGTAAGTCTTGTTGAAATACAAAATACAGATTATTGTTCTGAGCTGATACTAATAAATAATAATGAACTTATTTATAGAAAGAGGAGAAATGAAAGACGACATATGTTAGACCCTTTGCAAAAGTGAGGTCATAATATTCTTACAAGTTGTTATATACAATGGTTATGGATGTATAAAATGTCAAAAAAAGTTATAGTAGATCGCAACTATCCAAAACTTTGACTAATCCATTTAACTTAACAAACAAAATGACCCTTATGAAAACTTTGAAAAAACTATTTGTTCTTTGACAAAACTTAATGCATTCAATTTTAATTTAATTATCTAGAAAATATGTAATTCCCATAATTCATACTTAATTAAAGAACAAAAAAAACATTGCAAACATTGTTTTATTACGTTGTGGGTTACTTTACTTGATGCCATATTCAATGTTTATCACCATAATGTAGAATAAATAAAACTGACAGTAGCAAGTCACTTAAGAAGTTCCTTACATAAATTAATGTATGTTCATTATCAACTATAATAGAACTACAAAATATTGACACAATACAAAGGAATATTACAGTGAAGACAATTCCAGAATCAAATAAATTTCATCAAATATTTTAATAGCAATCGCTGTACAGATAATGTTGTTCAGAGTGCATTGATGCATATTTGGAATACTTCTACTATTCCCATTCGGATCATTCAAACTTTATTGCTAAACATATGAATTTCATGTAGAATATTATTTAGCTAAAAACTTTACTTCACTCCATCTCTACTTTTTTACAGATACATTTTGGTTTTTCTCAAATATAACCACTAACTATTATATCTACTTCATATTCATTGTGGCTACACATTACAACATGATACACAAATGGTAGCAGTCACAAGCAAACAAGGTACTATGAAAGGGATTTGACACACTCAAATACCCTTCTAATCTGGTGTTTAACAATCTTGTTAATAATTGCATAATGTAATCTTGAACTAAAAACTAATGGTAGAAAATCCTGCTACAGTTTGAATAAAGATTTGTTTTCTAAATATAGGTGACATTAAATGAAGACAATAAAGACTGGGCTTGCCCATGTGATGTATGATTATAATGCATTCATATTATGTTTTGACATGTTTTATAAATCGGTGTCACTTCCCCAATCCTGCAGACACAGAATACAGGCTCAGGCAATTCATTCTTTTAGCTGACATTTTGCCTAAATAAAGATATCGTGGCTGAGTGATTTAAGAGTTGCTGAGATCTGAGGTCTGAAAGAAAAGTAGCAATTGGATTTTCCAGTTCAATGTGTCGTACATCTGCCATCCCATATTGCTGATAACACAGGTGTGAGCAAAGTACAATTAACTAATTAGGTAATTAATGAGATGAATACTATTGCGAAAAAAAGTATAAAAAATATCAGTCCTGGCAACTAATAAATGACTCAATCCTAATATGTACATGTTTTCATTTAGTTAAATTTGTATGCAGTAAGATATCATTTGATAAAACAGCCACCCTTTTAAATTTAAAGTGGCTCTATCTTTCACAATGATGAGTTTCATTTTTTTTAAACACATTATTGGAAAACATCACCTGGTGATATGTTGTCAAAGTTGAAGTCCCCACAGATGATGTCACAGAGGACTTTGTCGCTGCCCTGTGTCTTTCTCCGAAAACCTATGGTCCATTCTAAAATACACTGTAGCTGCTTAAGGGTAACAACTTTATCACCTGAAAAGAGAGTGGTATTATTTGCAGCACAACCTTTAAAAATGTAAAACTTGTAAAAACTGAAACATAGAAAATTATTTGAAATTAGTGACAAGATCTTTTTAATCTCTGAACATCTAGTTTTTGTAACCCTAGATTTTATGTGATTCAAACATTAGTTCGAATATTTGGGCATGGTTTTGACAAACTGTGTGCTCTGAGTGCATGGGCTACCAAAGTGCTGGATCTGGGCTATCACATGTACTACTACAATATGGCATGATTTTATATATGTATCTTCTCAAGGCCATTAAATTTAACCTGAGCTACTGGTTCTTTTCATGATGGCCTGCCATTTTACCATCTGATTTTGCAATGTGGAAAAAGTCTATTATTGTGAGAAATTTTATTCCTATGGTTGGACACATGCATGGATAATTGGTTGTCCATTCATGAACAAAAACCACCAAGCTGATGTTGCCTGTACTACTGCAAGGGCTGAGGGGCCAGCAGGGACTTTATAAACTAAATAAAAATAATATCCAGAATTCAAGATAAGACCATTTCTTTCTTTTAACTGTTGAGTGCTGAAACCATCTCTGATATTCTTCAGTAATAACAAGACATTCAAAATTAGTGGATGTGGTACATATATTGGTTTTCATCTTGGCAGCATTTTTATTTAGGACAACATGGACATCAATGAAAGTCTTTGTGAAAACCTCATGTCTTAATGACCATCCATTCAGAGGTAGTAGTGACAATAATATCAACCATTCAGAGGTAGTAGTGACAATAATATCAACCATTCAGAGGTAGTAGTGACAATAATATCAACCATTCAGAGGTAGTAGTGACAATAATATCAACCATTCAGAGGTAGTAGTGACAATAATATCATCCATTCAGAGGTAGTAGTGACAATAATATCAACCATTCAGAGGTGGTAGTGACAACAAGATCATCCATTCAGCAGTAATAGTGACAACAAGACCATCCATTCAGATGTAGCAGTGACAACAAGATCAACCATTGAGAGGCAGTAGTGACAACATGATCATCCATTCAGAGGTAGTAGTGACAATAATATCAACCATTCAGAGGTAGTAGTGACAAGATCATCCATTTAGAGGTAGTAATGACAAAAAGATCAACCATTCGAAGGTAGTTGTGACGACAAGATAATCCATTCATAGGTAGTAGTGACAACAAGATCATCTTTTTAGAGGTTGTAGTAACAATATCATCCATTCAGAGGTAGTAGTGACAACAAGCTCATCCATTCAGAGGTAGCAGTGACAATAAGCTCATCCATTCAGAGGTAGTAGTGGCAACAAGATCATCCATTTTGAGGTAGGTGACAACAAGATCATCCATTCAGAGGGATTAGTGACAACAAGTCTATCCATTCTGAGGTAGTAGTGACAACACAATCAACCATTCAGAGGATGTATGCGTCAATAAGGTTTTTAAGACAATCATCATGGAACCCAAACTAAATATACAACTGGTATACTATTAATTTATGACCAGAGTGTCATTCTTGGTAGCTCATACAACAATCAGTTGCTTGTGATCATTTCCTTTATGCACAAAAACTATGGTGATGTTATGGGGGGGGGGGGGGGTTAAGAAAAATTATAAAGATATACATGTAATGGAACTTTAAAGGAATTTATATAACTATAGTGATGGCAGAAATGAAGGAACCAATGAACAGACAGATCAATAGCCATTATTATGTCAAAAAATAAAGAAGGCTAACAAAGGCAAATCTGAACATTCAACCTGATAGCAAAAGTGACATATTGCTTGAATGTCCTGTGAATTTTGTGAATTCTTTTGACGTTGTTTTGGTGTTGCAGTAAAATCATTTGTTCTGGTTTATAGATAAGCCATTGAGGTGGAGCTAGGTACTGATTTACTTCACAGGACAATTCTTTATCATTGTCTTTAAATTAACAGTTTGTGACAATCACAAAGTATTTCCCAAAATGGTCAATTCACATTAAGTTGAAGGTTGCTGAGCTACTCTATATTTTATGTGTGAATATCCATACTGGCCATGGTAACTAAACACTATGGCTCCTAAAACATCATGTGAAGTTCAAACAAAATGCAGGTATTCTATAGAAAGCCAGAATCATACCATCAAAGGCCTGAAGATGAGTGACATAAATGTACCCCACTTCTCTTTTTGATCCTGAAGTCTTCTCATTCAACAAAACCTGAAAAAGATCAAGCCTGGAGATCACAATCCTCTAAGCTTCAGTCAGAATTTGAGACTCTGCCTCAACCAATCATTAAAGAGTTTACTTTGTCTTCTCAACCAATCATAAAATAGTTTTTTTGGTCTCAACCAATCATAAAAGAGTTTACTGTCTCAATGCCACTTTTAATTGGCTGAGAATAAGAACTCAAACTGCAAACTACCGTGCTCAGCATTTTAAGATTTCATAGGTCAGAACAATTCCAAGAAAGCGAATGATATTTATTTTTCAACGTGGATAAACAGAAAAGAAATTCCAAATGTCTGTAGGCAGATTTTCCATCAAAATTTGTTCCAAGTGCATGAAAATCCAATCAGATCATCTAATTATGATCAAAATGGCTCAGAAGTGTGTCATTACTCTATTCCTGATTTGTTTTGAGACATTTTGTAATTTAGGCAGCTTATGATGAACATGTGGTGAGATGAAAGTTAGATTAAAAAAAAACATGAACACATGCAAGAACATTTAAGAAGGGAGTCATGTGGTACTCAGTTTAAAAATATGTACTGGATGGAATGCCACTTAGCTTCCCCAGTGAACCTGTTACTACATATATTCCTGAAGCATGGACAACAGAATGATACATGGGTGCTTAGAACTTTACCTTTGTCATAAGGAGTCCTTTGCAGGCCATGGCACATGTTCCACAAGAAACAGGAAAATACTTGAAATCAATATTCAGAATTGGATGACGACTAGCAAACATAAGGCCACTGCTGAATCCATAATAATTACTCCTCCAGCTGAAGACACCTACATCATATATGATCCAGGGATAAACTTTGTGCAGCTCTTTTAATAATTTCTTGGAATAGCCTCTGTGGAAACATTCCTGAAAGCACAGGAAGTCTAATTCTGGGAAATGAACTTTGACACCAGCTTCCAATGGCTCAATCTTCTCAGCATTCTTTCTATGAAGAACATGGTTAACTTTGGCAGACAAGTCTCTAGGACTCAATGAACCATAATGCATTTGATCTATTACAAGTCTCTCCCCAATTTCTTTAGCTCTTTTTGAAGTTTTGTCAAGGTTATTGAAGCATGATAATGCTTCAGGTAAGAGACAAACATTCAAGGTTGCAACTGAAAATGTACTGAATAATTTTTCCTGACCTCTTAATCCAGATCGGAATCCAGGACTTGTGTTATATTTAGTATTTTCATTTCCGTGTGAGTTGTTTTGCAAAGAATAAATATCATCTAAGCAAGACAATATGTAAGGTTTCTTAAACCTGTACAAAATAATTCTCAAGCAAAAGGACACAAATGCAGGTGCAAGTAGCACAAGAAATACTGCAAAATTAATAGGGACTTTTACTACTAGTTGAGTCAAAATTAACCATGGCTTATTCCTTTCTGATGTGGTCAATATAAATGGCGAGAGAAAGTTATTGAAAGAATAAAAAAATGGTCCCAAAAAAATCTCCGTTAGCTCAAAAATATAATGCAAAACAGCAGATGGAAATCCATTCTCGTACATTTCTCTTCACTGGTTGATTTGACCGGATGTATCTTAAAATCTTCTGCTTACACAAAGATCTGAGTTTACTTCAGTCTGTAGCTTCTTCTAACACTGCATGTGAAAATACTGCAATAACCCTGAGATGAAATAAATTTTTCATGTTACAAACCTGAAATTATATTTTAAAAAATACCGTAAGTACATGTATATAAAATTAAATAACATACTCCACTTATAGCAAACTCAAATGTACAAAGCAAATTTCTGCCAAAATTAATGTACCAAATTTAAATCCAGAATGTCTTCACATACAGCCAACATGAATAAAAAGGTTAATTTAATTTGTCCCAAACACACATAAATTAATTCATGGTTACATGCGACTTATATATATTAAATTATTTTAGCTGCTCCACCACTAATCAAAACATACTGATTTGACAGTGTTCTAAGCAGTCATACCCCAAAGACTTATAAAAATGGTACTAACTGCTGCCTCAATAGGCACTCAACATTAAGATGTAAGGACTGGTCAGCCTGGTCTCAGGATAATGTGACTGTGTAGGATATCATGCTACATGTCTGCTTAAGCATAAAACGCAATACTCGGTACTTTAATTTGCATGATATATAATGATTTGAATATCAGAAAACACCTTTTAAAATTTTAGCTACGTAAATGTCAATTATATAAAGCATGTTGTACAACTTGTTCTTGCATGTATTGGACCCAGGTAGTTAACCTTGTAACACAAGATTAAAAATTGGCCCCATGATATCAAAGTGACATCTGCTCGTAACTGCTGACTGATTTTACTGTGCCCAGAATATGATCATGATCAAGTTCATGTTAATCAAGTTCAGTCAAGTTGCAAAGGGTTTAGGGTTGGTGGATTAAAACTATGCATTGTAACATACTAAGAAACCATCAATATTCTTTTAATAAGTGCTGTTGTTATAGGGTTTAACACCATTTTTCAGCACACAATAGGCCATAAATGGCAGCCAGTATTAATGATGGAGGAAGAACCTGGGAAAACCCCTGGAAAGAACCAACATAGCATAGCACACTTACGGTCTATACTGTATAGTGTACTGTACTAATTCAAAGCATATTGTTTGTTCCTAAAAAAAAAAGATATGAAATAACTAGTCCATTAAAATTTGATTTTCCAGTATAATGTTGGACACGCGTGAGCAATTACCGGCATAGCTTTTTTTATTGATCCAATTGATCCTACAAAGGGATGTAATCCATATTAACTTGTGCATTCTATGATTATTTATAAAATAATGTAGATCATGCATTCTACTGAATCCCCCAAATCATATGTTTCTAATTGTATTTGACAAAGTTTCTCAAATAAATTACCATAGGTTTAAACTACACTAAAATCAGATATATAGATGGACTACCAGTACTCATAGATCATCAGTGATCCATGATTTTTAGTTTCGCAATTCAGTTTAAAGCAAATTGTAATGTTAACACTTCACCTATATTCATTCTTAACCAGCTGACGTTTCGGTGTCTCTCTTTGATTATACCGGTTGTTGATAAATTGGTATTTGGTTTCCAATGACAATCAAAGCCAGTTGCCGCAATTGTTTCGACCTTGATATTGGCTTTAGCTACCGATACTAGTTACCATATTGCCGGTATCCCATTGTTCTTTATCAATAATCCGCATCAATTACGCTACTCGTGTTTAATATCAATGGGATTAAGTACAACAGGAAATGATGCCCACTCCCTTCTCTAGATGTAAATAATGAATTTAGCCATGGGCATTGTTTTCATTGCTTTAGTACGGGCACATTTTAATGAGTTCGGTATATTTTGATCAATCTTTTCAGTCATAATCATCCATATAAATATCCCCGTACAAATCATACAACTTATCTCACAATGCCTCCCGTAAAATCACACAAGTCTTAAACGGCGGCTTTTAAGCTGGAAGTTGTAAAGTTCGCTGAAGAAAAAGGTGGGAATATGGCTGCTCACAGGAAATATGGTGTAAGTGAAAAATGTGTCCAGGATTGGCGTAAAGCTAAGGTTGCATGATGCGCTACAAAAAAAAACAAAGAAAGCAAATCGTGGCTGCAAAGCAAGATGGATTAATATTGAGGATAAGTTAGAAGACTATGTTTTGACACAACGTGCCGCGTGTCGTGGAATGAACTCTGTTGATCTCCGACTCAAGGCAAAGGAAATAGCAACAGAATTCGGAATTGAAAGTTTTAGTGGAAGTGCATCATGGTGTTTTCGGTTCATGCAAAGAAGGGGACTTAGTATAAGACAACGCACTACTATGGCACAAAAACTACCAGTAGACTTTCTGGAAAAATTGAACAATTTCCGTGAGTATGTCCAAGACAAGATTAAGACTGACAATTTTGAAATGTCTAACGTGATAAACATGGATGAAGTTCCATTAACATTTGACATTCCGATGAACAGAACAGTTGACCTTACAGGATCTAAGACTGTTACTATTAGGACAACAGGTCATGAGAAGTCAAACTTCACTGTAGTTCTCTCATGTACTGCCGATGGCGGAAAGTTGCCCCCAATGCTGATTTTTAAAAGAAAAACTATGCCAAAGGAGAAATTCCTCAGTGGAATAATGATTGAAGTAAATCCAAAAGGATGGATGGACAATACCATGATGGGGAAGTGGTTAGATAAATGTTTCGCACATCGAGTCGGTGGATTTTTCCAAACCAAGAAGTCTTTCCTTATTATGGATTCTATGCGTGCATACATCAGTGCCGAGACAAAGTTGAAAATTAAAACCAAGAACACATCATTAGGCATCATCCCAGGTGGTATGACAAAGTTACTACAGCCACTAGACATTTCCGTTAATCGATGTTTCAAGGCTGAGCTTCGAAAGTTGTGGGAACATTGGATGACGGCAGGCGACCACAGCTTCACAAACACAGGACATATGCGGTACGCTACATATTCCCAGGTTGCGCATTGGGTTAAGGATGCATGGGACAAGGTTCCTGAATTGGCTATTATGAATGGTTTTGCTAAAGCAGAAATTGTGAGCAGGATAGAGAAGCCAGATGAGGATGATGAGCCAGATGAGGATGATGAGATGGAGACAGACGATGAGAACATTTCTAATGATCCGAGCCCTGATATAGCCGCCATTTTTCAGTCCGATACGGAAGACGAAGACTTCGAGGGATTTTCAGATATTAGAGATGATTAATTTTATTTTCTTAATAATATGTATTATAAAACTGTACATTTGTGTAAATTTGATACTGCATTTCACTGATATGTTAAAGTATAATTAAAAGTATTTTTATTTATTTTTTGTTTGCAACGTTTGTTTTCTGTCTCCTCATTTTCTTCACATTTCTGATTTCCCTATGAATTGCCTTATTTCCCTATTGTTAACCTCACTGAGTTTATCTCATCTGTTGACTCTTGCACTCAAGACTGGTTTCAACTGGAAGGAATGATCATAGCTCTTGTTGCAATGGATATTGCCGGTAATATGGAATATCATACGATACCATCAATATTCATGCAACCGGAAGTTACTACCGGTAGTATAAAATACAAAGCCAAGTTGTTGACCTGGCCTCGTCTTATACTCCGAATCGACTTATATATGGACGAAGAATGGAAAATTTACAAAATTGGTCAATTCGACTTATACTCCGCATCGACCTATAGGCCGGAAAATATGGTACAGCTGAAAAGTTGCAGTTGCAGCAATGGCTGGAGCATCTAGCTATGCACATGCCATACAAAACATATAACAGTATATACTTGTATCTACTTCTAAGCAGAGTCCAATCGCAGACGTATGAGTGTGTGATTTGGATTTTTAATGTAGCTTTTTAAAAAAGTCAGTCATATCATTATCATGTCTGCAGTGTGTCAGGTTATAGTGGTGTTGAGCACTGGGGCATCATGTTGCAGGCTTCTAGCATGATGACCTACCCAGTCACATTATCCTGACACCAGGCTGAAGTATCATAACACTAACCTCTTAATGCTGAGCACCTAGCGAGGCAGTTGTTAATACCATTTTTATAAGTTTTGGTATGATTTTGCCAGGATTCTAACCCGTGACCGCCTGCATCTGAGGTGGATGCTCTAACTACTAGGCCACCAGAGTGGTCAGTGTACATGTAAGATGAAGACAATATCAAATGTGACTTCTGTCTCACATATCACTTTAGCCTCAAAAAATAAATTCTGATATTGAATGTTCTGATATTCCAATAGCCTGAAAGTGCTTATGTGCTAACAGTCTTGATGTATCACAATCACATAATGCAAAACATACTTGAATGAAGACACAATAATTCCAAGATAATAATTGACTCCTAAAGACAAAAGAGCACTTTGTAATTTCAATGAATAAAAATTGAAATAAACAAATAAATACAACCTAGATTAAATCCTGAAATACTAACTGAAGTACAACCTAGACTGATTCCTCTAATGACAGATGTTAAGCTATGATTGATTAATTTTGAGGTAAACATTTACAAAGCAACAACACAATAACATAATCAGGATGAGGGTTATTTCCTTTCAAATTCATAAAAAATTATTTATATAACATTCTGAATTTCCAAATAAAGCTAGACCTTGAACTCAACACCAGTAAACCTGTTTACTTCCTATTATTATTGATCTTAATAAAATCATAGAGAACTGATTATCCCCCTCTTATTCTAACAGCAAAAGTTTAAATTTGATTTACAGAAAGTTGGTGTTTAATAGTACTTCATGTAATAAATTTGTGCCATTTTATTTTTAACAGAATTCATAATAAAGCTGAATTTAACATCTGTTTTGGAATACATTCTTTTGATACATTCTTCTGCATAATAGTACTCATAATTCCAGGTTAAGTTGTATATTTTTGAAAGATATAAACCTTGCTGGGTGTTTGTGAACATCTAGTTTTAACTAGATATGAATTTTGGATTCCATGCTGCATATCCATACACTAAAACTGGTTTATGAGTCCTTTGTACACCTGTAGTTTCACTTAAAGATGGATTTTAAGTTCTATTTTAATAAATCTAAGGTCTTGTATGTTTTGTCAGAAATTTTGTTGACATGTTTACTCTAGATTAGGTCACTAGTACATTTGACTTTCAGATATTTGACAGATTTAAGAATTCTAGTTGTGTACATTTATATATGTAGTTATACATGATGGTTTCCTTCATTCTTGTGGGCATGAGCATATTGCATTTAACCACCTGGAATCTTGTACACCAAGTGGTAGCTGATTTGTGTGGGCATCAGCATATTGCATTTAACCACCTGGAATCTTGTACCCCAAGTGGCTGCCTATTCTTGTGATTTGCTTATGTATTCTACAGCTCTAAACTGTCATTTCTGGTGTTGATCTGTTAACATTATGCATCTATTTGCAAACAGCCTTATGCTAGATGAAATATTTGTTGAAATGTCAATGATTTGGACAAGAAATAAAACTTGCCCGAGGACTGCATCCTGTGGAACACCAGTATGTACCTTGGTGATTTCAGATTTGTTTTTTATCTACTAAAACTTAATCTATTCATAGAATACTATTTTTAGACATATCATGTTTATGTAATTTTGATGGAGATAATATCAATATTTTCTTTCATCAATGTATGCTGACCAGTCATAAATAACAAATATCAGCTGTCTCACAACTATGGTCTTTGTCTTATATTTAAGGTGTGGCTAAGTATTGCATCTGGTTGAAGTAGATTATGTGCAACTTGTACCAGACACAAGTTAAAGATACTAGCCTGCAATTAATGAGTTGGGAACATCCCTTCTGTTTGAATAGTTGAAAAATACTAGCAGTTTTCCAATCTTCTGGCATTATACTAGAGTTTACAAATTGTTAGAAGAAGTGTGTTAATATTCCTGATAGTTCCTTTAGTACTGCATGAAATTATCATGACTTTTTCCGCACATTTTGCTGATATTATACACAAAATTCTTCTTCATGTTGACAACTGGTCGAGTGGGGATTGAGTCTAATTCTATTTTTGTAAAAACACTGGTGAATTAACTGTTTAGAGCTTGTGCTTTTCAAAATGTATGGTCTGCAAATTATACACTTTACAGGGTCAAGCCAGACTTGAAATTTTAGGGGAAAGTCACTTCTTTTGGACAAATCACGGAGAAGTGAGAGCTCAACATGGAGAAGTGGAAGCAAAGCAAGAAACACAATATATATATATATATATATATATATATATATATATATATATATATATATATATATATATATATACACACACACACACACACACATGTTCTCTTATTCAAATTAAAGTATTGCTGAAATCTGATTTTAAATGCAAATGTTATGATATTTGCATTTAACATTGGATTTCAGCAATACTTTTTTTTCAAGTACAATAATTTTCTGAGTTAATTTGGCCATATGACTTTTTAATACAATTCATAAAAACTACATTGTAATGAATTTTAACTGAGTAACTAGCTCACATTATTGTAATTGAAAGCTAGTGAAAATGCTTAATGAACTATCCTTAAATCAATTTTTTTCTTGTTTTTTTTAATTTTTATTTTAACATTACAACAGTCTGTTAATAGAATTGCAACATTATGGTTTTATTATTTGTCTACGTAATTGTAATAATTTTAGGCATTGGTTAAAGAGTATTTGGTTCGCTGCTTTTGCCCGCCGTATTTTCACGAGCCAAGTTGACAATCAACTGCAACCATACTGACATTACTGTACAGTGCGTGTCGTAAATTCAACAACTCTTTCCCTTCAGGTATTGATCGCAGAATTTGGACTTTGCAATTGTCTTACATGTAAGACCTTGACGCTGATATTGTTTTTTCTGGGCATCAGGGACGATGCACTAAAACATAAATAACGTTAACGTGATACGTCTTGCATGTCGGACTAGACTTTGCACTGGTCATGGCGGCAGGCCAGTTAAAAGCCGGTGATTGGTATCTGATTGTGAATGATATTATTGATAAATGTGACTGGATGACGGTTGCTGTTATTTATCCATTTTATGCTCCAGACTTTAATTAAAATTACCTTACCTAAAATCAAAACGTATTGAAACTTATTCGCTCTATTGTAAAACTAGACTTTCCCAATGATCTTGAACAAACAAAAACTTGGAGAAGCGTTCCAATGACAGACATCATCGTTGACTGGTTTTATTGTGAATACATCTAAAGGTTTCACATTAATATTAAAATTGTTACCGAACAATGTCCTGAATAAAAACACGTTAAGGACTATAGTTGCAAAACATCCGTCTTACTGACACTGACAGAGCTAAAGTCGGTGTATTCTTTCTGTAACACCAAGGTCTACATACGTTATTCTAAGTTGTAAGTTCAGCATTTTATTTGGCACTAAAGTTGTCAATCACGTTTCATAGACCACTTGAAAAATCTGTATGCATTTATTGCATATCTTAAACTTGCTATTCCTCTTCATCAGGTATAGTATTTTTTTTTTTTATAGTATACTGTAAACAGTACTCATTGTCGTATAATGTAATACGCCTCTCCTGGCGACCTTAAAAAAAAAATAACCCAGATAAATCAGGGAGGCGTCTTTCATTTCAGGAGTAAGTATACTCACTACACTCGCTAGGTGGCCTTAATGTAGTCCTACAACGTAAGATGACAAAAATATAATGTGCTATGTCTTACATTGTAGGAATAGGCCTTAATGCAGATCTTTATGTCACTTATGTGCTAATTCTTTCTGCTATCACTGGATGTATGAAGATTTGTTGAACAGTAGAATTGCAACTAGATTGCCCCTTTTTTCTAGCATTTCTTGTCGCTACCAGGAATGTCAGGTGCAAGAAAAAGATCTGCAAGTTGATTTAAGTCAGACAGTATTCAAAAAGTAAGTTCCAGTTGAAGTCAGAATCAACAAATTGCTTAAAGTTTAGCTTATTCCCACCTTCATTAGGGATTTGAAGCAAATTAATGGCAATAACTGCTTGGTATCTCACAAACAAGAGCTTTCCAATATCCTATTCTAATGAACTAGTCAGCTACAAGTACGACCTAGTGATAGTCAGGGCTATGCTGGTTGAATTTCATCTGTCTCATCACTTCTACATTAACCGGATTGGCCTGAGTTTAAAAGTATGAAAACATAGACTGATACTCTTATACTTGTGCATTTCCCTTTGTTCTTTCTGTTCTTTTGCTACCCCTCCTAACATGTATTTTTTACCACAAGCCATCCATTGCTTAATAGTTAACTTAACCTGTATTCTTGACCACAAGCCATCCATTGCTTAATAGTTAACCTAACCTGTATTCTTGACCACAAGCCATCCATTGCTTAATAGTTAACCTAACCTGTATTCTTGACCACAAGCCATCCATTGCTTAATAGTTAAATGTGACTGCATCAACTTATTTAGAGATAGATAAAATATAATAATTGTAGTGTTTGGTCATTTTACGTCAGATTCTCTCCCAAGGGCCCCAGGATGAAAGGAGTTAAGGATGAAATCCGCACTAAACATGGTATCCATCACGGGAGTCTGAAATTTTATGTGTATTTATAGTACAGATATGGTTATTTCTTGTTTATATATATTTATACTGTAGACAAGGTTAGTTTGTGATGTCAAAAAAGATTGTCCTTTTTTATTGATAAAATTTCAGGGTCAAAAGCAAATTTGCACTTAGAAGTTTAGCAGGAGATATGAAAACAGATAAAAAGAGAGAGTTATCAGATTATTATTTGTTGTATTAATGTTGTATTAGTTTTTTAATTAAGTTTTGAAGTAAATTGTTTTTTTTTAATGATAGATCTGTTTGTTTTCGCTATGAGACAGCCATTGTATATGTAACTTTGAAATTCATTGTTTGTAAAGAAAAATTTGTATATAAAATATGCAAGTCTTTTTTTTCAGAAAGATTCCCTTTACCCTTAATATGGCATCAGCTTTAGGAAGTATTGTTTTGAGTGAAGAAAAATTAAAGACTCTAATTGATCGAGCAAAACAATGGGCACTTCTTTATGGTATGTACACCAGATACCTTTATGCCAGTTTTTATCTCCAAATATATTTCTACAGATGAGTCTTGTACTTTAGTGAAATTTCCTCTGTATCAGTAATGTTTTGATTTTGTATTTCAGGCTTTGAAAACCATGCACTGTAAATGCAGTATTAATTCATACAATAATAACACATCATTATACTTTTCACCACAGCAACCTTATACTCCACATATCCATGCTTTTTATATAGTAGAATGAAATAGTTTGGAAATAAGTACTTGAATTGCTGAAAAACTGCATTCCTTCAAATATATTTTTTACAATAATATTAAAACAGCACAAACTGATTCTGTGTTTTGCACTTTACAGTAATTGTATTTCTGAGCTCTGTAGAAATATACATTGCAAAATTTGCTATGAAATTTAAAATTAATATATAATCAGTTTATAAAAAGGATGAAATGAACACTTTACTCTTATGTCAAGGTGACAAATGTAGATCGCAGATCCTTCGTTTAAAAGATTCTTCCGGGCAACAACATACAAGGATGCCAACTATACTGTATGCACATCACAGATTGCATAATACCAACATTTCTCCATCAAATACATTACATAATCCCATTACATTAGGGTAACTTTCTCTTCTACCAGGACCACTCCAGTGGTCAAGTGGTTAGAGCATAATAATAATAATAATGAGGACTTTGTATAGCACCTAATCTTTCGAAGCTCTAAGCGCTTTACACCATCTGTAATGATATGACTACACTACAGAAAAACAAATAACAAAAACAATGAAATTGGAAAACAAAAACATGTTGAAAACATATAAGATACAAAACATTATTAGGTCTCTAAGTTTGTCCCTGCAGTCGAAACAGGTGAATTTTAAGAGCACTCTTAAAAGGGACCACTGTGTCTTTGTGTCTTATTTCAATGGGCAATTCATTCCACATTGCCGGACCCTGGTATGCAAAAGAACGTTGTCCATATGACTTTGTTTTCACAGTGGGAAGAATGAGTATACGATTGTCAGAAGAAGAGCATAAGTATCTAGATGGTGTATAAACATGGGTGAGGCTGGATAAGTATGTTGGACTGGAGTCTGTTAGTGAAATTTAGCACAGAGAACAAATTTTGTGTTTGATTCTGTATCAAATTGATAGCCAGTGTAGGGTACAGAGCAGTGGTGAGGTGTGCTCTGATCGAGGTACTCTAAAGATGATCCGTGCAGCTGTGTTTTGAACTTTTTGAAGTTTCTGGTGTAAATATTGTGACAAACCAGACAGAATTGAATTACAATAGTCCAATCTTGAAAGTACTAATGATCACATAAGTGTTTTAGTGGTGTCAACTGAAAGATATTTACGAATGAACATGTTGGTGCAATGTGAGAGTACTGTCTAGAGTAACACATAGGTTTCGTCCTGACTGTGAGAATTTAATGTTGGTATTGCTGATATTTATTGTCTGAGGTAAAGGATGTGAATTAGAAAATCTTTGTGTTGTGATCAGAATAGCCTCAGTTTTATCATCATTCATCTGCAGCTTGTTACATGTCATCCATGATTTCACATCAGAAATGCACTTCTCTACTCCATGGATGGTAGCATCAACTTCAGTTGGGCGGCTAGACTTGTAGATTTGGGTGTCATCAGCGTACAATTGGTGAGACACTGGGTGATGATCTATGACACTTGAGAGCGGCTGAGTGTACAGAATGAAGAGAACAGGTCCAAGAACAGATCCCTGTGGAACACCACAACATACATCAACTGGGCTGGAATGTATTCCATTTGCAGATACAATTTGTGTCCTGTTGACTAAGTAGGACTTGAACCACTGTAAGGCTATATTCTGAATGCCAAATACATGCTAGAGACTGTGAAGTAATATATCATGGTCTATTGTGTCAAATGCTGCAGATAAATCCAGTAGAGTGAGGACTGTAATCTTTCCACTATCCAAAGCAGAGAGAATGTCATTAAATACTTTCAGAAGAGTAGTTTCCGTACTGTGGCAAGTGCGATATGCAGACTGTACATTGCTAAAAAGACTGTCTGAATTCAAATGAGATACAAGTTGAGTTAGAACAACCTTTTCTAAGATATTTTATATGAATGGGAGATTAGAAACTGGGCGGTAGTTCTTTAAATTGTTATGGTCAAGTGTTGGTTTTTTCAGCAGAGACTTTATGATGGCAGTTTTGAAAAATTATGGGAATTCCCCTGATGAGAGAGAGATATTAATAACATCAGTTAGTGAAGGCAATATTGTGTCTAAGCACTCAAGCAGCAGTGATGTCGGAATTGGATCAAGTTCACAAGACTTTGGTGCACTCTCCATCACAATTGTCCGTACTAAATCAATAGAAACAGGTTCAAATGCTCCCAATGGTTGTTGCTGAAATTCTGCATCATAACTGTATGGTGACAAGTCAATTGAAATTGTGCTGTCAAGCGAATCTCTAATGGTTTGTACTTTGTCATCGAAGAAATTTGCAAATTGGTCTGGAAGGTCTACTGGAGAGAAGGTAGTTGGAAGTGGTGTACATTTCTTCCTTGACATTAGTTTGTTAGTTATCTCGAAGAGCTCTTCGCATGCTGGAACTCTCCGTGATCTTAGTACTGTAGTGGGATAATTTGGCTCAATGGACTATGTTTGTGAAGTTCTTCATAGCGGCTTCATAGATTTGCTTATGAATAGTGAGTCTGCTGGAAAGCCAAAGCCTCTCTGCTTTTCAGCAATGTCTTTTAATAATGCAAAGCTGGTCCCTAACACTGCTGTATCATGGAGAACACTTTTTTTTATCGATACTCTGCATTTGGTGGCTGGGGCATATTTTGCAAGCAATGAATACAGGCAGTTATCAAGTTGTTCCGCTGTTGGATATAAGAAAATTGTTAGGTTTTCTTGGATGTCATGCGTGAATTTGGTTCTATTTATCATACAGAGGTTTCTCTTAGTAGCAAATAGATGTTTGTGGGATACAAGGGTGGATTGCAGAATATTATCATCAGGTCTATAAAGAAACCAGTCAAAAATGTGACCAAGTTTATGGGTGGGTTGGTTAACTGACTGTTTAAGATTGAAAACATGAATGGAATCTAGGAGTTTTGACGTGTATGGGCTTCCAGTACAGTCAAAGTGAAAGATGAAATCTCCAAGAGCATCCACCTTGGATGCAGGAAGTCATGGGTTCAATCTCTGGCTGAGTCATACCAAAGACTTATACAAATGGTAATAACAGCTGCCTCACATGGCGCACAGCATTTAGAGGTTAGTGTTAGGACTGGTTAGCCTGGTGTCAGGATAATGCGACTGGGTGGGACATCATGCTACATTTCTGTGGCATGATGCCTCAGTGCTATACATCACTATAAATTGCCACACTGCAGACATTTTTTTAAAGCTACCTTAAAAATAACATGCAAATCACACACACATATTCTCTCTCTCTCTCTCTCTTTCTCTCTCTCTCTCTCTCTCTCTCTCTCTCTCTCTCTCTCTCTCTTTGCTGAATTTATTAATATTTTTACAGTTGTTGTACTGTTAATTATATTTACATGTGATTTTGTTCGGTTACATTCAGTTTCACCAGAGAAATTTTGGGGCATGATTGTTGCATTTCTAAGTCATTTTGATAATGCAGTTTGTTGTATTTCAATTTATATATGCACTTATTTGTTCCTTTTCAAGTGCAAGAGGTATAGACAATTTGAGGTTGTCAACAATGACACAAGACATGTATACGCATATAATTGCTGGTATTTTGGTATGAACATACATGTAACTCTTCCATTGTTTTGAAATGTAGTTCAAAGGTCACAAAGATGAGCACACTCCAATAGATAATAGCAAAACTTTTAAAAAAAACATCTTACACTTGCTTCATTGATTACCCTCATAGAGACTGTCAGGATGCTGTCTCCACCATCCATGCAGATGCAGAAATAGAACATAGCATATCTATGAATACCTTAGAATCATTGATTTGTCTCACGGTTGATGCATTAGGATCCAGAATAGTGCCAGAACATAATATATCAATGAATACAGTGGAATCATTGATTGGTCTCACGGTTGGTTCATTAGGATCCAGAATAGTGCCAGAACATAATATATCAATGAATACAGTGGAATCATTGATTCCTCTCACGGTTGGTGCATTAGGATCCAGAATAGTGCCAGAACATAATATATCAATGAATACAGTGGAATCAGTGATTGGTCTCACGGTTGGTTCATTAGGATCCAGAATAGTGCCAGAACATAATATATCAATGAATACAGTGGAAACATTGATTTGGCTCATGGGTGATGTCAGGATGCCCTCTCCACCTCCTTGAAGATTTATAAACAGTGCCAGAACATATTGTATATGTGAATACAATAGAGAGCACATGTGGTTCTAATCAACCATTGCCTGAACAATTGGACTTGCCCTTGGGAAATTTGAGCTTCCCCTAAACATAATATTAAAACATGAGTAAAACATAAGATAAAATAAAATGTGATATAACTTAAGGAAATTCCTTTTCTTGCCTGTATAAGATGTCAGACTCATGTCATCAACTCTTGATTGCTAGAATTGTGGAAAGGGATCAATTTATGTAAAGCCACATCATGATACAGAGTTGAAAAATTAATAGGTTAAAATATGCTTAAACCTAAAATTAAGAAGTCTCAAAAATAAAACTGATCCAGCATGATGGAATTTATTACCATGTCCATACTGCAACAGGGAGAGTGCTATAATGAGAGACATTATATGGAAGGACCATTTATTTACAATGCTAAAGCATAACTTGTTTTTATATTTTCATTTGCAGGTGTGCAGATGCGGAAAGCAGAGGACCCATCCAATCCTGCCACGGTTGACTTTGCTCCAATGACACTATTCCCGAGTCTTCTTCCACAGGCCATTTTTGAGGAGGCTAAGTCCTTACAGATACATTTTCAAAGACTGATGCATAAAGCGGCACATGATCATGAATTCCTTGTCAAGTGTTTCAAAAAGTATACTTGCATTTAGTTTCTATCCCTCATGAATGTTTTCTTATATTTCCTCACGAGTTAATTATTCCAGTTAGCTTATTGTGTTGCTCAATAAGTTTTCATGATTTTTATTAGCATGTTTATCTGCTTGTAAAGTGCTCCCAATATGGAATAAACATACACCCAAATCTGCCATCAAATACTGTGCCAAGAAATCAGGGTCTCTACCACTTGCAATCGATGCATGCTACAATTTTTACTTTTATATAAATATTTGTTAAGTCATATTCATGCCATGTACATGTATATATTCTTTTATTACTGTCATTGAGGTAAAGAAGCCAAAGTACCCATCAAATACTTTAGGTTTTGCATAGATAATTACATTATTTTTACATTCATTGGATCTGGTAATTGAACCTAGAGCTGCAGAGCTATAAAATAAGTTTATTACCACTGTACTATCCTGGCTACCAACATTGGTTACACTCTGCTAAGACTCCTCTCACAATTCAGGCAAGTGATTTTTAATTGATCACTGATTTGAAATTAGCCAGTCAGGTTTGAGAATTCTGTGTTGACTCTTTAGTTAGAGTGTCAGATATTATTTTATCTGAGGTCGGGCTCCATCATACACAGAGTGATTGATTATGTTTTCTTATATGTACTTTTTACATAAGTTTGTTTCCCAATTATATTTTCCAAGTTGGAAATATCTGAATTCAACCACCTCAACGTTGATATATGTATCTTGATTGATATAGCACAATGTAATTTGTTTTCTGTCTATAGATATGTCTCCAGACATAAGCTTACATGTTGTCATATTTATCTTCATGTAGTTTGTTATATGTATATAGATACGTCTACCCGTAGATTGAAATACATAGATAAATAACAGTCTACGTAGATAGTAATATGTAAATATATTTATCAGGTAGAAAGTGAATCTAGTTGAATTGAAAAACATCGACATAGATAGATCTATTTTTATTGAAATATCTCCATATATTTTAGTAAATGTGGATAGTTATAGCTATGTGTAGATGGATACATGTTGAGAGATGCATCTTAACGAAGTTGGAAATATCTGAATTCAACCACCTCAACGTTGATATACATGTATGTATCTTGATTGATATAGCACGATGTGATTTGGTTTCTGTCTATAGATATGTCTACAGACATAAGCTTACATGTTGTGAGATTTATCTTCATGTAGCTTGTTTTATGTATATAGATACATCTACACTTCGATGGAAATACGTATATATATATATATATATATATATATATATATATATATATATATATATATATATATATATACACATATATATATATACGCAGATAGTAATATGTAGATATATTTATCAGGCAGAAAGTGAATATTTCATTCTGAATATTTGCCATCAATAATGTTAATTTCAAGGTACCACAATTTGATTATAGTTCAGATTTCCAAAACACTAATTTTGATGGACAGTACGTGATTAACAGGATGAAATGATCGAATGAGAACACAGCATGTGGGACATTTGTCTTAATTTATGCAGTTATTCATTAATATAGTTTTTATATAGATATATGCATACCATGTTTCCAAACTGTATGATACTACAGGTTTGGGGCTTTGGGATTCCACCACCCATTCATGAGTCTTAATTGTCTCCCTTTACCTCTATGGTATGATGGATTAATTTCTCATACCGGTACTTCAGGGATTTAGGGACCTAACAGATTGTTGGCCCTTCTCATCTCCTTCTCAGCCTTCATTATCTAAGAAAAAGGTGGGAGGTCACTACTGTTCTCCTGCATCAAGAGGGGAGTGTCACTCCTCTTCTTAAAGGAGAAAAAAATAATGTTCTTTTGTGTCATGAGAGCAGAGCACATAAATTCCAAATTTTCAAGGAGGGAAAATGAAGAGATAATCCTGTCTTTTCCCATGAACACAGACATCATGATGAACTTATAGTCCTTGTAGACTATTGCAATTTCCAAATAGGATCCAATTGTATCAGTTCCTTGACCTCTTTTACATACCCTAACTGGGGGTATGGCACTAGAAGATCATGAAGTTTGGACTTTTCGCAAGGTGATAAACAAACAGTCTCCCTCCATCAGATCTGTGACCATAACATTTTGCCTCTTTCATCCTGTTGAAGGGTGTATATCTACAACCTGCTGTCTTTCTGCAGCAGGGTTTCTGCAATTATGGAGAATCTTTGAGAAAAAAATCTTGAAAAAATATTATGACATGGAATGTAATGGAAAAGTCATGGAAAAAAATCTCTACTTGCTTATCAGTCTGTAGTATTAAAGTGGATGGGCCAGATTGCTGTAAGGGGAAGAGTAAGTGGCCATCTTGAAAAAAAAAGCTAAATACATCTTTTCTTTCATGTTGATCAGTATTATCTTTATTTTCTGTGTACAGATCAAGCTTACCAGCCTTGTTGTCTTGTATGTCAAGGAATTTATTCATGAAAATAATAAATTTGTCATGACAAAATCTTGTGAAATAAAAACAGATTTTTGAAAGAACTGTGCTTATAGAGTTATTGAGGCATCGTCAGTGTGGTGCTTCACCTCAGTAGGGATTCCACTTTGATAATTCAAAGGAACACACAGCTAATATCTATTGAGGACAATCTTGCTTGATGTAGAAACTTGATTTTAAGGATTATATGCTTTCAGATGCTCCCAAAAATCTGCAGGATCAACAACACCAATTCACAGCTATGGTCTTGCAGCAGACTTTGTTTTATACGGAAGACTTTATATGTAGCTTTTCAAGTTTCTGCTGTTTGTGAACTGGAGATCTCACTGTCAGCTTGTATTCCATAAGGATCCAGATTTTATCATATTTGTAGTTAAAACCAGGATAGGTTTCTGGCTGGACTTCTAGTATGTGCCCCAGAACTTTCCTCATTCCTGTACACCAACATCTCAGATTCAGAGTGGGGTGCTGAGCTAGAACCCAAGGGGGTAGTCATGCAGTGCTTATGGAGATCATCTTAACAACCAAGAAATACAGGCTGTTTTCGACCACTACTGGTACAGCAAATGTGGCAAATGCTGAGAGTGATCACCTGTTGTGCATAAAACAATGGCTTGTCATCGTTGCTATTGACAACACTTCATTGTGGCATGCCTCAATCATCAAGATGGCACTCATACCTGCTCTCTTCTCTTGGAGGTTTGGAACCTCTTCCAGTGGATATCTTTTAAAGTTATCACTTTCAGAGCCTGCCACATTCCAGACAAGGACAGGCTCTCCATAGACAGTGATCTCTGCACCAATTGGTAGCAGAGACACATCTTCACCTTTGCAGTTGCAGAAAAGAGGGCATGGGTGGTAGACATCTTCAGTCTGAAGTGGGATAATAATAAAAAATTGTATCTCAGAGTCTGGAATTCAGTATATCCATTTATCATTTATAATTGTGGTTCAGTGATCATGTTGAATTGGTGGTGGATGCATCACTGAAGAGGGAAAAACTGTCTCAGCACAGAAGTCCATCATGCACATCCCTATCACATGTCAAATGATCCATCTGCCAAAAATCAGTTTTCCAGTATGGATGCCAAACTCATCACCCAGATTAGAAGGCAGTCAGCTTCCAAGGGTTTGCAATTGTACATGGATACAAATCGGTAGGAAACACATGAAGTTTTTCTGTCCTTGTTTAACTGCATTTGCAGAGTTTCTTTTTTTTCTTTTGGAAGAAATTTACCTTCTTAGTCTCTTCTATTAAGATGTGTAGGGCTGCCCTTTCTGATACTCTCAAGTTTTCTATAGACACCAAGTTAGGTTATAACCCTCATCTTTCAGAACTGCTAAAAAATACTTAGAGATTTATTTGTCAGTTGTAAAAGGTTATTTAATGGCAAATGTGGTTCAGTCTCTCATCTTTGCTATCCAATGTTTCTGGCCAAGAGAAAGATAGTCTTGATAGCCCCAGATTAAAATTTCCAGTCTCATTTGGAGCTGTTTTGAAGATGATAAAAGCAGACTAATTTGCCAACATATAGTATCACATTTCAATGAGTACAGATATAAAAAAACAAAGAGTGGAAATCATTTGCTTTTGTTCTCTCAAAAGTCTGGTGGCCTAAGTGCTTTGACTCGGATGTGGTAAGTCACAGGTTCGAACTTGGCCTAGTTATATGTAAGACTTTAAAAAATGGTACTAACAGATGCCTTTGCTAAGCACTCAGCATTAAGAGGTTAGTGTTAGGACTGGTCAGCCTGGTGTCAAGATAATATGACTGGGTGGGACTCCATGCTACATGTCTCCAGCATGGTGCCTTACTGCCTTGCTTGTTTGGTGTCACATCGGAGTAAAGGCATCAATGCATTAAATGAAATTGTGTCCACCTAGCATAATGTCAAGCCATTCTCTAGTCTGATTTAAGTATGTAATAGTTATCTATCATTGCCTAATGTATCTCTTCCATCCCATTCCATTCAGTCTCTGTGAGGGATGAAATTCTTCATAATGAAAATGATCATGTTGTTTCTATTCTTATACATTGGTTACCAGTTGAAGAGTGAAATTCACAATGGACTGATTAGTACATGTATCACAAGGAAAAGGGATAGTGATAATTAATAGCATTTAAATATTACTCATTAAAACTAGTTTAGCCTTGCCCCTAGTTACCGGTATATTTCTTGCAGGGAACTGCATAATATTGGGGTATATTTCAGTATATTTGTATTTTCATTTTTTTTCTCACATTTTCAGCATCTGTGTACTGTAAATTCAGAAATATTGACAGGGATTTAATTTCTTTGTAACAAATATAACAAAATAAAATCCTCAATAAGAAGTACTTGTGATTTGATAATAAAGTAAAAAAATCTGACTCCAGTAAGTTTTCTCATACCATATAATTTTATCAACTGAATATTATTATTTTTTTACTCTTTACCTCACATTAAATTTTTACATAGACTTTTTGTTTAGACTGCTGTCTTATTGCAATCTTTTTAAAATATCAAATTTTTCAAAGGTCCAGCTTGATACAGTTGTGAGAATAGGCCTTAATTTCAAAACCAAGAAAAAGTATTGCATTGATGTCTTCTCATTTGTCTTGTAGTGTAATCCAAGTTGATGAGTTTACCAGGAAGCTGTGGGAAATCTATCAGGAAGTTCGAAAACAAGGGTTAGCCCAAGTGAGTGAAATACCATACTTATCTATGGATTAGTTCAAAAACAAGGGTTAGCCCTAGTGATTGAAATGCCATACTTATCCTTGGATAAGTTCAAAAACAAGGGTTAACCCAAGTGAGTGAAATACCATACTTATCCATGGATAAGTGCAAAAACAAGTGTTAGCCCTAGAGAGTGAAATACCATATTTATCCATGGATAAGGTGCTTTTGTATGTAAGTTACATCCTTATGTTAGGCCTAAAAATAGTGGTCTCAGTCATTGAGAGTCAAACCTGGCAACAGTAACCACTTTGTCTCAAGTATTTACTAATAAACATTTATAGGTAACAAAAGAGAGATAATATTGCTAACTTTTTCCTTGAATATAAAACTTTTTCCTTGAATATAAGTAAAATAAATTTTAAAACTGCTTTTTATAGCAACTTGTTAATAACATTCCCAGATTTTATAGTCATTGTAAAGTGCTTGCCTTTACCCATCAATAACCTCTGTCCATGTCAGTTTGAGTCTTAACTCTGCCATTATGGATATGTGAGAAAGGTTGCCAGTAGCTGACCATTTATTAGTGATTCTTACTGGTGTTTTCCAGGGGTTATCCTCCACCAGTTGTACTGACCACCATGTATAGCCTATTTTGCACTGAGTAATGGTGTTAAACTCAAAATAACAACAACAATGATTATTTTATTACTAATTGCCATCAAAATGTATAGTTTCCATTAAGAGAATGGTCATCGATGTTAAAGTTACTGAGAAACCATAATTACACATTTAAAATCATACAGAGATCTTCAGAACAAAATAAATAAATTATCCAATTGTTTTTTCAACATGTGAGTATTTTGTGAGTATTCAAGTCATGCAACACTTGTATGAATTTGTACACTTGGAAGACAGTGACGCTTAAGAAACTCACACAATTTAAAGCAAAGTCATGCATATGAAAATTCAATATATGCAGCGTTAAACATTTTGTTTCATTTTTTTAGATCAGCTTACTAAAAGCAAATTTAAAATTAAAATGTAAGGATACTTATTTGATGAAATTATCTCCAAGTTATGTAAATGTTTGTTGATACAAAAGAATGCTTTGAAATCATGCTAATTATTTCTAATTATTTATAAAAGAAAAATGCTTTGAAATCTTGTTAATTATTTTAAAACAGAAAAATGCGTTAACAGGAGGGGTTATGCAATATATGCCTTTCCTGTAATTTTCTGAAAATGAGATTATAGTCAAGTATGTGCTAGGTAGATCTTTACTGATTAATTGTGTCAATATGCAAAGTGAATGGCGGAATTAAGAAGATAATGGGTGAAATAGAGTTTCTCACAAGACAGAGGACCATAATTTGAAATCACTGTTAAGTATTCATTAAGTTATTTAAACTGCCAAAATAAAAAGCAAAATTTGAAGCAAAGTTTCTAAAATCATTTCCGTTGTAGTACAAATATTTGTAACATAACGTGAAGTATATTGTTCAGTATTTATAAATATGGTTTACAAAAGACATTGGAAATCTTGTTTAATTAGGACTTAGAGATCACATACATTTTGGGGCATTATTATTGGGGAGATATTAATGAGACAACACCTGCGAACAAAGGAAATGTCTATAAAACAATAAAACAGTTTTATATGTATATGCCGCTTAAGACAACAGACCATGAAGTGGTTATCAACTCAGAAATCGATCAATACACAAGAGGCCCTAGTTGACTCTTGTAAAATCACTGCCATCTCACTCTGTCCTCTTGGGTTTGAGTCTTTGGCTCTGCCATTGTGGGTATTTAGACAGCTGTCATTAGCTTCTCATGGGTCAATGATTCTTACTGGGGTTTTCCTGGGTTCTTCATCCACCAATTATACTAGCCAACATGTGTAGCCTATCTTGTGATGTGAAAGGGTGTCAAACCAAAAACAACAACTATCCATATACAGATAAGGTTAGAACAGATTGATTCTTATACAGGGGATGCATCTTATGCAAATTTTGATTTCATTAGAACCCTAGCTGAGTTGATCAGGAAGAAAGAGATACAGATATTTAAGTGTTTGGTGAATAATTAATTATGGCAATTTCCCTCCCTACACCCCCCCCCTTTTTTTTTTTCTCTTCCTGTTTTGGTGACAAGTTAGAAGTACCCACTATAGATTTAATCCTGGCAGCATTCTAATTAAATGTTGTCTCAAGATCTGACAGATATTTTGCTAGTCTCACGAGTTTCCATCAGTGTTTAGTATGGTGCACAAAAAGTACATTTGTTGATTTTATTCATGAAGCAAGTTGTATAAAAAAAATCATCTCTAGAAATTTTGACATACTTTTATGACTTTTTTTTACTTTGGATTGGTGTCGGAATGTTTTGCCTTGAATCTTATGAAATATTGGCAGCAACTGGAACAGTTGTCATCATCAATCAGTGTTTAGTTTAGGGTATCTATATGTTACCAAATTTACAATGTCCTGACATCATACAAAGCATATTCGTTTGCTGACTGGATGTATGTCTAGTTTCTCACCATGGTTACAGCTGGGTAAAGAAAAGTTTCTCAGTAAAATTTTGCTAAGTAAGAGTAGAAAATAGGTTAAGTAGTTATAATTTGGCTAACATGTTTTTAAAAATAATACTTTGCTTGAAATTCATGTGAAAACGATGTCATGGCTGGTTTCAAGAAATTTTAATTTCTTGCAGGATAACCAGTTCACTTTCACGTCCATTGTTAAGTATTCATTAAGTTCCAAGCTTTTATAACACTTTTTGATGTTGGATGAAGATGTTCAAGATCTTGGATCATTCTGATTAAAGTGAGATCTTCTGCATAATTATATTGATATTTTTTATGAAAGTCAGATGAGTGATATCAGGCCCATTTGTGCCTCTTGTTTTGATTTGTGTTTTTTTTAATGCCCATCATAAGGCATCGCATGTCATGATGTTGTCCATCTGTCTATCCATGTGTCTATTATCAATTTGGCTTTTGCACAGTAACATCATTTGTGCAGACTTTGGGGTAAGTAATTGATTTAGGACTCAGTGTCAAAATCACTATGATTAAAAAATGGAAAATAGTTTCCACACAATAGCTTGAGTTTGCCACCATCTTTTAGTTACCAAACTGTGTTTGGCATTCACTTGGGATAAAGAAGAACCTCATCAATTTTAGCATCAAACGTTAAAAGTACAAGGTCACTGTGACTGTGAAAGAAAAAAGTAGTTCTGCACAATAACTTTTTCAGTATTACAGTTACCAAACTTTGTCAATGATTTTTGCACTTGGGGTATGAAGGAACTATATATATATTATTCATCACTATTGGCTTAAAAAGATTCAAACAATTTTCCTGTAACAAATTTTAATTTGAATCTTTAATTCACTTTCACAACATGCTCAAGTAACATGCCACTAAATCTCTTGTACTGCCTTGGAACCTATTTATTCACATTATTTTTTAGTATTAATTCATGTTTCAGCCATTGTCATTGGGACTGTTCCGGAATGATTTTATGATGGATACCAAAAAAGCCAAATTTGGAAAGAACCCATTTCATGAGGTGCCTGATGGATTAGAGTTAAAACAAATCGAGTTCAATGCCATTGCCTCCAGTTTTGGTGGTCTAATTTGTGGGCAGCAGCCAGTACATCGGTAATAATTATATCAGTTATTATGTACTATAGCACTGGAATTGTATGAAATCTTCTAGGGCAAGAATATGAATACTTTGCTTGAGAAAACATTTTCTAAGCTAAGATCTAAGAAAGAGAGCTCATGAAGAAGACTTTTTAAAATTTCATGGTTCTATTTTATCCACATCTTTGATTTTCACTTGATCCATCCAAAGGTTTTGACACTTATGTTACTAAGAAGAGTTTATGTTTCTGATAATAGGCATATTCCATAATTAGAAGATTCTGCCTGATCACCATGTCTAATCATTGATAGGTGTATTTGGTCCCTAACAGCAGATGCAGCCACCATGCTATATTTTTGATCATGTGACATAGCAAATATTTGACAAACCAGCCATGTGCAGCCAGGTTAAATGCCATTATTGTTTAATGCAGCTGGGTCTTGACTGTCATTAATGTTTACAAAAATCCCATATCTTATTTCATTGCAACAAAAGAGTGACATTATGGTATTTGACATTATTCTTGCAAAGTGAGGTTGGTGAGGAAATGAAATAGAAATGTTACTGAAGCTGATTACCAGAGGTAGACATATGGAATTCAATAAGACATTGTCAATCAGAAACTATTATAAGTAGTGAAATATGGTTAATATTAATTTATAATAATAATAGTATTTGTTTGCTACTTAACATAATTTACATCAGTATTGCAATATATCGATATAAGAAAGTTATATCGTGATTATTGTATCGTCTGTTTAATACCACAATATACTGGTATTCAATATTATCGTGCATCTCTAATAATCAGTCTATCATATCACATGTTTATGTTTATGTTATAGTGGTTACCATTAGTACTATCAATACTTTGATTTCAGAGTACCAGTCTGTGAAATATGTCTTGTCATTCCGGTTTACTAGAGTACCAGTCTGTTTCAGATCTGACTTGTCATTTGGGTTCACTTATACAATGCTAATAATTTGCTGATTAGTATGAATAAAATAATCCTTATTGTATTTCAGGTTCATGTTTACTCCCAAGTGCATTTTATTACTAAAACAAGTTATTTGCGGGTTTTGACTTATATTTTTGCATAACATATCCATTGAAAAATATCTTGAGGAAATCTTAGCATTAGAATTTGTTCATTCTTTGCAAAGAAAAATCCAGGTAGTGAGATATGACTTTCATTTTTTTCTTAACTGTAATTACAACACTTCAAGATTATTTTTGGCTACATAATTTTTGTAATTTAATCTCATTCCATCTAGGCACACGATGGCAGCTGCTGGAGTAGAAGTCAAGGATGGACAGGTGAGTAATTTTGTTCAGTTTTGATTAGAGGATCTTTCGTAAGAGCACATGATTTACATTTCTCCAGCTATAAATTTGTTTTAGAGGTTTGTGAGAGAATAATCTTTTCATAATGTGTGTGGCATCTATCCTACATTGTCCACTATCTGTTGGTGCAAATTATAACTAAGCCACCTTTTTGGATCTACTGGTCAATGACCACATAAAAATTTATTGGCTGGTCTATTGTCCATTGTTCATTATCTGTCCATATGCCAGCATAAGTTTGTTATTGCTACTTCTAAAATGTTTGTTGGATTGTCAAGAGAACTTCACACAAACATTCTAACCTGGGTCAAGTTGTTCCTGAATGAAAATGGTAATGCTTGGATGGTCTGTATGGCCAGCACAGTTGCTTTATTGAAAAGTGTGCTGTCACTAATTCCCTTGAATGAAAAGTCATATTAACATGTTCGACAAAACAATTCTTGTAATGTCAAGTTGGATTCAAAATTAAAATGGTGGATATCAAAAAGGCCTAAACAGTTGTTATCTTGACATTTATTGCTTTTCTTCCTAATTGGACGGGAATATCCACATTCTTCCTAACTGGATGACATATCCATATTCTTCCTAACTGGATGGCATAGGGTCTTCCTCCATCAGATATACTGGTTGCCATGTAGAACCTATCCTGTGCTGACACATGGCATTAAAAGTACTAACATACTAATACATCATCATCTGTCTGCAATAAATTCATGGAGCATTTCTCCTAGCTATTAGCAATACTATTGTTGTAAAATTTTCTTTTCTTAAATTCTAAAGACTGAAAGTAATGAACCAGATCTAGCAGAATCCCGCTTTGTTATTGCTAAGTAATAGTCATAGACCAGAAGAGCTTTCATGATGATGTTTCATCTAGTATCCATTGCCCATTAGCGCAAAGTTTTATTGCTGCTTCTCCGAAACTACTATAAGGATTGCAACCAAACATTACAGAGACATTCATCTCAGGGTCTAGTGGTCATAAATAAATATAGCGCTCCACAGACATCCATTATGGCAACCATAACAGCTGTCTTATTGCTCCTAATCTAAGACTATTATAATATATCACTGAAATACTTTTTATGATTAGTTGGTGTGAAATTAAACTGATCTGAGATCCAATATGGCTGCCATGATGGTTATTTTGAAAATTATGTAGCTATTCCTACTGGTCAGGCAGATATATTAATACTGGGTTTTCCCTAAAAAGACCAAGTGGATAACAATTTTGATCTTGCATCCAGCATGGCTGTCCCAACAAATGTCTCATAATTGCTAATCCTCCTGAACTGATGGTCACACCGAAATAAAATTGGGTTTTCAACAACAGCAAAAACTTGTTATGGGGTTTTGTTGGTCCTAATGAAAACTGGTGCTAATCATGGATCCAATATGGCCATCAGATAGTTTTGGTAGCTCTAATAGGAAGAAACAGTCTTCTCTTGGATTTCTGGAAATTCTCTTTGTCCAGTAAAGCTGCAGTACCTTTGAGTGACTGTTGTTGACTAGATTTCCAAAATATCATGAAGAGTGTCAGGCTTAGCTGTAAGGGGGAGGTGGAAGCCAGTGCTAGTTCTCTTTAATTTGAACCATAGAACCAAGTAAACTTTTGTGTGACATGCACATTTCTTTGGTATTTGTCAGTAAATAGTTCTTTAAATGTCTTTATTTCTATAATCCATATTTTGTTTATGAAGCTATTAATTATTCCTATATTTTTATCATAAATTTCCTATATTTTTGAAGAATTACCTTAATGTTTTAGTCAATAGGCACTTGACAGCCATATAAATGATCAGACCTCTTTCTTAATCCACAAATTATAGCAGCAATGAAAACATTGTTACCCAAAGCCAGATACACTTATGTAAATGATTTCATCATAGATGAACCACTGAAGAGTGCTTAATAAAAAATGTCTGTGCTTGTTGAATAATTGATGCCAAATTAAAAATCTTCATTTGACACAATCTTGTCTTTTCTTTTCCCATAGCTGCCTGAAAATAAACCTGCAAGAGGACTAGCTGCTGGTCTTCTTAAAGCATGGGAACACTACAGTGTCAAGAAGTATGTAGTAAAAAATATACAGTAAACTCCCAGTTTGCACATATTCAACTTAACCATGAGAATTAATATTAACACCCAAGCAGAAAAGTGCACCCTGAGACATACATCATTTATGTATATATGTATTATTTGACTTGATAAGGAATCAGATCCGCATTGATGTTATTGGTGTCTGTGCACATTTTTTTCCCATTATATGTACACATACCAGTAATCTGTGCACAAAATTATGCCTTATTTAAGTGCACTGATTGGTCTTATTTGTACTACTTTTTGTACAGCTTTTTTTCTTCTTGTATAACAGATTGTAATTAACACCAGGACATAAATTCATTGAGATCTATCAGAAATAAAACATTCTGTTGTACAAGCTCCAGTATTGTGGTATATACATGTGTATATCATACAACAAATAGTACCAGACCTAGATAGATCAGCTTGCATAAAATCATAGGTATAATGAACAGCCCAGACTGATCTGCCTACTGACTGATCAGTTTGCATGAAATCATAGGTATAATGAACAGCCCAGACTGATCTGCCAACTGACTGATCAGTTTGCATGAAATCATAGGTATAATGAACAGCCCAGACTGATCTGCTAACTGACTGATCAGTTTGCATGAAATCATAGGTATAATGAACAGCCCAGACTGATCTGCCAACTGACTGATCAGTTTGCATGAAATCATAGGTATAATGAACAGCCCAGACTGATCTGCCAACTGACTGATCAGTTTGCATGAAATCATAGGTATAATGAACAGCCCAGACTGATCTGCCAACTGACTGATCAGTTTGCATGAAATCATAGGTATAATGAACAGCCCAGACTGATCTGCCAACTGACTGATCAGTTTGCATGAAATCATAGGTATAATGAACAGCCCAGACTGATCTGCCAACTGACTGATCAGTTTGCATGAAATCATAGGTATAATGAACAGCCCAGACTGATCTGCCTACTGATAGATCAGTTTGGGAGCCCTGAGTGGCCAAGTGGTCTAAAGCACTCTTCGTTATGAATCACTGCCATCTCACCTCTGTCTGTGTGGGTTCGAGTCTCAGATTCAGCCAATGTGGGTATGTGAGTAAACTTGCCAGGGTCAATGGTTCTTTCTGGGGGGGTTTCCTGGGTTCTTCCTCCACCATTGATACTGGCTGCCATGTATAGCCTATCGTGTACTGAAAAATGGCGATAAACCCTACCACAATAACAACAGATCAGTTTGCATAAAATCATAGCTGTAAATGAACAGCCACAACTGATCTGCCTATGGACAGATCAGTTTGCATAAAATAAAAACTGTAATGAACAGTCTAAACTGATCTGCCATTACTTAGTGCCACAACAGATTGTTTCTATATTGTCATTTGGTGCTGATCTATTATGTATTCAGCATTATTACTAACCTATCACTATCTTTGTTTATAAACCAAAACAACAAGGATGGAACAGTGAACCTAATAAAATGCATACCATTCTTCCTTTTAAAAGTTTGTGGCAGTAGACTTGAAATTGAAATCTTTGTTTGTGCACAGTTTAGTTACTTGTACTTGTAAATAGCTTATTTGAATCCAGATTCAAAACAATTATTACAGCTGCCTACTCATTCTAAAAAAGTGAAAACAAACTTGTTTTGAATCTCAACTGTCCCAGGTTTGAAATGATTATTGCACCCCTCCCTTTTTTATAGTCTTTTGTTTCTTATGATGTCGTCCACATTTCATACAGTCTCTAAGGCTGTATAGAGTCGTGGGTGTACTTTATAAATTTACTCTTTTTCTTGGTGAACTAATGTTTCAGGCAGTTGTTGTTGCTGTAATAAAAATTTTATTTTACAGGGCCAACAAAGAATGATTCATCTGTGGAAACTGTTGGACTGTTTCCCCAATATGTGTAAACTGTAGGACAACTTCCCCAAAAATGTGTAAGACTCCTTCCTAAATACATGGAAACTTGAGGTCAGCTTACCCAATCTGTGGAAACTAGGACTCTTTCCCCAATCCACACTGTAAGCATCCATAAGAAAACATTATGCAAATCCATGAGAGAAGAAAATAAGTTCATAGTAATTGGCTAGATCTTGTTTAAAGAAAAATGTATTCCTGTGACATGCATACACCTGTCTTTATCTGAAGATGTGCTCATGCTTGACCATCATAGGCCTGTTCACAAAATGTTTTCAGATACCGTTTTAAGATATCTTTGCTTGATAATAAACCCAACTTGTATTATGCTGGACCCTTGTTATATTACCAAATTAAATCCCATGGATACACATCCTTAGTCATTTTTAAAGTCAGAAAATTACAGCTTCCCAGAAAACAAGTGCAACATTGGTGCTTTTTCAAAACAAATCAAACAACTGTTAATTTCATGTTTAAATACCTTTTTCTACCATTACCTGGGGAGTCATGTCATCAGGGCATAAAAAATGCTTGAATCTGTCTCCCTCCATATTTTCATTCACATCCTTGGATTAAGACACTTAACCTCATTGGTAACTGCCACATGTGCATATGCTGTACTACTTGCTTGATTGCGAATTGGGCAAATTATTTGTTTGATTAATTAGCATTTTTTTTATAAAACCTCATTACTTTGAGTGTACTCAATCCAGATACTCATGAGCAGATAATCTTTGATTCAGTTCAGTTCAGTTCTTTAACACAGCTTAAATGCTATCCAAGTATGGAAAACCATATTCAGATATGGCAGTGCTGTTGGTACTTTTTGGTAAAGAACAATGTTAAACTTTGTTCTACATATGAGAACAGTCTCATGGACAATAGACTTTGTGCCATCAGTTGATCAAGTCTTGAAGCAAAGAAGCTAGAAAAAGATTGAATATCACCATATTCCTTTACATTCATGTTGATGCACTATTGTGACAGAGCAAGAATTAGCTTATATTAGATAACCCTGGCAATGAAAAACTAAAAAAAAATTAACAACATATATCTTTAAGAGCTAGACAAGTGATTTAAATTTTGGGTCAGATGAAAAGGTATGTGGCACAAGTGAAATTTCTGAGGCTACTTGTCCTGGAAAAGTACATGGCAATAAAATGATCAGCCATGGGAGAAAATCCAGATTAGAGATTTTCAAATTTGAAAAGTGTGCAAACTTATTTCATCAAAGAGCTTTGCTGGTAAATTAAATGCTAAGTAGTTTATTTGTATGGCATCACCATGATAATGTGCTCATCTTGCACCTCTTTAATTCTGGGTTTGATTATGGCTCTTTGACAAGGAACAATGGTCACTTATGAACATTGATGTTTTTCAGCAGTGTCTTAAGTTAATTGTATGAATTTAAAAAGCAATGTTTCAGTTATATAGGCTTATTGTGAAAGTCTCTGATACTACAAGTTGTGAAAACCATTATGTATTAAATAAAGTTAATACAGAAACATTAAAATGGCGCACCAAACACAATGCAGAAAATCATAATGGTTCATGTAGTCATAACATCACATCCCAGTTTTGTCATATTTTTTTCTTTTCCTTCCAAGTGCGGTCATTTTGTTTCTGGTGTCCAAAGTCGAGCGGAATTCTCAAGACCAGGTGTGGTTGGAATGCCAAATCCTTGAACAAAACCCAGCAGTCCATGTTGTTTTTGCAACATTTCAGGACCTGATCCAAAAAGGCACACTCAAAGAAGATAGGAAGCTGTTCTTGTAAGACTCTATCTTGTGTAACAAAAAATAATTGCCATTCTTGTTTATGCATGATACAGTATAGCCATGTGAGAAAGGTGTGTGTGATATACTTATGCCATATGAGTGGTGTTTCATTGATATATGCATCTTTGAACGAGGGCCATATTATTTAACAAACTCTCCTTCGAATAATTTCCCCAATCTCATTAATTAAGGAATATTAGCCTGCTACCTTACAAATCCTACTAAAAGAAAAAAAAAGCATCTGTTTCTATTTCAGTAGACAAAGGGACTTAACTCACATTTCATCTTTGAACAAAGGCTATAATATTGTGTCATGCAATGCTTCATGCTACAAATAGAGCAATAACTCAAACTTTGTTGATCAAAGTGATTTATTTATATGCACATCTTTTGATGATTATAATATTTATCAAGTTTCATGGCAGTCCATTAAAAACCTGGGGAGCTAGTTATAGAAAGATGGATGGACATATACAATGGTTGCTATATAGTATTGAATACTACAGTAATACATTCTTCAATGAACAGGCCTGTTCCAGTTGTACTCTTTTAAGACTCATTCATGGAGGTAATTGCTGAATAATTTATACAATTTATAGCTCATCATGTATAATGTTGTAAGATTGTTCATCCAGTTTAAAAGTGTTTGCGTATATAATGAAACATATATTAGGTTTATAGGACAAGGGAAGCAAATCTAGTTTCATATTACTTTTTGCTGCTGATGTAAAAAAGCATTGTTTTCATATGTATTATAGATTTTTGTTGTTTCATTATTTTAATTCAATGCAGAGAAGACGAGGAAATTGCAGTAATCTACTTCAGACATGGTTATGTTCCAAATCACTATACTTCACAAAAGGTTAGTCCTTGTAATATATCAGTAAGTACATTTATACCATTGGTAGCACTTGTCATTCGTTTATATTTGTTGAGTCTCTGCAAGAAAGATTACATGTTTATGTTTAAGAACTGAGTTTAAATTTACTGTTGCTGTTGTAGGGTTTAATGACCATTTTTCAGCACGTGATAGTCTATCCTTGGTGGCCAGTATTAATGGTGGAGGAAGAACATAGGAAAAAACCCGGAAAGAACCACCAACCCATGAGAAGATACTGGTAAGCATTCTCACATACCCACATTGGCCAAATCTTAGACTCGAACTCATGCAGACAGAGGTGAGATGGCAGTGAACCATAACGGAGAGCGCATTAGACCACTCTGCCACTTGGGTTAAATTTAAGTACTCAGTTTAAGTTTAAGAATTTAAGTTTAAGTTTAAAAATTCAAGTTTTAATTTAAACACTCAAGTTTAAATTTAAGAACTCAAGTTTAAGAATTCAAGTTAAATATAAGTATTCAAGTTTTAATTTAATAACTCTGGTTTTAATTTAAGTACTAAAGTTTAAATACTCAAGCTTAAGCACTTAAATTAAAGTTTTACTTGTATAAGTTTTTGTTTTATTCAAACAGGAAGTAGTTACAGAGCACACAGGATGTGTCTTACACATAACTAATATATAAATAAATACATAAATAAAAAGCAATATATTATATAAATAAATAAATGACTAAAAATAATTATTAATCATGTGTGGAATTGTACTATACTTTGCATGAATTTGTTTAAGAAAATGTTTTCAGGTCAAGTGAGACATTATCTGAGTGTACATCTTCACTGCCTTTTCATCAATCACCTGGTTCATGAAATATCGGGGCATTGCAAGATATCTATGCATACATCACCTGGTTCATGAAATATGGGGGCATTGCAAGATATCTATGCATACATCACCTGGTTCATGAAAGATTGGGGCATTGCAATATATAATATTAATAATAATGAGGACTTTGTATAGCGCCTAATCTTTCGAAGCTCTAAGCGCTTTACACCATCATTAATGATATGACTACACTACAGAACAACAAATGACAAAAACAATGAAATTGGAAAACATAACAAACATGCTGAAAACATATAAGATACAAAACATGATTAGGTCGCTAAGTTTGTCCCTGCAGTCGAAACAGGTGAGTCTTAAGAGCAATCTTAAAAGGGACCACTGTGTCTTTGTGTCTAATTTCAATGGGCAATTCGATCCACGTTGCCGGGTCCTGGTGTGCAAACGAACGTTGTCCGTATGACTTTGTTTTCACCTTGGGAACAATGAGTATACGATTATCAGAAGAAGAGCATAAGGATCTAGCTGGTGTATACACATGGGTGAGGCTAGATAGGTATGTTGGACTGGAGTATGTCATTGAAACATAGCACAGAGAACAAATTTTGTGTTTGATTCTGTATCGAATTGATAGCCAGTGTAGGGTACAGAGCAGTGGTGAGGTGTTATCTGATCGAGGTACTCTAAAGATGATTCGTGCAGCTGTGTTTTGAACCTTTTGAAGTTTCTGAGTAAATATTGTGACGAACCAGACAGAATTGAGTTACAATAGTCCAGTCTTGAAAGTACTAATGAACACACAAGTGTTTTAGTGGCATCAACAGAAAGATATTTACGAATGGAACTGATGCGTCTCAATTCAAGATATGCAGCCTTGCATATGTTCATGACATGTTGGTGCAATGTGAGAGTACTGTCTAGAGTAACACCTAGGTTTCGTAGTGACTGTGTTAATTTAATGTTGATGTTGCTGATGTTTATTGTCTGAAGCAAAGGATATGAATGAAAAAGTCTTTGTGTTGTGATCATAATAGTCTTAGTTTTATCATCATTCATCTGCAGCTTGTTACATGTCATCCTTGATTTCACATCAGAAATGCACTTATCTACTCCATGGATGGTAGCATCAACTTCAGTTGGGTGGCTAGACTTGTAGATTTGGGTGTCATCAGCATACAATTGGTGCGGCACTGGGTGATGATCTATGACACTTGAGAGCGGCTTGAGTATACAGAATGAAGAGAACAGGTCCAAGAACAGATCCCTGTGGAACACCACAACATACATCAACTAGGCTGGATTGTATTCCATTTGTAGATATAATTGTGTCCTGTTCACTAAGTAGGACTTGAACCACTGTAAGGCTGTATTCTGAATGCCAAATACATGCTGGAGACAGTGAAGTAATATATCATGGTCTATTGTTTGTGTCAAATGCTGCAGATAAATCCAGGAGAGTGAGGACTGTAATCTTTCCACTATCCAAAGCAGAGAGAATGTCGCTAAATACTTTCAGAAGAGTAGTTTCCATACTGTGGCAAGGGCGATATGCAGACTACATTGCTAAAAAGACTTTTTAAATTCAAATGATATACAAGTTGAGTTAGAAGAACCTTTTCTAAGATTTTTTATATGAATGGGAGATTAGAAACTGGGTGGTAGTTCTTTAAATCATTATGGTCCAGTGTTGGTTTCTTCAGCAGTGGCTTTACAATTCCCCTGATGAGAGAGAGATATTAATAACATCAGTTAGTGAAGGCAATATTGGTTCTAAGCACTCAAGCAGCAGTGATGTTGGAATTGGATCAAGTTCACATGACATTGGTGCACTTTTCATCATGATTGTCTGTACTAAATCAATAGAAACAGGTTCAAATGCTCCAAACGTTTGTCACTTAAATTCTGCATCATAACTGTATGGTGATGAATCAGTTGAAATTGTGCTGTCAAGCAAATCTCTAATGGTTTGTACTTTGTCATGGAAGAAATTTGCAAATTGGTCTGGTAGGTCTAGTGGAGAGAAGGTTGTTGGAAGTGGTGTACATTTGTTGTTCTTTGACATTAGTTTGTTAGTTATCTCGAAGAGCTCTTTGCAGCTGGAACTCTCCGTGATCTTAGTACTGTAGTGGGATGATTTGGCTAAATGGACAATGTTTGTGACATTCTTCTTAGCGGCTTTGTACATTTGTTTATGAATATCCACACATACATCACCTGGTTCATGAAATATCAGGGCATTGCAAGATATCTATGTATACACCACCTGGTTCATGAAATATTGGGGCATTGCAAGATATCTATGCATACATCGCCTGGTTCATGAAATATGGGGGCATTGCAAGTTATCTATGCATCATACATCACCTGGTTAAGCCATGGTAGGATGCTGTTTCCTTTTAAATTAGCAGTATTTCCTTGCAATGTGCTTTGAACCATTTAGGAGCACCTGACAAAACTATAGGGCAGCAAAATCATGTAGAGATTTCATGTGGCATCTAAACCAGACCAACAAACAGAGGACTTCTGAGAATTAGGGAAACCCGGAACAATAGGAGATTTTTTCCTCCATGTTTATCATCAGTGATATAGTCATTGCTGAGAATGAAACTCAGTTTTGACTACTGTTTATACAGTATACTGTTTTGAAAGACCATCCTTCTGCCCATAAATAATGGTATCTCTAGACAGATGGTCTCTGATGACCAGTTGTAACACTATATAATCAAAACATTTGTGCAAGGAGAACCTGGTCTTTCATAGTAGTGGAATCTCAAGACTGGTTTAACTGTATAGGGAAAAGGGAAAAAATTTGTTTTTAAAAAGATCATTTTTTGTCTTTAATTTTATTTAGGAACCTTATCCCAAATTATCATTAGCTTAATATTGTTATGACATTTTTTAAGAACTAAAAAAAACCTAATGACAGCAATACTTGTACACTCTTGGAAAAGTGTATCAGCTTCTACTTCAAGTTAGATTTTCACATTTATGCTATGTGTTAACAATGAATAACTTAAACAATCTAAGTACAGCAGTTAGGATTAAGCCATCTTGGTTGAAAAGGCAATGATGCAAATGTTGGTATAATTTTGTATACAGATATATACATTGTTACTCACTATTTCATCTTAAAAAATTCCTTCTTTTCTTTTTACTAACAAATCCAGGAAAATTAACCACCCATGAATATGAAATGTGATACATGTACTGATAAATTTAAATTCACAGCATGTGTCTCTGTTAAGACTGGTCATAGATTGCAAATATTAAAAATTTTATGATGAACTGATTGATTGATGACTTGCTAGCTTGAATTGTTTTCTTTTAAAATCCATTAAATTTACTTTTCTTCTAATTATTACTTACCATTGAAGAGGGCAAGATGTGTCCATGCAGGAAGAAGAAAAAACATTCTGATAAACTTACTTTGAAGGGATTTTCTAAGTCATGTTTGGATGCCAAATTCAGGCCTCATTCTTAAAGTAAATATTGTGTTGTTGTAGTTTAATGCCATTTTTCAGCACACAATAAGTAAAACATGGTAGCCAATATTAATGATGGAGGCCGAACCCGGGAAAACCACCAGAAAGAACCACCAACCCATGAGAAGCTACTGGCAAGTTTTCTCACATACACACATTGGCTGAATTTGATACTCAAACCCACGCAGACGGGTGAGATGGCAGTGATCCATAATGGAGAGCTTTAGGCCACTCAGGGCCCCCAAATGTTGTGTATTTTCACAGTTCATCATCATTCTCTTGACCTAGTGTGGTCATCGAGGCACTGAACATCTGACCAGTTCCCATTCACTTGTCTTGATCATCAGGCATTGCTTTTGTCTCTGCAAAAATTTTCCTGGTCCATTCTGTGATGTTGTCAGTCCACTTTTTTCTCTGTCTACCTCTCCTTCTGCAATCCTGGATGCTGCCCTGCAGGACTGTTGTGGATAGACTGTTGGCTCTAGTAACATGGCCATACCATTTCAGCTTTCTGTTTTTGATGGTGGTGAGGTCTTCCTATTGGCTTACATTGCACATGATGGTAGTTGCACACTTCTTCATTTGTGATGTGGGCCATGTAAGCAATGCCAAGGATGGTTCAGTAGCATCTCATTTCAAGTGCCTGGATTCTTTGTTGTAAGTCTGTTCTCAGGGTCCAGGCCTCACATGAATACAAAAAGATTGAGATGACTAGTGCTCTCAATAGTCAGCATTTAGTTTTCAGACAGATATTCTCGTCTTTCCAGATGGGTCTTAGATTTGACATAGCTGCCATTGTTTTTGCTGCTTGTGACAAAATTTCTGCTCTTGATCCCTCTTTGGTGATTATGGAACCAAGATATTTGAACTGGCTCATTGTTTCCAGTTCCTGTCCTCTGATTTTAATCTTAGCTGAGATTTGTTTGCCACTATTTGTCATCAGCTTTGTCTTCTCAGCGCTTAACTCCATGTCAAATCTGGAAGATGTTTCATCCAAGTTCTTCACTAAGGTGGCAAGCTCATCATCACTGCCTACCACCCCATCAAAATGTCATCTGCAAAGTGAAGGTTGGTGATGTTACACCCTCCAATGCTGACTGTCCCATGGTAGTTTTCCAGGGCTTTGCTCATGATGCTCTCTAAGTAGATGTTGAAAAACATGGGTGACAGAAGAAAGCCTTGATGTACTCTGATTTTTGTCTTGAACCAGTCCTCCACAGAACCTTGAACAATTACAGCACTGGTAGCCTTGGCATACAGCTGCTTGATTGGTATTGGTCAACTTTTGATCCATGTTGTACTTCTTCATTGTGGCCCACAATGCCTCATGCCACACTCTGTCAAAGGCCTTTTTGATATCTATGAAAACATGGTAGATGTCTTGTGATGTTGCGAGTATTTTTCACACAGAATCCTGAGATTGAATACAAGTTCTGTTGTGCTTCTTCCACTCAGACACCCGGCATTTTCTTCAGCGATTATTTCTTCTGCTTGTTTTTTCAGTCTGTTCAAGATGATCTTCAGCAAGGCTAATCAGACTGATAGTTCTGTAATTTTGGCACAGTTGGGGATTGCCTTTTTTTGGGAGTGTAATAATCAGTGACTGGGTCCACTGTGTTGGCCATTCACCTGTCTGCCAGATCTTGTTGCAGATTTTTGTTACTAGCTCTGTCGCTGATTCCCACCCCCCTCCATTCTTGATATGTTCAGCTGGGATATTGTCTACTCAAGCTGCTGTCCAATTCTTGAGTGCTCTTATTGCTGACTCACCTCTTCTTTGAAAATGGGAAAATCATCATCATTTGAGGAGTTTGGAACTTCAAGCACCTCTTGGTCTCCTGTGGACTGATGGGTTGTAGAGTTCTTTACAATACTCAGTCCATCTTAATGCAATGTCACTTGCTTCTGTGAGGCATTTTCAATTTTTGTCTTGAATGGTACTGAATCTTGATTGCTTCTGTTTGGTGAGGTCTTTCACAGTTTGGAATGCCTTTTTGTTTTTGTTTATCAGATGTCTCTCTGTTTTTGTGCACTTCTGTCCAATCCAATCTATTTTGGGCTTTTTTGTTTAATTCTCTGTATTTCTTTGCCCCTGTTGTGTGTCTGGTGTTTTTTAGGTCTCTTCAAGCATCACGCAACTTCAGAATCTCTTCTTTAACCCATGGTAATTTCTTTGGGCAATGGAGGCAAATGATGTTCTTGATAGCTGTTGTCATGACTGTGTTGAAAGTGTCTGTCATTACTTTAACATCAACATCTATCACAAGGAGTGAAGCAAATTTTCCTCCAATTGTGGCTTGGAATGACTTGCAGATGTTAGGGTCCTTCAGTTGTTCAAGGTTGAATTTGAGCCTGATGTTCATTGGTTTGTGTTTTCCCAGTTAGAATAATGAAAAAAAGACATTTATATAAAACCGAATGGGTTTGGAAAGCTATTTAGAAATTAAACATATATCAAATGCTAATAATGAAACCAAAGTTCAGGAGACTAGGGTAGTGTTCTTTATTGAAAACTTCCCAGATTCATTGGATTGGATGCAGTTTTAAAAATATTACTGACACCAGGTTTACATTCAGAAGATTTTTTTTAAAATGCAGCTATAATACAGAAAAGATCAAATTGTAATCCCTCACATATTTTGTAATTATGTGGAGCATACTTTTTTGTCTTTTTCTCCGGCTTATCTTTTTTTTTAAAAATACTTTTCTATATTGATCTTCATACTATATCAGTTATATATTTAATTTTTATTTATATATTTAGTAATGAGTGTATTTTTTAATAAATGAAGATCTCTTTTTGTTATATATTTACAAGTTTTGTACTTAATGCAGGATTTCGACATAAGATTGACAATGGAGCTTTCACGAGCAATCAAATGTCCCTCCATACATTACCAGCTGGTTGGCTGTAAAAAAGTTCAGCAGGAACTTGCAAGACCTGGGGTTTTGGAATACTTTGAACAGGATACAGCTATTGTTGCCAGGATACGGGCAACCTTTGCAGGGCAGTATTCATTAGATATGGTAAATATCAATGAATTTAATAAACACATGATTTGCATGTGTGTGTGATTTTGATTTTTATATTGCTATGATGGTCTGATGTGTGATTTTTTATAGTGACATCTAGCTCTTCAGCATCATACTGCATACATTTAGCATCATGTCCCACCCACCCAGTAACATTATCCTGACACTAGACTGACCACAAGTTATCAGATAAATAATTTAGATGCTGCACAGATGGTATTATAATGCATCCAAACTGTTTCTTGAATATCAGTGCTTCTACAATAAGTATTTTCATTAATGGAAGAACAATAGAAACATCTGTGTGTATTAGATTAGCTGATGAACCTGGACATTTAAACATTTATCAACTTGAACTCATTTGGTACTGAAGTATGATATAATTGTGAAATTTGAAATCAGAGACAACAAGCTCTACTCTCGAATTTTAATTTTCATACTTAATATTCTCTGCTTATTGTTTATGTTTGTGTATATATGTTAACTTCTTCCATTAAGCTTTGTTTTGATCACTGTGTTCTTGTTGGAATATGTATACACTTACTAGACAATGTAGGTAACAGTAGGTAATACCTTTCGTATTATAATTTTATTTTTATTCTGATTCTATCATACTATTCTTTATCAGATAATAAAACATAATGTGCTACCAAATATAAAACTTTTCTGTCAAATACAAACAGCCATCACTTAATATACAAAATGTGTGCAAAATGACGTATTAAAAATTATATGAGAATATTTATGCAGCTATAATGGATATACTATTCTTTTACAGTGATTGTTTCCATTTATGCAAGTACATGTATATAGTATATTAGAAACTTGCCACAGTATATATAATAATGACAAACACTTCATCCGTTGAAGTGTATATTATTCTGAAAGTATTTATGAGTGGATCTAATGTGAGAATTACATACATAGTCTGAACAAAGTCATGTACCATATTTGCTGGCCTACAAGTCAAAGTGGAGTGTAAGTCGAATGAGCAAATTTGGTAAATTTTCCATCCTTCATCCATATATATGTTGATGCTGAGTATAAGACGAGGTCAAATCAACACCTTGGCTTCAACTTCTTCACTTCGTTCCACACAGCATCGCAAATTTTATCCCAGCTGTAACTTAGTAACCTTTCCAGTCAGGATAGTTAAATGTAATTAAAATTACCTAGTAATTTGTTTAACACAAAGTATTTTAAATGTATTATAAACATTTAAGTACATATTATGATGCTGACCAGAAAATTTATCGAGTTAAAGATAGGATAAAATTTGTGATATTGTTTCAGATTATCAACAATTAATTGCATCATTAATGCTAAAATGCTGTTTCCAGTTCTTTTTTTTTTAAGAGATACAAAGAGAGAGGCATTTGTATTCCATTGCAGTTTTCTTGTTGCACCTCATGATCAAAATAAAATATAGCCTGATGTGAGAGAGGGATTTCATCTGTTCATGTTTTTTTTTTTACCTTATTGCCCCTGTGCTTTTGTCAAAGAGAGAAAAGATTAATAAATTAATTAATAAATGTAAACTATGAAAATATGTACCATACTCCTTCTGAGTTTACATATTCACAATATTTAAATCCATATAAACCTCTGTTTAGGTTAAATCCCATCATGCGGTCTAATTTTCTTTGCAAGTGGATCAACCTGTCCATTCCCAGCAAATAAAATTATGTTTTGTAAGGTGCATGTACTCTTCCTGTACTTAGGCAGCAATTGCTTTTGATCTTTGCTCATGCTAGATGTTACTGTAATTGCTGTCAGTCCTATTGGCAAGTTCAAAAGATATCACTGGTTGAGAAATTTACATGAATAAACACCTGGCATTTCCTTTCAACATACTGTACCATATTCATAATACCCTATGTGTAGCCTCATTTCGCTATTGGTAGCCTCATTAATCTAATCTAGGCTGCCAAATCTTAACTCAAACAGGTGTTAAGCTTGGATAACCTCCCTGCAGCTGTAGCACATTTAAATAGCATGTAATTATCATTACAATGCCATGTGATTCTTGTAAAATGGAAGCAGTAACTAAAACTAGGAGTTGCTTGGTTTTAATTGATAGTGGAATATAGTACTGCACATATCTCTCTCTCTCTCTGGAGAATAATTTTTATTTAATCGTGAGTTGCAAGACAAAAATTGTTATGGAATATCTGTCATGATTATTCATCAGTTTGTCAACTCTAATGTACATATATGCAATCAAATTTAAACAACATATAGTATGATTACATGGTGCTTTAGCGCAATTACATCTGATGATTGTTAATTATTTTTAATACAGACGTTCATGTAATTGTTTAAAATCCCTCTACTTGTGGGGCCCTATATTTTTTCATACACAATCTCTTCCTAAAATGAAATATTTTGTAAACATTATTTTTTGTATTTAGTGAAGAACTTTTTCCATATGAAAAATAATGTAACATATGATAAAGCAATTCAGATGACATAATCCATATTTCAGTCGAGTTGGAGTTTAAGACAAAGCTAATTTTTCTGGTAAATAGTATCATCTTATGGGCAGAAAATATGGTGATTATCGTACCAGGTTGGTCCTGAATACAAATTATGACAATATTTTCTCAAACATGGCTGCCATGGCAGTCATCTTGAAAATCTGTCTATCAACTGAGTTACCATGGCTTCCATTAAGGAATATAATATACTTTAGCAACCTTTAGATATTAAATATAATCTGCTAAAAATAAAAATTACCATATATACTCACTTATAAATCAAGTGCAATCAAACACAGATCTGTTGTTACATTATGCACCAGCAGATCAGGGTCAGTGTTATTCTGCTGATTACTCCTTACAAACTATACAGACCCAGATCTGCAATTATATTGTGCGACTATATGAATAAATCTGTTACACTGAGTTGTACACACTGTGTGTAGATAGACTTATTGATCACATACAAATGTAAAGACACACACAGATGCCAAAGTAACCACTTTATTGAACTTCTGCCTAGTTGTACTCAGAAAACTTCCACCATGACCACTAATTCATGTCAGTATTATCAGAATTTTAGACACTGAATCTGTTATGATCCAAAATAAAGCACATCAAAAGTTCATAAGTCAGAATTAAAAGTTTAAGTTAATTCCATCTTGAATCTACACACAACATTAAAGTCATATACTGCATAATTCAAACAGAAAGTAAAAAATATTTATTTTTTCTTTTTGCAGGATTCAGAAGGGAATGAAGCTGTAGAAATGGCAATTTCATCTCCTGGCAATTTTGTCTTAAAACCTCAAAGAGAAGGTGGAGGTAAGAATCAATTAAAAGAATTCAGAGGCTGTCCTTAGACTGATGCTTAGGTAAGATTAAACTTGACTATGGCTCCACTGTGATCAGATCAGCTTGTAAATGTTACCTGAAAATTATTGATCTCATGCAGTCAGTGGTTTAGATTTTGGAAGCATTTAGAGATTCCTCTTCAGAAAGCCTCCATGTTGTAACTAATGAATCATCACCTGATATTGTATGAACAAAATCAGCTCTTCATTATTTTTGGGAGCCCTGGATTTCCAGGTGGGACTTCACCAGTCACTACCATTTCTCCTTTGAATACGTTCCCCGATCACATTACTTTAGGGATATTAGCCTGCTACCTCGCGAATCCAGCCCTACCAAAAGACGAAAATTCGTCTTTCCTGTCTATGTCATATAGACAAAGGGCAATAACTCTTGCCCCTTACCTCCCCTTGCTACCCGCTAGGTGTTGCTTCTTTAGTTTTTTAGCTTCGCTGTACGCGAAAACACGTACAATTAGACTTCCAATGAATCCAAGCCATCTTAGTGTAAATTCTGACCATCCGAAGTTAAATTTGGAATTACTGTGTTGGATAATCATTCCTCTACAGGTTGTATACATTATTTTACAATATTTTCCAATTTGAGTGACTTTGTCACTTTTTCTAGACTTCGGACCAGGTTGCAACGTGGTCAAGCACGCTTATGGCGGTACTAGCATGTAATACATGTAGCACTCAATAATTTCGCTTATTCCGTATGTAACGTTTACGATATTAGCGACTAATAACGTGCTGCATTGATAATTTGTGCTTTATTTATCTTCTTTGACGTTTCAGTAGACTTCAAAAAAGTCTTTGAACGACCAATTTGCGACTATTTAATGGCGAACTTCGTGTTGTAGTCACGAATTCACGCGACACTTAATCATTTCGCTTCCTCCATTAGTTACGGTTATGGAATAGCGACTTAATAGCGTACTGAATTGTTAATTTGTGCTTTGTTTATCTTCTTTTCCGTTTCAGTAGACTTCGTCTCTGAACGACCAGTTGCGACTATTTAATGGCGGAATTTCGTGTTGTAGTCACGAGTTCACGCGACACTAAATCATTTCGCTTCCTCCGTTAGTTACGGTTATGGTAATAGCGACTTAATAGCGTGTTGAATTGCTAAATGTGCTTTGTTTATCATCTTTTTCATTTCAGTCGACTTCGTCTTGAACGACTATTGCAACACGCTCACGGCGATAACTAGTGTGGTCATTAAGAGTTAACATGGCACGGAATAATTTGACTACTCCGTTAATAACGGTTATAGTATTATCGAATTAATAATATGCTGAATTTTTTAATTTGTGCTTTGTTCTCTTCTTTTGTCGTTTCAGTAGCAAAGTCGACAACGAAGGCATGAATGGCAAAATGGGTGTTGGCAATGTGGAAATGGAGGAAATTATGTTGACATGGTTTAGGCTGCCCAGTGGATGTAAATTTCACCGCAGGTCCGTGCATGGCTTTCGGGCCTGTAAGTCCGGACGCATGGAGTCTAGGCTGGATCAATTGGATCCATTTTATTATGCACTTTCGACGGCCGTCCAGCCGTCCGTCCAGCCGACACCGTCAGTTCAGCCGGCACTTCAGCAGGCACCAACCGGCACTAGCCGTCCATCCGGCACCGTCCGTTCAGCCCAAATGGCACCAGACGTCCAGCCGACCTTCCAGCTTGCATCAACAGGCACCGGCCATTCAGCCCAAATGGCACCGGTCGTCCAGCCGACCTTCCAGCCGGCATCAACCGGCACCGGCCGTCCATCCGGCAACGACCGATCAGCCCAAATGGCACCGGTCGTCCAGCCGACCTTCCAGCCGGCATCAACCTACACCGGCCGTCCATCCGGCAACGACCGTTCAGCCCAAATGGCACCGGTCGTCCAGCCGACCTTCCAGCCGGCATCAACCTGCACCGGCCGTCCATCCGGCAACGACCGTTCAGCCCAAATGGCACCGGTCGTCCAGCCGACCTTCCAGCCGGCATCAACCTGCACCGGCCGTCCATCCGGCAATGACCGTTCAGCCCAAATGGCACCGGTCTTCCAGCCGGCATCAACCTGCACCGGCTGTACATCGGATTTACGGAGATTATAGTGATGTACCCGTCAGTCAATCTGTACTACTGGTTACATATCACTACCATGAGAGAGATGTTATAGATGTATCTCCGTCCAATCAGACCATTCGAGAGGCAGGTGCCGGTCATAGCCGGACCTTCGCCGACATTCCGGCCGACCATATACCAGACAAATCAGTCGGTATTGCCGGTGTACACCTCCCGTCAAATACGTGACGGTGTGATTTTAAAACAAGGGAGAATTAGTGACATTATCAGAGATGACGGAATTGAGTTATCTATGCCACTTGGTATGCGCTACCCAGATATGGCAGCTTTACCAGAACAGGACTTTCAGGCCGACCATTCGCCAGTTCAATCAGCCGTTAGTGCCGGCCGTCCATATGTTCACGGCTTCTCCACAAGGGAGATTTAGTGAAAGTGTCAATTATGACAGAATTGCGTCATCTAGGTCACCTGGTATGCTGTACAGATATGCAAGCTGTACCAGAACCAACATTCCCTCTGAGCGAATGGTAGATGGGTGCACAGTGCTGGCCGCACTACATAAGCATTATGTAATTATTATTACCTTCCAGCCGGCACCGGGCGTCCATCCGGCAATGACCGTTCAGCCCATATGGCTCCGGTCATCCAGCCGACCTTCCAGCCGGCACTAACCGGCACCGGGCGTCGATCCGGCATTGACCGTTCAACCCAAATGGCACCGGTCGTCCAGCCAAGCTTCCAGCCGACACTTGCCGGCACTGACAGTCCATCCGGCTCCAGCTGTCCAGCCCAACAGGCACCGGTCGTCCAACCGTATGGAGATTTTAGTCATATACCAGTCCGTCCGACTGTACCGCTGTACCAGCACGGGACTTTTATCATACCGCAATCCGCACAAATCGGATTGACGATGATTCTAGTGATGTTTCCGTCTGTCAATCTGTACTACCGGTTACATATCACTACCATGACACAGATGTTGGCGATGAATCTCTCGATCCAACCCGACCATTCGAGCGGTCGGTGCCGGTCATAGCCGGCCCGTCGCAGACGTTCAGGCCAAACATATGCCAATCAATTCATTCGGCATTGCCGGCCGTCCATAGGCTAACAGCTCATCCACAAGGGAGAGTGAATGCCTTTATCAGAGATGACGGAATCGAGTCATCTATGCCACCTGGTATGCATTACCCCGATATGGATGCTTTACCAGAGCAAGATTATGCACATAGTGAGTGCGATGAATTGCAGGCAAATCAGCTGTATGCAGATCCAACTATGGAACGGACTGAGTTCAGCTTCAAAGCCGCAGTGGAGGAAATTTATAGGGTGTTAAGGCCCCTTCAGAATGCCCTCCACCTCCTGCTGCCATTACCGACTATAGGGTTAGAGTGTCGGTCGATCTGGATGAGGGGGAAGAGACTCTATCCTTCCGCCTCCTTCCCCAGTCGACAAAAATTAAGGGAATTAATGACCGTCTGTCGACACGTATAGGGGATCCAGGAAATGCTAAGGCGTTCTTTTCTGAAAGTCAAGTACCAGCGTCGTTTTCAGGTCGATGGTACAAAACTCACTCCGATGCGTTCAGTACTGAGGTCCTGGCTCGGGATAAAATATGGCAGCAGTCCATATGTCTGCGGCATTGTCTTATAAAGTGGACAAAACTGTGTTCAATGCCACGTCCAAGCTGGTTCGAAATGTAGTCGCTACGTCTTCACTGTTAGACCTAGCCTCCCTAGCCATTTTCAGGATCGCTGAAAAATCTGGCAATGAACATGCTTGGGAATCGTCGGCCCGGTTAGCTAGGGTTCTTAACAGGGCAGCTCACCATTCCATGGCCAATGCGCTGACTGCTTCTGCCAACCTAGACCTGATACGTCGTGACGCATGTCTGAAGGGCACGTCGCTTAAACCCCATCATAAGCTGGCTAGATATGACCGACGCACATTTCACGTCCCTATCCCACGAGTAGCGGACATTCTCCGTTGTGCTTGTCGGTACTCGGCTTATCAGTTCCATGTCATACCTTTTGGCCTCAACTTAAGCCCTTGGGCTAGTACCAAGGTTATGGATTACGTCGTCACCCTGTTCCGCTCGACTTCATCTATTGCATCGGCAGTATATTTGGACGACATCCTCCAGAAACATCTGTCAAGTTCTACTCTGCTCAAAGGCAGAAACGATCTTATATCACTTTACATCATATAGGCTTTCTCGTGAACTGGATAAAGTCTGATCTCTGTCCAATCCGGATTTTGGTCCATCTGGGTGTGGAGTTTCTCCCGATCTGAATCTGGTAAGGCTTCCTCGAGTTTGCGATCATCCAGATAATTGCACTCGTAGAGTCCGTTTCCGACAGGATGCGCATTTTAGCGAGAGAGTTGCAGATCCTCGGATTATTCAATGCGGCAGCAGACTTGATCCCGCTCAGCCGTCCTTTTATGCGCCCTTTACAAAGGACGTTGCTAGCGTAATTTCGCCCTTTTCAAGTCCCTTCAATCCCAGAAAACAGTCATGCTCACGCCAGAGATACGATCATTCTTGAGTCAATGGCACAACCCCTGTAGGCTGTCCACAGGGATTACTCTGGAGATACCCCAAGCGGGGATAACGGTATGTTCCGCCACTAATACCTACGGTTGGGGTGCCCACCTGTTGCCGGACTTCGATACTGTCAGCGGCACGTGGGTGCCAGGGGCGAGCCCCTTTCCACATCAACCTTTCAGAAATAACGGCTGTCATCAATGCCTTTCATTTCGGACAGGATCAACTCTTATTACAAACTGCCCTCATTATGTCAGACAACATTGTGGTGGTGCCTTGCCTCAAAACAAAGGGACACCAATCACCAGACCTGTGCATTCTGAACTGGCAGTTTCTACATTGGTTTGACAATCTCCACCTCAAGGCAGACTCAATGTCTTGGCTGACACTCTATCTAGTCATTCACACAGAATGGTCACTCCATCAATCGGACTTTCTTCCAATTGACACACTTTGGGGACGTCCGATGATTGATCTTTTGCAACAAGGTGGAATCGCAAGTTCTCCACCTTTCATATCACAGGTTCCAGACCCAGAAGCTTGGGTCGTGGATGCTCGATCAATCACCTGGGAAGGGTTGTGGTCATTCTCCTACCCTCCCACGGTCTTGGTACTGAAATTAATCCAGAAGTTAAGGGGTCAGAACTGTCAGATGGTTCTGATTGCCCCTCTCAGATGGAACAACTCCTGGGTCTCCGATCTACTCAATCTAGGCGATAGATCTACCCAGGAAGATTACAGTCAGCACAAGTATTCACAAGCAACCGCGGCCAGGGGTGTTTCTTGTCTTTATGTTCAAGCTTGGCTCTTGTCCAGACAGCCTTGCAAGACAAACAATTTAAATCTTTGATTGCGGAGAGAATCTCGAGAGCAAGAAGGCCCTCTACTCTGAAGGTTTACGAGGGCAAGTGGCATGTTTTCAGAGACTGGTACCATATCATTCACATTGTTCCTCTGAGTGTCACAATCCCTCAACTGGCCAACTTTTCTCTGGCTTTTCGAGGAGAAACAGCTGGCTCCAGTTATTCTCAAATGCTACCGCTCCATGATATCAGACACATTCCGCCATTCTGGTACATGTGCTATCAGCCATGACAAAGATTTGTCAGATCTTTTAGACATTTTAAAAATTCAATCGACTTATATCCCTCACCCTGTTTCCAAATGGAATCTGTCCTGGGTTTTAACATGACTCAATTCAGACAGTATTGAGTCTTTAACCCACGATTAGTTAAAGCTACTATCATACAAATTGGGTTTCTTGATAGTCTTAGCTTCAGCATGCAGGGTGAGCGAGTTACATGTCCTTTCTAGTGACCCGAACTCTCTTCCGTTCCGATCAGAGGGTTTGATGGTCCTCTTGACGCAGCCAGGCTTCGTAGTCCAAAATAGATTACTGTACATTGGTGATCAACGAGTCGTCATTAGCTCGCTTTCTTTATAGATAAGTCAGGATCAACAGCCATGTAAGATCCTGTTTGTGCACTCTAGCACCATTTCAATGCATAGAGGTGAGTCAGGTCACATACAAGCACCTCTTTCTTCTGGTGATAGCTGGGATATGAGATATCACCATTCAAGCCCTTGCTTCATGGCTGTAGTGGGTTATACGCTCGGCGTACTCTGAGAATTCGCAAATCAGTCACCTTATAGAAGCTGTTGGCTGACATGCAGAGTCAACCTTCTACAGTTTTATCTTCAAGTTTGTACTCGCAGAGGCAAACATTGATTCTAGTAGGTCCGGTGTTGGGCAGCCCAGACGCCCACCAGACCCATGTGCAACAATCAGCACAGCCTATTAGCTTTGCTGGATTCGCCAGAAAAATTTTCGTAGGTAAGAAGATTTCAATAACTATCTTCTTAACCGTATAAAGGGGTCACAAATCACGTGACCCTGGGCTGTGTTGCTGATTGAAAATTAGGAGACCGGGTTATCATTAACATGGGGAATCCAGCCATCATTCCCTAGAGGATACCCGGGGTGGAGGTCGGATGCTCCGCATTCCCTCCTCCTATTACTTATTCTCCTAAAGTAATGTGATCGGGGAACGTATTCAAAGGAGAAAGCAAATTTTTTAGTAAATTATGTTTCTCCGAGAATACTTACCCGATCACATTACTAAGAAACCCTCCCAACCACCCCGCCATGCGAGCATCCTCGTGTTTTATATACCGCTCAGCTTAAAAAACTAAAGAAGCGACACCTAGCGGGTAGCAAGGGGAGGTAAGGGGCAAGAGTTATTGCCCTTTGTCTATATGACATAGACAGGAAAGACGAATTTTCGTCTTTTGGTAGGGCTGGATTCGCGAGGTAGCAGGCTAATATCCCTAAAGTAATGTGATCGGGTAAGTATTCTCGGAGAAACATAGTTTACTAAAAAAATTTGCTTTCACCTCTGTCCACCTCGTTTTCTTTCTTCTGCTCAGCCGATATGAGTAATGGGGGTAAAGCTTGCCAGTAGCTTCCTGGGCTTTTCTGTGTTCTTTTTTCTGTTGATATACTGGCTGCAATGAATGTATCGTGTTGAAAAATGACATTATGCCCACAAACCATCACATTAGTTAGACTATCTTCTGATCATTTCCACATAAAGTTTTGTCTTATGGCTTAAATGCCAAACGTTGTGTGCTCATAATATTGTTTAGTCTTCACTAAGAAATAGCAAAATAATGTATGAGAAATGCTGCCTAATTTTATATTCCAAAAGCACCAACTTGGTTGTTGAAACCCCACCAAATAATAATTGGCCTTTGCAAATTCAAAAGGTCAGCAAAATGCTTGTTTCATAAATTCAACAAACAAATCTGAGGCTGCTATCATTGCCACCCATTTCAAGGCATCATATCAAACAATTTACCAGTGAGAACTCTGCCAAAAAAAAAATGTTCATCCTCTTTTGGATTTTTTATCCACACTAAAAGTCTGGTAAAACACTAAATGTGACAACTCATTATTATCTCCATTCTTAGAAGAAACAGAATTTGCTCATACAGTCTGGAAAACTGATTCTGTTCTGTAAGCTGCCTAGTCACATTAGTATTAAGGGTATCAGATAAAGCAGACAAAAGTGTCAGCCATTTCTAAATGGAATTTCTATATGCAGACTTAAAATTTTACATAAATTTGGTATGATCTCTATGCTAGCAAACTATGTGGAATGAAAGCTCCACACACAGGCTTTGTAACATCAAATACGTCATTGGAGATGGATATCAATCATATAAAACAAATTGTAGAGAGGATTTGATATTGTGGCAGTCATGTACCATCATCATCATCAGTCTCTTGACCTATTGTGGTCATTGAGGCGTAGTGCTGCTGAACATCTGACCAGTTCCCTCCACTTGTCTCAATCATGTGCCAATGCCTGTGTCTCCGCAAAATGTTTCCTGGTCCATTCTGTGATGTTGTCAGTCCACTTTTTTCTCTGTCTACCTCTCCTTCTGCCACCTTGGACATTGCCCTGCAGTACTGTTGTGGATAGACTGTTTGCTCTAGTGACATGGCCATACCATTTTAGCTTTCTCTTTTTGATGGTGGTGAGGTCTTCATATTGGCTTACTTTGCATCTGATGGTGTTACATACTTCATCATTTGCGATGTAAGAGATGCCAAGGATGGTTCTGTAGCATTTCATTTCAAATACCTGGTTTCTTTGTTGTAATTCTGCAGTCAGGATCCAGGCCTGACATGAAAACAGAAAGATTGAGATGACTAGAGCTCTCAGTAGTCTTTATTTTAGTTTTCAGACAGATATTCTCGTCTGTCCAGATGGGTCTTAGCTTTGATATAGCTACTGTTTTTTGTGCTACTCGTGACAAAATTTCTGCTCTTGATTCCTCTTTGGTGATTATGGAACCATGATTTTTGAATTGGCCCACTGTTTCAAGTTCCTGTCCTCTGACTTTAATCTTGGTTGAGATTTATTTGCCGCTATTTGTGATCAGCTTTGTCTTCACAGCACTTATCTCAATGTCAAATCTGGAAGATGTTTCATTCAGGTTCTTCACTAAGGTGGCAAGCTCATCTTGACTGCTTGCCAGCCCATCATTGTCATCTGCAAAGCACAGGTTGGTGATGTTATTCCCTCCAATGCTGACTGTCTCAGTGGTTTACTAGGGCTTCACTCATGATGTGCTCTAAGTAGATGTTAAAAAGCGTGGGTGACAGGATACAGCCTTGCCATACTCCAGCTGTTTTCTTGAACCAGTCCCCCACAGAACATTGAGCAATTACTGTACTGGTAGCATTGGCGTATAGCTGCTTGATGGTATTGGTCAGCTTTTGACCCATGTTGTACTTCATTCATTGTGGCCCAATGCCTCATGCCACACTCTGTCAAAAGCCTTTTTGAAATATATGAACACATGATAGATGTCTTGTTGATGTTGTGAGTACTTTTCACACAGAACCCTAAATTGAATATTTGTTCTGTTGTGCTTCTTCCACTCTGGAACCCTGCCTTTTCTTCAGCGAATATTTCTTCTGCTTGTGGGTTCAGTTTGTTCAAGATCTACAGCATCACCTTACTAGCATGGCTGATCAAACTGATAGTTCTGTAATTTTGGCACAGCTGGAGATTGCTGTTTTTTGGGAGTGTTATAATCAGTGACTGGGTCCACTGTGCTGGCCATTTGCCTGTCTGACAGATCTTATTGCAGATTTATGTTAGTTGCTCTATCACTGATTCCCCACCATTCTTGATATGTTCAGCTTGGATATTGTCTATTCCAGCTGCCTTCCCATTCTTCAGTGCTCTTATTGCTGTCTCCACCTCTTCTTTGAGAATGGGTAAATCATCATCATTTGTGGAGTTTGGAACTTCAAGCACCTCTGTGGATGGATGGTTGTAGAGTTCTTTACAATACTCAGTCCATCTTAATGCAATGTCACTTGCTTCTTTGAGGCATTTTCCATTTTTGTCTTGAATGGTACTGACTCATGGTTGCTTTTGTCTGGTGAGGTCTTTCACAATTTGGAAATGCCTTTTTGCTGTTATTCTTTATCAGACTGCTCTCTATTTCTGTGCACTTTTGTCCAATCCAATCTTCTTTTGGTTTCTTCAAGTTTTTTTTTTTATGATATTGTTTGTTTTGATATTATTGTTTGTTTCTCAGTACTCCACTGCCCCTGTTGTGTATCTGGTGTTTTTGAGGTCTCTTCAGGCATCACACAGATTCAGAATCTCTTCTGTAACCCAATTTCATCTGGCGGAACCCATCCCTCTCCAGACCAAGGAGTTGCCAGAAGGGGATGTAGTACATCGTCCAACAGTCATGTATATGGTTGACTAATGTATACCTTCTGAAGGGTGTCCAATGACAATAGAACACATACGTGTTGAGCATATTGATTTCCACCCTGCATGACAGGCGCTTCTGATGCAAACTTAGTTGAAGCATTTTATGATCATGTATAATACAAGAAAATCTTGGACTGATTCCCTGAGTATGGTTTTGATAACTAATTTTATCCCTCTATTTTTAAGGAATTTGTAGTTTTTAACATCATATTTTATTGTATATTTAGCTTACATATATTTTAACATCTTTGCCCTCTATCTCTTGTCTTGTAGTATTTCAGGTCTACATTTTTTTGAGAGGGTTTTATATTTTGAGTATTGCAGACAAGCAAAAGCTTTACACCAGGTCTGAATAAACATATTTTGAGTATTGCAGACAAGCAAAGGCTTTACAACATTACTCATTAAATTATTTGGGGATTGCTGAGAATTGGATGATTCAAGTTTTGAGGTGTTTTACTGTAGATAAATACCTAATATCAGACATGTTTATAAATTGCAATTTGCTTTTCTAAAAGTTCTTTTTCTTCAACAAAATCTCTCCTAAAAAATGTAGTATTTTAATCAATGTTCCAGGTAATAACTTGTATGGTGAGGAGATGAAAAATTACTTGCTAAAAATCCGTAACTCAGAGGAAAGGCAAGCATACATCCTGATGGAGCGAATACATCCATGGCAACAGAAGAACCACCTCCTGAAGCATGGTGTGGATCCCAGTTTGCTAAATGTGGTATCAGAAATTGGAATATATGGAGTGTGTTTAGGGTAAGTGATGACCCAAAGTGTAGATCACCATTATCTTTCCAATTTTATGAGCTAGATTGTGTTTATAAAACTTTTTCTTTTGTAGAATATGCTGTTTTATCATTCATTGACAAATCACTCATGCATCACATTTTGATTTGGACACAAGTATCTCCTGGAACAGTCAGGAATATTATGTTTTCTGTACTTCTGGTCATTTTAAGTTTTCTTAATGTTTTTGTTGTCATGAATAATTATACGTAAGAAACATATGTTAAAAAAGTCTTATTAAAAAATCTGAGCAGTCAAAAATAAGTTCTAAAAGCTCATTAAAAATTTGAATGGTCTGATTGTGCAGGAAAAACATGAAAGTTAAAAAACTCACAAATGTGGAACATAAACGAAAAAATATGACAAGTCAAAAAATCAAAAAGAAAGATATATGTATGAAAATGTTAAAGTTCTAAAAGCTCATTAAAATTTTGAATGGTCTGATTGTGCAGAAAAAAGTAATGATGGGTACAAAAACTTTCAGCATGGCAATTTTGTTCCCTTGTATAATCATACATCTTATCATAAGGCAAAGAAATATAAATAAAATAAAAAGCTTTCTATTGGGCCATCCCAAATATTCATTCTCACTGGAATTTCCTGTCAGGCTTCTTTGCTGTTCCTCTCCTGGTACTAATTTTGAGTCAGATTTCCTAATTTACATAACTTCATCATTATGTAAATTTCCTGTTCTCATTTATAGGTCTGATCTTGAATCACGGTTTATTTTCTTTGCTGCATGTAAGGAAATTTGTTCAAGATATTTTCAATAGTCCATTTTGCAGTATTTTTAGTCCACTTTTACCAGCATATGTCATATGATTATTTTGACTGCCAGCTACTACATTTGAAGAAATGAACAAATGATTAACACAAGTGGCATATGGTTTGAACCTGTTGTGATATTTTCTAATTTATGGTCTTGACCTTTGACTTTGAAATCTATTTATTGCCCATAACACAACATTCAGTCATAATGTATATACCTTGATAGACTTCCGAAACATACTTTGGGTAAGTTGTCACAGATCAGACAGGGAAACAGGTAATAAAGAAAACAGTCACAAAGTTAGGCTTTCACCTTGAACTTTTAGACTTGACTGTTATATTAATCGAATCATGATGTACATCTCGGCACATTTTTATAAAAGTATCCCTTTAGTAGTTACCAACTGAACATGGAAACAGATTACTAAGTTTGTTTTTGGTTGTAATGACTTTGAATTTAAACTTTGACCTGAATGATGTACAAGACAGACTATCTAATGATGATATATACCCGTGAAAGGTATAATCATGAAGGATATGTGGAAAAAAATTGCTTTCACCATAATCTGACAATGACCATTGACCTAACTGTTGTATGCAACATACCATCAAGCCATCAGATATATGACTTTTTTGTGTATGTAATTAGGCATGGTGTCATCAAAGTTTCTTAAAGGCTTGCAGTATTTTGGGCAGGACAAAACAAATGTTTATGTACATGTTAACAGACAAATAGTTCAAAAGGTATGTCCCATTAAATATGCTTACCTTGGTTTGTATGTCATGCAGATGAAATTGTTACTGAAAGTTTATTTCATTGAAGCACAAAAACCTTACTAAACTATTTAAAAAATCAGTTTTTTTCTTTTCTTTTCTTCATGTAGGTCAGCGGATGAGGAGATCTGTAACATGCAAGTAGGACATCTGCTGAGAACCAAGTCAAGCAGCGACAATGAGGGAGGCATTGTAGCTGGTTTTGCTACAGTTGATACTCCACTGATTGTAGGCAGATAAAACTGAAAAGCCAATGTACACTACAGTTTAGAAAACAAGTACTATTTACCATGAGTACCAGTACCAGTTTAAAAAAACTATTTTCTCCAATAAAAATGTTGTCCAAATAAATAAAGATTGAGAAATAAACACTGCCATATCTTGAACATAACTGTCCTGGAAAGAAACAATTTCATATTAACTGTCCAATATACAACATATATACAAAGAGAAGAATGTCTCACAACTACCTCCACCACTAGGTGTCTATCCATATACTGGATTTTTTACTGATTTTAGTTTTCGCTGTAGTACACGTAACAATGCACCACATTGCCACTTGACATTTATGTAGATCATCATTGATTCAATCCATCAATAAAGCAGTGTGCAACAGTTTTGGTAATTAGAGTTTCCACAAAATGTTGGGAGCCTTATTTATGTCTGCTGATATTTATACAGATTTTATGCAGCTTGTGGACAAAGTTTTCTGACCCAATAATTTGCACACAGTATCATTGATATTTGTATGTTGTTCATTTTAATTGTGAATCTGGGTTGAATTTCTCACTTGCATTTATAACTAGTGTTCTAAAGGATTATCATGACACATTTGGGTTGTTATATCCATTTTGTTACTATTTATTTATTATTTCAGATACATATTCAGGGATTTGCAAATTTGATAAAAGTCAGCGTGCCTTGTACAAGCTGACTGGAAAATTGAACATGCCTTCGAAAATATGATCTTGCCACAAAACATAATATTCCTACACAAATACATTTTTTAAAAATGGTATATTTGAAAGAAATTGTATGTGATTATTGAAAATTTTGTTTCATTAGTATCTCTGTTGATACCTTAAAACCATATACTGATAGTTAAAGTTATATAAAAATATATCTGTAAATAATGCAGTAGATATATACTTTGTAGTCTGAAGTAAAGAATTCTTATCTTCTTATCTTATCTTATACATGTATACAGACAGATAAAGGGATAGGTAGAAAAGGTTTTGGAAATAGCTACATAATTTAAGAGAAAGAGAGAGAATTAAAGCAAGACTGTTTGTAATGAGGATTTACTTATTTTATCTATTTACTTAAAATCTAACATACGCTCAACTTTATAATGGTGACATGCATCAAAATATTTGCTAATCGGACATTTGAGAATGATTTGAGAAAACTTTTTTTCTCCATTTAATTGTTTGCCAGGCAGTATGTATCAGGTCTCTTGTAATAATTAGTTACATAAAAAATATATTAAATGACGCTTGTGGGTACTACATTTTCCTAACATCAATCACAGAACAAAAATCATTTCCTAACATCAATCACAGAACAAAAATCATCCTGATATTTAATCATCAAAGATGAGTGCATTTTTTATCCAAGCAAACACCTGTTTGAAAAATCTCACGAGTTATCAATGTAGCAAATAACGCTTACTCAACATTTTTTTTTACAAAAAACATGCATCAAAACAGTCTTTGAAAAGCTGATTGTTTAGAGCCAGCAATCTAATTATAAACTTCCCAAGGCTAACTTAGCACTGGAAAGTCAGCAAATTTATTTTGCACGCAAATTTTACAATTGCAATGTAACTGATAAATTAAATCAGTAACTATAGATGAAACTGTAGAAGAACACACTGCATCAAAATGCTAAATAAAGGTGTTGATACAAGTAATGTAGTGAGATCATAGGGGAGTAAAACTTGCAAAACATAAAGCATTAGGAACTAAACATGACCTATTGTCAGTAAATAAGCTTGCACAGAGTTGCTGTATTTTAACCATACCACCAACATTCAGTAAAATTTATTTTATCTTTTATCACTCTCACGATTTTGCAGACTTGCCCATGTGCTAGAACCATGCAAATTTAAACTTTCCCGAACTAAAATTGAGCTTGGCCTGGGAGTTATGAAAGTGGATTTGTACATCCATGATAATAATGACAAAATGGGCTGAAATACACATCAACATTTCCTTGCTGTTATTGCAGCACATGGTTAGAGGGCACATGAGTCATGGTGTTGGAAAAACTTTTAAAGACAGAGACATGGGTGAAGTGAAAGTCCATGGAGAGTGACATCTTGTGATTCCATCCAGAAAATGTATCAGTAGCTAGTTAGTGCAACATTCTACAATGGTCCAGGAATCCTGCTGGTTCTTCAGGCTCTGCTGTCAACAAGCATCGTATCCAGCACCGGAGATGGAGAACTGGATTGCTTCAGATGCATCCATGCTACAGCTGTCACAAACATAATTCAAACTACAGAATGATGGACTTGTAGAGGAGACAGCTATTAGCTCCTGGAGAGTTTCTATCCATATGTCTTGTCATGAAATCTTTCCAATTGGAATTTATCGAAGATTCATCCCAATTATTGGTATTTCAGTGGGCATTCCCTTGACCTCACTATGCATATGTACCTCTGCATGCCTGAATGTGACCTCAACATCGGCAAATCTGAATGCCTGGGGTTTGATACCGTCACAATTTTGGTTGCTGGTCAGCCATACATGTCAAATAGAGTTCACTTGTATTAGTAGGTCATGCCGCATACTGTACAACCATATTCTTTTATATGAGGACTGATATAATTGGTCCATCTCTTTTAATGTCTAGTCGACTGTCCAGTCAACTATTCAATTATCGCTCCAACAGCTGGTCCCCTCTACACATATCATGTCAGTTGTTATTGTATCTAGTAAAAAAAAAGGTGTTAGGCCTATGGACAATGATACCACATTTACCATGTCAGCATGTACATTATTTATGGACATGGAAGCAATTCCTGAGGACAACCCTCACATTGTTCTGTTGTCTCATGAAAAATCGAGTTAAACAGCAGATGAAGTTTAGATTCTAAGCTGTGGTCACCGAAATTTACTGTAGTTTGTCAGAGTCTGAATGCATCTGTCTTGAAGCTAGTCTTATAAGGTGAAGGCCTTTATAGAGATTCAGGATGTAGATGAACACTTTCTTCTTTCTACTGTTGGTGAAAATAAAATCTTTCAGAAAGTCTCTTGGTTAAAATGCAGTATGCAAAAGCTTCTTACCAGCATCTTTCTAATTGTGCTTTTTTACTACACACTTGGGTATGTGCAGTGAAATTATTGTGAGCGTTAGGGTGGCCCTTAAACATAGAAAAAATATTATTTTTTTTTCTCTAGCATCTGAACCCTCAGAGTGGTTCCATTTATTGTAGAAACAGATGAGAAAAAATATTATGAAAAAATATTAATATTTAAGGGTGGCTCAAGCACATCAAAGTTTACCATTGGAGTCTGAAAATCGTCATTTGGTCATTAAAACGAACAACACAGAGTTTACTGTTTGTCAATCAATGTTGACTTTTTTGCATCTGGAAATTGTTTCCGGTTCTGCTCTATTACGTGGAGAGCATACTGCAGCTGGTCTTCACATCTAAAGCGCCCTGACTGGACTGCATCTTGAATGAGGGCAACGCTCCGTTCTGCGTGGTCATTTGTAACCGAAAGCATCTTGACCATTGCCTCAGCAGCTTTGAAGTCATCTCTACTGTTCCATGACTCTAGATCTTCAGCTAAGAATCCAGAAGGCAAGCCCAGAATTGTAAATAGTTTTCTGCTGGACTTTGTGACAAAATCTACGAGTGTCTTCTGTTGCACGGCTGCCATGTCAATGCGTGCCCATTTTGGTGGATCCAGTTCTCCATCCTTTTCTTCTGACCCTCTGACAAGTGCTTGCTTTGTGGCAATATCTAGTTCTGGATCAAAGAGGCTGAGCAGTATTAAATCTTCCGAGAGGTACCACAGATGCCCAGCCATCTTACGTGATGTTTCGACACTGATGGCACGATCTGGATATGAATGGAGCAGCTGCAGGAGTTGGAGGTCATTTCTGGCTGCAGTAGGAGCAACAGGTGCCTGGTACCAAAACTTGATATAAATCTTTGCAAGAAATATGTTCAAACGTAGAAGCCCTTGAGATTCTCGGGTTGTCAGCTTGAACTGGGACCGGAAAAGCCATACCTTGATGCTGTAGATGGCTTTTGCCATCCAGCGTGCTTGATGCAATGGACCAGGGCTTCTGAACGTCATCTTGCCTGAAGACTTTTTCCCTAAGAAGACGAGCATTAGTTGCAACAGCTCACGATAGTCATCTCTAGGTTGATTATCTTCAAGTTGTCGTTCGCAGAATGCAATGACTTCGACTTGAACATCTGCAAGCTCGGTAGATGCATAATCATCTGAAAAGGCATCACTAAATCCGTCTTGGTATATGCTTGACCACTGTTGTTTAAAACGCTTGAATATGAGAATTTCTGGTGCCTTGCTGGGTCCCATACAGATTCCAAATGCAGCACCCAGGACCAGTTCCATTATATGATGCCGACAAGCAAAGTGCAGAAGAGACCGTCCCAGTAACTGCTCGAGAATGATGCAAGCACCTGACAGTCTACCAGTATTGGAGCTCGTGGTGTCGAAGCACATGTCCTGAACCAAACTGGTAAGTTTCCATTCACATATGGCATTGTAAACTGCCTCTGCCTCAGCTTTGCCAGTTCCTGCAGGTATCTTTGGAATTTGTAAAAGCTTCTTCTCCCCCATTGTCGAAACCAGAATTGGTAGCCTGTTCACCTTTTCTATACCAGTTAAGTTAGGCATTAGCTTGCCATCCCAATGGACAGTTAAAGCTGTGGTTCATTTGAATGCTTCCTTAATGCCAGCAGCTGCTGCTTTACGGTGTTTTTGGCGTTCACGCTGTATGGTCGTCCTGTTTCGAGCAAGCTGCTCTTGGTCTTGTCCGATAGCCCTCATTGATTCAAAAATGACCATCATGGCAGCCCTGTCACTCAACAGATTTCTATCGAGCATTGCTGCCAGAGGGGCTGATATTACCTGCTTTTTACCTCGTTTTCGTGGTGGAGGAGCAGCCGCACTTGTGCTGGGGATTGGATCTTGGTCATCAGACTCAGATGATGTTTCCATGTCTGAATTATTGCTACTGCTATCCAGCTCAACCACTTGGGACAACAACTCCTTTTCAAGTTCAGAACGTTTTCGTCTTCTTTGCAATGTCTCCACTTTTTCCTTCTGCAGTTCTTGTTGTTTGAGCAGCACATTGTCCACACCCGCCATGCATCCAGGCCGTCCCTTCTTCCGCTGACATTCCAGGAATAATTTGTCCTCTTCATTCTCTATGAGTTGCATTGCATCAGCGTGTGCAATATCAAACAGTTCTTTGATCATTTCTGTAAACATGACTTCATTTGCTTGCTGAGTCTGTGTCTTACGGTTCTTGTTCTTCTTCAGACCTTTCCACTGGTAGAATAGTTCTTCAAGTTTTTTGATTGAATCTTGTTGATGCTTGACTGGAATTCTTGCACGGAACCAAAAATCTTCCACTCGTATTATGCTGTTGTTTGCTGCTGTTCGGATTTCCTCTTTAAGAACATTGTGACGATGCAAGAAATAGCTGAGAACTTGCTCTGCTGAGGGCAGTTTACTACCTTCTATCCCATCTGCACTGGTAACAAGATAATCTTGTGAGCGTGTTGTCACTTTTGTGGCTGCTGTCACTGCTGCTGCCATTGTTAACAGGTAAGTATCAACCAAAGCCGGAACAATTATACTCTATTTAACACTCAACAGTCCACAGTCTACAGTCCAAAGTTCACAAAATTCCCACTTTAACCTTTCAAGTCCAACAAATGTTGCAAAAGCTTCCAGAATTGCAGATTTGTTACTTTTTTAACTGAAAATTTAACAGTCAACATTCAATATCTGAATTTCCTGAAAACATAAAAGTAAACAACTGAACAATAAAACTTGCAAAATTGCAAAGAATATTTAATAATAACAAGTCATTAGTCAATAAATAAGTAAGTAAGGAAAAAATTTTAAATTTATACTGTGGTTCTACATTCTACAATCTATATTACAAACAGTACAATATGGACATTATGAACGTGATTACCACAAATTTCAGTGTCATTGAGCTACCTCTAAACCTTGTTCAATTTTGCAGATTTTTTGCATACTGTGTTTTTTTATCTTTTAGAACAAAATGAGAGGTCCAGAAATATATAATTCAAAACTTGATTTCTAAAGGCCACCCTAGTGAGCATTGATAAGAACTTTGAAGTAATCATCTCCAGTGTTTATTAAGGTTGACTGATATATTTTTGACGAGTCTTACAAGCTTAAGTTATGATAGATGTGCCATTGATAGTTGACTGGTCTTCATTTGTGAATTTTTGTCAGACCTAAAATCTTGGCATTGAGCAAACATCAGTCTTTCGCCTGTATCATTAATGATAATTTGCAAAGCAGTATCTCATTCTATGGTTGACAGCAATATGACTTTTTGTTACTTATAATTGGAGGGAAGAAACTCCTTTCTCTTCAAATGGTAATGCATTTGCCTCGGATGTGGAAGGTCACAGGTTCAAAACCCCAGCCAAGTCAAACCAAAGACTTTTAAAAATTGTACTAACAGCTGCCTCGCTTGGCACTCACCATTAAGAGGTTCATGTTAGGACTTGTCAGCCTGGTGTCAGGATAATGTGACTGAGTGGGACATCATGCTACATGACCACAGCATAATGCTCAGTGCTAAACGTCTCCATAAACTGTCACCATGCAGACATAGTAGCAATATGACTGAAAAATTGTTACAACTACGTTAAAAATCTAAATCACACAGCACACTTTTCTCTTCACATTTCACTAATGTCACGCTGTTCATATGTCCAAAACTAATTGCCACTTGGTTTGTCACTGATGTGTGACAGCTTTATCATCAATATGGTGAAACAGGCAGCTCACATTCCCACCACCTAGGGCTTTTTTGCCCACATCAATCCAGAGTCCGTAGCAGAATCTTTATACAAAATTCAAGCTTTTTCAAGGCTTTTTTAAGGTTTCTCATGCTTTTTCAAGGTTAAAATTTCGAGTAGCAACATGATAAAGCAATATTTTCTATTACTTTAAATTAAAATTTAAGTGTAATGAATTATGATCTAAAACTGTATACTTAAAAACAACAATAGACTGTAGAAGAATGATGATAAAATTTAAAATCCAACATTTCAGTATGTACACTATTTAACAGTACATGTCTATTTTATTCTTAATTTAAAGCATCTTTATTCTGTTAATCATTATTATAATTGTTGTTATTATTATTATTGCTTTTTCTGCCTTTTCTCTAGCAGTTCTCTTCATGCTGTTGCTTTTTTTACCAGATAAAACATGCTTCTTTTCCAGTGTGGCACTCTTATTCCATATATCAAATGTCTCTATGATCTGTTTTATTTATTTTTCTTGACTTCATCTATTTCTTCCATCTCTGACTTGTCTTTCTGTTCTGCATGTCATATTTTTCCTCATCAAGATAGGCCTTATACTGGTGATAGGTATTGCATCAAACGTTTTGGAGTAATAAGTACATTCTCTACCCATATTGTCAATGTAATCACAGTCAGTTTTTCTTGGCAACCACACTTAACTCTTCAAATTGTGAGCCTCAATTTCTTTGTTGACACTAAAAGCATGCTTAGCTGAAGCTTTGACTATGAGATACAATAATAGCAACACAGTTTTTACTGCTTTCCATTAATGAGAAAATCAGAGTTTAAGTCCCAATTGTCAAATATTTATTAGGCGATCAAGCTGTCTGTTATTGTTCCAGAGACCCATTGGCAACAGCTTCATCAAGAAATGTGTTTCATGTTCCTCATCACAACCTTGTTAGGAAAAGTTTTTCCTGGAAACTAAACTCTATGCTTCAACAGGGATTTCTCCAGCAACTCCTCAGTGAAGCTTAGCAAACTCTTTATACAGTCATCTTTAAATCCTAAAATTTGTCTCTCATGAAGCTTCTTCATCAAGACCAAGCATCTTCTTGGTGCCAGATATACTGTTAAGAATTGTATAAGGAAATTGAGAAGCATGGCCTTATGGACAAATGGAAGCAAGGACTTGTCCCCATGGATCTCTTTAAAGTATGGTTGCACCAGTTTGGACATCATAAAAAGCATGTTTTGATACACAACTGGGATCTCCCAAATGTATTTTCAATTGGCAGTTTAAAATAACTCCATTCCAGGGTCTTTTTGTGGCCACAGCTTCCACATACTTGTGCACAGAAGGAAGGATATCCAGAGCTCTTTATATCACAGTGATGTTTCAACCCAGCACCAGCAATGTTTGCAGAATTCAAAGTGGATTCTGGGATGATGAACTAACATTGTAGAAGTGTCCTCTTCTAGCTGAGGTGTTGCAGAACTGGATGTGCAGACATTTCAGGAATTTGTCTGAGGCCCATTCAGCAGCATCCATTCTTGTTTTGAGACCTTTTTTGAGGCTACAGCTACCTGGATAACAATACAACAACATTCAACAAATGATGGAATATTTCTTTAATTTATAAATTGTATTCAAGACAATTTGTAAACTTCTCAGTATATAACACAATTTGTAATAAACAGTGTATATGTTTAATTGGCTTTTGAAACTTTTTTTTAATTTTTTTTTTTTATTTTTTTATTATTGAACACAAGGTATCAGGATTTTACATATTCCCCTACATCACCACCTGACCTGACGTATGGGGCATGATCTTAAATTCTTTTGTGTCCTGATCTCTACATGTGTTCCCTACACAACACGCACACACATGCACACACAGACACTTACTTACAATCACAATTATTGTACACAAAGTCATACTTGCATACAAACCCCAAGATGCTTGAAATTGCATTTTAAAAAAAAAGTAATAATAAATATATATATTTCAAAAGTAAAAATAATAATAATAATAATAATAATAATTCATGTACCAAAAGTTGATAATAGGGTCCACTTTCTTTTAAACTCGTCACTTCTGTTATTCACTTTGACGACATATTTTTCCAGCGTTTTATATGATAAAAAACAATTTTTATAATAGGCAAGATTTGGGCTTTTTGATGCACAACGTGATCTGTATATAACATATTTTGCAAGCAAAATTAGGAAGTTAATAAGATCGTCAAAGTTGTTATTTCCTATAAAGACATCTTTTCGTGTAATTCGAAAATTTGGGTCATAAGTTTGGATCCATTCTACCAACAGTTTCCAAAAGTTTTCAGTAACTAAACAGTCATAAAATAAGTGCTCAATTTCTTCTATTCCCTCATTACAAAAGGTACATTTATCATTATCACTTAAATTAATTTTTTTAAAAAAACTGATTTGTGGCAATATTTCTGTGGAGAAATCTATAGTTAAAGCTAATCAGGTTTGTGTCTTTTGTACAAGATCTAGCCGAAACAAAAGAGTTGGTCCATTCATTTGTACCAATCGCACACTCTAGCTGTCTGGACCAAGTTTCCTGTTTACCATTTGGCTTTATTATTTTGGTTCTTATCAGGTCTTTATAGATAAATTTATTCTTTGCTCTTACCCTAAGGAGGGATGTTTTGTCCAAAGCTACAAGAAAACTATTTCCACTTTCAAAGAAAGTTTTAATTTTCTTTTTCCACATCACTGAGATCTTTAAAATAAGAGCAAAGTACAGTATGAAATTATTTGTTTTTGTTTTTTGTTTTATTTCATCGAAACTTTATAGAGACCCTTGTGCATCAAAAAGATGTTGAATAATTACAATATCGTTTGTTCTCCACCTTGTGTATGATTTAAAAGTATCTACAGTCACTAAATTAAGAATATCTTGAGACAAGTATTCATTGACAGTAGATGGTTCATTTTTCCATTGAGATAACGCATAAATAACATCACGCCAAAAAATATTTTTAATTAATTTAGAAATTACTTTTAATTTAGTTTTTCCTAATGAAAGTAACAGCATACCTCCAAATTTTCCAAATATTTGTTCAGAAACCAGTTTTTGCCATAAGCCATCTTCGTTTATTAAGAGGCGCCTAATCCAGGAAAGTTTTATATAACACACAAATGAATGCAAGTGAATCATATTTAATCCCCCTTCCTCAAAAGAAGCTATAAGTGTGTCTCTTTTAACTCTCTCAGTTTTACTGCCCCAAATAAACTGGAAAAATAATGTATTCAGTTCCTTTTCTATATGGGGTGGAGGATTTGGCAAAGCTGCAAAAAGATGAATGAATTTAGGCAAAAGCAAGGACTTTATCAAAGTATTTTTTCCAATAATGGATAAATTGCTTCTACTCCACCAGCCAAGCAGTTTCTTAACTTCCTTTAACTTCATCGAATAATTAAGCTCTATCATATCCTCCAAGTTCAAAGAGAAATATACTCCCAGCAATCTAAAATTGGACATTGATCAGTTAATATCAATTTCTGGACATATTTTTTCATTAGAATATTTTTTGTTTCCAATCCAAATTGCTTTTGATTTCAAAACATTGCAGTGCAGACCTGACACCAAAGCAAAATCATTTAAAATCTGCATGGTTGTCCTCAAGGACAAATGAGAACCATCTAATAATAGAAAAGCATCATCAGCGTACTGCCCTAATTTGAACTCCATTTCATTATAAAAAATGCCTGTAACATCTGTTTTTCTTTAGTTCTATTGCAAGAAGTTCGATTCCTATTATAAAAAAGTAAGGTGATAAAGGGTCTCCCTGGCGACAACCTCTCTCCAAATAAATGTCCATTATTAATAACACAACTTTTTGAATTATTGCAAAATAGCCTGAACCAGTGACAAATTGATTCTCCAAAGTTAAAAGACTTCAGAGCAGTTTCCAGAAAGTCCCATTCAACTGAGTCAAAAGCTTTTTCAAAGTCTATCAATAGGAGAAGACCAAATTCATTTTTTTCCTCAAGTTATTGCATCAGGTCATACAACAGTCTTGTATTTTCACCAATGAATCTCCCTTTCATAAAACCTTTTTGGGTGTCACTGATAATAGACGGGAGTACTTTTTTAACCCTATTAGCAATTAACGCTGAAGCAATCTTGTAATCCACATTAAGTAGAGAGATTTTTTAAAAATTTCCTGTCTTTATCTTCTTTTGGAATGCACGTTATGATCCCCTGAGACTGAAATTCTGAAAAATGATTCATATCGTATCCAGTATTTAGAGACCTAAAGAGAAAACCGCCTAGGTATTTCCAAAAGAATTTGTAAAATTCTACCGTAAATCCATCAGAACCAGGGCTAGTTTCATTTTTCATATTTTTTAGTGCTAAACCACATTCCTCAAACGTTAACTTACCTTCACATGAACTTCTTTCAAAATCTGAGTTTTTTATAATGGTTAAAAAAGTGGTTAAGCGTTTGAAAGTTACATTTTTTTTTACTTTGGTATAATTTTTCATAAAAGTCTTTCTGTTGATTTAATATTTCTTTTGAATCTGTTACCCTTGTTCCATCTTCCTTAGTTAACTCTTTTATTGTTTTGTTTGTGTACTTTCTCTTTTCGAGATTAAGAAAATATTTAGAGTTTTTTTCACCAGATTCATACCATCTTGCCTTAGATCTTAACATTATACCTTCCACCTCTTTTTTCCTCATTTCTTCTAAACCCGCTTGTTTTTTGTTCAATTCATTCATCGTAGAGGGGTTATTATTTTGATTCACTAAAGCATGTAAGGTATTTGTTTCAGCTTCCATTTTCCTGAAATTTTGTTTTTCCTGTTTTGCTTTAGCTTGTGAATACATAATAGATTCTGATCTTATTATCATTTTAAGGATTTCAAAAAACAATTGATTATTACATGTTAGTTTCACCTGAAGTGGATTTTTCTTATCACCTTCACAATAATATTCTTCTACTGTGTTGATTATACATTTTTTAACCAATTGAATATATTCATTTTGCTTTAATAGCTTTGAATTGAATTTCCAGTATCCAGGACCTCTCGGTGATGCAGATATAGATAATTTTAGTGTTATTGCTGAATGATCTGTTTTATAGCCAGGAATAATAGAGGCGTCCATACAATTTGAAAACATGTGCTCAGAGATTAAAAAAATAGTCTAAGTCTACTCTGTTTCACTGGACTTGCCTGATGCCAAGTAAATACTCTACTGTCAGGATTGACTGTTCTCCAAGGATCCAGTAAATCTAGTTGATTCTTGATCTGGACTGCTGCTCGGGCCATAGAGTGTTTATCATGCAAGATATTATATGTCAAGCTCCATGTCCTGAACAACATTCCAGTCACCACAAATAATAACAGAGGAATTTTCAAAATTTATACATGTAATATCCTCTTTCAAATTTTTAAAAAACTCAGCATTATCATCATTATGACCATATAGATTCACTAGTGTGAATCTCTGTCCATTAACTAATAAATCTAAGAGAATGTATCTGCCCTGACAATCACATCTGTTTCTAAGAATAAGAAATTCAAAATTATTTCTAAACAGGATAGCAACACCAGCACTACTGCTAGATTGATGGCTAAAAACACACTTATATCCCCATTCAGCCTCCCAATACTTCTCAGTCTCAACTGTACTATGTGTCTCTTGTAAACATATAATAGATGCTTTCTTTTGTTTGACCCAGCAGAAAATATCTCTTCTTTTGAGATCAGAACTATGTAGACCCCTAACGTTCATTGACAAAATTTTAATTTGATTATCCATTGTTAAATCTTGTTTTAGGTAAAACTTTCACAGGGCTTATATAGACATGCATCACAGAACCATTATTATGAAAAATGCTCACATACACCTTGGGACACACTCTCACACACATAACCACATAATGCTTAAAAAATCGATAAGTGTAGTACAGTGTAGTACAGTGTCATGCACCATTGGGTACATATATAATGTTGCCCAATATAGTAATACATGAACTCTGTTCTTCGCTGGAGTGTTGGTATAATTAGTAAATATAAACATCAATACAGTGTGACTGAGAAATAATACTTTTTGTCCATTGATTTAAGATTGAAGTACAATATGCATATTTCAAAATTTTAGATACAAAATTATAAGAACATTCTTACCATTTACAGGTTTTGTCCTTTTCCGAAAATCACTTTTCTAATTTAAATATATATAATTAAAATTAAAACTATGCATATCCATTTTGGAACAAAGTTCTGTACCTCCAAATGTATCCAGAATCAATATGGATAAAAAAACATTTTGCTTATAAATTGCGATTTAGTGTTTCACTAATGTCGTCAAAAAGGTAAAATTTGTACCTTTTTCCCGCTTTTGTTTTTGCATGCAAACTGCAATTAAAGTACCAGGCAGATTCAATTTTTGGATGGGAAGTTAATCTATTTATGAGACCCATATTTTGTCTAGTAACATCTTCCACTATTCTTACATTACATTTGTTCTTGAAATCCCTTTTCCTCTTGGCGATGTTAACTTTGGATTCTGCATTCCAAAATTTCACAATTAATGGTTTAGGGACACCATTCTTCCCAGGGATCCGATGTATTGTGAGAATATCTCTCTCATCTATGTCATGACCTGTTACATTCTTCACCATCTCTGCAAACTTTGCTCTGACATTTTCATTTTGTGATTCAGGCAAGTTGAAAATTTTTATGTTATTTTTCCATGAGTATTGCTCATTGTGGTTTGCAATCTTCATGGCTTCTTTGGAACAATCTGTATTATTTTTCATTTTTTCTTTTAGTTTTTCACTTTCTTTCTTAGAATCAACTAATTCTTCTCTTAACTGGTTATTTTCGAAGTTCATTGATTCTATTTTTTCCTCTAACTCTTTTGTTTTTTTAACAATTTGTTTGTCCACTTCCTTCATCAGTTCGATTTTCAGTTTCTCAAACAGCTTGGATACTATGTCGGACACTAATCCACCTAATTCCTCTCTGGTCACTAATAAATTAATACTAGTTTTTATTTTGAGTAGATCCCTCTGGATTAATTCAACACAACTCACCTCTTCATTAGTAACAGTCGAATCCCCTGACTGAGAGCTTGTAGTTGACCTTGTTAGTGGTTTGCTGGTTTCCTTCCTAGCACTCTGAAAACTACTATTCAAGGTAGACTGAACAGTTTTCTTTGAATTGCTCATTTTGTCAGTTAAGAGAGTTCAGCTCACTTATTGTATTCTAAACTGTCTCAATGAAATTGTGAGCAAGTATTGTAAATTGTGCAGATTAATGAGTATGAGGGTCTTCTCAAAAAGGTGTAAATTAACACCAGGTTACACAAACCATAGAAAAGAGACTCATTTAAAAAAAAAAAAAAAAAACTTTCACAAAACTACAAATTCTGCACGAGACACATAATCCACAGATGAAATGGAACTTTAGATTGAAGATAAAAAGCTTCACATAGATGCTGGACCGAAGATGAATCTCTACATCACACTGCAAACTGTAAATATCACCAACATTTTGGGCTTTTGAAACTTAGATATAATGAAAAAATATTGTTTTAAAAAAAACTGAACGTATTTACGGACCAGAATTTGATGAGACTGACTTAAATGTAAAATAATTTTTAAAAATTTCTTTACCATTATTAACCAGGCTGACCTTGCAATCTGTCTTCAGCATCTGATCAAATCATCATAAAATCTCCAGTTCATTGGTAACTGGATCATGTTGGCAAGGTAAACAGCTGCAGTGGCTTTTTCAAAAACTGGCATGAGATCGTTTCCAGAAGCATGACAAGGATATGAAATACCCTATTATAACTTCTTGACCATTTCAAAGCCTGTTGTGGAAAACCACTTGTTTGCTTTGTAAGCACATGTTCATGCTTTCATCAAAATAGATAACAAATATTAATTTTCCATTTTTTCCCCTCTAGAATTGTAAAGTATGGGGCTAGTCCAAAACAGGTGAGATACAAACTTTTTCTGTCTTCACATGAAACATTTTAGCAATGTAGCTATCTGGAAACATTCTGGCAAAGACTTCCATTTATTTCTGTGTTAGATGACTAACTGTTATGCTTGGAAATCATGTGCAGAGTCCAAAAACCTTCAGACTCCAAAGTGATTTCTTTCAAACTAACAGTGTCATCAACTGTCACAGGAAGGCGGTTTAAGGGTTCTTAAGTTTATGGAGCTTGTTATGTTGATAGGCTTTTGAGAATCCAAGTTGGCTTTAGGGTGTGGGACTGAAAAAAAATTACAATGCAATATCCACTGCTTCTGATAACATGCCTTCGACTGCTGTTTGATGTTTAGCACTGTTTGTGTGAGATTTCAAAGCACTTTTACCAACAGACATCACACTAAATAAGACATAATTTGCACAAAAAACCCCAAATAAATGCATAGTTCTCAAGCTGTTCTTTATATCCTTGATTTTTAAGCCAAAATGCTTGGAATTTTGTCTTGCTTGACATCTTTATATATGTATGGTCAAAAAACTTTATCCAACAAATCTGATAGTTACAGACAATCACACAAGCCTCATTTTAGATCATAATTTTTTTTTCACTTTTATTTTCAAAAGTTTCTTGGCCAACTATATTACAATTTAAGCCTTTTTAAATGTTTTCCAGGATGCAGATGGAAGTGTTTGCAATGTTGTTTTCCAGGATTCCTACACACATTCCTAATCTCAACTAAAAAGAGATAATTGTAGTCAATGGCTGAGCAGGCCCAATAATACCGATAGTCAACAGCAGCACTATTGACGATTTCAGATGGCAAGAAATTCCTCAGTCTTAGAAACAATATAATAAAAAGGGCAAGAAGTCTATAAATTTCCTGTGACTTACCACCATGACCAACCACCCTTAGTCTACTGTAGTCACTAGGCTCAAAGCTTTAACAATCATGAATAGACCTTTTCCCAGAAAAAAAATGGGATATATAAGTTGTATTTAAGTTACTTTAGATTTTATTTATTCAACTTCCTCCTGTTTTGTGTTCATATGTCATAAACGGTTCTGAACAGTCCTGGGTAGGCAGTAGCTTTACTGATGTAGATCAGTTCTTCACTCCTGTAAAAGGTAGTGTAATACTTCTGGTTTTGGCATATGACAGAAATAATAAAGCACAATCAACTACAGAATGTTGATTCTGATTATATACAAGTTTAAAGAATATTTGTATTCCCCCACTAAAGCAAGGTAATGTCTTGAATTGGCACTCAACTAATAAATCTACTGATGGTTTCAAACCCTCAAAAACAAGGTCATTTTCACCCCATTGTATTTACTCATGTTTTCTTAAGTAACCTTTCTCTTAGATTGTACAAAATATGTTATTCTCAGAAACCAAATATGTGTTGGCATGTATTGGTTATTGTTGGCATGTATTTGGGTTATTGTTAGTATGTATTGGTTATTGTTGGTATGTATTGGTTATTGTTGGCATGTATTGGTTATTGTTGGTATGTAGTGGTTATTGTTGGTATGTAGTGGTTATTGTTGGCATGTATTGGTTATTGTAAATATATACCCCATCATCTAAAGTTAAGGTTCTTTATCGATCCATCTACACACATCCATCACACCATCAATGCCAGCATCATTTTACATTTTGTTCTCATTTGCTGATTTGCAAGTGTACAGTAACATTTTTGTTTTGTGCTGTATTTTACAATATTGTATGTACTTTTCTCTTTTAGTACTGTATTAGTATGTTTCAGTGTTTGCAATATTATGCTTTAATTAATTCCATCAGCCACATTATGAAAGTAGCTGTTATTGTTAATGTGAGACAGATAGAAATAAGCTTATGTTTGTTGCTAAATTTACCTTATCTGTTGAACTATTATGTATTTTCTACAGTCACTACTGGAAAATATACTTTTTAAACAAACCTTAAGTGGGGCCCTGGGTAGCAGAGATTACTAATACCTTTCACCACTGTCCATATGAGCTCAAGTATATTTCAATCAATGTGAGTATGTGAGAGCTTACCATACAACATCCGCAGTACTTTCTCCGGTTCCTCCTCCACCAGATCTACTGGCCACCATGAGTAGTATCCTGTCATGTGCTGAAAATTGGTATTAAACCTAAAATCCAACCTAAAGAAATAGTTTACTGACTACATTTAATTTGCTTTTTTGTAAGTGTTTCAATATTCAGCTTGTAATTATTTCATATCCAGCATAAAAACATTGTTTCCAAAAATATACAAATCAAATGCAAGTCTTGGAGAAACAAAATTGAATAGTTGCTTCATGTGGATAAACATCTTAGGTTTAAAGGAATTTACTTTTGAGAAAATTGTATTGTCAAAACATAAAAACGCCACTCATACACAATTGTATTTTTAGAAAGTTTTCATTTTCAAGACACTCGCATGAAAAACAAGACACACTGACACTATCAATATTTTGGAAGAAAATTTAAAATTCAGAGTATATAGTAAAATTTTAAAATTTCAATTTTTTTTTCCAGTAATGATACATTATACACTAAGACAATGTAGCTTGGTGGCTCTTGGTTCAATTCCTAGACCAAGCACAAGCTACAGGTCTTGGTTTAATTCCTAGACCAAGCACAAGCTACAGGTCTTGGTTTAATTCCTAGACCAAGCACAAGCTACAGGTCTTGGTTTAATTCCTAGACCAAGCACAAGCTACAGGTCTTGGTTTAATTCCTAGATCAAGCACAAGCTACAGGTCTTGGTTTAATTCCTAGACCAAACACAGGCTACAGGTCTTGGTTTAATTCCTAGACCAAGCACAAGCTACAGGTCTTGGTTTAATTCCTAGATCAAGCACAAGCTACAGGTCTTGGTTTAATTCCTAGACCAAGCACAAGCTACAGGTCTTGGTTTAATTCCTAGATCAAGCACAAGCTACAGGTCTTGGTTTAATTCCTAGACCAAGCACAGGCTACAGGTCTTGGTTTAATTCCTAGACCAAGCACAAGCTACAGGTCTTGGTTTAATTCCTAGACCAAGCACAAGCTACAGGTCTTGGTTTAATTCCTAGACCAAACACAGGCTACAGGAAGTGGCCATTAAATAGTTTCATGTATCTTCCACTCTAATGGATTATATGTATTAGGTAATACCATCATTAGTCACATTTCATCATGCAAAGTTTTGTTTTGTGATGTTGATATTAATCAAGGAAGACTGAAAATAAAGCATCCAACCTACACTGAGATTTTTGTTTTTTCTATATATATGTGATTTGAATTTCACAATGAGAGAAATGTTTATTTTCAGTATCCATCAAGTATGAGTTGTTGACACTAATGAGGTGATCTTGCATCTTATTGGTGGAGTAAGTTGCCAATCTGGAAGCTACATTTCTGATCCAATAATGATCACACTTGAAATATGGACTTTTATCATCAAGATCTTGGATTGGCTTGATAATGAGTGAGATCTTGGCATATGTAACCTTTCATCCTGTCATCTCAGTAATTTCTGATATAATTTTGATCAAACTTGGAAATTAGGTAAATTCAACCCGATATATAGTTTGGGAAATAGATTATAATGTGCTCATCCAATACTACATACATATGCTTAGTGAAATGGTAAACTGTAAAGTTATGCAAATCAGGTGAGCATTATCAAATTGAGCCTCTTTCTGGTATCACCACAATAACTTGACTTTGCAAATGATGGACAGCTGCCAACATTGAGTCAGTAAGACAAATGGATGCAAAGATCCAATCTATGAATGTAATGATGAACTCTTTCATGGTTGAGAGCTATAACAAAATTTAACACTCTCCAAAGACTAGAAATACATTTCAAGAATACTCTTTATTTTACAAATACTTTGAAGAGATCCATTTTAACATAACATTCATATTATTGTCAGAAAAATTGTATGTCACTATGACCCAACATTGTCACACAGCAACTTTCTAGGACAAAATGTCTTGCTTATTTGATGAATACAATTGCAAACATATGCTTACTAATTTACTGTAAATACTTGCTTATAAGTCCAATCCAATAAAACTCAGACCTGCCATCAGTACTGACCTAGAAAATCTGGGTCTATGCAGTTTGTTAGGACTAATCAGTAGAACAAACAACATAGATCTTGATCTGGGAAATCAAGGTCCAGGTTATCTGCAATTCAACCCAACTTATAAGCAATTAAAACAGTATTACATTATATTTTTATGACACTTGTCAAATAACAAATGAAACAATCAATCTTGACAGGCAGTTAACAGCATTTAAAATTTTTGAACTCATTTAAGAAATTTGATATCTAATTCAGACTGGTGTATCATATTTCTTGCTATAAAATACACACTCAATGCACCATTTCATAAATGTCTAATTCTAATGGGATAACACATCATAGTGTCACATAAGCAGTTTATACATGAAAGAAAATGCTATCAAAAGTGACAGTGACACTGACAATATTATAGAGTACATTCCTATTATACATTCCGATTTCGGAAAATGTCCACCGCAAACAATATTGACCAGACATCTGCCATCTCATGATGTGTGATCAGATATACTGTGTGCTCTATATCAATGGTTCCAAACTTTTTCATGTATGAAGACCTCTTCTTTACTTCAAAATTTTGCAGACACCCACATGCTAATAGTTGTACTTTTAGGTTCCATTAATAGAGAAAATACATAATGACAAAAAAAACTATTTGCATACTCCATGGAGTAACCCCATCCCCATAGACCCTTGGGGTATGTAGCCCACAGTCTGAGAACCACTGCTCTAAATTATTAGCAGAATGAGTGGCTGATTAATTATGTGATGGTAAATCTGAGTCTACACTGTTCATAGTGTAGTGACACATGGAAATACAGGAATGTGATCCATCTAGAACAACTACTGAATCTCCACAGTTTATTGCATGAGCTGTTGACTCGTTAGGTTAGTTGCTTTTTTTCTGTCGTTTTGCTATATTTTCTGCCCTTCTGATTTCCTTTATCTTCTTTTTTTCCTCTTTTTCCTTCTTTTTCTGTTCTTTTATTAACATCGTTTCCTTAAGTATTTTCTCCTTTTCTTCCAAGTCCAGAGAGTCCAAATTTGATCCTACTAGATTTAGCTGTAAAACAGCACTATAACCTGGATATAGTATGAATTTTACTCCTTCAATAGTCTTGGGAGAAATACATATCTGGTACTGCTCATGTCCATGAATTATATCAAGTGCCTCATTTTGTGTAAGTTTATCCAGTTTGTATCTTGGCAATGTTACTTCAAATAAGTCTCTTGCTTCATCCTGTTCAAAAGAAAATAACAAAAAACAAGTGTAATAAATTTGTTAAATAAGTTTACAAAACCTACAAGCAGATTTGACTGAAATGAATCTAGGTGTTCAAAATTTGAGACCTGCCAAAACTATATTTTCATGGGTATCAGTTTTTGTGGTTAACATTGTTTCTTTTCGTAGGTTTTAATGGCACTTGTAACACAACACTGGCTGCAGAGAAAATGGGAGCTAAATGATGGCCTGGGTGAACCCTTTGACACTCAACTAATTCAATTATCTTGATTTGTAGTCAAGTAGAAGAAAATTACATTTTTGAAAGTACTTGATTTGTTGTAATTAGGGTTCAATTATTTTTAATTCACTTTTCATTGGGTCATTAAATTCATCATTGGTGAAAACCAAACAATTCCTTAAAAATATGGACTCCATGACAAATAATGAATTAATTGCATCATTTTCATGCTAACTAAAAGCTAGGGTATTTTATATAAGTAATTCATTTACAATCTTAGTGAAATAAAGCTTTGGTAATTCAGTTGTTCAGTTAAATACACAATTTAGATACATGCATGTCCTTTTCTTCTTGCCTCCAAAAGCAACAAAAACATAGGATACCTTCCTTCCAGTGATGTTAAAGTTTTCACATTACCAGAATATAAAGTAACCTTCCTAGAGAAATATTTTAAGAGCTGTCATGGCTTTTGTGTGTGAAGATAAGACATGTTTTGTCATTTGTGTTGCATCAGATTTCTGTTAGTTCTTGACAAATACCAAATTTCACTTCCAAATAGAAAACATTTGTTATTTTACTTGAGGTCCTGTCAATGTGAAGTATGCAAGGTCTCTGAAAAAAAAACATGATCTCATCTTTTGTTATCATGAGTCTCTTGACCTAGTGTGGTCGTTGAGGCACTGTGCTGCTGAACATCAAACCGTTTCCCTCCACTTGTCTCGATCATGTGCCAATGCCTGTGTCTCCGCAAAACTTTTCCTGGTCCATTCTGTAATATCAGTCCACTTTTTTTCTCGGTCTACCTCTCCTTCTGCCACCCTAGACACTGCCCTGCAGTAGTGGCTCTAATGACATGGCCATACCATTTCAGCTTTCTCTTTTTGACAGTGGTGAAGAGGTCTTCATAATGGCCTACTTTGTGCCTGATGATGTTACATACTTCTTCATTTATGATGTGGTCCATGTTAGAAATGCCAATCATCTCATTTCAGGTGCCTGGATTCTTCATTGTAATTCTGCTGTCAGGGTCCAGGCCTCACATGAATACAGAAAGATTGAGATGACTAGTGCTCTCAATAGTATGATTTTAGTTTTCAGACAGATTTTCTTGTCTCTCCAGATGGGTCTTAGCTTTGACATAGCTGTCGTTTGTGCTGCTCATGACAGACTTTCTGTTTTTGATCCCTCTTTGATGATTATGGAACCAAGATATTTGAACTGGCCCACTGTTTCAAGTTCCTGTCCTCTGACTTTAAGTTTGGTTGAGATTTGTCTGCCACTATTTGTCATCAGCTTTATCTTGTCAGTGCTTATCTCCATGTCAAATCTGGAAGTTTTCATCCAGGTTCTTCACTAAGGTGTCAAGCTCATCTTCACTGTCTGACAGCCTATCAATGTCGTCTGCAAAGTGGAGGTTGGTGTTACAACCTCCAATGCTGACTGTCCTACAGTGGTTTCCCAGGGCTTCGCTCATGATGTGCTCTAAGTAGATGTTGAAAAGCGTGGTTAACAGGAGATAGCCTTGACATATTCCAACTGTTGTCTTGAACCAGTCCCACACATAACCTTGAGCAATTACTGCACTGGTAGCCTTGGCGTAAAGCTGCTTGATGGTATTGGTCAACTTTTGACCCATGTTGTACTTCTTCATTGTGGCCCACAATGCCTCATGCCACACTGTGTCAAAAGCTTTTTTGAAATCTATGAATACATGATAAATGTATTGTTGATGTTGCAAGTACATTTCACACAGAACCCTGAAAATGAATACATGTTCTGTTGTGCTTCTTCCACTCCAGAGTCCTGCCTGTTCTTCAGCAATTGTTTCTTCTGCTTGTGGTTTCAGTCTGTTCAAGATGATCTTCAGCATCACCTTACTAGTATGGCTGATCAAACTGATAGTTCTGTAATTTTGGCACAGCTGGATACTTCCTTTCTTGGGGAGTGTTATAATTAGTGACTGTGTCCACTGTATTGGCCATTCACCTGTCTGCCAGATCTTGTTGCAGATTTTTGTTAGTAGCTCTATCATTAATTCCCCACCAATCTTGATACGTTCAGCTGGGATGTTGTCTACTCCAGCTGCCTTCCCATTCTCCAGTGCTCTTATTGCTGACTCCACCTCTTCATTGAGAATGGGGAAATCATCATCATTTGTGGAGTTTGCAACTTCAAACACCTCTGGGTTTCCTGTGGATGGATGGTTGTAGAGTTCTTTACAATACTCAGTCCATCTTTCTGCAATGTCACTTGTTTCTGTGAGGCATTTTCCATTTTCGTCTTGAATGGTACTTACTTATGGTTGCTTCTGTCCGGTGAGGTCTTTCACAATTTGGAATTTCATTTTGCTGATATTCTTGATCCGACTGCTCTCTATTTCTGTGACATCTTTAGAAAAGAAAATATCACTGTTTAAAGGTCTTGTTTCACATTAATGGAATAGGCAACTGATGATACAAGAGTAACAATCATACATTACAGGCTTGTATTCATGTCTGTATGAACATAGGGAAACACTATGGGATTCAAAATATCTCTTTCCCATTATGATAAACATAAAGCAAAACCAACAATACATGATTACTAATTTGTCCTAATTAGCAAGTTGTGTAAAATGACTCATGACTGTTCAACATACCCTTACACATATTGGAAGTTCATAATTCATATCCACTGTTGGCCACGTCTGCTGCAACACATTTTTATCCTGAAATGAATATATCAGACTTTTTGGGCACAAACATTTTCAAACAGGATTCCAAAATAAACTATGAGAAATTTTCACTGATATGTATTGATGTATTGACCATTACAATTAAAGTTGAAATCTTCCTAGACTGATAGTGATTACAAGTTGAAATCTTCCAAGATTATTCAAATACACTAAGAATTTGCCAAACTAGCCCATATCTAAATACAATACCCCAACATTAGGGCAAGGCTAAGCTAAGTAGACTTAATTGGTACTATGACAGTAAAAAGAAAAAGCCATTTTTTATCTTTAATGTCACTAGCAAATAGAGATAACAGAACATGGATAACATACTGTACTATACTGTAAACATCTTTCCAATAAACTCACTTCATCACTGAACAAATTATATTTTGTACTGAGTGTGATTATGAGATGAGTTTTGTTTTTACTTATAAGCCATTGAGATAAGCCCTGTCTGTCACTTATAAGTTGAGTCCAACTGTAAAATGCACAGATTCAGATTTGTCATCAAAGAATTTGCCATTAGATCTGGGTCTGTTCAGTTTGTTTGGAAAATTCAGTAAGACAAACAATATAACCTGATCTGCTGGCATCTTATGCAATGGCAGATCAGGGCTATTGTTGTTTGAAGGTCAGGCTGGACTTGTGAGTAACAACAGTTCTCAAGACTCTTGTTTACATTGGTGTCACATTTACCCAGTTATGTTCTGTTTTTCTGGAAGCAACTGATGCCATTCCAGTCCAGAGTTCAGAAGCAAATGATGGAGCAAATGGTGCTGTAATGATTAAAAAGTCTGCCAAAGCTCGCTCAAACTGGACACTGTGGCCTATCAGGGCTTCTGGGAATTTCTGTAATAAAAAGGTTCACATTTAGGTATCACAACATCTCAACTGAAAAAGATCATATTCTAAATAATGTACACATAAATATTTATATATTTATCCAAGAAGAACTGTTCCTTGAAAACTGGTACTGTATAGTGGTTCCTTTTCTGGATCTGAATTGGGTGTGGAACTGTTATTAGTCAGTACTGTGCTTTTATTTAAAGTAGATAAAAACACTGAACCAGAGGAGCACAATTTAATTTTGTAAAAATTGTTTCATCTTCTGAGCAAGGCTCCAAAATATATCAAATAGTCAAAAATATGGACAGGTTAAAAGTGTAGCGAGAGTTACCATATATACTTGTCTAATCCGATTGCAAACAAAACACACTCTCATCTGCCACTGCATAATACAGATCAAGGCCTATATTATTTGTTTTACACATTACTCCATACAACTGCATTTAACTAGATCTGCTCAGACATTATGTAATGACAGTTCTAGGTCTCTGCAGTTTGTAGTTGAACTAGACTTGCAAACAATTATGCTTTCAAGTAACATTCTCTTGAAGTATGAATGAAGTGACCTATTGTTAATATGAAACTCAATGAGAAATTTCTCCATGATAAAATGCCCATCTTAAACAAAAATCCTCATCTGCCGATAAAGGAAAACCTATTTAATGGACAACCACTGGACTAATTGTTTTACTACAGTATAATCTGTTCTGAAAGGCCATCACTTCTGCCAAAAGAATCATGGACTTTCAAAACAAGTGGTCTCTGATGACAAGTTATAACTACTGTAGTATCAGACATTCTGTAGGAAAAATTTTCATGGTTGTTGTTGTTGCCCTGAATCATAAATTTCAAGACCCAGTGAAAAATTAGCCACATGTGATAATGACCAATCATCACCACCCATTTTCTTATGGATATTGACAAAGTATTTGATAAATCAACATTAATACTGTAATCTGATAATAAAATATTACCTTGAACATGTGGGTTTTTTTTTAACCTTTTGAAAAAAAGAATTATAAAGCATATACTATTGCTCCAATGTAGTGATAAGGTATCTGGCTGCTGTAATTTCCACTCACTGCCTTAAATCGATGCACAAGATAAGATATAAAGAAACAAGACAAAGCATAAGGTATTCAAACACTAGTAATACTGAAAATGATAAAATATAACAAATACTAGTATATGAAATTTAACATTTTTAATACTTCATCAAATCTATCAAAATATTGTAATGCTCCTGAAAGCATATTTCATATTATCCATGCATTTTAATCCAAAAGTACAAGAACAAAATCCATGCAAAATACCTGTAACTCAATTACTAATGAAACACCATGTATATAAACTAATTATAGACGAGTATTAAAGCTCACATTTCACCGATTTTAGGACAAAAAGCCTTTAAATCAGCATTGCGTCTATCAAATCTCATGGTACACACAAATGTGTGCCATGTAAATAATCCCCAAATTACAGAATTAAACAAGTCCAGCTTTCTCAAAACTACTCACATACTGGTCCAATCTTTCACTCATTGTTGCATGAGCTACAATTATCCATTCAAATTGAATTTGCTTCACTAATGAGGTTTCAGGGTTCACTAATACAGTTCACTGATCATCACCAGAAACATATTCCTTTTTTGTGATGGCCTGCATGACCTAGGTAGCATATAGGTAGTGGTTGTGTGATTTTAATTTTTCTTTGTATTCTTTATTTCCTTTCAAGTATAGTTGGTCAGTGCATGAAAGTGGCACAAAGGCATGATTCTACTGTCTTTCATTTTATTTAGCATCTTTGCACTTAGGTGGCATCAGTTTTCATTTATGTTCAGCACTCAGACAAAACCATGGTGTAAGTGATTGATCTAGACAGTTTTTTTTTATTTGTTCCTAATAGAGGAAGTAATATTGCTTTTTATTGTTGGGTGATCAGCTTCCATTAATGTTATTCACTTGGACAAAAACATTGTGTAAGTATTAAACCTGTGAGATAAAGCTTTGATTTGTGATCACACAAATTGTAGTATTGTTTTAAAATTGAAGTGACTGGCATTTGCATCAATGTAGTTTTTTTCTTTTGTATTCTTTAATTGAGATATTTCAAGAGGTTAAACGACATAAATATCTACTTATATGCAGACTTTAAAATTACCAATATAAGTACCCATGAAAATGTCTTTTCAAATAAAACCACGAAAAATGAGCCCCACAAAAAAAAAATACTACAGTATTTAATCAATCAATCTGTGCTCAATCAATCATGTCATTCACAGTAATGGTCTTTCAAAATTGATTTATAATTATGAAAAAAGTCAGTCAAGCTTAATTTCCAAAATATATTATATACAACAATCACATCAATGTAATCAATAACAGAATGAAAATCTGATGTCTATAAGTGACATATAAAACAAAATAAAATTAGACATCAAAGGGACACTCAAAAAGGAACAAAATCATATATGAGGTGACTTCTAAAGAGAAATATAATCGAGTGTTAAAATGAGTAACTTGGAAAAAGTAATGAAATCTGAGGTTTAAAAAAATCACATTTATAAGGGAAGAAAATCAGGCTTTAGAAAGTGACCTACAACAAGATTATTTTGTTTAGGTAAAGCCTCGAATGTGGCTACTTTTTATTTCATTTACATCCTAGTAAGATGACCAAAAACTCAAATATGGGCATACACATACTAGTTCTAATAACTGTTATCTGCAGCAGTGTTTGTACAATTTTTCTATTTTAAGTCTACTACTGTTGATTTTAAGTCCTGTTGTCTGAAACATCCTCTAGCAATGGTGTCTGTGATTTGAAGTTTTTAACATAGCTTTAACAATTTTACTGTCATATCATTATGATGTTATCAGTGTGGTAATTTATAGTGAAGTCAGGCACTGGGGCATCATGGTACAAACATGTAGCATCATGTTGCACCCAGTCACATTATCTTGACACCAGGATGACCAGTCCATATACTAGCCTATAAATGCTGAGCATCAAGCGAGACAGCTGACAGTATCATTTTTATAAACCTCTGATATTACTCAGGATTCTAACCTGCAACCTTCTGGAGTGGAAAAAAAATTCAAACTTGGATGGCTTACCATAGGACCCTTACACATATCAGAACTGAAACTCATGATCATATAAGTGCAAAAACTGTACTTACCCATGTACATATACAATATATCTGAAGACTCTGTTCACATACATTTAAACTGTTTAAAACTTCTGAACTGAAATACTACTTACTGACAAACAGTTCTTAAAGCCCTGCAACCTCGAGATTGCGGTGCTGACCAGAAAGGTTACATCAAAGTGGAATGTTACCTGAAAGAATGCATATAATAAATTTAAAATATTGAGAGTATTTCTTCAGCAAAAATGTTAAAAGGAACAACTTGTTTCAAAATTCATAAACTAATCAATGTGTGTATGCCTTCTTTTTAAAACATGATACAGCAGCTTCTGAATTATTTGTATTAGGGGAGGTAATACAATACTGGAATAAATAAATCATCTCATAAAAAGGTCAATAAAAGGTTCATTATTAGTAAGTTTTACACCATCCTTACACCCTGTAACACAGAGACTCTGAGTGCATATAATTATTGTAAATTTACTTTGATGTATTATTATTTTTCCTGGATATAAAAAAGTTATATTTTTATTGTTACTTTGATTTGTGATTGCCATTAATGTAAGTTTTACTCAATATTAAATATTGTCAACACAGAGGTTGTGGGTGATGGTTCTAATCACTGTGATTGTTATTTTAATATGTTTATGCTTATCACAAAGATGGCATTATTGAAAATAAGTTGGTTGGTTGGTTTTCATATATTTTTCATGTTCCTAACTAGATTATAATATTTAAGAGAAGACACTTCTCTCTTTCGCCAGAATCAGATAAAATAAGTGATAACAGTGAAAGTGTGTGTACAAAGCTGAAAATTTCTTATGTTCAAAAATAGTTACTTGAAAGTTCTGTTTGTACTTGTATATATTTTAATTTCGGCTGATTAAAATACTGATAAAATATAAATAAAACTTGAATAATATAAAAAAATTCCTTATTTTGCTTCACTACTGTTTTACTGTATAATATAAAATGGTAACCTCACATATGGATTACAGTTGAGAATTCAGCAGCATTTTCAAGGTTAAAGTCCTCTTTTTATGCGTATAGGGTGAAGTATTGGATAAAATGATTAATGTTACAAAACTCGAACCTGCATACAGCCATGAAGTCATAATTCACTCCCAAATGAATGACTAATCCATTCCCAAATGAACAAAATAAAGAAGCAACTTTGGGTCAGTATTTCATGGATAGCATTGTAATTTCTGGCATCAAAATTAGCCTTAAATTAACTACAGAGCATAAAACTTCTTTTTTTCTTAAAACTTTTAATATTCCTGTTTGATGGAAAATTTATATATATATAAAAAAGGTCGATGTTTGCCTTTATTAAATGCATTTCAGTGAAATATATGGGGTGGTCAGAATGGTGTAAAGTCAATGCAAAAAGAGCATTCCCTTTTGGATGTGTTTAGGTAAATGACCAACTGACTTCACTGCTCCAAGCATTGACCCTAATGTTCTTACTATGACTAGACCATGAGTACTAGGACAAGATGAGGTAGCCCTACTCAAGTGGGGTACTAAAACTGTCACATTTGGATTATGAGTTATTGCTCTAACATGGCTTCCTCTCTAAAATTAGGCTTATGTGGTCAAGTGGTAAACATGTCTGCCTCCAAAATAAAAGCAACACAAGTTCAAATCAAGCTAGTGAATTATTACCTTTTTCTTGTTATACTTTGAATTGGGAAGGAGAATTATGTAACTGTTTATATTTTCCATGTGAATAATCACAAAACACAGCAGAACAAAACAACAATAAACCTCAGATATTGTGCAGGATCAAGAAATAAATCTGCTACTTCAATCTGTTTACTCTGTACATTTTGCCAGCCAATACATTTGAGCAAAAACTAATAAGAAAATTGGCTTGCTAGAAGACACTCAGTCAATGAAATATATCTGTTACTTTACCCATTCAAGCAAATGTCCTCTATATCTGTAGTATACACCCTCAGGCAATTTTTTAATTATAGGATTATTACTGTTTGCATGACTGATGGTGAGTATGTAACAAAAATCTTTAAACTGAAAGTAATCTTTGAAATTCACTGCACTACTGTTCACTAGAGAATAAAACTGTCCTTCTCTACTTCCCATTTCACTAGCATACAGTGACCAGGTTGCACCTCAAACAGTCAGGCTGTAGCAAACTTTGTCAGTGACACCTGTAATCACTGTCTGACAAAGAAACAATGGGTCAACCTAATCTTCTTTGAATTTTACTTCATTATATTTTAACAGACTGAAGATAATATGATATACTGACATTTGAGATATCCTATAATAGTATGCACCAGTGAAAAACTCTCTCTGTCTCTCTTTCTGTCTGTCTGTCTGTCTCTCTCTCTCTCTCTGTCTGTCTGTCTGTCTCTCTCTCTCACACACACACACACACACACACACACACACACACACACACACACAGAGGAGACCATGGTCACTCATCTGGTAGAGCACTAGACTAGTTATCTAAGAGTTTCAAGTTCAATACCAGCCCAGGCTAGCCTGGATTGACTGCATCAATGATCAATGTGTCCTTGGGAAAGGCACACAGCTCCATCTTTCTTGCCATGTTATAATGAATATTGTGTTAAAAGTGCTTTTACTAGCAAGGAAGTAAGAATGGAAATAAACCTAGGCCAATACAAACCTCTTTCAAAAAGTAGTTTCTTGCATCAGAAATCTCCTTCTCAACCTTATGTAAGAGATCTGTGTCAACTAGAGGCTCTTCTGTTCTGATTTGACTCTGTTTCATAAAAATGGTTACAAGGTGCCACACACGGCCTTGCCACTTCAGAATCCCAACAAAAGCTGATATAACAAAAGAAAAACAAGTGTTCATGGAAATATATTGTTTTGCCTGTTAACAGTACTAAGTGTATACAATTTCGAAAACTTAAATTATATACTGAAAGCGTCCACATGGCATGGACATCAATCAATATGGTGCAAGTGAAGGGCAAAAAGCTAAGTCAAACAGGGGCCATAACTCCATCAAATTTTGTTAGAAATGGTGAGAATAAAACTCGAGCTAGGTCTTCTTAATTTAAGCTTTATAAACATTCTACAATCAATCAAACAAGCGCTTTTGAAAAAATGCATTGAACAGACAAGAAATCTACCAACAAATATGTGATGAGTTGGAATAGGATAAGACAGGGTTTACTGACTTGGACAACACTATACCCCTCACCACCACATCATTGAGGCATAAAAGATCTCAACAATTGTGGTGGCGAAAAGTACATAAGAAAATCTATACTTAAGTATGTCTGCTTTTGTAACATTAATGTTTACTGCAATGCTCAAAATAATCAATATGATTTCACTTGTTACTTACATGTATCATATAGTACTATGAACTCAATGGGAGACTGCACATAAACAAACTATGGTTGATGCTTTAGTTATAAAATTGTATTAATCACAATAACAGATCCATTAAATAAAAGGATTAAAGTATATGAGACCTTTGTAAATCTATAAAGATTTTTGGACCTGCTTTAAATCATATGTGCAGGATGTCCATTGCCAAAAACAGAAGGTCTCAATAATTGTGTCATAAGAAAAAATTCATCCAACTTTATTTTGTGTATTTGGTATGAGAATTCTGTCATCTTCAACAAGCACATTTTATGAATAGTTAAATATTTAAACAATTCTGGACAGGATTCTTATTCCCAAACTTTTTCTGTTTGATGACTAGATTTTCAGCTAAATATAATTTTAAAAAAAATATACATTAACCTATACATTTTTAAGTTATCTGGATCATTTGAACCCTTAGCTATGTGACAAATATCAAATAAAAAAAAATTAATTCCAACATTACACAAGCAATGATCATTAAATCTCTCTCTCTCTCTGTTCAAGCTAATTAACCTCCTTTAGAGTGGTTGACCCGTTACCCCTCCTCCCCCAAAAAAATATTGTTATAAAACTTACGAAGCACTTAGAGAAATCATTTCACAAAAGATGTTTTCAGTAAATAAATTTTTTTAAATTAAAATAACTGCACTCAAAATGAATGATACCTGTAAATTATGGACACAAGACAGTTAAAATTAAAACTGTACCAATTAATCGACCATACTCACAATCGGGCCGATTATTAGAACAATCAGTATAATCAGTATCAGCAGAAATAATTGGTGTCGATATAAACAAATTTAAAAAATAACAAATTTCCAAAACATTCATCTTGACATGGCTTGAATTTTAAATTAGAATTAAATAGTGGAAATTAAGGAATCTCTATATTTTTTATTCAGTCTCCCTACTTGGTTTATGAAAAGTTCATAGGTATGCCTTACACTCCGTTTTACAAAACTACAGTAATCATACTAATATTATAGAATAAAAGGCAATTACATATCAATGTACTGGTATTGTTACCATTCAAAATTCCTCTTATCACAAGCCAGTTTCAGGCATTTTAATGATTAATTGACCTGTACTGCTGTCACAAAATGATTGAGAAATTCAGCGACTATCAACAAAGGAGATGCTGAAACATCATGCTTTCCATTGAGTGGAAAGTTATGATGTTTGTTCAGCCAAATGACAAAACTAAAATTGATTGATGTTGATCTTAGTTGATCTTTATTATTACCGCTCTTCCTGAACATGTAAATTTTGATGGTTATGTGCCTTGTACAATCAAACATGTGTACCTTTTTAAAAATATTACCTCAATTTGTAGGATCGCTTATATCATTGAAAATGAGTAACTCGTGAGTGGTGATTCATTGTAAATGAAACAGCTATTAAGGACTAGCTGAAATGTTATATAGAAGAATACAATTTGGTTGAAACAATGAACAAAACAAAATCTGCATCTATATGTTTGGGAATAAATAAGTATTTAAGTGACGCTATGCATGCTTTGCACTGTCTAAGTACTGTAGATTATAGTACATGGTCTCCCTGGTAAACTCAACCGGCCTACGAATTATGAAGTCTATATTTACCTTTATTTAATTTCATGTTGGAGAAATCAGAAAATATGCACATGCAAAATAATAAGAAAATCAATCATAGTATTTTATAACAGTTTAATAATTGTTGGGTCACCAAGTTACTTTTTTTAACATGCCTATATCTTAGGACACGGAAAAAATTATTGTTTCATGTTGCAAGATTTACAGCCGTTACAGTAGTCAACAAAAAGACTTTGTAAAGTTTAGACATCGGCCCATGGATAAGCTGAACCCCCCCCCCCCTTTTTTATAGGCCTTTTTTTCCCCTAAATTATTCAGCTTATACAAAGTATATACTGTGATAATGAAATAATCGGTTTCATAATCAGTATCGGCTATTTTAATAATCAGCTATATGTGGTATCTGCATAATCGGCAAAAAGTGACATTGGTACAGCTTTGGTTACAATTGTGTTAAATTTCCATTCTTGCTGTATTTTCAATGACACTCCAAATTGACACAATATTATGAACAGTAAAAAAAAATTCTCATATAAAATCTTTCTTAATGGTCACTTACAGCTAATTATTTTATATGCCACAGTACCCATTTATGTGTGGTGGAATATCAATACAGTATTTATAAAAGGTTGTAATTTTGAAAAACAATTATGGTAAATGAAAATGTAAATAGTTGCCTGTGACCATATGTAAGATAATCCAGTGACTGTATGTAGCTGTACGTTTTCACCAAATTCAGACTCACAGGCAAATCCATTTCAAGAATTTTTAGATTGAAAGTCCTTATCCACTCACATAATGTCCCACTAAAAATTGTTGGCAAACAAATCAATAAACAAATTAAATTCCCACAAAATTACTAAACTTTTGTTTAAGAACAGCATTGGTAGATATGGGTCAATGTAGTTTTCTCAAAGTAAGCAGTAAAAGAAAAACAATATAAACTTCAAAGTGATGGGAGATTAGGGTCAGTGTGTTGTTTGTGGTGTATTCACCTTCTGAGTATATAGTACACTGATTTATATACATTGTATATTATTCTGGTATATATGGTACACTGGTACATTTGCATTGTATATGCTGGTATATATGGTACACTGGTGCATATATGTGTATGCTGCATTGTGTATGCTGGTATATATATGGTACACTGGTGAATATACATTGTATATGCTGGTATGTATGGTACACTGGTGTTTGTGCATTGTATTTGCTGGACAGATATATATGGTACATTGGTAAATATGCATTGTGTATACTGGGTGAAACCAACATAGTTCATCCATACCACAGACACAATATATATGCACAGCAATGCCCATCTTTTTAAAGTTGATATAGTTGTAATGAATATTCGACTTAATATTTGAACTGGAATGTTCCTCTAGTCATTTTATCATTTTTAATAGTGGAGTTTTGGATCAGAAATTATTAAATATCTTCTCACAAAGCAAATGCTACTAGATTCAACTATACTTACAATCACTGGACCATTTTCTGTCAGCCTGTGGGGATACAAGGCCTAGGATACAAAGTCGTGTCGAGTCCACACCATACTCTTCCAACACAGCCTGAACATGTCAATAAGCAATAAATGGCAAATAACTTTAATTACAATTTATCTAAAAAGTGTTATGCCTGTCTCACCTGCCCAGACTGTATCTATATAGAATGTCTGCCAATATAAATCTGGAGAAAATACAGTAAAGATGAAGATTTATTACATGCAAGGCATGTCTTGATAATCATCTGTGACTCTGAAGTGCCTCCATTTCATGCAATTACTTGACATCTCTTAAATGATATTATAGAAAAAGACACCTAACATAGCAAATTATATTCAATTAGGAAAGCTCGCTCCACAATGAAGACCTATAAGAAATGCAAAATATGATGAAAATGTAACCTAAGTTTTACCTATTAATATCACAACGATGCCAATAAATGGCAGCAAAATAAATAAATTCACTGCTAACACAGATGTTGTATACACCAGGTATAACAACCATACGACTTACTAAACTAATGAAAAAAGTTTGCTGGATGGTCTAAAAGTATGGAAACATCCATTGGATTTTGGAGTCACTGTTAAGTCCTTCTGAGAAAGCTTAATCCAGTAAAACAAACTTGGTGTGAACAAGGGGAGGTAATATGTATGATTTACTTCCCTTCATTAAATGATATAGCGATAGAAAGATGTAGGTGATCAGGTATTGTATTCAGAGGAGAAATGTCATCCTTGATGAATCATTCAGTTACTTAATTTACTCCTAAAACTGCTTTCAAAGAGAAGAGAAAAATATTTACATGATAAATTCAAATACAGAAGATATCTCACAACCCTAAGTTTGGAAATGAAATGATTTGTCTGGTACAAATTATGGCATATCCATGTTTCTACCATTACTCCACCACACCAATGATACTATCCATGAATTATTCATGCCTTTTGTGTTAATCTGGCTAAAGAAACTAGTTCTGCAGAAGTTGATTCTTGACTGTCGATATACAAATAGAAAATATTATAACTTACATCATCTATTTATGATGCATAATACATAGTTACAGGAAATATAAGTGTGACTGTCTGCACCATGCAGGTGTACCTGGGGGTCTACTCCATTATACTTGGACTTGCTCATCTTCTCCCACTCAACAATCAGAGGACTTCTAGTTTCCTTCTCCACTGGTTCCTTCCCTGAAAAAGAAAATGCTTAAGTATATTTTAAAACTTGATAGGTGAAAAGATGCAAGAAACAGAAAGCCACATAAGACACATACTAAGACTTACCATATGGACCCCAAAAAATTACAGATAGATCTGTATATCTATATATAACTGGTTGTGACCATGAGAAAGATGTGGTACAGTTTGAATGTGTTAATGATGATGCTAACTTGAGATCATGTGTCTACAGTTGGAGGCAATCCATGCACACTTTTGTCCAATCACCTTGACTTTGGTTGTCAATGTCAATTACTAAATTGAGATACAAACATTTTACATTTATGCCATAACTTGCTATTTTAAACATGTATCACCACTTGATAAAATAATTATGAATTAAAAATGATATTGTAAAAGATGATTCACTTCCCTTCCTAAATATAATTTGCCTTTGTTCAATGACAGATTTCAAGGTATGGTCAAGCCTTTCTGAAAGGTCACCTTTATATAGCAGTTACCTGGTTTCAACAATCATTCTAATATCATCCCTACAAATTTCCTATAAAAATTATGAGCAATACAATAATGTTAAGAAAAATGAATGTCTGGGATAGCAAGCATAACAAAAATTGCTGAAAAGCTAATAATAATGATAATAATAATAATAATATATTATAATATCTGGTGCATGATATTGGTTCTTAAACAATGCTTTTAAGGTGAGCCTGCATGCAGAGGTTAGCTGTGTATGAAGACCATTCTGGTCTTTTTCCATGGGTAACTGTGATTATGTTTGTTGTTGTGTTTCACGCCATTTTTCAGCACAAGATAGGCTATATATGCTGGCCATGGCGGAGGAAGTATTGTGGGAAACCCCCAGAAAGAACCACAAACCCACAAGAACCTATTGGCAAGCTTTCTCACATACCCACATTGACCGAATCTGAAATTAGAACCCATGCAGAAAGTAGTGAGATTGACATGTTTGACTTTACAATGAAATGGAATCACAATCACAACAGCAAATGGGTACCAGCTTCTCCAAAAGAATGCATTATACTATTATCCCATCCAAGAAATGTCCATGTAATGTCAATCGCTTCATATGCTTGAGATCAGAATCAAGCTTGATTACCATCAATAATTGCTTATAAAATGATTCCAAACTATATAGACCCAGATCTGCTGCCACATAATATACTGGTAGAAAATATATGTGTGAAACTTGATACTTTCTATATGTACATGCAAATATTCATCATTAAAAATTATGCATACAGCAATTTTTCTATGTGAATTACATACTATAGGAATGTTTTAATTATGGTGCGTGGTTTTTGAGATTAAGTTATTTAACGGTTTTTTTATTAAGTAATGGCAGAAATATTTACTAGAAAATGGCATCATTTGTATAAGATTTTAAAAGCCTTTTAAACATTTTTTGTGTGAAATCTGGTTCATTCTGTTCAGCCTTTGAGATGAAATTGTTTAAATGTTTTTCTATCTTTAGTAACAGTGGCCATATTTGTGTGTGTCAGATAAGTATTATATAAGCCAAATCCAAATCTATCAATTCAATCCAGAATCATATCTGTCCAATTTCATGACATTACTAACAGCAGGTTTTCAAAACAAATATTCCTATTTTCAATAATCACAGGCATATTTGATGGTGGATTGATATTTATAAGCTCTTTGTGCCAGGAGATTTTCCGTCACATCCGATCAAATTCTGTAAGGAGTTTTTATCTGATCATTTAAAGGCTTTCTATTTTAAGTAAAGGCAGACATATCTGATGTCTGATCAGCATCATTTGTAAAAATTTGCTAGTGGTTGAACATCCGCTTCAAATGCAGGAGGTCATAGGCTTGAACCCCCTAAGTCATACCAAAGAATTATAAAAATGATACAAACAGCTGCTCATTAGGCTCTCAGAATTATGAGGTTATTGTTTGAACTGGTCGGCCTGGTGTCAGAATAATGTGGCTGGATGGGACATCATGCAACATGACTGTGGCATGATGCCCCTGTGCGTCATCACTATAAACTGCTACACTACAGACATCATAGTGATATGACTGAAAACATTGTTTAAGATATGCTAAAAATCCAAATCACACACACAAACACATACACATATTTCTTTTGTTGAAAGATTAAATGCATTCATATGAAAACATATGTAGCATTATGATATTTCTAAAGTGAAGCATGATGTTTATCTGGTATGATTAATTTTCTAATTAGTCAACATTCAGTTACTTTTGTGATCAATTTCAAGAATGCCTTCCTAAAAGAACTGCAATTGGACATTACAAGCTTTTCAGTAATCATGATTTGCTGCTTTTTAAATTGTGTTCAGGGGCCCTGAGTAGTCTAAAGCACTCTCTGTTACGGATCACTGCCATCTCACCTCTGTGTGCGTGGGTTCAGGTCTCGGATTCAGCCAATGTGGGTATATGAGAAAGCTTGCCAGTAACTTCTCGTGTGTCGGTGGTGCTTTCCGGGTTCATCCTCCACCAATATTACTGGCCACCATGTATACCCTATCTTGTGCTTAAAAATGGCATTAAACACTACAAGAACAACAACAAATTGTGTCCACCTGTATAAAACTGGAATTGAAAGAAGTTATCATAATAGCAAAGTCCATTGTAAAAAAAAAAAAGTAATTATTCCACCAAAATCTGGCATCTCTGTATATAAGGGTATAATATGTACACAAATTTGAGTTTTGATGAAAATATTATTATTTACAGAACAAAAACAAATGATATAAAAAATGTATGACTCACCAGAAAAATCAACCTGATCCCTAGTTAGGTATTGTCCAGTATCCTTGACCCTGTAGCTCTGCCCAAGAACCATGCCCTGTGTTAGAAGGTTAACAAAGGGCTCACAGGATGGGACAATGCCAAGGTCATGCAAGAAGTAGTTGAAGAACCTGGCATAATACATGTGTAAAACAGCTGCAATTGAAACATAATACTTTTTTAATTTTCATTATAAACTAGTACCGAATCTACAAGTAGATAACATTTTTGATTAGCCAGTTTATATTTAGTGTAAAGTATTTTTTTTAAATAAAAAAAATAATTTAAAACTAAACAGCTAAACTAAGCTCATGTGGGCCTGAGATTGTTCACCTAACATCTGTTTTACCGCCAAATGTACAAGCAGGCGAAGAAATCACTAGGAAGGTATCCATGACATATCAATCAAATGTTGATGACTAATTCAATTAAAACAGCCGTTTCAAGGTTTCTTTACTTTTTATATTTTCATCTATCGTTGATGGCACATTACAATCATTTGTCAAATACTGAAAGACTTTATGCCTGAATGCTTTCTGTCCAAGTAAGTTGATTTCTGTCCAGTGATTGTTTTTCTAAATAAAGCTGTGTAAATAATTTTAACTGTTGTAATGACAAACATATCTGATGGTGGATCAATGTTGTATGGATTCATTTGAGCTGGGAGACTAAATGTCAAATTCATTCAAATTATGCTGATCATTTGTTGGGAGTGTTCTGTTGATAACATTTTTAAAACGTTATGATAGATTTATATATTTTTGGTAGCATCAGCTATAACTGATGATGTATTGGCACCATTTGCACAAAATTATAATAGGGGGCTCTGGATAGAGGTAATTCTTTTGTTATCTGGCAGCAACATTCTCTGAGTGGACAGATGCACTGGGCCTCATCTATCTCCCAAATCTCTCACTTCTGCCTCCAAGAAGGAATCATTCCTAGTATACCCCAGTACACTGCTTCAGTTACAGACCAAACAACATTGAGGTGGGTGAAGTTAACACTGTATTACTAGGCATATGAACTTCTACAGTGATGTCATCAGCTACGGTGGAAGGTCTCTACAAATCAATGACCAAGTGTTCGGGACCAGGGCACACCATATGTATTAGTGGACTGTGGCTATAGTCGACCAGTTATGGTTCAAAATAGCAGGGAAGGCAGATCTCTTCAGCCATGATTAGCATTCTGAATAAGAGATGAAAACTCCAATATAAAACCTATGGCCTCTGGACTTTGCTGTCACCATCCTGTCTTGCTGGGCCATGGCAGATGAACCCCTGGTTGAAAGGATGGGGTGGGGCCAGTTTGCGCAGACTGCACTCCACCTAAAAACTCCATTGCGTAGGCATCAAGGAACTGTCTACTGTTTAAATCTAACCCTATATCTGTAAAACACTATCAAGCCCTGCAGTGATGGAAAAGGGGCAAAAAGTGCAGGTGAAAGATGTCATGTGAAGCCACAGTCCCAATCCTACATATGGGTACTCAGGCCTTAGGCCGTCTGATGTTGATCCAGAGATGATACCATCACCCCGCAGCAGCCTGCATGACCAAGTAGACTTTTCTAGGGACAGCACTGCTTGATTGCATAGAGAGGGGCCTAAAAACAGTGGCCAAAACAAAGCTCGTCTCCTTAACCCAAAGTTGGCCTACAGCAGCCAACAGGCATCTTCCAACATGGTCAAAACGTAACAGAAACAAAAGGCATGCCTTGCCTGCCTCACATCATGAGAAAAGACTAAAACTGGCTTATTGGAACATCAGAACAATGCTAGACTCAACTGACAGCAACAGACCAGAATGACGCTCTGCCTTAATTGCACATGAACTCTCTCACCTTGGTGTTGACATTGCAACACTTAGCGAAATCTACCTTTCACTGGAAGGAAGTCTGTGAGAACTTGGCGCTGTCTACACCCTGTACTAGTCAGGAAAAATAAAGACTGACAAATAACTTTCAGGAGTGGGTTTCATGGTCATGGACTCAATCACCACCAAGTTAACAAACCTTCCCACAACAGCCATTAAAGACAAAACTCAATGAGGCACCCACACTGCAAGATACTGTAAAAGACTGGAAAGGCTGCCTGAAAAGATGGTATCCCACCAGAGATATGGAAGAGAGGAGGCTCAGCAATACACTCCACAAATTCTTCGTTTGCTGCTGGGAGTGAGAAAAACTTCCACAAGACTTCCGAGATGCAGTCATCATAACCTTATACAAAAAACAAGGGGGAAAAGTCTGAATGCTCAAACTACTGTGGGATAGCTCTACTTTCCATGCTTGTACCCACCAATGCAGAAGAACAATCAAGAGAGTCAATGCAGCTTCAGAGCCAATAGGGATACAACTAATATGGTGTTCATGCTGAGACAGATCCAGGAAAAATACAGAGAACAAAACAAAGGACTGTACATCACATTTGTGGACCTGACAAAGGCATTTGACACAGCGAGCAGAAATGGACCATGAAAATGTTTGAAAAGCTTGGTTGTCCTCCAAAGTTCCTTACCATGGTCATCCAACTACATAAAGACCAGCTTGGTCAAGTAAGAAACAATAACTTGTCACAGACCTTCCCCATCGCAAATGGCATAAAACAGGGCTGCATTTTTTCCCCCATATTGTTCTCAATCTTCTTCAGCATGATGCTCCAGAAAGCAATAGAGGACCTTGATGACAAAGATGGCATCTAAATTCAATTTTGTACTGATGGCAACCTCTTCAACTTAAGGCGTCTTCAGGCCCACACCAGCTCTTTGGTTTTGAGGTCTGCCTAAAGAAAACTGAGGTACTTCACCAGCCTGCACCCAAGGAAGAGTACCAGCCACCAAGCATCTTCATTGACCAGAGAGAGCTGAAAGCAGTTCACCTACCTGGGCTGTGTAGTCCCCTTTGATGCCAAGACCGACAAATAAATAAGACAAATCAACAAAGAAATAGACATCAGAATGACCAAGGCAAACAGTGCTTTGGCAGACTCTATAAATGTGTTTGGCACAATGTCAGTCTCACAAGAGATACAAAGATCAGCGCCTACAGAGCTGTCATACTGACTACTCTCCTATGTGGTATCGAATCCTGGGTCACCTACAGCTGCAACCTCTGCCTCTGTGAATGCTTCCATCAGTGCTGCCTCAGCAGCATCCTCAAACATTCCCTGAAGAGATTTTGTCACCAACAATGAAGTCCTCAATCAAGCAGGGATCACCAACATTGAGGCCATGCTTATGCCTGCCAAAGATTGCACTGTATGGTGACCACTGGCCACCGTGACAGATGGGTACCTTGAATAAGAGCCTCACCACCTGTGGCACTGACCATTGACTACTGCCAATGGGCATCACAAGCTGCTAACCATGAAAGTTGTCAATGTACAGTTAACCAAGCCACTGCCACTTTTGAACAAAACAGACGGACCAGCATAGAAGAAAAAAGATGGTGAAAAAAGAACCGAGAACCATCAGCAGCACCCACCACAACCCAGACATTCCCCTGCAGCCTGTGTGGATGGATGTGCCTGTCACATATTTCGCTCTTCAGCCACCAGTGCGCCTGCAATAGACTTGAAAATCCCTGCTCCTAAATCTTTGCATGCTAAATCAAGCCAACTAACCAACTAATCTCTTCTAGTCAAGATGTTTTCTGCCTAATTTGGTCCAATACTGTTTAGAGGATTTTGAGAAATTATTCAAATAATTTCTGTTTTTAGTATTGGCAGCCATATTGGAGGGTGAACGAGTATCAATTGCAAAAATCTGAAATCCATGAAGGCTAGAGTGTGTTATGTCCAATTCAGTCAATTTTGTTTGTGAGTTTTTAATAATAAAAAAAAGTAATTTAATGTATTGGTAGCAATATTTAATGACTAGCATCATTTGTAAACTGATATAAAAGGTAATTGTGCCAGGATGCTTTGTCAAATTTGATCAGATGCTTTAAGAAGTTTTTGCAAAAAAATCATTTAAAGGTATTTATTTATTTGTTTCTAATACTGGCCTTATCTGAAAGTGTATCCACATAATGTATAAAAATATCAAATGAAAAACCTCTAGTCAGGTTACCATGTCAAATGTAATAAAATTCTACAATGCAGTTTTCATGTCATTTAATGGATTTTCTATATTTTAATTTAGTAATGGTGACCTGATTTGACAGCTGATAAGCATCTTTAATTAATTTTTAAACATCTTTATGACATGAAATATCGGTAAACTTTGGAGCAATTCTGTTGTTAGATTTTGAGAAGTTGTTTAAAAGTATTTCTATTTTTAGTAATAGTAGCCATATTGGATGACAGATAAGCATTTAATAAACAAATCTGGAAGGACTTGATCCTAGAATGCTTCCTATAAAATCATGTGCAGACTGGTCAACGTGTTTTTGAGAAGAAAAAAATTAATAACATTTGTGAATGTAGGTGCACTATGCACAGCGAACAATGGGCAATGTATGGCAAAGGACCATTCTATAAACTTACTTGGCCTAATGGACTGGTGACTTAAATACTTTAACACAACCTAATCTAGGGTGTGGCTGGCCATACAGACATACAGCTGAATGGACAAAGATGGATATATGGATAGATCTGCACAGAGATGGGTTAGACAAAACTTGTGTGCACTGAATTTGATAACATTCAATAAGTTTTTGTTCACATCAGCCAAAAATGGGTTCCCTATTATAGATGATAACAGCTAATATAGGTGAACCTTATATACAAAGCAAAAACACATGTAAGCAAAACAACATTTATAATGGATAAAACTACTGAAAATTATAATTGATTATAATACTCTTAAGTCATTATAATAGATTATAATACTGATAACTCATTATGAGATATTAAAATTACTGATAATTCATTACTATGAATTATAATACTGATAAGTCAATAATGTTATATAATACTGATAATTCATTATAATGGATTATAATACTGATAATTCATAATAATGCATTATAATACTGATAATTCATAATAATGCATTATAATAATAATAATAATTCGTCATAATGGATTATAATACTAATAATTTATCATAATGGATTATAATAATAATAATTCGTCATAATGGATTATAATACTGATAATTTATCATAATGGATTATAATACTAATAATTCGTCATAATGGATAATAATACTGATAATTCATGATAATGGATTATAATACTGATAATTCATAATAATGCATTATAATACTGATAATTCATAATAATGCATTATAATACTAATAATTTGTCATAATGGATTATAATACTGATAATTTATGATAATGGATTATAATACTGATAATTCATAATAATGGATTATAATACTAATAATTCATCATAATGGATTATAATACTAATAATTCATCATAATGGATTATAATACTAATAATTCATCATAATGGATTATAATACTGATAATTCACCATAATGGATTATAATACTGATAATTCATCATAATGGATTATAATACTGATAATTCGTCATAATGGATTATAATACTAATAATTCATCATAATGAATTATAATACTGATAATTCATGATAATGGATTATAATACTGATAATTCATCATAATGGATTATAATTCTGATAATTCATAATAATGGATTATAATACTGAGAATTCATCATAATGGATTATAATACTGATGTCCAATTTTTACTTCTATGAGCACATCATGATGAAATAGCAAACCCTAAAAATCTTTGTCTAGGCATCTAACCAATTAATAATACTTGATTCACTTGAATCTAATTATGAAAAAACAAACAACTGCTTTTATCTGTCCACGTCTTAGTTGAGACGTCTAATCTTCTCTTGGGACCAATGAGTTAACAATGGGCACACAAATTTGATGGCAAAAAGAACTTTACTAACAAAGCCACAAATGGTTAAATACAGATACAAACTTAAATATCTATAGTTTGCTAAATGACAGTTTTCATATGCTTTGCATGTTTGTCACTAAGGTCACTTAAATTTATGGATATTATCACTAACAAAAATGTATTTATGGCAAAACACTTTACACTGGATATTTAACTTCCTGGTTTGTAAATCCTATTTTAAAAAATGTATACCCCCACAAATGACTGAATTCACAATACTGTTTATATTTATTATCAATCATATCTAACTGCAAAATGCATACACCAAAATATGTCATTACATAATGTGCCAGCAGGTCTAAGTCTGTGATGTTTGTTTGGAGTAAACATTAGAACAAACAGCATGTACCTTGATCTGTAGGCGCATTAAGGTATGGCAGATCTGGACCTTTGTTGGGAGTAATTCGACTCGACTTATAAGCAAGTATATTGAACTCAGATTTACCATGATGAAAATAGGGCTGAAAATGTTTAAATGTTAAGAAACTGTCAAATTTCAGAAGTTTCAGTGCAAAATGAAAATAGGGCTGAAAATGTTTAAATGTTAAGAAACTGTCAAATTTCAGAAGTTTCAGTGCAAGGTTCTGGTATTACATAGATAATCCTTCAGTTTTTGATGGTGTCAAAAGCATACCATGTTCCTTGCCCCCAACATACAAATCCACTGGCATATACTTGTGAGCCTTTCCTGGACTACACAGTTCTCTGGTATTCTTGGAGTCCAAATAACGCAGAAAATACCAGGAGGAATCCACAAAAGTATCCATTGTATCTGTCTCCCTTCTAGCTGGCCCTTTACACCTGTCACAGGTAAATAAATTTACACTGGTTTGATGCAAGCACAGAGTAATAAGTGTACAAAGGTTCACAGAAAAATTCCCAAAATATGTTCTTCTTTCATAATGTATAGTTTAGTATATACAGTATCTGACGTAAAATCTGCACTACCTGTTTAAGAAAATATTATTTGGGTATTTATGAGGCTTAAGCTCATCTTCATAAGTACACACTAAAGATATACTAAAAGGGTTAGGTCCCTTTGTTTTTACTGGGATTCTCCACTCTGAAGGTGTGTTGTCACATCCACAATGGTTACAGTGACTAAAACATATGTGAGATTCACTTTTGAAACTGAAACTAATCCATAAAGTTAAGAAGTAACAATACATCAGACTTGCATTTTGTGTGTTCTGAGATGGCAATGCAGTAATTGTAGTACTGAAGTACTGCTATTATATCATAATGTTCCAGGTGAATTTTAGCAGCCATTACCATCTCATGAGACATTCCTTGATAAAGAAACATGCACTCAATAAGAGAATTTAATTTGTAAGTTTGGCCCCCAAAAAAGGGTGTGTATGTAAAAAGCACATTTCATTACAATGAATACAGAACTATACATGATAATGTCACTTCTACGACACTGAATTTCCATGAACATGACAATTTATCTTTTAAAGCAAACATCATTTTAAATATTAAATTGCCCCAAAGGTTCTAACTGACTGATATGCTATATAAATTGCCACTTCAAAGAACTTCAATTAAAATTTGGTACCACAAAGATTAATAAGGAAAGCAGCTATCTGCAGCTTGATTAGTGCAGTAATTAATTTTTAAGGAAGATGAAACCAGAGAATTTTTAAGATGTAACCAGAGACTTTTTAAGGAAAATGGAACCAGCGAATTGTTAAAGAAGATGAAATCAGAGAACCCACATCTCTGCTTGCCAAGGATTGTCAAACAAGTTCATTCTACAATGACTCCAGTCATTTGTAACTAGTCTAAGCTGTAACTATCCCTGTTATCTGATTGGATGCTGCTGAAAGCACTTGATCCAATCAGATCGTTTGTGTTATGAATAATTAATTTAGATTGTTTTTTTTATTTTTTATTTTTTATATTTATTTTGTTTATTTTCATTACATGCTATGGGTAAATGAAACATTATATCTAGCTGTTGACCTTGTTCCAAAATCAGTGACAGTTTTTTTAAACAACTGTTTTTATTTATTTTTATCTGTCTCAGAGTAAGTTGAGTCGAGGTCATACCTGGACTATCTGATATTTATCATGTGCCAATTGGTAACAAACTTCTGAATTTCCAGAAGAATAAACTTCTGACCCTCATCCAGGAATCTGTTTTGAATCTTAATTAGTCATATAACTAATGTTTTGATAAAAGCTAGTCAGTTGGGCTTAAAACATTTGACATGTTAAGTTGTAGTATGTTGTGACCAGTTTGGGCGGAATTTTACTGTATTAAAACTATCAAATTTAAGTGATTATTTTCTCTGGAAATACAAAAGTACTCTGACAAAATGTTTGGACAATGCCACTCACAGGAATTTTTACTGAATTGAAAACGAGAATATTTTCTGTGATTAACCAAGAGACTGTTGACACATCTGCACTTCATAGGTTAATACAGATGTCATCATCTTCCATCCTGAATTTCATCAGGATTTGAACTTTTTATTGATAGGATTTCTATTTTAATTCTTGGATTACAATTTGGATATATTTGCAATACCGTAAGTTCTTTTTTCCTCATTTTTCACTTTGTATTCTAGGGAAATAAATTATTTGTAAATTTTTTACAAAGCTTGTTGTCTTCACTCTTTTCTGTTACTTATTTTAAGAGATAGACTCATAATACATGTTCTATTAATCTCTGAAGATAGTTGTGAATAATGACAACATCCTCCACAGATGACATATGTCAAAAGTAAATCCATTTAGTTTAAGCATTTCACATCAAGACATGTGAACATCTTGAAGTCACCATACTGATTATGAAACAGGTCACATAAGAAACCTATTCATTTATTAACTGATTTTGCAATCTACTGACACCAACTCTTCTATCCAAAGGAGGTCAGCTATCCAAAACACTGTCTGAAATATTTACATCTGCCAAAGGTCAACATGGAATAAACATGATTGAGGACCACTGGCTAGTAAAGATGGAGAACAAAAGAGAAATCATCAAGATAGGTTTATTAAATCATTTTAATGTGTTCCTACCAGAGGTCTAACTAAGAAATGCAGAGCTACAAAGCAAGTATTATCACTAAACTATATGGGTCTTTTGGATAATTTTGGACATCTAAACAGGGAAACCTGAATGCACAAAAATACAAATTATAAAAACAAATGGCAAAGATAACTGAAAGAAACATATTTAGTGAACAATACACTATTCCAGTATGTTTGCCTGATACAAATATTAATCACACAAGAAATTAAAGTAAATGCATTTGCTCACCATCACTAATTACTATGCTTTTTGCTGCATATTCCTTCCAACCACCCTTCAATATACCCCCTCCCCATCCCACAACCACCATGTTCACACCTATCCACATTGACCTTGAAGTCATAATGCTGAGTCAGTTATATTTATAATCCATCATCACAAAATGAGTGAACCTATACATTTAAGTCAGAAATTATAATTGAACATGTACTTTTTAAAAACAGGAAAAGAGTGAGACCCATAAAAATAAAGCAAACAACATTAAGTAACCATGATGACTTTTGTTTATGATGGATTGAAAAGATGAAGCATAACTTTAATTTTCTGATTTTACGTGCAGAAGGTTTGGAAAAATGTAGTGAAAAGCATAATCTTAATATTTATTCAAAAGCAGGTTTTATCAATGTGCATGCAAAGAAACACAACTAAATAAAACACATTAATGTTAGCACTTAATGCTAACAAAAAACAATACAAGAATGCATATCAAAAAGTGAAGATAACCATCATACTTAGGACATGTGACATTAACCCAGTCTGCTTGCTGGGCTAGTGGTGAAGCTCCTCTTGCAGAAAAAGTCTCAATTCTGGGCAGCATTACCGGAAGATCCTCATATGGAACTGGCACTGCCTAAAAGAGCAAAAAAAAACAAAACAGCAAGTTAGAATATTTCTACAAACCAGCAATTCAAAGATTTAAGTATTATTACCCTAGTATGTACTGGTAATAAGGAGCACGTAGCTTTCCATCTGGATGTCTATAATAAGGGGGGTGTAGCTATCCATATGGATGTCCATAATAAGGGGGGTGTAACTATCCATCTGGATGTCCATAAGAAGTGGATTGCAGCTATCCATCTGAATGTCCATAATAAGTGGGATATAGCTATCCATATGGATGTCCATAATAAGGGGGATGTAGCTATCCATAATAAGGGGGATATAGATATCCATCTGGATGTCCATAATAAGGGGGATGTTGCTATCCATCTGGATGTCCATAATAAGTGGGTTGTAGCTATCCATCTGGATGTTCATAATAAGTGGGTTGTAGCTATCCATCTGGATGTTCATAATAAGAAGGGATGTAGTTATCCATATGGATGTCCATAATAAGAGGGATGTAGCTATCCTTCTGGATGTCCATAATAAGTGGGATGTAGATATCCATCTGGATGTCCATAATAAGAATGATGTAGCTATCCATATGGATGTCCATAATAAGAGGGATGTAGCTATCCTTCTGGATGTCCATAATAAGTGGGTTGTAGCTATCCATCTGGATGTCCATAATAAGAATGATGTAGCTATCCATATGGATGTCCATAATAAGGGGGATGTAGCTATCCATCTGGATGTTTATAATAAGGAAGATATAGCTACCCATCCTGATATCCATAGTATGTGGGTTGTAGCTGTCCATGTGGATGTCCAAAATAAGGGGGATATGGCTATCCATCTGGATGTCCATAATAAGGGGGATGTTGCTATCCATCTGGTTGTCCAAAATAAGGGTGATGTAGCTATCCATCTGGATGTCCATAATAAGTGGGTTGTAGCTATCCATCTGGATGTCCATAATAAAAATGATGTAGCTATCCATATGGATGTCCATAATAAGTGGGTTGTAGCTATCCATCTGGATGTCCATAAAAAGCAAATTTTGTAGTAAATTATGTTTCTCCGAGAATACTTACCCAATCACATTACTTTAGGGATATTAGCCTGCTACCTCGCGAATCCAGCCCTACCAAAAGACGAAAATTCGTCTTTCCTGTCTATGTCATATAGACAAAGGGCAATAACTCTTGCCCCTTACCTCCCCTTGCTACCCGCTAGGTGTCACTTCTTTAGTTTTTTAAGCTGAGCGGTATATAAAACACAAGGATGCTCGCATGGCGGGGTGGTTGGGAGGGTTTCTTAGTAATGTGATTGGGTAAGTATTCTCGGAGAAACATAATTTACTACAAAATTTGCTTTCTCCTTTGAATACGTTCCCCAATCACATTACTTTAGGAGAATAAGTAATAGGAGGAGGGAATGCGGAGCATCCGACCTCCACCCCGGGTATCCTCTAGGGAATGATGGTTGGATTCCCCATGTGAATGATAACTCGGTCTCCTAATTTTCAATCAGCAACACAGCCCAGGGTCACGTGATATGTGACCCCTTTATACGGTTAAGAAGATAGTTATTGAAATCTTCTTACCTACGAAAATTTATCTGCCGAATCCAGCGAAGCTAATAGGCTGTGCTGATTGTTGCACATGGGTCTGGTGGGCGTCTGGGCTGCCCAACACCGGACCTACTAGAATCAATGTTTGCCTCTGCGAGTACAAACTTAAAGATAAAACTGTAGAAGGTTGACTCTGCATGTCAGCCAATAGCTTCTATAATGTGACTGATTTGCGAATCCTCAGAGTACGCCGAGCATATAACCCACTTCAGCCATGAAGCAAGGGCTTGAATGGTGATATCTCATGTCCCAGCTATCACCAGAAGAAAGAGGTGCTTGTATGTGACCTGACTCACCTCTATGCATTGAAATGTGCTAGAGTGCACAAACAGGATCTTACATGGCTGTTGATCCTGACTTATCTATAAAGAAAGCGAGCTAATGACGACTCGTTGATCGCCAATGTATGGTAATCTATTTTGGACTACGAAGCCTGGCTGCGTCAAGAGGACCATCAAACCCTCTGATCGGAACGGAAGAGAGTTCGGGTCACTAGAAAGGACATGTAACTCGCTCACCCTGCATGCTGAAGCTAAGACTATCAAGAAACCCAATTTGTATGATAGTAGCTTTAACTAATCGTGGGTTAAAGACTCAATACTGTCTGAATTGAGTCATGTTAAAACCCAGGACAGATTCCATTTGGAAACAGGGTGAGGGATATAAGTCGATTGAATTTTTAAAGTGTCTAAAAGATCTGACAAATCTTTGTCATGGCTGATAGCACATGTACCAGAATGGCGGAATGTGTCTGATATCATGGAGCGGTAGCATTTGATAATAACTGGAGCCAGCTGTTTCTCCTCGAAAAGCCAGAGAAAAGTTGGCCAGTTGAGGGATTGTGACACTCAGAGGAACAATGTGAATGATATGGTACCAGTCCCTGAAAACATGCCACTTGCCCTCGTAAACCTTCAGAGTAGAGGGCCTTCTTGCTCTCGAGATTCTCTCCGCAATCAAAGATTTAAATTGTTTGTCTTGCAAGGCTGTCTGGACAAGAGCCAAGCTTGAACATAAAGACGGTCCGGACAGGGGTGGAACACCCCTGGCCGCGGTTGCTTGCGAATACTTGTGCTGACTGTAATCTTCCTGGGTAGATCTATCGCCTAGATCGGAGACCCAGGAGTTGTTCCATCTGAGAGGGGCAATCAGAACCATCTGACAGTTCTGACCCCTTAACTTCTGGATTAATTTCAGTAATAAGACCGTGGGAGGGTAGGAGAATGACCACAACCCTTCCCAGCTGATTGATCGAGCATCCACGACTCAAGCTTCTGGGTCTGGAACCTGTGAGATGAAAGGTGGACAACTTGCGATTTCACCTTGTTGCAAAAGATCAATCATCGGACGTCCCCAAAGTGTGTTAATTGAAAGAAAGTCTGATTGATGGAGTGACCATTCTGTGTGAATGACTAGATAGAGTGTCAGCCAAGACATTGAGTCTGCCAAGAATGTGCCGGAATTGTACATTGAGGTGGAGATTGTCAAACCAATGTAGAAACTGCAAGCTCAGATTGCACAGGTCTGGTGATTGGTGTCCCCATGTTTTTAAGGCAAGGCACCACCACAAAGTTGTCTGACATAATGAGGGCAGTTTGTAATAAGAGTTGATCCTGCCTGAAATGAAAGGCGTTGATGACAGCCGTTATTTCTGAAAGGTTGATGTAGAAAGGGCTCACCCCTGGCACCCACGTGCCGCTGACAGTATCGAAGTCCGGCAACAGGTGGGCACCCCAACCGTAGGTACTAGTGGCGGAACATACCGTTATCCCCGCTTGGGGTATCTCCAGAGTAATCCCTGTGGACAGCCCACAGGGGTTGTGCCATTGACTCAAGAATGATCGTATCTCTGGCGTGAGCATGACTGTTTTCTGGGATCGAAGGGACTTGAAAAGGGCGCAATTACGCTAGCAACGTCCTTTGTAAAGGGCGCATAAAAGGACGGCTGAGCGGGATCAAGTCTGCTGCCGCATTGAATAATCCGAGGATCTGCAACTCTCTCGCTAAAATGCGCATCCTGTCGGAAACGGACTCTACGAGTGCAAATATCTGGATGATCGCAAACTCGAGGAAGCCTTACCAGATTCAGATCAGGAGAAACTCCACACCCAGATGGACCAAAAATCCGGATTGGACAGAGATCAGACTTTATCCAGTTCATGAGAAAGCCTATATGATGTAAAGTGATATAAGATCGTTTCTGCCTTTGAGCAGAGTAGAACTTGACAGATGTTTCTGGAGGATGTCGTCCAAATATACTGCCGACGCAATAGATGAAGTCGAGCGGAACAGGGTGACGACGTAATCCATAACCTTGGTACTAACCCAAGGGCTTAAAATTGAGGCCAAAAGGTATGACATGGAACTGATAAACCGAGTCCCGACAAGCACAACGGAGAAATGTCCACTACTCGTGGGATAGGGACGTGAAATGTGCGTCGGTCATATCTAGCCAGCTTATGATGGGGTTTAAGCGACGTGCCCTTCAGACATGCGTCACGACGTATCAGGTCTAGGTTGGCAGAAGCAGTCAGCGCATTGGCCATGGAATGGTGAGCTGCCCTGTTAAGAACCCTAGTTAACCAGGCCCCCGATTCCCAAGCATGTTCATTGCCAGATTTTCCAGCGATCCTGAAAATGGCTAGGGAGGCTAGGTCTAACAGTGAAGACGTAGCGACTACATTTCGAACCAGCTTGGACTTGGCATTGAACACAGTTTTGTCCACTTTATAAGACAATGGAGCAGACATATGGACTGCTGCCATATTTTTATCCAGAGCCGGGACCTCAGTACTGAACGCATCGGAGTGAGTTTTGTACCATCGACCTGAAAACGACGCTGGTACTTGACTTTCAGAAAAGAACGCCTTAGCATTTCCTGGATCCCCTATACGTGTCGACAGACGGTCATTAATTTCCTTAATTTTTGTCGACTGGGGAAGGAGGCGGAAGGATAGAGTCTCTTCCCCCTCATCCAGATCGACCGACGCTCTAACCTTATAGTCGGTTGGCAGCAGGAGGTGGAGGGCATTCTTAAGGGGCCAACACCCTATAAATTCATCGCCAACATCTGTGTCATGGTAGTGATATGTAACCGGTAGTACGGATTGACAGACGGAAACATCACTAGAATCTTCGTCAATCCGATTTGTGCGGATTGCGGTATGATAAAAGTCCCCATGCTGGTACAGCGGTACAGTCGGACGGACTGGTATATGACTAAAATCTCCATACGGTTGGACGACCGGTGCCTGTTGGGCTGGACGGCCGGAGCCAGATGGACGGTCAGTGCCGGCTGGAAGCTTGGCTGGACGACCGGTGCCATTTGGGCTGAACGGTAATTGCCGGATCGACGCCCGGTGCCGGTTAGTACTGGCTGGAAGGTCGGCTGGATGACCGGTGCCATATGGGCTGAACGGTCATTGCCGGATGGACGCCCGGTGCCGGTTGGTGCCGGCTGTAAGGTAATAATAATTACATAATGCTTATGTAGTGCGGGGTATCTCCAGAGTAATCCCTGTGGACAGCCCACAGGGGTTGTGCCATTGACTCAAGAATGATCGTATCTCTGGCGTGAGCATGACTGTTTTCTGGGATCGAAGGGACTTGAAAAGGGCGCAATTACGCTAGCAACGTCCTTTGTAAAGGGCGCATAAAAGGACGGCTGAGCGGGATCAAGTCTGCTGCCGCATTGAATAATCCGAGGATCTGCAACTCTCTCGCTAAAATGCGCATCCTGTCGGAAACGGACTCTACGAGTGCAAATATCTGGATGATCGCAAACTCGAGGAAGCCTTACCAGATTCAGATCAGGAGAAACTCCACACCCAGATGGACCAAAAATCCGGATTGGACAGAGATCAGACTTTATCCAGTTCATGAGAAAGCCTATATGATGTAAAGTGATATAAGATCGTTTCTGCCTTTGAGCAGAGTAGAACTTGACAGATGTTTCTGGAGGATGTCGTCCAAATATACTGCCGACGCAATAGATGAAGTCGAGCGGAACAGGGTGACGACGTAATCCATAACCTTGGTACTAACCCAAGGGCTTAAAATTGAGGCCAAAAGGTATGACATGGAACTGATAAACCGAGTCCCGACAAGCACAACGGAGAAATGTCCGCTACTCGTGGGATAAGGACGTGAAATGTGCGTCGGTCATATCTAGCCAGCTTATGATGGGGTTTAAGCGACGTGCCCTTCAGACATGCGTCACGACGTATCAGGTCTAGGTTGGCAGAAGCAGTCAGCGCATTGGCCATGGAATGGTGAGCTGCCCTGTTAAGAACCCTAGCTAACCAGGCCCCCGATTCCCAAGCATGTTCATTGCCAGATTTTCCAGCGATCCTGAAAATGGCTAGGGAGGCTAGGTCTAACAGTGAAGACGTAGCGACTACATTTCGAACCAGCTTGGACTTGGCATTGAACACAGTTTTGTCCACTTTATAAGACAATGGAGCAGACATATGGACTGCTGCCATATTTTTATCCAGAGCCGGGACCTCAGTACTGAACGCATCGGAGTGAGTTTTGTACCATCGACCTGAAAACGACGCTGGTACTTGACTTTCAGAAAAGAACGCCTTAGCATTTCCTGGATCCCCTATACGTGTCGACAGACGGTCATTAATTTCCTTAATTTTTGTCGACTGGGGAAGGAGGCGGAAGGATAGAGTCTCTTCCCCCTCATCCAGATCGACCGACGCTCTAACCTTATAGTCGGTTGGCAGCAGGAGGTGGAGGGCATTCTTAAGGGGCCAACACCCTATAAATTTCCTCCACTGCGGCTTTGAAGCTGAACTCAGTCCGTTCCATAGTTGGATCTGCATACAGCTGATTTGCCTGCGATTCATCGCACTCACTATGTGCATAATCTTGCTCTGGTAAAGCATCCATATCAGGGTAATGCATACCAGGTGGCATAGATGACTCGATTCCGACATCTCTGATAAAGGCATTCACTCTCCCTTGTGGATGAGCTGTTAGCCTATGGACGGCCGGCAATGCCGAATGAATTGATTGGCATATGTTTGGCCTGAATGACTGCGACGGGCCGGCTATGACCGGCACCGACCGCTCGAATGGTCGGGTTGGATCGAGAGATTCATCGCCAACATCTGTGTCATGGTAGTGATATGTAACCGGTAGTACGGATTGACAGACGGAAACATCACTAGAATCTTCGTCAATCCGATTTGTGCGGATTGCGGTATGATAAAAGTCCCCATGCTGGTACAGCGGTACAGTCGGACGGACTGGTATATGACTAAAATCTCCATACGGTTGGACGACCGGTGCCTGTTGGGCTGGACGGCCGGAGCCAGATGGACGGTCAGTGCCGGCAAGTGTCGGCTGGAAGCTTGGCTGGACGACCGGTGCCATTTGGGCTGAACGGTCATTGCCGGATCGACGCCCGGTGCCGGTTAGTACTGGCTGGAAGGTCGGCTGGATGACCGGTGCCATATGGGCTGAACGGTCATTGCCGGATGGACGCCCGGTGCCGGTTGGTGCCGGCTGTAAGGTAATAATAATTACATAATGCTTATGTAGTGCGGCCAGCACTGCGCGCCCATCTACCATTCGCTCAGAGGGAATGTTGGTTCTGGTACAGCTTGCATATCTGTACAGCATTCCAGGTGACCTAGATGACGCAATTCTGTCATAATTGACACTTTCACTAAATCTCCCTTGTGGAGAAGCCGTGAACATATGGACGGCCGGCACTAACGGCTGATTGAACTGGCGAATGGTCGGCCTGAAAGTCCTGTTCTGGTAAAGCTGCCATATCTGGGTAGCGCATACCAAGTGGCATAGATAACTCAATTCCGTCACCTCTGATAATGTCACTAATTCTCCCTTGCTTTAAAATCACACACGTATTTGACGTGACGGGAGGTGTACACCGGCAATACCGACTGATTTGTCTGGTATATGGTCGGCCGGAATGTCGGCGAAGGTCCGGCTATGACCGGCACCTGCCTCTCGAATGGTCTGATTGGACAGAGATTCATCTATAACATTTCTCTCATGGTAGTGATATGTAACCAGTAGTGTAGATTGACTGACGGGTACATCACTATAATCTCCGTAAATCCGATGTACAGCCGGTGCAGGTTGATGCCGGCTGGAAGACCGGTGCCATTTGGGCTTAACGGTCGTTGCCGGATGGTCGGCCGGTGCCGGTTGATGCCGGCTGGAAGGTCGGCTGGACGACCGGTGCCATTTGGGCTGAACGGTCGTTGCCGGATGGACGGCCGGTGCAGGTTGATGCCGGCTGGAAGGTTGGCTGGACGACCGGTGCCATTTGGGCTGAACGGTCGTTGCCGGGTGGACGGCCGGTGCCGGTTGATGCCGGCTGGAAGGTCGGCTGGACGACCGGTGCCATTTGGGCTGAACGGTCGTTGCCGGGTGGACGGCCGGTGCCTGTTGATGCAAGCTGGAAGGTCGGCTGGCCGTCCGGTGCCATTTGGGCTGAATGGACGGTGCCGGATGGACGGCTAATGCCGGTTGGTGCCTGCTGAAGTGCCGGCTGAACTGACGGTGTCGGCTGGCCGGCCGGCGAAAGTGCATATTAAAATGGATCCAATTGATCCAGCACAGACTCCATGCGTCCGGACTTACAGGCCCGAAAGCCATGCACGGACCTGCGGTGAAATTTACACGCACTGGGCAGCCTAAACCATGTCAACATAATTTCCTCCATTTCCACATTGCCAACACCCATTTTGCCATTCATGCCTTCAATGTCGACTTTGCTACTGAAACGACAAAAGAAGAGAACAAAGCACAAATTAAAAAATTCAGCATATTATTAATTCGATAATACTATAACCGTTACTAACGGAGTAGTCAAATTATTCCGTGCCATGTTAACTCTTAATGACAACACTAGTTATCGCCGTGAGCGTGTTGCAATGGTTCGTTCAAGACGAAGTCTACTGAAACGAAAAAGATGATAAACAAAGCACAATTAGCAATTCAACACGCTATTAAGTCGCTATTACCATAACCGTAACTAACGGAGGAAGCGAAATGATTTAGTGTCGCGTGAACTCGTGACTACAACACGAATTCCGCCATTAAATAGTCGCAACTGGTCGTTCAGAGACTAAGTCTACTGAAACGAAAAAAAAAGATAAACAAAGCACAAATTAACAATTCAGCACGCTATTAAGTCGCTATTCCATAACCGTAACTAACGGAGGAAGCGAAATGATTAAGTGTCGCGTGAACTCGTGACTACAACACGAAGTCCGCCATTAAATAGTCGCAACTTGGTCGTTCAAAGACTTTTTTGAAGTCTACTGAAACGACAAAGCAGGTAAATAAAGCACAAATTATCAATGCAGCACGTTATTAGTCGCTAATATCGTAAACGTTACATACGGAATAAGCGAAATTATTGAGTGCTACATGTATTACATGCTAGTACCGCCATAAGCGTGCTTGACCACGTTGCAACCTGGTCCGAAGTCTAGAAAAGGTGACAAAGTCACTCAAATTGGAAAATATTGTAAAATAATGTATACGACCTGTAGAGGAATGATTATCCAACACAGTAATTCCAAATTTAACTTCGGATGGTCAGAATTTACACTAAGATGGCTTGGATTCATTGGAGGTCTAATTGTACGTGTTTTCGCGTACAGCAAAGCTAAAAAACTAAAGAAGCGACACCTAGCGGGTAGCAAGGGGAGGTAAGGGGCAAGAGTTATTGCCCTTTGTCTATATGACATAGACAGGAAAGACGAATTTTCGTCTTTTGGTAGGGCTGGATTCGCGAGGTAGCAGGCTAATATCCCTAAAGTAATGTGATTGGGGAACGTATTCAAAGGAGAAAGAATGATGTAGCTATCCATATGGATGTCCATAATAAGGGGGATGCAGCTATCCATATGGATATCCATAATATGGTGGATGTAACTATCTACATGGATGTCCACACATTTATATCTAAATAAGAATTTTATATCACTTTCATAATGATTATCATACCCTTTACATCTTTAATGCAATTTAATAATTTAAATGAAGGTGAATTACAAAAGCATTTTTTTTATAAAATTAATTTTAATTATGCTTTCATTACATCTTACTATTTTCTTCTGACCTTGTATAAAATTAATAATATCAGCCTGAATTTCTGCAATTCTGTTAAGTATCAGACTCACATAAATAGGTCCATATTTTCTTGAATTAAAATGTAAGAAGATATAATCAACACTGTTTGATCTGTGCTTCTTTGCGTAATAATCACTCTCATAAAATGTGTCCTACTTAACCAGCACCTGATTGCACTTAATTTCTCGTTTATTTTTCCCAGATCAACTACTTAAAATTATCTTGATTCTGCTGAAAACACTGTATTTTCACCAACTCAATTTATATCAATAATAATAAAGCTTATGTCCTACTTATGGAATTAACAAAACTATGCTCCAAGCACTTCAAAATATTGTGTCTTTTCTACAGCCTAAAATGCCCTCTAATGCTCTGATGTGATTTTGAAACAAAATGTTATGTAAGTGATGAATGTTTAAAATGTCAATTCAAAAATTACAAAAGTTTTGTTTATACCCACACTGCAGACCACAACATCCAAAATGTAAAAACTGTTGTAATAACGAGAATATAATCATGTCATCTACATATCTGTACAAACCAAATTTCACTTATCATCCTGAAGCAGTGATGCCTTAATCAATTTAGAAAGGTGTTTTGACCAGAAAGTTCAATTTAAAAAGATCAAAATCATGTTAAAATTTTTTAAAAACTGATTAATGACCCCAAATATAATCACATCAACTAGATATGAATATAAAAGAGACAAGAAAATTTCATTTCTCTATGTAAAGTGACTATTGCCTAACTGTGTTAATGAAGATTTTTTACCAAAAAGTTTTAAAACTTCTAATAATAATAATCAAATTTAGTCTAATGTCCCAAAAATCAAAACAAATAAAAATATGGATACAGATAAGAATACTGCATGCTTTCTGTACAATCTAGATAACAAGCATCTCAGGATGAAGGATGGATGAACTGAAGAAGAGGGCCGAATTTTGACAGCTCTGCTGCAAACAGTCAAGCCTACACAATTTAGAAGTTTTGAAAAAATGGGACTTGTGAAACTTACCCCACAGGCCTGGCAGTGAATGATTGGAATTGGTGTGCCCCAGTACCTCTGTCTAGAAATCAGCCAATCACTTAGCTTGGAACTAACCATGTGACCACCAACTCTGAGGTCCTATAAAGATAAAAAAAAAATACTGAAACAAGTATACAATATAAATTCACAACTGGGAAGACAAAAATATTACTTGTATAATAAAATTACAATCAATTTAAGTTTCCTAAAACCATTCTTTACAAGCAATTTGTACACACTATTTACAATGTTTCTAATTAATGTCTTTTTCATCTTTCATGATTACTCCATCAAAACACTTGTTATTCTATGTAGAAGACCAGTACCTTTCCTTAGGTCATTACACTCTCCTCTCCTTTAAAGAACAATAACATGTATTATAAATTACTGGAAATAAACTTGTGAATATAATTTTTAAAGTATTTTATGATATTAACAAAATGTATGTCAAATTATTTGAAATTAGGAATATGGATACGCAACCACAGAGCTTTAAATAATCAAAATATGAAACTTAACTTAGGTGTGAGAGACAGATAATGGTAAGACTAAACCACTGAAATGATAAAACACAAAAAAATGATGTTAATGACCATATTAATCAATCTTCTTGTCAAGTGTCACATTTAAATAAAATGAGATCAAGTTATCTTGACAAAAAAAATTCAACCTACCCTGGCATATTTTGCAATTGCCTCCACACCCTCTTTCCTTGAAAGTCCTGTAAACTGCAAAAACAAAAAGAATAGAACTAAAAACAAATACTGTATATCAGAAGATAAATGTACAAGTCAAATCTTGGTGGATTTATTTCAGACACCATTTGTACACAAATATCTTTCATGTAATAAGCTGAAAAACAAATTATTTTTTTAACAGAACATTTCAACATGCTGTCTGTAAATTGCTGGAAACAAATGTCATTTCTTGCAAATAAAATTGAAAAAGTGGCTCAAATACATTTTACAGTTGCTTATGGGCCTTCCTGATCATCTTGGAAGCTAATTTTCCTCTATCAAATCAATATAAAAAAGAAAGAAAAAAAACACAAATAGATCTGCAGATACAAGAAAAATATTTTCACTATTTTCTGTTACACCCTGAATATGTGGTGGAAAAAAAAAACATGTCATGAAATATCATTGCATGTATATTGTAGCAATAGCATTTAAAGAGAAAGCAAATTTTATTCTAAATTTTCAAGAAAGCTTTCCCGAACACAATAATATTAGAAATATAAGCCTGCTACCTTCTGAATCAAGCCCTATTTTTAAAATATGAAAATTTAACTTTTATGCTGACATCACCAACAGCAATAATGCTTGCCCATTACCTCCACTTGCCATCACTAAGTTTTATGCCAGTTTTTAAGCTTAGCAAACTACCAATAAGAACACTCATATCATAGTGGTTGGGAGGGTTTCGAGTAATGTGATTGGGTAAAGCATTCTTGGAGAAACACAATGTGCTGTAGGAACAATAACCCATTCTCATACTTACAGCAATACATGTTATAGTCACTTGATGCATGACCGCTCTATCAGGTTAAGAAGACTACTTAAATCTTCTTATTGTCAAAATTCAACAGCAAAGCTAAGAGACTATGTTGGTTTAAATAGGTCTGATGTTTGTCTGGGTCACAGCCTCAGCAAACAACATGAGTTAGAATTTATCTCTGCAAAGCTAAATCCCTGAGATAAAAACTTGAAACAATTGCATACCAACCAACTGCTTTTAAGATATCTCAGATTAAAGCATAATGTTCAAACAAGAGTCTCACAGGGGTCATTCTATTTTTAGCTGAAATACACTTGAGGCAACTTTGATGTTTTGAGACATCAGAGTACCTCAATCATATAAACTACATAAACAATAAGGCTTAAGAGGTGATACCCTGTTTTCCAATCTTAAGTTACCAAAACTTACCTCTGTGTACTACAAGTAGTGCTTGAGGGTACAGGCAGAATATTGCATGGATGCCGCTCTCATCTTATCTACAGATTACTTGCCAACTGATGGTAACCAGTCTAAAGGCCATGAAGTCTAGCTGTTTTGTGAGGAACATAGAACCATCCAATCTGATGAAAGATAGACTGTACTGACAGAAAGGGCAAGCAACTCACTCACCTACCAAGCTAAGGAAATTAGGAAACAAGTTCTGTTTGATACTAGTTTCAGCTTTTTTAGAGCTGAACCATGTTAGGACCCAGGACAGATTCCATTTTGTAAACAGCATGAAAAATGTCGGTCTATTTATATGAAAACTGGCTACTTGGTCTAAAAGATATTTATAATGACCAATATTTCTGGTGCCTGGGAGTGTAAGATATCATCGAAAAGAAGCCTTTAATGGTAATGGTACCAACATTTTCTCATTTTAGAACCAGAGAAAAATGTCAGCCAGTTGTGGGATTGAGGCACTCAAATAGACAATGGTACTGACTATACACTATCCACTGAAAACACCCCCCTTTCCATCATAAGCCTTGAGATTAAAAAGCCTTCTTGCTCAAGTGATTCTCCCTACAACTGAAATCTGTATTTATACCTTCACAAGACTGTTCTGACATGAGCAACATTTGAAGGAGAATATGGTCCAGGCAGGGCTGAAGCAACTGTAACCTTGGTTGTTTGAGAAAGTTCAGTTTGGCTGTAATAAGATCAATTGCTACAATACGCAACCCAAGGAGTTGCAAGAATTCTCTTGCTGAATCCATGTCCTATTGAAAACTGAATTTACAAGTTCAACAATCCATAGGATGCAGAGATGAGTGTGGTCTACAAAACTGAGATTGGTTATAAACTCCATATGCATGCACAAAACACTTGGATGGGTGAAGGGCAGACTTCTCATAGTTCATTAGAAAACCAAGTTTTCTTACAGGGGATATCTTCTAGCCTTAAGGAGAATAGCTCTTACCATATGCTTTTGACAGAGACATTGCCAAGGACATTGAGGATATTCACTGGAATATGATGAAAATGCAATCCATAATTTGATTAAGACCTAGGATTTGATATTTAGACTGTACAGAGGACTTGAAATTAAAGAAGCTTTCATGACACTAGGCAGATATTGATATGAAAGTAGGCATCTCTGAGACTGAAACTGATTGCAAACTCGTCCCACTGGATGGAGTTTGCCATCTCCATCTTGAACTTTTTGCAGAAGAATGACTTCAATGAAGCAACTCGGATCTATGACTGGCCTCAACTTGCTGTTCAGATTTTTTATCTGAAACCACTGTGAAAAAGAGCCAAGAAAATGTTCATTCTCCACCACCATCAGTTTCTGAATCAGCAGCTGTATCTCCTACTGGAGAAAAATGGTCCTTCTCCAGCTCCAATGGCACATCCATTAGAAGGGGAGAGAAAAAAATGGGGGGGGGGTAGTGGAAAAAATGAAATTGGAAGGTCTAAAAAATGACTTGGGTCACAGATCTATTTTGTAGAAATAGATTGATCCAAAATAAGCAGAACTGCAGAGTCTGGCACCCACCAATATGCTGTCTATGAACAGTGGGGGTATAAAAGCAGAATTGGAAAGCAGAAGGCTTGGTGGTAAAAAAAACTTCTTTTCTTAACTCCACAGCAAAACTACCTTCAAGACTTGTTTGGCTGTTGTCTGCTGGCATAAGGTTAAGATCTGAACAACCTTTGAAGTGCAAAGGATCCCTTTAGCCTGACTTGCCTGTCATCTCTCTATCATGGCAGAGATGGTAGGTTTCTAGCCAAGGATACAAGGGGACTGGGAAATTGGAGGAGTGGTACCTATGCTGCCAACCTCTGAATTCCTTCAATTTTGTTAATAATTCACTAAATAACACCCATTATGAATAGTGTGTGCAAACTTGAAAGCCATACTGTCTATGTGTTCTAAATTGACCAAATCCAAGAAAGTGATAACTGCCAAGAAATATCCTCTAGCTTCAAAAATATGTATACTGCCTGCTTATCAATAGTATTAAAAAAAAATCCAAAATTTTGAATAAATGACTTGAATATGACACAGTGGTGGCAAGGGGAGATAATTGGCAAGAGTTAAATGATATAGGCAAAAAAGACAAATTTTCTTCTCTTAGTTGGGAGGTAGGCCGACATTCCTAATGTAAAGTGACTGGGGAATTTATTCAAAGGAAAAATACGTGCCACCAATGGGGCCATATGGTGCTAATAAACCACTGCAGCTCATCAGTAGAATGTGATTCTAAAATTGCAAAAGATTATATTACTCAAACACTATCTCAAGCATCATCCAAGATGCTACAAGGCATGAAAATAATTGCCAGTCTTAATTCTAGTAGAGCTAGCAAAACAAAAAAAAAACAATCCTCACCTGGTGAGAGTTTATCAGGTTCCCATCCTCAGAGAGTATGTTTATCCATTTTATTCCTAACATATCAGCAACCTTCCTGTCCAACTCGCTAATGGAAGGGACACCTGTAATAAGATACAAAAGCATGAACTAGAAGCAAATGTACTCACAGGACACAACTGCAATGCTCATTGCTGAAAGGTTTCTTAACACTGGAAAACATTCTTCAGATCATAGCACAGGTATGTATATTTGCAGGTAGTGATCACCATGATTAATCCAAATGTCCACACTGTCCAATTTTACAGGTTCCATATTTTGAAACCTTTTAATAACTGTCAGTAGTATGTTAAGTTCTAGACATGAAGTTGTTTTTAAGCTAAAGAAAGGAAAATAAAATAATGTTTTATCCATACCCAAGATAAGCACCATGAATGGTACATTAGATACATGTCTGATTAGTAATCCCCTATGTAGGCTTCTTCCACACTCCAAATGCATGTCATCCAGAAAGTTTGGTCAGGGTCTGTGATACAGAACTAATGGTTTGGAATGAAAACCTTTTATCTTCTTTTAGTCATGTGACCACTAACCATTTGACCTCAATGTACATATGATTATTCATTTTCAAAGAAGAAAATTCTAGTTAATATGCGGAAACCATCTTTTTCTTTCAGTAGCAATGACTGAGCTTTGAACTTTTGACCCCAAAATCTTCATTACCCCAAGGGCAAACCATCCAAAATGTCTGGTCACTGTAGGTGGTGGGCAAAACTAGTTATTGTGAGGAAATGAAATTTGTAGTACTGTAGATGGCTGGCTGGATAAAACCATGAGACTGATTATATAAGAGTTCCTCCAAGCTTTTATTATCTATAAATTTACCAAGTTTTATTTTGCCACTTTGTCAACTCTAAACAATTCTAGTTGTGACTTCAAAGTGGAAAGTACCAAAACTATATTTCCTTTCCTTGAAGAAAACATACAATTTTTGGGACTCAGGCCAATTAGTTTTAGTCCCATTACCATTGCTTTGTCACCCTTACCAAAAAAGACTCAGTCGGAATGATTCATTTAGCGCAACTAAACGTGTGTGTGTGTGTGTGTGTGTGTGCATGAATACAAATAACAAGACATTAGCATTCTTACTTGTGAAGGAAAATGTAAAACATTATCATGAACATGTTATTTATTTGCAAACAAGGGTATATTGCAACCTAGTTTATCAAGCCAACTTCTGACCAGCACAAATGTATACAACACAAATACTAATTTTCTGAACAAAAATATTTGGGACAAATTATAAGTGACATTATCAAGCCAATAATTCTGATATTTCTGACAGTGATTAATGTCTAATAAATGATGGTAATGCCAAGTAACAATCTATCAACAGATATTACATGTGACAAATTGACAAGCATCTATTTTCAAGAACTCTGAAAAATTCATTACTTTAACAAAGAAAAGTTCCCAAAATTAGAAATACATGAACAGTTATTAAATTAATTTTTTTTTCTCAAATATGTTATCTTACCTGGGTGGGTGTTATTAAACTCATCAAACTCTGTTGTCTTTGATACAATAATTGGTAATGTCTCCTTAGTCAACGGATGTTCCACCTGAAGATCATGCAGTACAAAATCTGAAAGGAGAGATTCAACTGACATGTCATCACCTTGACTTCTCCTTAACATGGCATTTCAATTCACACAATCCTCACTTAAGTTTCAAGCATATACTAAAAAATTTCTTAAGACAGGACAACTATTTTAGTATTTTGTCATATCACATAAAGGATGTACCAATATGTGGGGGCATCAAATGGCTCAGATTTGAAAGCTCGTGCAAGATTTTAATGTGTCACAAAAGTGACTCGCACCTGTTGGGTACAAGGACTGGTCTATATTTCACTGGAATCAGCACAATCTAGGTGTGTGGAATCATCTGGCATGAGATAAATCATTAAGTGGGTGTCTGTCTCAATAAAAATTTATTGAAAAGGAAGAATAAAATTTACCATATTTTTTTCTCTATTTGTTGGGATGACTATCAAAACACATAATTACTTCATAATGTGTCTAAAAACAGCAACAAAAAATAAATCACCCCAGCAACAAATTGACATCAAAGTTAATGTAACAAAAAGCCAATTTTCCAATCAAAATTTACAGTATATTATTTGCCAAATTGAAATTGTTGAATTCGAATTTGATATATAATAATAATAATAATAATAATAATAATAATAATAATAATAATAATAATAATAATAATAATAAAAATAATGACTTTGTATATCGCCTAATCTTTCGAAGCTCTAAGCGCTTTATATCCATCCATGAGTACATAGAGCTGTACATGTATTAGAGTAATCACTATACTTACGCCATATTAATAATCTTCCACTTTCTAATCATGAAAATGTATTATACAAATATGGTCATATTAATGTGTAAAAATATATGAGAACTATACTAAATAATATTTCAAAATTAATTACAATATATAAGGTATTTAGGACAGAAAATCGTATGCAGTGATACAGGTATGACCATAAATAATAAGCAACAGGACTAACAGGCTGCTTAGGGACTTCTACAAAAACAACCACAATCAACTGGCAATGATTAACATGTTAAGCTTTCTTTTAAAAAAACAGCACCTAAAAAGTGCATTTTTCATTTCTTATTTTTATTTAAAGCTTGTTTGTTAAGTAAAAAACTGGTTATTTTAGTAAAATGACAACTACTATAATCCTCTTTACAAAATACCAACAAGTCAAAACCATGACTCTTACAGCTGACTAACAGCAAATTCATTTGGACTCCCATATAATGCTGTCTATTGTGTCAATAATGCCAGTTATAAACTACATCAAGCTTTTTTTTAAAAATGATGGAGTAATTGTCCAAGAAAAATTGATGAAAAAAAAAGTAATATTAAATAAGATAATTCATCTACTGAAATCTTCCTGATAATTTTATCTTTCTGATAATTTTATGCATTCACTATCATGCACAGTTTTTATCCCCATGCCAGGTTTATGTTTTAGACTGATGATGAAACATGGTGTCTTTTATCAACTGATCTGTCATGAAATAAATTGGGGTAAATTTTTAATGACAAATGACACATAGGAGTCAAAATCAGTTACTAATATGTTCACGATCACAATGAAACTTGTATCATTAAAATAATTGGACCAACAAAACAAAACTCTAGTGTAGATCTGTGGTCAGAAAAAAATTTCTTTCTTCCCTCCTTATCTGTCCATGAGAGGTATGTTAAAATGATACACAAAAATAATGTATCCACCATATCAGGGGTCTTAAACTCAAAGTACCCTCATAGCAGCATGATGACATTTTTGATGGCCCAAAGGGCTACACCATCTGTAATCTCTCATGACTCCTTGTGACACCAATCATTTTGTGGGCCACAGGATAAGGCTTGGCAGGCTGCATGCAGCCCAGTGACTACGTGTTTGAGACCCCCTTCACTATACTGTCTGAATGTTCTACTAACTTTATCACCAAATATGTTAGATAACTAACACAAAAAAAAGAAAAAAAGAAATCCATGGATTCTCCAAGGCCTGTTGACAGATTGCATCGAAAGTTAAAACTGATGATATCCAGTATACAGAGAGCCAGTTACTGGGTTAAGGGGAGATAATCTGTAAGAGCTATTTTCCTTGTTAATTTGATTTGGTAATATCTTTGGTGGTGGAGAAAGTTATTCTAATGTACTGTGATAAGGTAATATATTTGATGGAGCAATATGCAGCTATAAGATTACATACAGAATAGCATATATGTACAATTATTATGCACAAATTACTCACCTGAACTCTGTTCCTTATTTGACACCTGCAAACAGATATGAATAACATACATATAAAACATCTTGCTTCATAATAGTTAAACAAGAGTCCCTAAAAGGGGCTGATGCTCTACTGACAGTTACTTCTTTTTAACTAATGAATGTTGAAACCGTTTGGTGGCTATACTGGCTGTAAGATTGCCACCATCTTCAATTAGGAGCAACAAGGCAAAATAACAAGTCTTTTTGTGAAAACCCTATGTTGATATAACCATCCAATTGGGAGAAGTAGCAGTACATGATTTTCAAGGTGGCCATCATAGTGACCATATTTGATTTTAAGATCGGCATGTTTAGGGCCAACCAGACACCACAAGAAGTAATTTTGTGAAAATCTCATTTTAAAGTCATATCGCTACGATGCCTGCTGTGTGGAAGTTTTTAGTGATGTCTAGCACTAGGGCATCATGCTGTAGAAATGAGGCACGATGTCCCACCCAATCACATTATCCTGACAACAGGCTGACCAATCCTAAAATTAACTTGTTAATGCTATTGCCCAAGCGTGGCAGCTGCTAGTACCATATTTATAAGTCTTTGGTATGATTCGACTGGGGTTTAATCCCATGACCTCCCACATCTGAGGCAGATGCTCTAACCACTAGGACACCAGAAAAGTCTACCTCATTTTGAGATATGACCATTCCCTATGAAGAGTAATAATAATGTGATTTTCAAAATGGATGTTATGAGGGCCATATTTTATACCAGAATAGAACCATTTCCATTTAGGACTAACAAGACTGCTTAATTGGTCATACTGGACACTGGATTGTCACCATTATTATTAAGAATTAACCAGACATCATAAGTAGTCTTTCAGTTTAACTCCCATGCCAATATGACCACCAGTTCAGAAGAAGTATGATTTTAAAATGTCTGAGTTGACAATAGAAGTTGGACCACAATTTTGGTTAAGAAACAACTAGACCTTCAGATGAATGTGTTTTAATTTCAGTTTAAATTTTAATTTTAATTTTATTTTAGGTTTGGTTGCAATGCTTCCAGTAAGTCGAGAAAATTTCTACTAAAAGACAAGAGATGCCAGATGTTGGATGAAAGGCCATCACACAAGACCTTCTAGTTTATGAGCAGCAAAGCTAAAAATCTGAAACTAAAGGTGCACTGAAATCTAATTTCTTTATTTTATTTTGATAAAAGAACAAGATTTAACAACTATTTTTTAATTTCATTTTGTCTGGGGAGCCATATTAGCCCAACTGCTCAAGTGATGGACTCATATTGGATTTTAGATCAGCACCATTGTTATACAAGACCAACAGCAGTCATATAAAATCTTGTAATGAAAAGTCCATGTCAATAAAACCATCTATTAAGAAACCATCACAAAAATGATAACAATACTTTCAAAATGGCTACCATGGCTGCCATAAAAGATGCCCAAGAAGCACAATTTGTTTTAGGATCACACAGTGGGATGAACATATCTGTAAAGACTGGTGGCAATCCTACTGAAAGTTTAGAGTAGTAAAGCAAACTTGTAGTAACAAGCAGACAAAATATGCTAGATGATCGCTGAAATGCCATGGCAGAGCCAAAAAATCAGAACTGAATGTGAAATAATATCTAAAATCTAACTTTTCTCCCAGCTGCCACAACACTGGACTCATAATATATGGGTTGTGCTGTCTGGGTGTGCCCATGAAAAAAAGAACAGTGCCCATTTTCTAAGCATTGGATTACACATGCAGTATTTAAAATGCTGTCAAAACTGATGAACCAAGAATCAACTTTATTTTCTGAGTCAATCTATTGTTTTTAATGGAAATTACTGAAATGAATTTTAAAAACTACACTATTCTTTCCAAGTCAATTGATTGCTTTCAGTTGAAACTCTTGAGACAAATTACAACAAATGAACTAACCATAGTATCTGAGTCAATCAAATGCTTTCAGTGGAAATGTTTGAGATGAATTACAACAAGAGCAAATCTTTCAGTACTTACCTTGGAAGAGACATCAGGTGAGTTTAAACGATGGTCCTGAGTCACTGCTATGTGAGACACTCCAAAAGCCATCTCAGGATGAGCAAGAAACACTGACAGTGGGTCAGCACAGTAGCCCCCATTATGCTGCCAGAAAGAATGAGTTTTATATTTTATATACTTTAATGATAAACTAAACCAGGGGTCTCAAACACATGGCCTGTGGGCCGCATGCAGCCTGTCAAGCTGTATCCTGAAGCCCACAAAATGATTTACATTACAAGATGTCATAAGAGATAACAACAGTGTTATGGCCCTTGGGCTATTGAAAATACCCTCATGCGGCACTCTGGGTGGATTGAGTTTGATACCCCTGCTGTAGACGACATGAAAATTTTCACAAGTATGCAATATTTGCAAATTTGCTGAGCAATGTTTAAACAAGTTATATTAAAAGAGGTGCAGTTCCCAACCACAATTTTAAAGCACCTAATGAATTTTTGTCATGGTCCTCATCTATTTTGTTGGTTAAGCAAGAAGCCCAAGTGAGTCCAATATTGCTCACCTGGCTGACATAATAGTTGACTGCTTCAATGAGCAGATTGACGCAATATTATAAAAACTGATTTCTTAAACTGACAATTATATTTGGAAGTGTTTCGAGAGATAGTCATTTAAGGGGTTCATTTTTTAATAGAAACAAGAAGTACAAATATAAACTTCATATAATATGCAAGTAATGGCATTATATATATTACATGGCATAAAATAATGTACATGTTATGACATATAAGTGACAAATGTTTCATACATTTAAACATGGAAATATTAACTGTCAAACTCTCTTTCACCAAATATATCACAACAACCTCCATATATTTAATAATATCAGCTGTGGCAAAGTTTAAGAAATAATTATTGGCAAATAAATATACAACTTTGACAAGGTTTTACAAGAAATAATCTTATTGGAGAAAAATAATTGCTTGTAACAAATATCTCACATAGTGTAAAAAAAATTATTAATTATGATATTGCATGTAGTTTCTACCAGCTTTCTCTTACAAAATATTTATATTTGATACTTTTCTTCTGCTTTAAATGACATTATTTATTCTAATCCCTGAGTTGTGTTACCTTAATAATTTACATAAATTGTTGTATTCAAATTTACAAATTTTGTACAAATTTATTTTATATATAAAATTGTTACATCAATCCTTTGATTCTCAGTAGTCAATCTCATGCTTTAATTTGAAGACAGAAAGTAACTATTTTGAAGGCATATACAAATTGTCTTAATCTGAGAACTATTGCTCATGATAAGATTCACTAGACATCTTTATGCTTCAACTCTTCTAACTTAGTTTACCTCACAAATCCAGATGTCCCAGATTAAACACTTTTAAATATAAAACTAAAAGTTATCTGCCCATTTATGAGGCAGTCGGACAGAGCATTCTCCCCTTGGTATTGGGATTGACACCCTCTCAAGAATATTTCATTTACTACAAGAATGGAAGATATTCTTTCTATATGAATCTAACTTCAGGTAGGCTGGGAGGGTGTATGTGCATTATGATTAGGTATGTATTCTGGATGAAACAGTAGCTCCCCTAAGGTATTATGACTGGGTAACATATTCAAAGAAGATATAAGCATATATCCTATGTTACATAGAGTAAATGTAATTAGATGCATGGTATCCAGAGCAGTAACAAGCTAAATCAATCAGATAGAAAATCTCTTAAGATGCACAAATCTGATAACTACATTATATCTGACAGATACATTACATCAGACAGATACATTATATCTGACAAATATGTTACATCTGACAAATATTATATCTGACAGATACAATGTATCTCAGAGATACATTACATCTGACAGATTTCTAGATAGTTAAAAATTTGCCCTGTTAAACAAAACTGAACATGAAGTAGTTTTAAAAAATTAATAAATGTTGACAATCAAGTTTGAAAATAAATATCTAATTTATTAGAAGTATAGGAAAATTTTACAAATTAAAAAGTTTTATAGGATCTTATAAGAGCATTAAAGATTAACAGATCAGCAAAGTTTGACTTTGGAGAAAACCAAGTATTTTTACATCTTTGCTAAATATCAATAACAAGGAATGCCAGTGCCAACACAAATACCAGGTGACTGCACTGGCTCTATCCATCCTACACAGTTACTAAATGGACTCTCACCAGTATCCTGAAATCTAATCTAATTCCAGTACACTCCCTTATCCAGTTCCTCTGGAGCAGAATGATATCCTTCCACAGCTCAGGGTTTACAGTGTCCAGACCTTCATATAGTGGCTGGAAAATCAGACATAAATTGCTCATGATATTGTTGGAAAAATCAGCAGAATTTCTCTTTCAGAAAAGTACAGTTTTGGTTAGCATTATGCTGGGTATTTTTAGTGCATCAACACACTACCAATGGAGCTCATGGTAATAAAATGTCATATGTCATCTCCAGGATTTATTTATGAGCCTCTTACACTGATCTTGGTCTTGATTCATTATCTACATCAAGTTAATTTTGATGAATTTTAGGTTTAGTGAGGATTTAGCAGTAATATTTAGTCTTAAGCTTTGCAGAGAAAAAGTGGAACTTGTAACTGTCAAATTTGTTTGAATGGTATAAATTAAGTTTATTCACGTCTTTTTGATTTCAATAAATTGTGGCCGGGCACCTTTGCTTAGAAGAAAAAATATTAATTTATTGTCAAGTCTGTATCTTTTGAATGATTTCCAAGACAATTTATTCAATACTGAGGCAGCCTGGAGTATAGTTAATAGGTAATATATAGGTAATATATCTTGCTGCTCATTTTGGGATTTTTTTTCTTCAATTTAGTGATAATTAAAGCAGTTCCTGAAAGTATCAACTTTTGTGAAAGTCTAATTTTAGACTACTCTTTTAGTATCTGCTTCCACAAATTCACCTTACAGTTGTGCTTTGAGTGAAAGAAAAAAAAAACAAGACTTGTGAACTAATTATAATTCTATAAAATCATACAGATTTTATATTTGACATTATGTGTCAAACTTATGCACCAAATATAGATATGTGTATAACACTTAGGATGTCACATTTACAAAACAATTCCATTTAAATGTAATTATTGAATCATTTAAGTATTAGAGCTTGGGGTGCACGATAATATCAATTACCGGTATATTGTGGTATTAAAACGACGATATAATAATCGCTAAATAACTTTCCTATATCAATATAGTGTGATATTGACATAAATTTGTATGAAAAGTAGCAAATGAACTCTATTATTATTATAAATAATTATTAGCCATATTTCACTACTTATAATAGTTTCTGATTGACAATGACATATGAATTCCATACCTTTACCTCTGTTAATAAGCTTCAGTAACATTTCTGTTTCGTTTCCTGAGCAGTTGCAGCATTTGTAATCAGAAGTTACATGTATGTGAAGTGTCCTCCTTTTAAAGCTTTAACTTCTTTATGTCAACAAATAAGCACCTTGCTGACACTGATGACTTACTGACATTGACCTTGAACTACAAGTATTTCAAGCATGGCTGAGTATGACATGGTGCAAAATTCAAAAGCATGGTCTGCCATATGGACTCATTTTGCATTAAAAAAGATTAAAAGGGATGGGAAAATTGTTGAGGCAATTGCTGTGTGCTGACTATGTGATGCTCATGTTAGGCTTTCTGGTGGAACCACTAATCTAGCATACCACATGAACAAGCAGCATCCCAGGAAATACAGTAATGAAAAGATGACAGACAACAGATCATCGATCCCTGCTAATGCAAGTTCATCATGTGGAGATCTTTCTAAAGCGAAAACATCACAATTAATCCAAAGAACCTTACCAGGGCTCATTGGTGCAAAATACCACTCACATTCTTCTCATGCTTTACATATAACTGAAAAGGTGTGCAGATTTATAATAAAGGACACTCATCCATACCAAATAATAGATTTGCCAGGGTTTAGAGACCTTTTACATACACTTGACCCCCGATATAATGTTCCAGGTAGAAAGCAGTTTGCAGAGGTGATCATTCCTCAAAAATCTGCTCATCTCAAGGCACTGGCAACAGAAGACCTACAAAATGGTGAGAAAGTTGCATTGACAACAAATAGTTGGACGTCGAGGTCAACTGAATCATATCTGACAGAAACATTAATAAAAATTGGAAGTTGATAAGCTATGTTCTTCAGATTTGGCCCATGTATGAAGGGCACACCAGTGAGAATATAGCTGTTGTGATTCATGAGGCCCTCAGAAAATGGGAAATACTGTCTATCCCCATACCATCTATTGTATCTGATAATGCATCAAACATGGACAAGGCAGGGACTCTTTTAGGATCCAATCTTCACATCAAGTATTATGCACAGACAATTTAGCTGCACAAAACTGTCTCAAGATCAGATCCATTGAAAATCTCCTTTGCAGAATTCATCTAATAGTTGGATTCTTCCACCAAAGTACAACTGCAGCATCTAAACTGAGAAGCCAAGCTGAATTGCTGTGTCTACCAGATCATAAGCTTATGGCTGATGTGCCCACTAGATGAAACAGTGCTTTTGACATTATTTCAAACTTTCTTGAAATGCGGTGTGCAGTAATTGCCGTTTTGAGATCCAAATATCTTGCTAAAATAAAAGAGAAAGATTTCAACACATTGTCAGATGATGATATTTGCCTGACAGATGAGCTAATGGTTTGTCTAGAACCTCTTAAATTGGCGACAACCAACCTTTTTATAGTGTCAGTTCCAACCATTTCTGTTATCATGCCTCTTCATCACAAACTAATTGACAGCATTTTCCAACATAGCGATGATAATTCTCAGGTAATAGCTCAGATGAAAAAGGCTGTGGTTGATGATCTTCAGGATAGATAGACTCATCAAAAAGAAACTCACCATTGCTGATGCCTTGGATCCACATTTTAAAGCCTTACATTTCCTCAGCGATGCAGGAAGGAATCAAATCTTTACCAAAATTTTGCTGAGTGCATCAAAAATCACTGTTAGAGTGAAGGCTGAACATGACACTGATCACTCACCTGTGGGAGGTCAGAAATGCCACCTTTACCTCAGCTAACCGAGCAATTATGTGTGTCTGCCAATTCTGCTGCTAAGGATGCTCAGCCAGTTTGAAAGAAGCTCAAATCAGGCATTGGTCAGAGTGATATAATAAAGGTACCTGATGTTCTGGCATGCAAGAACTTCTTGATGATGTCTCAATAATTGGTGTTAAGACTTCAAAACACACAAATGGAAGAACTAAAAGAAGAGCTTAAGAACAATAGACTGTTTCAGTCAATTCCCTTGGATTCAAAACCTCTTCAATGGTGAAAAAATTACTAGCAGAGGTTTCCTAGATTAGCTAAGCTTGCCAAATCCTTATTGTGCATCCCAGCAACAAGTGTCCCTTCTAAGAGGATGTTCTCCACTTCTGGAGATAAAGTAAATGTACAATGTTCAGCCCTAAAACAAAATCATGTTGATACTCTTATCTTCTTAAAATAATATGAAGTAAGTTCCATCATGTGACTTTTATGTTCTGTTTTGTTTTTTATGGTTAAATGCCGTTTTTCAGCACATGATAGGCCATACATGGTGGCCAGTATTAATGGTGAAGGAAGAACCCATAAAACCGTGGAAAGAACCACTGACCCACAAGAAGCTACTGGCAAGCTTTCTCACATACCCACATTGTCCGAATCTGAGGAGACTAGAACCCATGCAGACAGAGATGAGATGGCTGTGATCCATAACAGACAGCGCTTTAGACCACTCAGCCACTTGGGGCCACCCCATGTGACTTTTAAGGCAGTTCAGTTTAAACTACATGGGATAAAGTGACAACATGAGACCAATCTGCAGTTTTATGCATTTTATGTTTATCAAAAAGTAAACCACAAACTGTTAACTGTTCAAACAGAAGAATTAAATTGTAACTCTTTATTTATGTGTTAGATTACAACTACTGTACTGCATTTGATACATTTTCTCTACTGTATTTTAATTATATAATTAAATACTTTTAAGTAATATTTTACAGTTTGCATTCATTTTATTTCTATAAATTAACAGTATTCTGGTATTCTTTCTTAAATCAATATATTGCAACAATATTGCAACATTTTGATTAATATTGTGATATATCGCAATATGATCTTTAATTCAATACCTACCCCTAATTAGAGTAATAAGTCTGTATTCTGGAATACACTTCCAGCGCTGCAGACTAAATGTGGACTCATGGATTTATTGCAATATTTTGTTCCACATCCCCCAATTTTTAACCCTATGCATCCATGTATGACAATTTCTAGTGAGGTTTAAGTGTAATTATAAGTGGCAAAAAGCATAATCTATGCATACAAAGTGTAATCTATATATAATATGCCATAATTACAGGAAACAATGAAAAATGAACATTAATTTTTTATACTAATCTGGATTCACAGTTGGTTAAAATTTTTGCTACATCCATGTGGATTGGAATCAGAATACAAGCACAATACAAACAGATAAATTATTTATATACAAAACTCACCCAAACTAGTCTACATGTCTAACTTTCACTGAATAATAAATCAAGTCACAGAAATTCTGCAATGAGCATAATGATGTGTTCAATCTCAATGCTGTATTATGTCTCTCTAATTCTTGCAAATTTGTAATGTGCTAATGATTTGTCATTTTTCTGATCCAACATGTTCTGAAGATTAGAACAAAAATCTCTCTCTTCTAACATTTTTCAGTCTTGTAACATCCATGAGTCACATTAATAAAGCTCATTTTGCTTAACATTTCTTTAAGCATTGACTTGTTTGATACCTAACTGTATATCAAAATATAATGAATATCTTACACAAGTTTTCAAATTGAAGAAACCCATCTGATTTCTTGGAAATCTGTCATGTAGTGTTGCAATAAATAGGAAAAGAGAAAAGTACATGTAGGTCTATGAAAAATGTACTATTACAGTTTTACACTATACTCACACTGTGAGCTAGACTTCTTTTTATTACCTCATGTTCATCTGTTAAATGCACAAAGAGTAAATATACAGGCATTCATAGGACATAATTAGGTGAAAAAATGTATAATTAAACCAAAAGCATTATCATTGGCATGCATGTGCACCCCAACGAGCATGTTCTTTTCCAGAAAATATATAACAAATACACCTAAAACTTCTCATTAGTGAACAGGTCACTTTTAAGTGATTTTAAAATGCAATAAATACTCCCCAAGTTGTAGATCAAAACAAAGCCAACATGTAATTAGATTCTCATAAAAGTACTTGCAGGTTCTGATGTGATGGTCAATTGACTCTTGTTTTGTTTTCATAGAAGAGAATATATTGTGAATTTCACATAGCAAGACATTTCATTGGTGTATATTATTTTCTCTGTTACCAACTGTTAGTGCAAGCATTTACCAGAATTTTTCATTGATTACTACTTTACCAAACTTTATTTACAGTGTACTGACTGTTTTTCCAATAAAACCCCCAAAAATATGTGATATCTTATTAAAACTTACTAATTTCATGATATGGATTCTATCGTAATAGGCATTAACCACCATTTTTTATGATAAAATGAGCAATGTATCAAAGTTTAATTTACCAAGTCTTTATTGCAATTTTTTCATGTTCAATGCATTTTAAAATATATTTTCTTTGAAAAACAACGGGATCCATGCCAAACACCACATTATGAGCAGGTTCGCAAGTTACTGAAGCATTAGTTAACAAGGTAGTGGTGTAATTTATTGATCTGGCAAAGCTGGCTGAATCAGCTGGGATGGGATAGTCAGCAAGCTTCACTGGTTAGACTGCTGTCTCAATATGTGATGAACCAGCATTATGGATGCAGTCTGGCTGGTTGTATGGCCAAACAGACAGTCAGCTGGCTTGGACAATCCAAGCAGTAAAGTCAGCATAAGGCACTGTCACTGATGGCAAAGATGAAAATGATTGAAAAATAAACCCATATCCACTGTTTCTGAACAGCTAGATGGTTCAGTAGACAGCAGAGACTGTAAATATATTACTGTGGTCAGCTTGCTTGCCAGATGGCAGGATGGATTGGTTGACAGTTGGAAAGGTAATAAAATCACCATAAGAATGATGATGGCAGGATGAATCCCATTTGCCCAATTTTGTTGCATTTATCATCTCCAGGCAGCAAGTTGTACTTAGATTTGTATGACATAGCTTTGTCTTATTCACTTCTTAATGCTCTTCTTGACAGAACTTTATGAATCATATTGATCAACCTAAATTTTAGATCTCTGTTGGCATCCATCTGCAATATGTCCTCCATAAGGTGCAATTATGCAAGTGGACGTTGTGTCATTCCTGCATCCACAGCTAAACTAGACCAGTCACAGAGAGAGAAATAACATAAAGACAGAATGAATAGCTGATGGATTGACTGATGGATGGATGTACAGTAAAACCTGTTTTGAGAGACTGACCATTCTACCCATAAAAAGCACGCTCTCAAAGCAGGTTTGTACAAATGGACCAGTTTCCTGTCTCAATTTGGTGGTGATATACGAGATTTAAAGGCAATTGTTTATTATTTAGAATATGAGCTTATGGTGTGGTTGTCTGTGTGTGTTTCGGTGACAGTGTACAGTGAATAATAAGGTCTTGGTGATGATCTGGAAGTGAAATTTGTGTTCCATTGCACACTTGTTTGTTTCCAGTCCAGCCTTTCAAAAAATTATTAGGAACCTGTGACAAGAACTTCACCGTGAAATCATCTTTCAAGGTATTTAGATTAACATATGATTTGTATTGATTGTCACACACTGGACCGCTCCTGTGGCCTAGTGGTTAATGCGTCCGCTGCGGAAGCCGAGTCGAGTCATACCAAAGACTTATAAAAATGGTACTAACAGCTGCCTCACTTGGCGCTCAGCATTACGAGGTTAGTGTTAGAACTGGTCAGCCTGGTGTCAGGATAATGTGATTGGGTGGGACATCATGCTACATGTCTGCGGCATTATGCACCAGTGTTAGACATCACTAAACACTGCCCCACTGCAGACATCGTAGCGATATGACTGAAAAATTGTTAAAGCTATGTTAAAAATCCTAATCACACACACACACACACACATTGGAAAGTTCAGTAATGAGAAACAAATGTTGAGAATATATATTAAAATTAATTGTGTTCTATGTCCATATGATGACATGATGCAATATCTGGTTTCCTCCACAGAAGAGTGTTAAATTACTGGGGTAATTAAAACATTTGGTTTCAGCCATAGAAGAACCCCAAATTACAGTGGGAATTAAAAATATGGTTTCCTCCATACAAAAGTGCCAAATTACATTGTGTTAAAACACAGATTTTTTAAAGTGCCAAATTACATTGTGTTAAAACACAGATTTTTTTACTGTGCTCATTTCAGCTTGTAAATAATTTTAAAAAATGGAACAATGATACCACAATCAGTTTATTAATAATGAAATTAATGTATTTCCATGAAATATGACTAACAATGTATTCTTAGTTACAAGCATAAAGTTACAAATACTATAGTGATACAAAATCAGTTTTCACTGACTGCTACAGTGGCCTAAGTGTCAACCTAAGATGCAGGTTGCAGGTTCAAATGCAGGACAAGTCATATCAAAGACTCATAAAAAAGCAGCTGCTTTGCTTGGCACTCAGCATTAAGAGGTTAGTGTTAGGACTGGCCAGCCTGGTGTCAGGACAATGTGACTGAGTCGGACATGATGCTACATGTCTGTAGCATGATGCCCCAGTACTAGACATGACTATAAACTGCCATACTGCAGATATACTAATGATATGACTGGAACTTTGTTAAAGCTACATTAAAAATCCAAATCACACACACACACAAAAACACACAAGAAATAACTCTGTGACTGGAAAGAAGAATACCTTTGCATAGGCTGTTGTGCGGATGTACCATTGTCGTAGGTAACGCTTTTCAACCTTGGCACCTGACCTCCAGGATCGACCATCCTCATCAATCTGCTCCTCTGCCAGAACTGTCTGGTCCTGGGGATCCCAGTTCACCTGTGCCTAAAATGGAACACATACATTACAAAAAGTTGGATATGCAAGACAATAACATATAAAGAGTCCTGTTCATAAAATACTCTTTCAAGACGGTCCAATCAAAACACTACATAATTTTTGCACTGATATCTAACAAAAATCCAGTTACATCTGTCACTTATCAAAAAGATACCTGTAAAATGTGAAAAGAAGACCCTAATTGGTGTCCCAAACAGGACACTAATTTTCAGCCCAAAACTTTCCATATCCAACTCACACTCATTTTATCATGTATTTACATGCTGATGTTGGCATATTCTTTAAGCCAGATTTCAACATTTATGCAAAAATGATAGCAATTATTCACTTGCAGGGTAAACATCCTAACTGTAGCAGTAGGCATTTACTGGGTAAACATCCTAACTGTAGCAGTAGGCATTTACAGGGTAAACATCCTAAATGTAGCTGTAGGCATTTACAGGGTAAACATCCTAACTGTAGCAGTAGGCATTTACAGGATAAACATTCTTTCTTTAACAGTAGGCATTTACAGGGTAAACATCCTAACTGTAGCAGTAGGCATTTACAGGGTAAACATCCTAACTGTAGCAGTAGGCATTTACAGGATAAACATTCTTTCTTTAACAGTAGGCATTTACAGGGTAAACATCCTAACTGTAGCAGTAGGCATTTACAGGATAAACATTCTTTCTTTAACAGTAGGCATTTACAGGGTAAACATCCTAACTGTAGCAGTAGGCATTTACAGGATAAACATTCTTTCTTTAACAGTAGGCATTTACAGGGTAAACATCCTAACTGTAGCAGTAGGCATTTACAGGGTAAACATCCTAACTGTAGCAGCAGGCATTAGGGATGCTTCCTTGAAAATGCATAAACGTTAACATCAATGATGTCTTGACATAGATGTATTTTGTTTCTTAATTTTAACAGCACACTTAACACATTACTGGCTATAATATACAAAAGGTAAGTGAGCTAAGTGCCTTTCCCAATGACAGAATAAGGCATCCAACTTTGGCTGGTCTGAGTGGGGATCATACCAATGAGCCTTGGATTATGAGCTCAACACTCAATGAGTGAGCTACCCTGACTCCAAACAGAGAAATACATATTGCTACTAAATGTTTTATTACTCTTGTTGGTTTTATCAAATGTGAAATGCTAGAAATTGTACTGTACTATTTTGAACGTCTTTACCTCTTTTTGGTAGGCTAGCCCTGCTTCATGCATCTTGAGGAAAATGTACTGTGTCCATTTGTAGTAGCTAGGGTCACAAGTCATCACCTCCTGGAAAACATGATCTGTGTTATTTAAGACTTGTAAAGTACCATATATACTCACTTATGAGTCCAAATGCAAACTTTACAGACCTGGATCTGCCATCACATAATTTGCTGACAGATCTGGGTCTGACCATTTTGTTAGGAGTAATCAGTATAACAAACAATGCTGACCATGATCTGCAGGTGCATTATGCTATGGCAGATCAGGATCGTTGTTGTTTGTAGTTTGACTTGACTTATAAGTGAGTATAAATGGTATCATGCCTTGTATTAATCAATCATTTGAACTAAACCTTCATTGCTGTTAAACCTGTACTAGTTTGTATCCTTTTACTTAGTGAAAAAATACTGCACTGCCAAATTCATTGCAATGGATTCAGACACAAGTTCTCATAGCTTTTATTTTATTCTGTTAATCAAAATTTAGGTGCATCTGCTGTCTTTTTTATAAATACTCATGGTGCCATCTATATCAAGAAAAGTATCCACCAAACAAAATGACACACAAACAGTGCCAGAAAAATGTCCTGAGCACAAAACTCAACAAGAATGGATAGCAGAACAATAAATTCCCTACCACAATTGTGTTGAGGCATAAGAATGTCTTCAACTAGCAAATCTCTCACATCTGGTTTTATTGGTATGATCTTTTATGACTAGTCACATTGTATCTTTGACTACATGATAATGATTCTATAGCACCTGTTGTCACATGGTACATTTGACAATTTGAGAATGATCCTTTAGCACATGTTGATACATACTACATTTGTCTATATGAGAATGATCCTTTAGAACTTGTTGACACATACTACATTTGGCTATATGGACAAGATCCTTTAGAAAGCATTTCTTTACTCCCAAACTCATTACAGTTGCCTTTCAAAAAACACAATTTTCAGTAATCTTTAAAAAAATATATATAAACAAAGAAATACTACTTCAAAATTAGCCAGTAACATGCATCATGTATAAATGATAAATAGTTCTGCTTAGAGCTCATGTGAAACTAAAAATGGCACACTTGATACAGTATACTGTCACAGAAGCAAATAAATCATGCTGTTGTCGGTTTAACACCATTGCTCAGCACAAGATAGGCTATAAATGGTGGCCAGTATTATTGGTGGAAGAAGAATCCAGAGAAAAGCCTGGTAAGAACTGCCAACCCACACAAAGCCACTGGCAAGCTTTCTCACATGCCCACACTGATCATACCAAAACCTCAAAACCATGCAGACTGAGATGAGATGGCAGTGATTAATAGTTAGCGAGTGAGACCACTGGACCAACTGGGGGCCACAAGGAGAGCAATTAAAAGGTAAAGAGGTCAAGTTTAAACACAACCAACAGTCACATATTATCTAATATGCTGGCTATAGCTAAGGGTGATATGTTAAGTCCAATGAAGACTGCTGTGGGGAGCCCAATCTGCTAATTTGCATAGGTAAAATTCAATAAGTAAAACAACCCAATTCATTTTTAAGTTACAGGTAAATCTTCATCAAGAACAAATATTATTAAACGTCACTGCCTTGAATGATGATTTTAAGCCCTCATTATTAAAGATTATTGGCAAGTTTATGGACAGCAGCAACATGTCTTTGAAGTCAGATTTTACTCCATATATAAAAAGCAAAGCTAAATTATTTCAGTTCTTCGAATGATGTTCAAGTATGATTCAAAGCAGCAATGCACAGTAAAAGTAAATTTAAAAGTTTTACTTGTGAAGCAGGGTGGAGCATTTAATTATTTACAAACAACATATTGGCAAAAGACATTCTGGAATGTACAATGTCCATCAAAATTGGAGCACCATCTGTAAAATAGTGGACACATTGAATTGATTATTCAAATTAGTTCTCTTTATTATAATTTGTTACCCTAATCTTGTTAAAATACTGACTAATAATTTATTCATATTTTTCAGGATGAGTATAGCGTGAAATCGACTTAATGACAGCCAATAAGCATATTCATGTTTGTACTCTTGATTGGTGTGATAATGCATTAACACCAGTGCTGGAGAGAGGTGTCTGTTACTGCTGTATTATATTTTAAACCGCCATTAAACATCAAAATGTTATTTTCCTTACTCCACTACCCCTTCCATCCATTAAATGATAAGTCCAATTAGGCATATATTTTGTCACTTAATGGATTTTAACAACATAAACTTGGCGTCTTTATTTGATGTCAGTGTGGTTGTGAGTGTTTGTACATGTGTGTATATGTATGGTGATGATATCTGACAATGATAATTATACCAACCATTTTTTTAAATATTTTATGTATATTAAAATGCTTTGAAGAAAAAAAACTGATTGCTGTTTTTATTCAGATTTGAATATTTATTTTCAATTGAACATCACTTTTTTAGTTAAATAAACTGATCCCTTGCCTTGGAACCTCAAGTGCATTTTGAGTCTTGAAAAAGCCCTGACAATGTCTGAGAATATAGCAGGTACAAACAAAAAAAAATGTGTTGTATTTTTTAAATGTTTGCGTTGTGATTCTATGGGTTGCTTGCAAATAATTTGTATGTGTGGTGATAACATTTGACAATGCTAAGTCTACAAAGTATTTTTTGTTAGTAAGTATATTTAATGCTAAAAAGAAAACATACATGTTACTTTGTTTTATTCGGATATGAAATTTCAATCATTTACTATAATGAAGAAAGCTTCTTCTCAGTTATATGATGCAGCCCTTTGGGGTAAATGTCATGACCTCCTTGAGACCTCAAAATCACTTTCTGAGTCTCAAAAGTAAAAAAAAACATCGTTGACATATAAAGTGAAAACTGGCATTTCTGGGTATAATGGTAAATATATCTAAGGGGAGTTAACCAGTAAGAGTTGCTTCCCTTTCACTTTATGATGGGATATTTTTTGTTTCTTACGGGATTTGGATGCAGCAGAGAAAACTATCCAATGTAAATATGATTAAATAATGTATTTGACAGAGAAAAAGCAGCTTTAATACAATATGATTAAATAATGTATATGACAGAGAAAAAGCAGCTTTAATACAAAATACCTTTCTAAATTCATCACTTTCTGAAGTCACATTTACATCATACATATTTTATGTCATTTCTGAATAGCAAATTGTAAACGGATTTAAAATGATTTAAAATCTTCCTTGAGATAGGATACTGAAGAAACCAACTGAGAAACTATTTATACATTCTTAGAAATGAAAGTATAAAACTTTTGACACATCAGCAATAGATTTTACTCATCCTTTCCTTGATCATCACAAAAATAACCTTTGACCTGCTCACCTAGGCAATGATGTGATTTTCAACCGCTTCTGGTGAACTTAGATATTAATGACAACAAAAACTATTCAGGCTCAAGATATACACTGTAGCCATATTCAATGTCTTTAGGAACAACATAACAATGAATAGATGGATGGTTTGATAAGTGGATGGATGGTTCGGATAATAGACAGACTAAGAAATACTGGTATTCATTTTTCACAAGCAAGACAACAATTATTCCTAGTAACTTACCCTGTCCCAGTCAAAACTGAAGCACATTTCATCCATCTGTTGCCTCATGCTGGCTATGTTTCTGCAATTACAACAAGAGTGCTAAGTTGGTTTGGTATCACTCACCTGGCATACACTGGTTAAAAAGGCATACATATTAATGAGGCACATTGGACTGTAAGATACTGATGTCACGATAATTTCCATTTAATTGAAACAAAACAATGATATCTGATGTGTTGTTAAACTGTGTTTCAAATCAAGTAACTTCACCGGGACTAGATTCTGCAATGTCATCATTTGTATATATGTGAAACATGTTCATGGGCATAAAGTTGCTTATCTATCTATCTATCTATCTATCTATCTATCTATATATATATATATATATATATATATATATATATATATATATATATATATATATATATATATATATCTATATATATATATATATATATATATATATATATATATATATATATATATATATATATATATATATATATATATATATTATAGTTATAGATTTACTCAGATAATAGAGCTACCCCAGACAAAATTATAATGGAATGTGTCTCAAAAAAATTTACCACTAATAATAATAATAATGAGGACTTCGTATAGCGCCTAATCTTTAGTAGCTCAAAGCACTGCGCTTTACAACATCTATAATGATATGACTACACACACAAAAAAACACACCATAAAATTAGAAAACATAAAAACATGCTGAAAATAATTTAAGGTAGGAAACATTATAAGGCCTTTAAGTTTGTTCTTGCAGTCAAAAAAGTGAGTTTTTAGATCACTCTTGAATGGGATCACTGTGTCTTTGTGTCTTCTTTCAATAGGCAATTCATTAAACCTGGCTGGGCCATGGTATGCATAACAAGTTGTCCATATGACATTGTTTTCATAGTGGGAATAATGAGTATACGATTGTCAGAAGAGGAGCATAAGTATCTTGCTGGTGTTTGATGAGTTCAATAAAAACTAAATAGGCGATTCTGAAGATAAAGTTTTAAATTAGTTTACAGCAAGAAGTCATCAAAGAAAGAATCCATTAAAATTTGATTGAAACAGTCTCATGTTCCAGAGAAGGGGTAAGAAAAACAATGTTTTCCAGTCTGACTGTTAAAGAATCCATACCAATGCAAGGGGAGTCACCCAATGTTTGATAAAGAATGTCTACAGAAACATTCATACCAAGTTTGAGCCAAACTGGACCTATGGATTGTTAAGAAGAAGTTGAAAACAATAATGTTTATGCACAATGAATGGTGGGTGATAAATACTGGACAATAAATACTGGACACAGGGTCAGACTATGAGCTCACTTGATCACTCTCCATCACAGGTCCAAAATATTGACCAACTACCTCTCTAAACTGTGGTATGACATGGTATTATTTCCTTGCCAAAAATTGTATCAAATGAAGAAATATGAGGGAGATGCTATAATAGGTACATGTAAGCATCAATTCCATTAGTCTTCTTACAACGTTTTTCCTTTCCACCTATTTCATTAGGCGCAAAAATCCAAATTATTATTTGCATGTATATTTTTACATCCTTAAGAGATTGTGCTCTTGGGGGAAACAAATCCAATTGAATGACTATCTGTGCTGGAACAATCCATTTGTAATATGCTCAGATGAAAATATTCAACTGGTTGTATACAACATCTATTTACATGTCTGTATCACTTGCCTGTATGTCCATTTGTCTGGCAATTCCCCTCGATCAATGGCAGCATTCTCAGCAGGCAAACCAAAGGCATCCCATCCCATAGGATGTATCACCTGCCAAATAGTAATCAATTCCTCAATGCAATAATCAATACAACACCAAGCATATACCTGGAGCAATGCTTCAGAAGTGAAAATAAATTTTACTGCAAATCATATTTACAATATCAGTACAACAAATAAATGTTGTGAATAAGTAGTTAAATGTTTGTGACATCAAAGTATCGATCTGTACTGCTAAGAGTGTGAATACAGTTTTCCCAAATGTAGTCATCCCAATGAATTTGCTAAAATGCCATGACCATAAAAATCATTTCTAGTAAATTATGTTTCTCCATGAATACTCACTCACTCAACCACATAAATAATTCTCATGTAAATAACCTTAATATAAAAACCTAAGACACCTGAATGGGGGTAAAAAGTTTATTTTCCGAACATTCTAAGTTGTAAACAAGGTCAGGTTTTCTTTCACTAAAATTTTAGAAAAGAACATCAACCAGGAATTCACAAGGGGAAAACCAATGTCCTGAACTTGAATCCAAATATATATGTTTACATACAAGCAATAATTATCTTAAAACATAACTTTCAATAATAGACAAAAATTAGCTAAATAATGTTATTTACAAAATGATCCTTTTAATCGATAATTATGGACAAACACCAACACAAAAAAAATTAAATATACATAACATAAGGCATAACTAATGTGTGTCATCCTGGCTTCAAACATAGTAAACAAATTTAACAGTAATGATAAAATAACTGAAACAAAACAGATAAATTAACACCTCAGTGTCTTAATAATTCAACAAAACAACACCCATCAGTAGCAAAGTCAGCAAACAAGGACAGTTGCATGAAACCTTTAATCACAATAGAAATGAACTGTAGTATTGTACCATGCAACCTTTTTTGTAAAAAGGGTGTAGTATCTATCCAGACAAGTCTAGGTATAGCAGTATGTATACAAACAAAACTGTAGTTTTGAGATAAAACTAAGCCAATATAATGTGTAATATATAGGTCACAATGATTGTCTAGTTTGATTATTATAGCATGTGCTTGACAAAACAAACCTTCAAAAGCAAAATTACCCAAAGTTAGTGAATCAAAAAACCTAAAATTATGCAGATAGTGTATAGTGTACGTCAGACTGCTAGAGGCAGGAACTACAAAATATGTGATCCAAGCTCTTGCTATGGATGTAAGAATAAGGGCTAACTGAGGTCATGCATTAGTATAAGCTTATTTTATGCACAGACAAAAGCTGACTCTGGGAGTAGTAAATTAGCTCTTCTTGAACGTTCTTGCTGTGAGCTAAAACAATTTGGTTCCCCCCTACTTTATGATAAAAAGTTCCACAACTCTTCATATTCTCACCTGCTTTCCTCTCAGTCTGTGATAACGAGCCATTACATCACTGATGGTGTACACACGGACATGACCCATGTGTAGCTGACCACTGGGGTATGGAAACATCGATAGAACATAAAACTTTTCTCGATCACCAGCCTAAAATGTAGTAAGTAAATCTTGATCTAAATTCACTGGCAAAATTTAAAGTGATCAAATGTCTATCATGGAAATGTTTATGATCCATTTGACTTAAACTGCATTATTGACTCAGAGATTCTGTACACAAATAATAGACCAGCTTTAAATGATACTATAACACTCTAGTATTATATGGTCACTGAACAAATCTTGTTAATGGATTGTTTTTGATGATTTAATATCTGAATCAAGTTATATTCTGCATTTTTAACCTTTATCATTGCATTCTGTTATGACCATAATAAGGCATACTGATGTCAAGTGTCAAATGCACACAACATCATTGACCAAAATATCCAAAAATTAATTACTTTTCTGTATTTTCCAATAAATGGTGTATATGTATTACTGAAAATTATCAATTTTCCTGAATAATATTTGGAAAATTAATATCTTAAGTATCTGGGTAGGTAAACTAGGCTGCCTAATAATGACAATAAAGAACACTTGCATAATCCTGTTTTGATGTTCTTTTACAAATAAATAAGTTAGTTACATTTCTAGTCATTTTTTCTTTTTGTTTGTAAAACTATGACAGATTGATCATCATGTGTTCTTTTACAAATAAAGAAGTTACATTTCTGGTCACTTTTTCTTTTTGTTTGTAAAACTATGACAGATTGCTCATCATGTGTTCTTTTACAAATAAATAAGTTAGTTACATTTCTAGTCATTTTTTCTTTTTGTTTGTAAAACTATGACAGATTGCTCATCATGTGTTCTTTTACAAATAAATAAGTTAGTTACATTTCTAGTCATTTTTTCTTTTTGTTTGTAAAACAATGACAGATTGATCATCATGTGTTCTTTTACAAATAAAGAAGTTAGTTACATTTCTGGTCATTTTTTTCTTAGTGTTTGTAAAACTATGACGGATTGCTCATCATGTGTTCTTTTACAAATAAATAAGTTAGTTACATTTCTAGTCATTTTTTCTTTTTGTTTGTAAAACTATGACAGATTGCTCATCATGTGTTCTTTTACAAATAAAGAAGTTAGTTACATTTCTGGTACTTTTTCTTTTTGTTTGTAAAACTATGACAGATTGCTCATCATGAGTTCTTTTACAAATAAATAAGTTAGTTACATTTCTAGTCATTTTTTCTTTTTGTTTGTAAAACTATGAGAGATTGCTCGTCATTTGTTCTTTTACAAATAAAGAAGTTAGTTACATTTCTGGTATTTTTTCTTTTTGTTTGTAAAACTATGACAGATTGCTCATCATTTGTTCTTTTACAAATAAATAAGTTAGTTACATTTCTAGTCATTTTTTCTTTTTGTTTGTAAAACTATGACAGATTGATCATCATGTGTTCTTTTACAAATAAAGAAGTTAGTTACATTTCTGGTCATTTTTTCTTTTTGTTTGTAAAACTATGACAGATTGCTCATCATGTGTTCTTTTACAAATAAATAAGTTAGTTACATTTCTAGTCATTTTTTCTTTTTGTTTGTAAAACTATGACAGATTGCTCATCATGTGTTCTTTTACAAATAAAGAAGTTAGTTACAATTCTAGTCATTTTTTCTTTTTGTTTGTAAAACAATGACAGATTGATCATCATGTGTTCTTTTACAAATAAAGAAGTTAGTTACATTTCTGGTCATTTTTTCTTAGTGTTTGTAAAACTATGACGGATTGCTCATCATGTGTTCTTTTACAAATAAAGAAGTTAGTTACATTTCTGGTACTTTTTCTTTTTGTTTGTAAAACTATGACAGATTGCTCATCATGAGTTCTTTTACAAATAAAGAAGTTAGTTACATTTCTGGTATTTTTTCTTTTTGTTTGTAAAACTATGACAGATTGCTCATCATGAGTTCTTTTACAAATAAAGAAGTTAGTTACATTTCTGGTATTTTTTCTTTTTGTTTGTAAAACTATGACAGATTGCTCATCATGTGTTCTTTTACAAATAAATAAGTTAGTTACATTTCTAGTCATTTTTTTCTTTTTGTTTGTAAAACTATGACAGATTGATCATCATGTGTTCTTTTACAAATAAAAAAGTTAGTTACATTTCTGGTCATTTTTTCTTTTTGTTTGTAAAACTATGACAGATTGCTCATCATGAGTTCTTTTACAAATAAATAAGTTAGTTACATTTCTAGTCATTTTTTCTTTTTGTTTGTAAAACTATGACATATTGCTCATCATGTATTCTGTTAAAAATAAAGAAGTTAGTTACATTTCTGGTATTTTCTCTTTTTGTTTGTAAAACTATGACAGATTGCTCATCATGTACAAATAGTGCCATTGCCATTGTGGAAACATAGTCTATGACCCAGTTTTAATGGAAATATTATTTAATAACATAAAGATGGTCTTGACAACCAAATGTGACACCAAAATATGTATACTCCAATTCATATTATCTTACTTCTGAAAATCTGGGAGATAACCCATATTTCCTTAAAAATGGTTTGATGTGATCTCATCACCAAAATTCTATTGTGGCAATCATTGTTCTAAATATGCAATGGAGCAAAATCACTTTGACTTGTTCAGGATTTAAAATCTGGAATGCCATTATCTGAACTCCAATTAATAGGTATGAAGACCAAACAGACTACATCTAGAAAATGATCCATGGGAGAAAGTAGTTTTGAATAGGAGTGAAACAACAGTAACTTATGTCAGAGATGTTTACTACTTTATGAGAAAAAAATGTTTGAATGTGTTTTTCGATTTTTAACATAGCTTTAATAATTTGAGTCATACTGCTATTATGTCTGCAGTGTGTCAGTGTATAGTAATGTCTAGCAAGCGGGCATCAAGTCATGTGACATAATGTCTCACCCAGTCCAGGGTTCATACTGAACTATGAATGATAAATTCAAAGACTTTTCCCAAACTTTCAAAGACCACAAACAGAGATTTCCAAGACCTATTTTTGCTAACATTGTGTATACAGGTTATATGAGAAAACAACGAATACCAAAATGAAATACTACAATATTGTTTACCGATTAAAGTCAAACTATAATTAATTTCCTAAATTGCATTATAATGATCTGGAATAGGTTAACATTCGTTGTTTTTTTCAGAAATATGTAACATACGTGTCAGATTTAATACAAAATAAATTGTTCTCTTAACAGATATCAGCACTGCTTTAAATGCATTATTATATTTGATTTTTTTTTCCTTCTTCAATCATTTTGGAAAGAGAGCCGCCACTGTCATCTTTTCCTCTGCTCTTCTCCTAAGAACATTTGACTCTGTAACAAGCACAATGAGTCCTTTTAACTCTGTCTCTTCTGCTTTCTGTAAAGAGGAAGCATGTAGACTGGCAATGTCAGCTTCAAGACGCAGCTTTTTGGCTTAAAGTTCTTCCACTTTATCCAAGGCTAACTCCTGTTTCTTTTCCTTTTGGTTTTTTAATTATGTCTTGCAGAGGAGGCATGTCATTATTTCATTGCTAATGATGATTTCCAAAGGTACACCTGCTTTTCTCATTGTGTCAATGATTAGCCTTTGAGCTCTGAGGCTTTCTCTGCTGAAGTTCTCCACAGATGCCTGTTTGTTGACAGAAAATCCTCTCTCCACTGTTACCTGCCCATGTGACAACAACAACATTTTCTGGAGAACATTCCAAAGTTCCACATATTCCTTTCTTTTGGAAAGGACAGAATAAAACACTTCATCAAGGCTGTCATCTGTTCTACTGAAGCATGTCAAGGGATGATTGTCCGATTGGATAACTTAGGGGTACAAACAAACGGGGATGTATAGTCAGACTAGAGATACACAAATCAATTTCGTCAATGTGATTTTTTTAAATAATTTTTTTTTTATAGCATTGGGGAAAAAGTCGAGGGTCGGCAATGAGAAACGGGGACATGCCGTCAACTGGAAACACATTTTTTAATTCTTTTTTTATTATTTGCCTAATCAGATGACTTGACTTCCTACAGTTAAAGCTTCACAGCACACATTAACGCCATTTAAAAAATTTTTTTTACTCGCAAATTAAGAACAACAACTCTTGCTTAACTATACTATAGTGTACGCATGCGCACTTTAAAACTGTTTATCCATGAATTGAATTTTATTACAATGGATGTTTCTATATTAAACCAAGGAACATTATTATGTAGAACAAAATTTTGAAAATGATTTTTGTCCCGCAAACATGTTAAATAAACCGACAGTATGAGTAAATTTAAATGGGCCCTCTTCTGCCATATCTCCCAAATCATCAAACTAAACAATATCTTATTTTATACCTGAAAAGTATTTTGCCCAAAACTACCAATAGCTTATACTTCTGCATCATTGTTGCACTAAATGAACAGTAGGGAGTTACTAATTTGCAACTTATCTTTGGCATGACTTGTAAAGGAAAGGCTCCTTCTCCCACTGAAGCCAAGTTGATCGTCTTAATTTTACACAATGTACAAAACGCCTTTCGTTTACATAATTTATCTTTTTGCAGCCATTCCTTGTATTTCTCTTGTTCAAGCCAGATAGCGTTGAAAGAGCAAAGACCTGGCATTTTTAAACACTGAAGATGTAAATCGACTAAACAAATTTTGAATCCTCGAGCGTGTTACTTTCTACGTAGAGTGAATTAGTATAATGAACATTTTGATTGGCCATAGCTGATGGACTCGTCCAATCAAATTGAACGATTCATCAAAAGAAAGAAGCCAGGAAAACCAGCTACATATGAAGCTAACGACCTTAGGCAATTTTATTTGTGACTTTCTTTGATGAAGTGTTTAGCCGTCTTGCTTTGATGAAGAGTGCATGTGCGATTGAAGTCGCCACCGAGGCCAACTTTGGATGGTCAAACAAAGCCTCTTTGTCTTTGCGGCGGCAATTAAACTGAATGGGTCATCAAACGAAAGAAACCAGGATAACTAGATTACATTCGAATCGAACAACCTCGGATAATTTCATTTGTGATTCTGTAAAGAAATTTTAAATTTTGGGGTTTATTTCAATTTTCAAAGACTATTAAAGACCTCAGGGTAATATGCTCGATTTTCCCAAACTTTCAAGGCCTTGAAAATGCTACCTCATTTTTCCCAAACTCTCAAAGACCTTCAAAGACCGTATGAATCCTGCAGTCCAATTATCCTGACACCAGGCTGACCTGTCCTAACATTAACCTCTTAATGTTGTGGTCCAAGTGAGGCAGCTGCAAGTCTTTGGTATGGCTTGGCTGAGTTATAAAAAAAAGTAAACCCAGTTTATGGGAAAGGGGAAAACAAAGATTATAATCTACATACATATTAAAATACTTTGTACTGGTGACAAGAGTTCTCCATCTCATTTGAATGCTTTCCAGCCAAACATATATAAAAAGGCTGCAACCACTTGTCAGCTTGATGTGGTAACTATTGAAGGATGCAACCATAGGTCAGCTTGATGAAACAATGATAACTTAAGATTTTACAGGTACAATTATTTCTGCCAAATATTAAATATTAAGGAATGATTCTTCTTTACCATTACCTTTAACATGCTTGCATCTTGCTTGTTTAGAAATATGCTTGATCACAAGTCACAGAAAAATGTCAGGTGTTTCATTACCATGTATTGACAACACCTTCAATTGTTGCTAGACTTCTTCCCTACCCCAAGGGCAAGCCATTTACAACATTTTGTCAAGGAAGATAACAGAGAACTCAAGTTATTCTGCAGAAATGAAACTGGCAACAGTAGGATGGAAGGACTGACAGAAAGACAACATATACATGTTACCTTACTGTGGGAACATACAAAATGAGTCATCTAATTTTAACTTCAAAACTTCTACTCTATTTCATTTTGATAACCCTGATTTTATCAAATATATTACAGATATAACTTTTCATCAATATTACATAGAGTATGTATGAAAATAATCCTCAAAGACCCAAAATTGTAGTCTTTCAATGTTCTATCTATATAAAAAAATGAATTTCAAATAAAATTATATTAATCTTGAATTAAATCAATGTACTGTAATTGAATATGTCCTTTGACTAACCTTTGTAGGTGATGTTGTAGAAGTACAGCTTGTGATCTTTGGCCTCCAATACTCTTCAATTTCTTTTTTAACTTTGGTATTTAAGCCATTCTCCTGTGACAAAAACAAATTCAAATATTAAAAATACACTGGAACAATTTCATATGAAATTATTTTTGGGGGGGAGATGATAAATCAACAGCATATATCATTAATTGTATGGGCGTTGTATTGCATCAATTTAAAGATACTGCAAGCATTGATCCTTCTGTGAGAACACGAAAACTATCCATGAATTTAATTACCACTAAAACTGACTCTTTTCAGCAAACAGCAAAAATTCATACCAACAATAATAAATGAATTCACACCAATATGAATGAAAATTGTTGAGATAAATCAAGACATGGGACACCCAGAAAGAGTGCTTCATTACAACACAATTTTAGATATACAGCTCTCCCTCAATATAAATTGGTAGTTGACAACCATCACCAGTTACACACTATCAGGCACAACAGAGTCTTCCCAATGATGGTCACAGCAATAATCTGTAATTAGAAAAAAATGGGAGGTCCAACCAAATCAGTAACACATATGTGAAAGTACATGTATGTCACCTACAGACTTCTTAAACTGCAAGGTGTTCCAAGCAATAAATCCCACTCAAATGAGAGAAGTGACAATCGGAAATCCACATACCTGTGTCAATATTTTGATGCAGATTCATGTAAAGATTAGGTGCTATACAAAGTCCTTTATTATTACATATACAGCCATAACTTGAGTTATACAAACACAACTTGATGTCTCAAAGGGTAAGCAACATTTTTTCAATGGGTTGCTGGTAACCATTTATCCACATAAAAACTTCAGACAATCCTTAATTGTCAAATTTCATCACATTATGGGTTTGATCATTAGCCTAAGCTGTATCTTGATACAAATACACGTTTTTGTGCATTGCAGCCATGTTGGGTACTTTATTGACTTGTAAACTGTCCATGAAGAAAACTGTCTGAAATCGAGTTTGTGGAGAGTGTGAGAAACAAGCAATGATGTGGTTTCAAACTGTATAAACTACAACAACAGTATTCTATGGTCATTGAATAGATTAGCACATAACCTCACTATATTAATGTTCACCATACTCCCATCATGTCAAACTGCATTGATGGTGGTACCCTAATGGGTTAACATCACTATGTGATCAGCTCCCAAAAAAACTTGCAGACATCTCTGTCAAACCTTAATATATGACTATGGGGAATAATACAGGAAAACTAATCGAGCTCAATGAAGTTTTAATGAATGAGTGGCTTCACTGACAATTTTACCTACCATTGCTGGCGATGTTACTTTCAACTGAAGAGCAACTGTTTATGGTGGTAACTGAGTCAGAGAATGATCACTAGACCTAGTGTGTCAATACCAAAAAATATTAACATCTTGCAGATGTCCTGGCTCAATTTAGGCATGTGTGTGTATTATTGTTTCAGCATCTGTAATATATTCTCACAGGCCTGTCATTAACCATCCTATGATGTTCATAAGTGCCAGCTGATATGCTTCTATACCAATTATGAAAAACATGGTCAGTTGGCATGCCTCTCTGACAAATGTGAAATGCATGTTCATAAGTGCCAGCTGACATGCCTCATTACTAATTATGAAAAACAGTAACAGTTTAAATGCCTCTCTGAAAAATGTGAAAAGCATGTTCGTAAGTGCCAGCTGACAAGCCTCTCTGACAAATGTGAAAAGCATATTCATAAGTGCAAGTTGACAAGCCTCAATACTAATTATGAAAAACAGTAACAGCTGAAATGCCTCTCTGCCAGCTGACATGCATCGATGGCAGATATGAAATATATGTTTACAAGTCCTAGCTGATATGCCTTTATGACAAATATGGAAAGAAAAGTAAGTCTACTGTCCATTTTACTTTCACTTTTTTGAAAAGTACATACCCATATTCCTGTTTTACTATAAACTGAACGCCAGATCAATCGCCAGGACAATTCAGTGCAGGACCTTCTGATGTAGCATAGAGCGGACCATGTAACTAGTTTGTTGGACATCATTTTCCTGACTAATACTCACTGGACCAGTCTTCTGTGAAATCTTCAAACTCTGTACAAAGAAATTTTATATGAAACATCAATAAGTTTAGAGGGTGAATGCTTACTATGAAGAAATGGTTTCAAAAATGATAGCTATAACAATATATCCCTACAATCAATTACAAAGGTTTACATGACAAAAAAGAATATCCTGCTTAAAGCTGTATGATACTTCTCTCGAACTAGTGATAAACCAGTAGTACACTGTACAGTGTTTATACCATAAACCAGACTTGTATTTAATAATCTTCTGTGTAGGCATTACAGTAAAACTTGTCTTGAGAGACCAATCCTATGAGGGATCACCTGTTTTGAGAAATCATAATCACCATGCACAGATTTATCGATTACCATATATAGTCACGTATAAAACCCATACACATATAAGCTGATCCCCAAACTGAACAGTTATAATAATAATAATAATAATAATAATAATAATAATAATAATAATAATAATAATAATAATAATAATGAGGACTTTGTATAAAACCTAATCTTTTGAATCTCTAAGTGCTTTAAAACATCTATAATGATATGACTACAAAAACCAAACCACAATGAAATTAGAAAGCAGTCAAAAAAGGTGTATTTAAAGAGTACTCTTGAAAGGTATAATTTTGTCTTTGTGTCTAATTTCAATGAGCAATTCATTCCATCTTGCTGGGCCCTGGTATGCAAAAGAACGTTGTCCATTGTATCTTGCTGGTGTATACACATTGGTGAGGCTGGATAGGTATGTTCGACTGGAGTCCATCAGTGAAATGTAGCACAGAGAACAAATCTGTGTTTGATTCTGGATCGAATGGATAGCCAGTGTAGGGTACAGAGCAGAAAAGCACCTCTCTTCTCCATGTATGGTAGCATCAACTTCAGTTGGGTGGCTAGATTTATATATTTGGATGTCATAAACATACAATTGATGAGACCCGGGATGATGATCTATGACACTTGAGAGCGGCTGAGTGTATAGAATGAAGAGAACAGGTCCAAGAACAAACCCCTGTGGAACACCACAACATAGATCAACAGGGTTGGAGTGTATATTCTATTTGCAGATACAATTTGTGTACTGTTGACTAAGTAGGACTTGAACCACAGTAAAGCTGTAGCATGAATGCCAGATACATGCTGGAGATAGTGAAGTAATATATCATGGTCTATTGTGTCAAAAGCTGCAGACAAATCAAGGAAGGTGAGGACTGTAATCTTTTCCACTATCCAAAGCAGAGAGAATGTCATTAACTACTTTCAGAAGAGTAGTTTCAGTACTGTGGCAAGGGCAATAAGCACAAAATTCATTGCTAAAAAAAAACTTTTTTAATTGAGATGAGAAACAAATTGGGTTAGAACAATTTTTTTCTGAGATTTTTTTTCTATGAATGGGAGATAGGAAACTGGGCAGTAGATCTTTAAATCATTATGGTCAATAGTTGGTTTCTTCAGCAGAGGCTTTTGAAAAATTATGGGAATTCCCCAGATGAGAGAATGGTATTAATAACACCAGTTAGTGAAGGCAATATTGGCTCTAAGCACTCAAGCAGCAGTGATGTTGGAATTGGATCAAATTCACATGCATTCTTCATCATGATTGTCCATACTAAATCCATAGAGACAGGTTCAAATGCTGCTAATGGTTGTCACCGAAATTCTGTATCGCAACTGTATGGTGATGATGAGTCAATTGAAATTAAAGTTGTCAAGCTTATCTCTAATGGTTTGTATCATGTCAAGGACAAAATTTGCAAACAGATCCAAAGGTCTACTGGAGAAAAGGAAGTTGGAAGTGGTGTAGATTTGTTTCTTGACATTAGTTTGTTAGTAATCTCGAAGAACTCTTTGCAGCTGGAACTCTCCATGAGGCTAAATGGACTCTGACGTTTTTCTTAGAAGCTTCATTGATTTGTTTATGAATAGTGATTGAGTCTAGTGGAAAGCCAAAGTCTCACTGCTCTACAGTGGTCTCTTTTAGCAGTGCAAAGCTGGTCCATAACACTGCATTACCATGGAGAATACTTTTGATATCTCCAAAATACAATAATGAAGTTTCAGAAAAATTACTTCAAAAATCATGCTAATACCATAAAAGCTGAGTTGTATTTGTTTTTCATGATGTAAGCGACATTACACCATACCTGTCAACTTTCATGCCAGTGGGGAAAAAACTCACAATCTTTGGGTCACTCCATGCCTACCTCCCGATTTTTACACTAAGTCTTCAATTTTCATTTCTCCTATAAAAAAAAGTCCTACATGTTCTGTTGTAAAACTTGTGAATTATTGTTGTGACAAAATAAATTACTCAACTAGAAAGAATTTGCTTCTTCGCTAAAAAGAATGTTAAGTTCAAACATTATTCACGTAAATTAATGATTTTTTTTAACCTCTAAAACAATATGAAAATATTAAAAACATAAACCACATTAAAAAATAAACCACAACAGTAAATGTATTGACAATTAATTTCAATCCCAAGAATGATCACTACGAATGCTAAACTCCATATGCTACAGTGCCATTCCCACCAAAGAATCTTACACGAGTGAACACCTGGCAATTTTATACCATTTACACCAATATTAATTACCACCATTTAATTAAAAGAAGGAATGAAAATACATACCAGGCAGCAAACATAACCTAAAAAACTAATTCAGAATATATATGTTTTATAGCAAACAATGCTACCGGTATATGCCTTAGGAGCTGACAAAAAAAGGAATAAGGTTGGATATAGCGGTACAACATGGGGAAAACAGTTGCCACATGTACAGTACCATGAGGCTGACTATTCAGATACCTTTCATTCAACAAAATTGGAAATTCTTTATTAGCCAATCAGTTGCTTGCTGATGCTTGCATAACACACATTAGTGTAGAACATGGTTTCTTTGAATTATGATGGAAGCCAAGTCGTTTTCACAAAATGGTTGCATTGATAAGGATTAACTTTTAAGTAGTCAAGCTGGCTTTGTTGCTTGTTTGTATAAGACTAACTTTCAGCTATTGTGCAGTCTTGCCACAGCTGACCATTAGTGCACGTCCTGGGGGAAAAAAGGGCGTATCACAGGGAGAAACTCTGAATTTAATGCATATTGGACCAGGTACATCGATAAATATTAAGTGAAACCAAGGCTTTAAACATGCAATATGCATTGGCATACACACAAAAAACAGCCCAAAAGTCCACTTTTAACTAAATTTACAGATAAAAAGAAATTATGGATAAAACTGAAAGATGAAACTTGCGCATGGATAAGACAGGAAGTCACTAATAATATAAAATGTAGAACTGGGAATAAATTGGCAAAGAGTATGGGGGCACTGGTCCCAAATTAAATCCTTAAAGATACAAGCTTAATCTTCAAGCACTTACACAATACATGGCTGATGGGAAACGTATCACTACAGAGACACATTATTAGTATAATACCCAAATGCCCGTTATGTAAAAAGGCAAACTTTACTAAGTACCATGTAATAACCCAATGTGAAAAAAGGAAAGAAAAGAGATTGCAAATAATTATGGATATCTGCAAGCGAGAAAGGTGCCAGTAGAATAATATACTTTTCCTAGATGCTGATTTTAATAGAAATTTATTATTAAAAGTCACAGACTATATAATAAACATTATGATGGCTTGTGGACAGGTGATAAAGATAAGTAGCTGGTAGTAACATAACATCACATGGGAGTGAGATGGGGGAGGCGGCTTCGGTTAACAGCCTAAGTAGACGCAGGTCCCTACTTCAGCAAGGGCTGGAGCCTCTACCTCATCTTTTCACCCGATGGAAATATAAGAGCTAATATAAGTATAACTTTACAAAACTTAACAAAACACAATTATGTCATTGATCCTCTGGTGCCTATAATCTGCTAACATCACAAAATTATAGGGGAAATACATGGTCTATTAATGCTAACCATTTCAGAAATCTCTTTCATACACGTAACTTAGGGGAACAGGGAATCTCAGGACTAGAAGAAGTATGCAGAGCTAAGTTACAAGGTGTAAGGTGCGACACGAAGTGAACAAGCCTGCGAAAGAGTCTCAGATAAACTTAGTCACAGGATATGGACATACAGAACAGAAACATGGGGAAACATGAATAATAATAATAATAATAATAATAATAATAATAATAATAAAAATATCAATGAGGACTTTGTAAAGCACCTAATCTTTAAATGCTCTAAGCTGTAATATCTAATCCCAAGTTTGCCCAAACTGATTTTTTTTTAAATCTTTGGAATTTAGGACGTTTTGGATATTTTTTATTTGTTAAAAAAAATTGATATTTGATATTGATAAAAACCACCTGCACTTGAATGGTTATAAAACTCCTTATCAGGTGAGTACAGATGATTTTAACAATTTCAAGGGGTGGAGGGAGTTAGGTCCACTCACAAGAAGCACGAGGTAAATAAAGATAGTGATAATCCCCAAAATGAACATGGCCAATCCACCATAGGAAAAATACTAGAAAATTGAGAAACGTCTCGTCTCACAATATCACACGCACTAAAACACTATTTTTTTCTTTTATTTTGAAACAGGAACATTTTGCTCATTGAAATTTGATTCCAATTTACATGAATGAAATTCAAAAACTAAAAAAGGAAATGATAATTCATAGTTTCTAAATAAAAATATTAAAATCCCTTTTTTTTTAAATATATACTATTTAATGATAAGACAACTGGACAGTACTAATACAGAAAAATACCCTTAATAAATTGGATTCAGACTATATTTACGAGCTACAACATCTGCATCACTTAACATCTTTAGATAAAGAGACAAACATTCATTTGGTCAATATAATGGCATGATCTTTACTCAACATGTATCATAGTTTTGGCATGTCCTCTCGACTCGCTATTGAGACAAGGTATTTCAGTATAAGGAATACATTTTATTTTTCAATATACAGCATAAAAAGAGCAACAACTTGGCAGAGGGTTGATAGATAAATTACATCTGATATGCCAAACATGTCATTGATGTAAAATCAAGGTAATTATAGAGCGAATAAGGTTAAATAATATCAAGGTAAATCACTCCCGTGGAGAATGAATACTCTTTTGGTCATGTATTCTAAAAGTATATCCAAAATTTGTATGCACGATTTCCAAGGAAAATTTGTATATAAACAGTTAATACCAAATAAATGAGAGAAGTATAGTGCATCGCCATTTAATTAGGAATTGTGGTTTTTTTTTAAATATACAATTAAAGAAATCTGATGCATAAGTGTTGGTTTCCGTAGATTATCGGAAATAGGGCCATCAACCAATACTATCAATCATTCTTAGTAACAATGTCCGTATGTGTTTTCTTTTCTTCGTTTTTCTTTGTTTGTTTGTTTTGTTTGTTGTTTTTGTGTGGTTTGGTTTGGTTTTTTGCTTCTTAGTACGTTTATGCGAAATTTGGTGGGAAAATATTATACTGGGTGTACTTGGGGTGTTTAGAGAGACCAGCTTTCTATTACCATTCACCTTTAAGCCTGCATCTAACTACCTTTAGTAACGGTTTATGTCTGTGTTATAGGGAAAATTTTTCATTCATAAACTTAAGATAACTTGCAGGAATATATTACATGCATGACTTTCTTACTGATTAGGGTTTAACATTTATCTTTGCATGGTTTCACCGGCAATCATATGTAGGCGTCCATATTGGTGTTCTTGTTATCTGAGTTACTCCATTGTAGCACCACCGTCCTCGAGAGAGAGAAGACAAGTCCAGTTGATTCTTCCTCAACAACAAAAATGCTCACATAAATATGGCCTTCTTTCTTTGAAACGGCTATAGAATTAAAACATACATCAATAAATGTAAAAAAAATCATACATTTACACTGAGCCTAGAGTTAACATTATCTCGATAAATACATTTAATAATAATAATAATAATAATAATAATAATAATAATAATTAAAATGAGGACTTTGTATAGCACCTGATCATTAGAAGCTCAAAGCGCTTTACAACATGTATATTGATATGACAACAACATAAACAAAACAAATAAACATAGAAACTAGAAAACATGAAAACGTGCTGAAAATATTTAAGGTTAGAAACATTATTAGATTTTTAAGTTTGTTCTTGCAGTCGAAAAAGGTTAGTTGTAAGAACACTCTTGAAAGATATCACTGACCTTTGTGTCTAATTTCAATGGGTACTTCGTTCCAAGCTGCTGTGCTCTGGTATGCAAAACAACGTTGTCCATATGATTTCGCTTTCATAGTGGGAATAATGAGTATAACGTTGTAAATAGAGGAGCACAAGTATCTTGCTGGTATATACACGTGGGTGAGCCCAGATAGGTATGTTCGACTGGATTCCGTCAGTGAAACGTAGCACAGAGAACGAATTGTGTGTTTGATTATATATTGAATAGATAGCCAGTGTAGGGTACATAGCAGCAGAAAGGTGTGCTCTGATCGTGAAACTCGAAGGATGGTCCAACCAGCGCTGTTTTGAACTTTTTTAAGTTTCTGGAGCAGATATCGAGACGAACCAGACAAAATTTAGTTACAATAGTAAAGTCTTGAAAGTACTAACATATCACAAGTGTATTAGTGGCATCAGCTGAAAGATATTTGCGAATGGGGCTGGTGCGTCTCAGTTCAAGATATTCAGCCTTGCAAATGCTCATGACATGTTGGTGCAATGTGAGTACTGTGGAGAGTAACACCTAGGTTTCATACTGACTGTGCGAATTTAATATTGGTGTTGCTGATATTTATTGTTTGAGGTAAAGGATGTGAATGAAAAAGTAGTTGTGTTGTGATAAGAGTGGCCTCAAATTTATCATCTTTCATCTGCAGCTTGTTACGAGTCATCCAGGGGCCCGGAGTGGTCCAAAGTGCTCTCCGTTACAGATCACTGCCATTTCACCTCTGTGTGGGTTCGAGTCTCACATTCGGCCAATGTGGGCAGGTGAGAAAGCTTGCCAGTAGCTTCTCGTGGGTCGGTGGTTCTTTCCGGTGGATTTTCTGGGTTCTTCCTCCGCCATTAATGCTGGACACAATGTATAGCCTATCGTGTGCTGAAAAATGGCGTGAAACCCTACAACAACAACAAAACGTCGTCCATGATTTCACACCAAACATGATCCTATCTACTCTTCAGTTGGGTGGTAACATTTGTATACTTGCATGTAATCCGCGTACAGTTGGTGAGACACTGGATGATGATCCATGACAATTGTGAGTGGCTGAATGTAAAGAATGAAGAGAACAGGCCCAAGGCCCAATAACATACCACTATGGAACAAAACAGCATAGATCAATTGGACTGAAGTGTATTCCATTTGCAGATACAACTTGTGTCCTGTTGATTAAGTATGACTTGAACCATAGTAAGGCTTTCTGGTGAATGCCAACTACATGTTGAAGACGTTGAAGTAGCATATCATGGTATATTGTGTAAAATGCTACATAGATAAATCAAGGAGGGTGAGGACTAATATTTCCGCTGTCCTAAGCAGAGAGAGTGTCAGTAACTACTTTCAGAAGATTACTTTCAATACTGTGGCAAGGGTGATATGTCGACTGTACATTGCTAAAACGACTGTTTTAATTTAGATGAGATACAACTTGGGTTAGAACAACATTTTCTAAGAAATTGTATATGAACAGGAGATTAGAAACTGGGTGGTAGTTCTTTAAATCGTTATGGTTGAGTTTTGGTTTCTTCAGCAAAGGCTTTACAATGGCATTTGTGAAAAATGATGGGAATTCCCCCGATGAGATAGATGTATTAATAATATCAGTTAGTGAAGGCAATATTGGATCCAAGCACGCAAGCAGCAGTGATGCTAGAATTGGATCAAGTTTACATCACTTTGGTGCACTCTTCATCACGATGGTACGTACTAAATCCATAGAGACAGGTTCAAATGCCACTAACTGTTGTCGCTGAAACACTGTATCGAAAATGGATGGTTATGACCAGTCAAATGAAATTGTGTTGTCAAGTTTCTCTCTAATGGTTTGTACCTTGTCAAGGAAGAAATTTGCAAATAGGTTCAGAAGGTCTACTGGAGAAAAGATAGCTGGAGGTGGTGCATATTTACTCCTTGACATTAGTTTGTTAGTAATCTCGAAGAGCTCTTTGCAGCTGGAACTTTCCGTGATCTTAGTACTGTACTGGGTTAATTTGGCTTCATAGACTATGTTTGTAACGTTCTACCTTGCGGCTTCATAGATTTGCTTATGAATAGTGAGTCTGGTGGAAAGCCAAAGCACCTTTGCTTTACGGCGTTTTCACTGCTATTCGACGTAGAACACGGTTGAATTGATACTCTGCACTTGGTTGCTGTGGCATGTTTTTCAAGAAATTAATGCAGACAATTATTGTATTATTCGTTATTCTGCTGTATGATACAAGGGTGGACCGTAGAATATCATCATTAGGTCTATAATGCATGCAGTCGAACATGCGACCATGTTTATGGGTGGGTTGGTGAACCGACTTGTTTACGGTTGAAAACATGAATGGAATCTATGAGTTTGTATGTGTTTTGGATTCCAGGACAGTCAAAGTCAAAGTTTAAATCTCCAAGAATAATCAGGTTGCCACCTATCGAATTTCCATACTACAAGAGATTCGGAAACTGCTCCAAACAGAGAGGTTGAGCCCACTTGTTTATTCTACTAGGATGAGGGCGATTGAGGCGATAAAGAATGGACTGACTTTTGTTCCAGTATTAGTGTTGTTTGGACTAGTTCAAACTATGTGTGACAGAAATGGAAGGTTGTGGTGTGTTTAAGACATTATACCATGCAATTCTTTGTGCTCACAGTAATTCCACCTCCGCGAGAGTGGCGGGGGAACGACTTGATGGAGTAACCGTTGGGTGTTAGAGGCTTGTACTTGGGCTCATCGCCTGATGTTTTTAGCCATGTTTCTGTCAGGAAGAAGACATCGATATTCTGACCGTTGATAACATTAACTATTTACGTGCGCTTTTCCGGTGGTCCTAGTGACTGTGCATTCAATAATGCAATACGCTTTGGTATCTCTGGGATAGTTGACAAAAAGGTTGACGATTTGATAGTGATTTGCACCAGATTATCTAAATTAACGGCTGAATTGTTAAATTGTTGAGCCGGAAAGGGTGAAAGGGAGATAACTGGAATTCTTCCTGTTCTACGCTGGATTATCATTATCCACTAGTGCATGGTTTAAATCACCTCCCATTGTAAGCTTTTCTTTTTATATTGTTTCCATACATTTTCCTAAACTCTGTCAAGATAAAAAAAAAGTCGCTTTCTTTCTCACATAGTTCTTGCATATATATTTACGAAATGATGTGGAATTTGTAAAACATTTTATTTGTGTATGTATTGTTTGGAAGCCATTTGTAATAGTTTTTAAACTAAATTAAATTGGTATATTTGTGTGTTTGCTTATTTATTTTGGTCGGTTGATTTTGTGTTTTATGCCGCACCAACACTATAATAACATTACGGATTGTCTTGTCAGTGAACGTACTACTTTAGTGATGAATTATGTAAACAAAATGGAAATGGAAACGGACAATGACTTATCAAAACGGAACTACTAAAGAAGGAAATTTTGTATTTTTAATTTGAAATGACATGGAAATGGAACGACTGAACTACTACAGGGGAAAAACTTTTACTTTGAATGACATGGAAATGGGAACGATATCAAGAGAATTAAATGGAACGAGTAACACGTAAATTAAAATTCAACTTTATAGAAACCACTTTGGATGTACAACGAAGCAAACCATACAATCGTGAGTGTTTTTGTTTTGAATCTGAAGGACCTGGAATCTCTATTCACAGTAAAATAGGGATGGATATGCGGGTGAACTAAACCATTTGCGAGCGCCGTAACTGAAATCGCTGAAAATCTGGAACAGATCTCAAGTGGAAATATGGATGGACATGGGAAGATTCTCAGATGTATAAATAGAACTTTGACATAATAAACCTTTTAATCTCTATAGAGCTTTTATATAGGTAATGGAACCCCGCTAGGTTTGTCCTTTAAGTCCTGAGGAACTGTGGATTGAAATCGAAGAAACGAAGATGGATATGAGGGTGATCCAGACTCATTCCTGGCACATGAAATATGCATGGATCCAGAACAATCTCATGTGGATGAATATGTGACAATTGTCGGGCTTTGTATTATCTCTGTGCAAAGTCTATAGACAACTCTATAGACAATTTTAGTATTAATGTAAACCTAAAAATACCTCAACAAATTAATCGACTTTCAGATAGAAATATTAAAGTATTTTCAATCCAACATTTTACGGCATTGCTGTGGAAATGTTCGTCAATTAGTCATAAAACACAGTGAAAAACGAATATTCATTTACTGTGCGTTTGTCTGAATACCGCAACTTTGAAAGTTGATTCCAAACCTTCAAAGGCAAAAGGACAAAATATCTGGCAGTAAATAGCCAGAGCCTGATTTACCTACTTGGGTGAAAGGGATAAAGTCCAGTGCTTCAGTTGAGGTGTGCGACTTTACCAGTGGGAGCAGAAAGATTTCCTTTACCTAGAACATGTTCGATGGTCTTTGGAGTGTCAATACCTACCTTTAGTGGGACCTTATTAATCTCTTAATGGATACTTTACAAGAGAACATTCATGGATAGCCTATGGAGTTAAGATAACGCATTTACCGGGAGTTGGCCAAAATACAAGTGAAAGCAAACTCAAATCATGTCTCCATTTTTATACTCTGCTTTTTTCCAAAGTAAACGAAGACTGTTTGTGAGAGGTCACTAAGAGACTGTAGGAAACGTACACACTGTCCCGAGTACATCTTTGTTACCAAAAATATGTTATACAGTGACTTCTTTATACTCCACTTTGTATTTTATCGATGTACTTAACCATTTGGTTGTTATTTAATATTTGTCTTTCGTGTTCCATTTTTAGCAGGTCCTGAAAAAGAAAAAAAAATTCGTGTCTTGTTTGTCTTTGTGTCAAAAGTGAAAAAGAAAAAAAAAATTCGTGTCTTGTTTGTCTTTGTGTCAAAAGTGACATTCCCTGCACTATGGCTACCTCTGCTCCCTCTTCCTCCGCTTTCAAAGTCATCAACGAACACATAGATCTTACCAGTTCGGAGGCCTTGTATCTTCGCTATCCCTTTAAAATGCCAATTTCCTGCAGTTCAGGCAAAACGGAAATCGTCAAACGTTTGATCGAACATGAACATCAATTGATTAATCGTCCATCGCAACGGATCGTGTGGTGTTACAAAGAATGACAATGCAGTTCCATCATGTTTGTGGTAAGCATTCCTGACAAAGACGACGGATTAATGTCTGACCCCAGTCAAACTCATCTGGTCATTTTCGACATGTTAGGAGAAGACGAAAAAGAAATAATTAAACTGTGGTTTACGCGCAAAGGACACCATCGTAAAGCCAGTGTAAATAACATTACCCAAAATTAGTTTCAATTAGTCTCAGTGCTCATTGCGTGTTCTTGTTTAAAAGCCCTAGAGGTAAACTGCATGTGCAGTTCTTAGTCTAACAGAAACGTCTGGGCTGACTCATGCGTACGGCAATGTCAGTCAAACCCCACACGCCTATTTGCTCGTGGATTTCAAACCTACTACCCTCCGATTATTTGTGATTTCCTTTCCCATTTGTTTCACCACTGGAGCCAAGACGGAGAGCTTGTCGTGTACACGCCCTCGTCGCCCTACAAACGCCCGACCAAGGAAAGAATAACCGCCCGTGACTTTGACAGTTTTTGATTATTTAAAGAAAGAAAAAAAGAGAGAGAAAGAAAAGTATGCATCGATAGTCTTGGCGTTTGTTCCAGATCGGATCTGGATCTGATTACCATGCCACCCATCATGATGACGATGCAAAAATCTGAACGGGTCGAATTTTATTCCGTCTCTTCTTCCAGTGACTCAGGATCGGCTCCCATTGAGTTTGCAGCCAACGGACACCCCGAAGATTACATCAATCTGAATGGCAGTAAGTAAAGTGAAAGTGATCGACACATTAACGGACGTTCCCGATGTAGATGACGAATATAAAGTAGCTCTTGTTAACGATTTCATGCATTCCTTGCTCAATGGAGTGAATTTCTACATGGTGAAAAAACTGGTCAGCAGCAGCATGGACATTTACCCTTACCTCGCGTACCTGGAAAATATCTTCACGTACAGAAACGAAACCAAGAACATTCATCTTGATGCTTGTGTGGTATGGAAACTTGACACAGCAGGCAAATTCAATTATACCGAATTTATTACAGATAAATAACCAAACCACAATGTGAGATTCAACAGTCGACGACAAAAAAAAAAAAAAAAAAATCAAAGGACCCATCAAAATTGTAGAACATAAGAATCGTTTGCATATGAACATGATAAGTATTTGCTGAATGGACGTCGGCCTGAATCGTAGCGGTGCCACTTTCCATTTGATATCAGCGTTTGCCTACTACAAAACAGTAATTTAAGAAGTCAGACTCTACGTACAACGCGTCGAAGTGGTCCCTAAAGTGGGAAACGATGAGTCACACTTTGAGCAGAACGACAGACAAATATCTGATACGATACGTGGAAGTGAAAACTTTGCCATTTCCGCTGACCGAAGATCATCTGTTCCAAGGACAGTTACGCATACGCTTGATATTGGTATCGTCAAAAACACAGCCTTCACTAGAGCCTTCGAGGGTTCGAACCCCGGCCGAGTCATACCAAAGAGTTACAAAAATGATAATAACAACTGCCTCTCTAGTGGGTTATTAGTGTTAGGACTGATCGGCCTGATGTCAGGATAATGTGACAGGATGAGACATCATGCTACGTGTTAAACCAACGTTAAAAATAACACACAGACACACACACATATATATATATATATATATATATATATATATATATATATATATATATATATATATATATATATATAATTTGAGTGTATACTCAGTTGTCCATGGATCTAATTTCGTTTATATTACGGCATGTTCACAGATTACTGAAAACAACAATAAATCATTGAAATATAAAAGCAATAACTCCGAAATGGATACATACATACATACATACATACATACATACATACATACAATTCATGGGAGCCTGCACCCAGAGGCAAAGGGGAAGGGGATTTCACCTCTTAACATCTGTTTGCCCCCTTCTTACACCCCCAAATAATTCTGCTGGTGCTCCTGATACCATCGTGTTGTCTGCCTTAGGCATATTCATGTTGCGTTCATGTATGCATATCGACACTTCATCTATTACATCAATGTCAGTGAAAAAACAAGAACCAGAACAATTATATTAGTATCATATAACAAAATGAAGAGTAATATTTATGTGAAAAATTGGTTTACTTCTTGCTCCATTATTTTAATTTCTATTACATTACTCAATTTTTACTTTACGGTGCATCACTGTGTTTATATAGTTTATATAGATTTGGACAATAAAAACAGTAACTGTCCATGCAATCTGTGTAATAAGTACAGTATATTATAAAAAATTCTGGGGCAAATGCAGACGCGATTAATGTAAATCAACCTGATTAAAATCAGATTGTGTGTAAATTAAATTTGAATGAAAAATTAAAATGTGGAGCTCCATCCATTCCAAAGTCGGTTGCCGTTCCCAAATATGACCACGTCACGTGATATAAACACAATGGCGTCAAACGATGAAATTGTAGTGACTGAGTATGTGGTAAACTGTAATTTATTCTCTTTCTTGAGAAATAATCTTTGTGTTACAGAGGGAATTGTGTTTACTACGCAATTGGAAAACTATCATATTTTTTGTAAAAACAATCTATGTTATGGTCCAAAAAATATAACAAAACGCGCTGTTTTGGACGGATCCACTATAACAGCAACATAAAATTTAAAAAAAAAATGGATAGTAATGTAGATCTGCTTACAACGGCTGGTTACAAAGGAAATTAATTGTGTCGATGATTGGATATATCGCCTAGAGGGAGGGTCAGATCTTTAAGTGTAGTGTTATATAATACAGGCTTGGACCCAAACCATCTGTGAACTGACCTATATCTATGCTTTCTTTCGTAACGTGCTCTTCCACTCAGTCGATGTTAAAATAGACAAAAAAACTTCCGGTCTAGATTTACGGAGGTCAGGTTAACCGAATTGTGTAGATATGACCGCGATCCAGAAGATCTGACCGTGAGTTGTCGTATGAACCTAAAGGATATACTTCACTGTAAATCTTGACGAATATCATGCCATGTTCAATCTGTCGTTTTATGTTTAAATGTTTCTTTGCACTGATTCACTACATAGGAACATTATTGTAAGTTAATTTGTCATTGCAAGTTTTCGTTTTAAGCATGTGTATATAGACTGTTTGATCGGAATGTTTATGAAATCTGAAAAGTAAATTCTTGAATGTAAACAGTTCAGGGGGACGAATACATGAGTAGCTAGAGGCAGGATGCCAATGTATAAATGTTGATCTTCTCATTGTTATTGAAATTTTACCTGTATGTATGAATACAGATCAAAATATTTACTATAACACTAACTCACTAACTCACAGAGAAGTTATAGAAAGCTACATTTTTGTAATCTTTGAGATTGATTTTAGATTTGTGATCAGTTACATGACTATGAGGCAGTTAGTTTAGAGAGAGTATTATTAATTATTGGGTGGGATTAAAGTGTGAAAAAGACCAGTCCTTTTCGCAAAAAGGACATGCCTTCCTCCCAAAACCCAAAAATGTTTTTACTAAGAGTTATCAGTTATAATTTCTATTTAAATAATCAAATTATTTTGTGTAGTAAATCATTTTACATATCATTTAATGTATATTTCTTAAGAAGTCTTAAAAATGGATCCTTTTTGCTAACAGGTCTTTTTAAAAGAAAAGTACATACCATCTGCAGCAAGGACCCATTATATTTTTACAAAAAGTTTGCATCAATATTTCTATTTTACAAATGAAATTAATTTGTGTATTAATGTATTGTATAAAACATTTAATATTTCTTTTTCTATTTCACAAATGAAATTAATTTGTGTATTAACTTATTGTATACAAAATTTAATATTTCTCTTTAAGGTAGTGTTAACAATGTGTCCTTTTCTTCAAAGTGGACTTATCATCTGTGAAGAGGACAGTTTGTTTTTACTAACAGTTAAAATAAATATTTCTATTTCATGGTTGAAATTAATTTGTGTATTAACTGAATCAGTACTGTGTATAGATTTACTTCTTTTAATTCAGTATTAAATTAACTGCAAAATGTGTTTTTACAAAACCAACATACTCTGGGATCTATTGTTTGTAGAATTTCCTGGTAACATTTAGATAATGCGGAAAAATAAGATTCATGGTAGTTCATGCAAATAAAGGCTGTTTTTCACAATTTTCCCACACTGAGATGATACAGTACTGCCTTGTAGATTCTAAGTACATATAATTTCTTTTCTTGCATGAGGAATGTATCTTAATCAAGCTTTTATTGTTAAAAATACTGTAGTGCAGTTGTTTGCAATAGTCAAAAGGTTGCTTTTAATACACTAACAAATGTGAAAATAGTTATGTTATTAATTGATGATACACAGATGAATAGGTGCTATTTTAGGGTGGATGGGTGGTGGATAGCCAAAGTCTATAAATTATATTTGAACTAGCTTAGGAGGGGAATGATAAATTTACTTGATAAAAATTTTTTAATAAAAAGCAGTGTTATAAAATAGGACGAGCTATTTTAAAAGATAGTTGAAACATGAAACTTATAAAAGGTAATTAAAAAAACGGAGGAGGCTGCACTGAGTTTCAAACTCATAACTTCTTGTTTGCCAGCTGGTACACAGGACAAATTTAGGTGTTTATATATAAAGATTCAAGAAAAGTAATTTCATACAATATCCTACGTGTGAATATGTTTAGTGGAAAGTTATGCTTAGGAGTATATTTGCCTAAAGAACAATTCACATGTTTCATGTATGTGCATTTAATCATTTTAAATATAAATTGTTTTCCTAAAATTTAACACTAATTTTCTTTAACCAAAGTCCATTCAATCCGGTTTATTGAATGGTTTGCACCTTAACAGTCACCAAGATTAAAATTAATCTATCACTATGGACTTTTACAAGGGTGGCCTTGTACTAAACTTGGTTGAAACATAGACTATATCAACTGGAATCATCAATTGAGGGTAGTACAAATTTGTTTATCAATATGCATAGCTTTCATTTTTACATGCCAGATAGTACTGAATCATACCTTTCTGTTCATTTTGCCCAAAAATGTCTACGTACTTTAACATTTTTGCCATATGCACCTCACAGGGCATCAATAATGACCTTTCAAAGGAATTTTGATGTATGCAAATCGAATGAAGTGAGTACTTGCCCCTTAAAGGTATGTTGAATAAAATTCTAAAAAATGACACCCATTATTGAAATAGTTGGTGTTGAATGCCTGCATGACCCATGTGACATGTACTATAAATTGTGGAGTAGTTGTAATGCTTTTTCTTTCATGTACAGTCGACTCCACCTAACTGCACATCGGTTAACTGCACACTCCGGATAACTGCACGTAATCACGCTGGTCCCGATTTTTCCCAATGCTTAAAAATGTACTGTACCGTACTCCGGTTAACTGCATGGTCTCGTGACAGGCCTGAGGGTGGGCAGTTAACCAGAGTCGACTGTATGTGTAAAGGCTTGCTTATACTTCAATACATTTCTTGATAAACATTGTTTATCGCTGTTCTTTGTAAGCTTAAATATTGGAGTACTCTTGACTGTCTTTCCATCTACCACAGTCATACCATTTTTAAAGATTTAATTCACTTAAATTGACCACATCATAACGAAATTTCCTGGAAGGAAGAAATATTAAATGCTATGTCAAATGAGTTAATACACAAATTAATTTCATCAGTGAAATAGAAATGTTAATTGAAACTGTTAGTACAAACATAGTGTCCTTTTTTCAGACGGTAAGTCCTTTTCACAAAAACGAATCGTTATTAACACTTCATCTTAAAATGAAATATCAAATGTTTTAGAAAATGATTTAATACACAAATTAATTTCGTTCATGAACTAGAAATGGAAAACAACCAACTTTACAACACCTTAAGCAATGTATATGAGTTTTATTTCAAATACATTTGAATGCTGCATCCATTCACTTTCTGTGATACTACTGGATTCAGTACACTTACAGACTATTCTGTCAAATCCATTAAAGTAATGTAAGAAAGTAAAAAAAAAGCATGATGGAGAACAAATAATTGAAGATTTAGTCTTAACCTGGGATGAGAACTGTTATGACTTGACTGCAGCAATCAGTCTCACCTTAAAACATTGTCTTTAAATGTAGGTAGCCCTTCACAGTACTTTCAGATTAACTCCAAACATGGTCATCTAAAAAGGAAACCTAAAGAAAAACCCCAACAACATAAAAGATGATGTAATTAAACCTGACAGTGTCAACCAACTTATGATAATCTGAATAGATCAGGAAAGGTGATGTTCACTGGACATATTTTTTTGCACAAAGGTACTTTTAGAGCAGTTCAGACATGCAATATGCATTTGGCCCTGAGTTCTTTTGTATTTTGGAATGATACATGCAGTTCATCTATGTTAAAAAATTTATTTCAAATAACCTCAAGTCATATCACGAACACTTTCAATATTACTGTTGTTGATTTGGCATCAGACTATCAACTGTGACCAGGGTACAGGGTGCCTGGAGCCCTAAGGTTATCAGAATGCTGGATTTGGAATACCATACAATTTGTTAAATTCTGATAATCCAATGGATTACTAAATATCATTACTAATTCTATGTTTTCTCAAAAGATTAGCTTTAAAGTCTCAAAAGTCTTTGTAAAGAAGCTTACTTACTACTGACTAGTAACATGAAGAAAAAAATGTCATAAATCTAACAGTTCCAGATTCAAGTACTTTTTTTTCACTACATGCCAGTAGCTCAAGGCAACCAGATTCATTTTCTGGCAGTCCTAATTTGAAATTTGTTAGATGATTGATATTAATGTCATGAAAACTTTTACAGTGGAGTGAAATGCATTACCAGATTAATTTTTTATGTATGGGAGCCACTGTGGATAAATGATTAACATGTAAGACTCACCAGCATTAGGTTGGGGTGGGGGTGGGGTTCAAATCTTGCCCAGTCAAGGCTGGGTTGCCTGCATTTGTTATGTCTCTCGGCAAGTCATTTTGCTCCCTGGCTAAGTACTAAATAGTCATATTTCATTAGTAATGAGCACTTTGTCACATGCATATCTTTGTTATCATTTCTATCCTCACGAGATAAATCTAATATTGATATTTTTATTTTCAGAGTCAATTCAATTAATAGACGTTGGTTTCATTGGGTGCCATCATCAATGGCTCGTCTAGCTGAAGTGGAGAGAAAAATCTTACAGAGTAGGTAATTTAGTAGCGGATCGAGCTTTCCATTCTGCCATGCACTGTAACATTTCATTTCAGGCAGACTTGATCTGCCCTGTAATTGATCATAAAAGTTTAGCCAGAAATATATACAAAAGGAGTTTTTGTACCAGTAAGTATAAATTCTGTATACAAATTTCAACACAAAATATATTATTGATGTATATTATGTATCTTTTTGCATGTTTATAACTCTGGTAAAAATTAATATTGGCATCTTTCTTGTGATCTTATCAGTTGTTGAGTACATAATCTGTGCTGAATTATGCCATCAGAATTTTGTGTTGCCTGTTTTTTATATACTGAACTAACAGTTAACAAGACTCATGCATTGTTTGCTTGGTGGATCCTACTTTCCTTTTGTTCTCTGCATCATTACTTTTATTTAAAACAAAGCCACAACAGTATTCTGAGAGAAATACTGACAGTTTTAGTGGAGATTTTTGTTCTTAATGCATAGCAGTATAGATGGGATTGCTCTGGCACATTAATTTAGAACTTAAATGCATAGCAGTATAGATGTGGTTGCTTTGGCATAATGATGGTAGTTTAGGCGTTAATGCATATAAATATAGATTGGATTGCTCTGGCATGGTAATGTATACCTTAATGCATAGCAGTATAGATGGGATCACTTTGGCATGGTAATGTAGGCCTTAATGCATAGCAGTATTTGGCATGGTAATGTAGGCCTTAATGCATAGCAGTATAGATGGGATCACTTTGGCATGCTAATGTAGGCCTTAATGTATAGCAGTATAGATGGGATCACTTTGGCATGCTAATGTAGGCCTTAATGCATAGCAGTATAGATGGGATCACTTTGGCATGCTAATGTAGGCCTTAATGTATAGCAGTATAGATGGGATCACTTTGGCATGCTAATGTATACCTTAATGCATAGTACTATGTAATGTAGTGCTGTCCAAACCTTTTGACACCCTGAGCCACTGAAAAAGTTTTCTTGAAGCTGAAGGCCACAGCAGAAAACGTATGAGGTACGACAATAAAAATTATTAACAATTGTTTACCTGGTTAAGAAGATAATACTATGAAAGTACACCATGGACTTCTTTTACATAAATGCCCAGAAAATTGCTTGAGCTCTGCTGGGCCATTTAAAATCAGGCCGCAGATTGGACATCACTGATGTAATTTATGCCTTAATGAATAGTAGTATAAATTGAATTGCTTTAATACATCACAGTATAGATAGGAATGCTCTATACATCTTTGCTAGCCATGTTTCCAGTGTGTTAATCTTAACTACACCTACATCTATTGGATTTTATGAGTTGTCTCATATAGTATGTAAATTGGCCAAAAATAATGGAGGAAATCGACTTAAGAAGGATACTTTGTATGTTGAACATTGAAAGTATGACTACATACTAGAGAAGAGTGATTACATGTGTATTTAAGGGAAAGGTATTTGTACAAACATGGACTGGCAGTGGAAAATTGCTTATTTATCAATCCATTCCAGTTGTGTGCTTCACTTTTATCAATCATATAAGAACAGTGTTCAATATTGAACAGCTTAATTTTGATTGGATGTGGTGGCTTGCTGCTGTATCCAAGTGCACAGACCTAAAGCACTGATTGCCTGTTCAATCTGTTAAGGTGTAGATAGGGTTAACACATCATGGATTTGGCTTGTGAAGATGTGTACTGTATGCCTTAATGCATGGCAGTATACTGGTAGATGGGATTCTCTGTTAGTGTATGCTTTAATCTGCTTTGCTGATGAATGCGCAAAGCCAAGATAAGATAAAAATTGCTACTGATGCTGGAGGCATTCTAACACCTGTCATTTGAAGGTTAGTCATCTCATGTTTTTTTTTGTTAGATAAGGCATTTTAAATTATTTGATTGTATAATTTTGAAGTTGAATGTAAGAAAACAAAAATATTTAAATTCATGAAAGCAAATATCCAACAAGAGTATTTTGCAAAAAGCTTTGAACATGGGAGACTGATCGAGGTATACACTATTCCTGATTTAATTCATGTTACACATAGTAATTATCAATTAAAGTATTTACTTTTATTGTAAAATTTTCATTACGTCTTTTGTCTTGCAGGTCTTAAGAGCAAAATCGTGTCTCAGTTTGTCTTTCTACCACAGAGCAAAAACAGATTGTGGACAATCAGTGTTAATAAAGATAAAGACAGGATCCCACTTGTCATGCTTCATGGAATGGGAGGAGGGGTTGGTTTGTGGGCTCAAAACATTGATGCACTTTCTGTCAAAAGACCTCTTTTTGCCTTTGATCTTCTGGGGTTTGGTCAAAGTTCCCGACCTAAATTTAGTACAAATCCACAGATGGCTGAAATAGAATTTGTGGAATCAGTTGAGGAATGGAGGAAGGAAATGCAATTAGATAAAATGGTACTACTTGGACACAGTCTTGGTGCATATATTGCAAGTTCCTATGCATTAAAATATCCTGAAAGAATAAAACATCTTATTCTTGTTGATCCTTGGGGATTTCCAGAAAAGCCACCGGATAATGAAAGAGCACAGCGTATTCCAACATGGGTACGAATCATTGGAACATTGGTGCAGCCCTTTAATCCATTAGCAATACTTCGAGCAGCTGGACCTTGGGGTAAGAATTTCAAAATGTTGGATGGTCAAAAGAAGTCAGAAAAAAGAGGATGTGTACATTCCATATGATTTTTATGGAGCATGTTGAATTCATTTCAATTTTGTTTAATTTTGACGGGGAAAGAACTGCCATTAAGTTTTCTATCATAACATGTTATGACTAGGTCTTAAATTATGTAAGAGAAAGAAAGTGAAACAAAAAATTTTAAGTAATATCAGCAAACATTTAGTTCTCTACAATACAAAGTGAAAATATAAGAGACACATTATTGTAAATTAAATCCCAAATAACCCTAAATCTCCTATCACATGGACAATTTTTTTTTTACAATGTTCTTAATGAATTCCCTATGTCCTGATGTACCATAATGTCAATGAGCACTTTTGGTAATTCAAATTAATATTTTAAATAACTCCTCAAATTGTATCTGATTTCAATGACACAACAGCAAACACTGATTGTGGATTCTCACAGACTAATATAGGAAAGGAATGAATTATTTGTTTATTTATGCAATTTTGTTACTTGACCAATAATGCAATATGTGAAGATTTTCAGATCTAAAAACTTAGCCTAAATGTAGATAAGAGTGACCTTGAACTCTTGCTACATAAACAAGTTGTTTACAACTTACAATTATGGACAAAAGTTAGGTATGTAAACATTTCCTTACTAACTGTAATATAATATAATCACCAGTCTAATGATGTTCACCATGTTGCAAAATCTTTTGATATTTTGTAGAGTAAAACCGCTAAAAGAATGTTTAAGAGTCCTGCTTTTATGGAAACATGATGTGTTGTTGTGTTACAAGTAAGACATGGGTTGGTATAATGTGTCAAGTCCTTTTCATGCCTGTAATTATTCTTTGAAAAACAAATATGCAATAAAAATCACTACACGATAAGTCGTGACACATGCACACATTGAAACACATACAGGCACAGTTGTATACATCAGGGCTCCAAAGAAATACTTGTGAGCAGTTGTCAGAAATTCGTTTCAAGAAGAGCAGTTGTGATCCATGCCCATCATTAACCACTCCCCCACCCTCCTGCCTGCCAACCCCTTTATTCTTGCATCCAAAAGTCTACAACATATTTACACATTTGGATCATTGTTCTAGTTTTGAAGTCATTTTATTGCATTGGGATTGCTGATATGCTTGAAATTGTACATAATCTTTATCTTTATTTTAATATAATGTAGTCTATTGTTGCAGATGTCATCTTTGTATTGTTCAGATGTACATGAGCCACTTGGCAGATGAATATGAGACAATTGGCAGATGAATATGGGACAGTTGACCGATGCATGTGGAGTATTTGACACAGTACTGTCAATAAAGTACATTATTGTGGTTAGAGAAATCTGTATGTTTGCTTGGCTGTCTGCAACTTTATTTGCTAAGGGAAACAGGCTAGGAAAATTTTTAAGAGTTGAGATTCTTATGGAGGTAAACATATAAAAACATATTTTAAAATGTTTCTACCAGCTACCAGGCCTTAAGTATATTGTATCTTACCACTATTGTGAATTTCTGTCTTGTAAAATAAAGAATGAAAAACATAAATTTGTAATATTCCATACTTTTCAGGTCCTACATTAGTGAAGAGATTTAGACCAGACCTTCAAAAGAAATTTTCAGATATATTTGATGATGACACAATTTTTGAATACATCTACCACTGCAATGCTCAGGAACCAAGGTAAGTGCTTTGCAACAAAAATTTCCACATTGTCGTTATAACATTGTTGTCCATATGTACTTTTGGAGAGCGAAAAATCGATGAGATATATGCTGCAGAATTGTAAAAAAAAAAGTAAAGTCACAGTTTGATTTATTGTACTAGATAAAGAAATGGGTACAAGTTGACGATGTGACATAGAAATGGCTACATGAAAGCAAACAATTTGTTCATCCAAATTCACACTTGTGGTGTCTTAGGGCTTGACTTTAACATTGTCTTAGGTAAAAGTATGCACAGACAGTACAGTTCATTTCCCATTGACAATAATGTTGAAATTTAGTTAAATTACTTTACTTATTTGGCAAGATCAGCAAATCACACTTTGTATGATCTAAGAGGAAATCTGTAACCAAAGAAATTATTATGCTGCACAATTTTTTAAAGAAAGATTACCTTTTATGTTACCTTAAGTCTGGCCTAGTGCAATCTTCTTGGTTATATCAAACACTGCCTGCTTTTAAATTTGGCCCAGTGAGTGCATTCTCATTGGTTATCAAACACTGCCTGTTTTTAAGTCTGGCTCAGTGCAGTCTCATTGGTTACATCAAGTACTGCCTAATTTTAAGTCTGGCCCAGTGCAATCTCATTGGTTACATCAAGTACTGCCTAATTTTATGTCTGGCCCAGTGCAATCTCATTGGTTACATCAAGTACTGCCAGTGCAACAAAGTGATAAAATGGTTTTAGGTTCAAGCCAACAATTAGTTTGCCCATACATAGGTTTCTTCTGACAAAGTATTTAATTATTTTACTCAATTATTTTCATCCAACCTTATTTCTTTAAAATAAAGTATTAATTACACCACCCATCATAGGGTGATTCCATAGCTCATAAATTTATTACATGCCTGTGATGTAAAGTCAAATTTTAATTTCATAATAATTATTCATAGTCATCAACACTTTTCTTTGAACCCCCCTGTAAAAGCAAAGTTGTCTTGCAGTTACTGTTTTGAAGATAACAAGGAATTTTTGTTTAAATTTGGGAACCTGCTGTAAGGATATATTAATCCATTCTCTACAGCTGAATAAAAGTCTCTTTTTGAAACATCTTGATATTTCCAAAACAAAATTTTAGTTTATGCTAAACCAGTGGTTCTCAGTCTGTGGACCTTGTACAATATGGGGTTATTCCAAAATGTTTACCGTATTTTCGTATTTCCTCATTCATCACCAGTTTTAGATACCAAGTAGTCTCTTTCAGTTTTAAAGAAATCATACGTTAAATTGTTTTCATTGATTTAAAAAGGAAAATGATTCATCTACCATTGGATAAATTTATGTTGAGAGATGCAACCATAGCATAGAATGATGAAAATATAAATAATGGATGAAAACTATGGGAAAAGAGCAAGAATTATAAATACCTTGCCAAATTATAGAAGCAAGATACAATAACATCTTTGGTCGCAAAGTTGCCCTTGTCAGAAAAAGAAATCTGACATAGGCAGCATAATCATGAGACCCTTGGTTTTACATTGTACAAAGATTTGCATCTTAAATGTTTCATATGTCTAGAAATCCATCTTAAATCAGTGCACTTTGAAATCACCTGCAAACCTTGTGCATGGAGATCTAAATAGATAGCTGACTGCAAGGTCAAATGTAATGATATGTTGCTTCATTGGGTATATATCAATAATTGATATTTACAAATTCTGGACCTTGTTTCAACAAACCTTGACAGAGAGCATCGTGGCATGAAGACATTAATTTTTTTAGTTATTAATTCCAATCTGTCCTCAGAAATGGGTATCATTACTAAAAACAGATAAACCTTTAAACAAATTTTCAAAAGTCACTGAGCAGACATCAGACAGAATTTAAAGAAAGCATCTTTTCATTAAGATCTTCCAATTTTTACAGTTGATGCCAATATGCTTCATTACAATGAACAGAAAACAAATTAAACATTATCTCTAAAACAAATGAACAGGACATGACCCAGTTTGACAGAAAACATTATTTGATGGCAGTCTACAATCATATAAGGTTAATAGATTAAAGGCAATTTTATATGGTTTCTTCTCAAATACTGCTTGACAGAATTGGGCTGGACAAGAGAATTGGCTCAAATTGAATAATATGGATCCAGGCATCAAGGTATTTTAAGTTTTTCAATATGATACTGATCCTGGTGTAAGGCCTTTAAGGCATACATAAAAGATGCAGATCTTTTGCCATTAATAACCAATTATAAACTCTTATGTCAGAAAGCATGACTCTAACTTCTTGGTCAGCTGCCTATGAATTAAGATGTTAGATAGATGTCAGCCATGTAAATTATTTCAAGCCCACTGTTTCATTCTACTTATCAAAAAGGCTGAAGTGGGTATGGGAAAAAGCTTGCCAATAGCTTCCTGTGGGTCAGTAGTTATTCCTGGGATTTACTCTTGTCTTCCTCTACCAAATATACGGGCTGCTATGTATAACTAACTTATCATGTGCTGAAAACAAACAATAAATCCATAACAGTAACAACAACAATAACAACCACCTTCAAAATGAAAGCATTTAGGCATGGACTACTATTTTAGGCTAGTACACCGTTTTATGATAACTCTAGCCGGAATGGGAACATTTAAAAGAGTAGTGAAGTTCAGGTACTTTTCATGACTTTATCTATATACAGGCATCCAACTGTCTAGAACTGCCTTCATTACTTTCAAATATGATATCATTCATGAACCTGTAACACTAATAAGAATGAATTTTTTTTTTGCAGTGGTGAAACAGCATTCAAAACTTTGTCAATGTCCTTTGGCTGGGCTAGACGTCCAATGATAAAGAGAATACCATGGATAGAAAAATCAATACCCATGACATTAATATATGGCTCGAGGTCCTGGGTCACTCAAGATACAGGCTACCATGTCAGATTCGTGAGAAGAGACAGCTATGTAGATGTACAGGTAAAACACCAGTTTGCTTTGTTTTTATGTCATGATTATATAAGGTATTTTTTATATGCTCTAATATTTTTTTACCTAGATAGTTATAGGAAATGCAGAATATTTTTAGGTAATCAATGCCCATCGCATTGCCACTATTTGTTGCTTTGATGGCTGCTTTGACCTCTGCTTGAGTAGGTGGGCTGACATTAAGGTCATCTGATCTGTAGGCCAATCAGCTTCTGGCTGGTTTATTATTTTTTCAAAGTGCTGGACCCATCTTGCAGACTACACCCTTTGTGTTGTGTCACTCTTCCCTGTCAATCTTTAACTGATAATGAGTGTTTCGATTCTTGTCCACAGACTGTTTGGTAATCTTATATACCTTGATCACTTCGCCCTTTGCTGCTGCTTGTTCTGCCTCATTTGCCAATTCTTCAAGTTATTTATCCTTCCAGATGCACCTTCTCACTTCTTTATCCTTGAGTTTATAATCTTTCTGTGCTCCTTCCATCAACCTTGGAGTCTTAGCACTCAGCAGTTGTCTCTGGCCATTCAGGATTGATCAATTCTCTTCCAAGTCACTGATATTACAAGAGGCAAAAAAGGAAAATGATAAAATGAGGACTGACATGAAAGATTATGAAAGAAGATCAAAGCAAGCAAGTGCCACTTCAAACCAAATCAAACAATACTCAAGGAAGCTGAACGTTAAATTTGTATGGCTGGAGGAGGAGGAAAATGAAAATCTGACAGAGAATTCCAAAACAGGAAAAGGAAGTCACAAAGTTTAATTTGGATAACAGGGACATAGTGGCTGTATGTAGGAAACCAGGCCGACAGGGACAGCCAAGGCATGTGATTGTCAAATTCTGGAGTCTGGATTGTTTAACTTCCATTTATCAAGAAGTGGAAGGACTTTAAAGAGAACAAAGGAATAAGACTGGTAAAGGATGTGACCAGGTGAATACTGAACTCATCAATAAATTATCGAGACATCAGGAAATTGACATTGCATGGTACATGTATTTTAATGAATCTGTGTACAAAATCTGGAAAAAGGGATAAAATTTGACATCTATGATGAAATTGATGAGAAAATTTGAACATAAGTGTAATATGTGACTGTATGAATTCATGAAGTTGGCCAAATAGGTATGTGAACTTATGTTCTTGATCCTCCATTTTCTACTCTAATTTGTTTTAATATTAAGTTACTTCCTTACCTCACCAGTTTTGTCATTAATTAATAGATCTGTTTATTCGCTTATCCATTGTGTCATATTTCTCTCTAATCGATTCACTCCCTTGCTCATACATCATCTTTCACTCAAATACACATTATCTGACTCGGTCATTTAGTCATCTTATTCAACACTACTCATTCATGGCCAATTTTTTAGTCTCCCATTCTCACTCTTTCATTCAATCACATGCCATTTACATTCATGCTCTTGTTCATACTTTTTTTTCTTTCCTTTTACCCGTAAATTAATTTTTAATTTATACTCATATTAATCTATGTCCTTTGTTTCACAACACTAGCTTAGCTTTGGAAAGATCTGTCAGAGTTGCATAAGAGTTATTGCAAATGGAGTTTCTTACTTGTGGTCTATCGTACACTATATCAATGTTAACTACAGCAAAATCTACAGCATTTACTGTAATACCATGGCTGATTTTATTATGGATCTTTGTATTCTGTGCGAGTGTAAAATGCATATGACAGAAATTCAAGGTGATAATTACTTCATACATTCATGTACAAGAACATATATATGTAAAATTTCTGCTGTTTTCATGGATAATAACATAAAAAATATATCTATAAATGTCATAGGTCTGCAAGGTTAATTCTTTAAATGAAGGGACATTTTTAACTGGGTAAAACAAAAGAATCTATTTGCAAGAAACTTATAGTACAAAGAACGATGAAATATATTGGGGAGCTGAATGGGGATACAAATGTATATTTAGCCTAAATATTGTACATTTGTCCTAAAATGACATTTTTAGGAAGTGAACAACTGGACAGTTTGGGTAATTTCTTTCTTATTTTAGCATTTATACTGCGGATTCAATATGAAAAATCCTACTATTTATGCTTTTAAGCAAATAGTTGCAATAAATAAGAACATTGAAAAATACACTGCTATGGTAAATAAAAACAGAGGACCAATTTCTTCAAAAATGGACCTCGATAATGAATATGTAATTTGTATCTGATTTGAAGGTAAACAGAAACAAAATACTGTAATATCACTTAGTCTATGTCACTTAGATTGTGTACCATATGCATGTGTGCATGCATGTCTTTGTTTTCTTTTTATGTAGATTGAATGTATTATCCATAGATTATCTGATAACCAGAAATGTTTGGTTGTAAGGTGACCATGGGATGGTTCCCAGACACACTAGTCAACCTATTATGGGATAAACAAAATTGTAAAAATACCCACCCACCCACCCCAACCCCTCAGAACAACTAATTTTAAGTATCACTTTTCCATTTAACTTGATAATGGCAAACATTCTACCTTTTTTAGAATTTAAATGTATATTTTATAGGATCTGTGGAGTAATGAAGTTTGGAACCAGTTATATACACACTGCTTGAATGGCTGTAGGAGTCGGCTACCGCATCGTGTGTGATCAGTTTTGAAGCTTGATTACTTCATGTAACCTGTAAAAAAATGAAGTTCAGATCTTGCAAATCTTATAGTTTAAAAATAATAATGAATCTCAAGAAATAAATAACCAAACTATATTTTAACAGTTGTTCAGAAATATTGTCAAAACTCACAAGAGTACATGAACAAGCCAGTAATTCCATTTATGTATTACGAACTAATAACTAATATATTCTCAGCATCACTTGAACAATCTATATTCTTTTTCCAAATGTTTGGTAAAAATTAGTAATTACTAAAGCATACATGTGTGCAGTTTTGATTAATCTGTATATTTTAACAGTTTGTTGCATTTCAGGTCATACGTGGTGCAGGACACCATGTTTACGCTGATGAGCCACATGCATTCAACAGCCTGGTCCAAAAAGTCTTGGACAATATAGATTCATCAGAAGATGATACATCTTCCCAGTCCAGTCCACCAGCAGATAAAAACGAACTGCCACATGTAGAATCAGACCTGGAATCAATGCCCATCACAGAGTTTTAACAATGACTTGCCATGTAGATAATATATAAAGTGAACAGTGTACCCCAGCGGCAGTAAAAATAAACATTGTTAGAAATGGTTACTGCCAAGCCATCCTTTAAACAGATCTTTGTTTGCTGACCTCTGACCAATATTCTCTGTGATTTTGGTGAATCTGTTTTTGTTCTGTGCATTTGCCCTAGTGGAATGTTAAAAGTAGAACAAAACTATCCAACATGCAAAAATTAAACCAATGAAAATACCAACTTGTGTACACCTCCCTTGATAATATGTGCACAATGGGATCCAAAAACATAGACTGCACTATAACAGAGGGTGCAAGTTACCAACAAACCTCTGCAAAAATGAACAGGTGCCATCCCAGCTAGATACTGAAGAGATTCATAGTGTACCTGCAAAACATTTTTTATCACATCACTGAATTTTGGCGCAAGAAAAAAAAATCTTACTTTTGTTAAAAATGGAGAGAAAAAAATTCATGAAAAAATTATCCTTTGCAAGTAACAGTGAAACATTTGCACATCCATGAGCAAATTGTTGGGCACCAATTCAGGAATTTTTTAATTCATCACAATTGTTTTAACTCACTTTCCCATAATGTAATGTATCAGATAAGTATCTATAAAAAAAATGTTTGGAATTCATCAGGTTCATCTTTTGCTTGGTTGCCTTTCTTATATTTGATCACATTTGTGATTGACTGTAATTTAAGGTAGTTTAATTGTCACTTACACAGTAATATTTATGAGAATGTTTGAGTGTTAAATTGAAATGAATTGACCTGAAGACTGCTAGCTCTTACAAAGGTCGGATTTGCGTGCCTTTTAACTTATTTACAAATTTTATTCCCTTTTATTTGATTCGCCTTAAAAGACATAATTAACATGATAATACAAGGCAGGTTCATATTTTTATCAAGCATAACAGAACAACAAATATATCTGCCAATCAGAGATTGAAACACATTTGGCAGTTAATTAGATTTTCACAGAAACACCTGTAGACAAAGCTCTTATAGTAGATTTAAATTTTTTATGTTTGATTACAAGAGGGAATATTGCATTTATGAATGATTACAATGAAACCAAGAAGTAATATTGCATTTATTGTTGATAACAATGAAACCAAATTAAAACGTTTGACTAAAACACAAATTTGACTTAACAGAACTTATTTCATTACTATTTATTTCCTAAATTACTGGAACTGGTAGGCACTAGTACATTTTTACTGATAGAAATTGTATCAAAAATTGTTATTTACAGTGTACTGAAATTTGTGGGTGAAAAAATGTAACAATAAAAATTTAGGACTTCTCATAAGATGAGACTTTTGTGATGTTGATTCAAATTTTCAGACACTAACCACCATGGTTGACAACAAAATAAGCAATATATCAGGTTTCATTTATCAGTTTTGATTGTGATTTTCTTCACATTTACGATTTGTTTGGCATTTTCTAGGAAAATAATGGAATCAGTCCCTGCCCTGCATTATAAGCAGGTTTGCAAATTATCTGGTTGCAAATTATCGAGGGAATGGTGTACCTACATACAATCAGGGAACAGGAAACAAGGTATTTTTTATGAATTATCAAAAACTTGCCACAATATGATTAAAATTAAAATCTACTGAAAAGAAGAAGATCTGACATTTATGACAGAATAACATGTTCTATTAAACTTTTAAAATTCTCATTCCGGTATATTTGAATTCCTAGTCCACGTATTGTTAGTAGTCTCTCAAATAAAATCTTACACTTCCTGGTAGGGAGTGTTATTATTAATAACGTTACATCGCAAAAAATGTTTATCACAGTCAGAAATATCAAAACTGCAGGTGGAATGAAAAGGTCAGAAGACTATATTAATGACTATTGCAGCTTCCTAAGTTCATAGGTCTGAGTTTTTTCCAGATTAATTGCTGCATGTGACCAAACATACGCAGTAAATATGACACCTTCCAAAGATGCAGTCCATCTTTCTTTATTTGTAAGTAAGACAAGAAAATGTATTTTTTTTTTAAGTTCCCTGTTGCCTTGACAACAGTTTTGTGTAAGATGGTTTCTGTCGTATAAAACCAAATGTACACGTGCTGTATAGTGGCAAGTTTTAGTGGCAGAGAATACATTGCATCAGCATTTACCACCTTAAATATTATTACATTTGTAGATCTGCAGTCAAGAAAATAAAACTCCTAAATTTCAATCCCTCTTTTGTAATTGAAAAAAATCACCAGATTACATCCATGAAATAATGGTGCTATGTGGTAGTTTTTGCTACCTTTTTATAGCTTATGTGGCTTTAATTTAGCTGACAGTATAGGAATGTTCATATGTATCGTGCATATATCCAAGTTTGCTCTTTGCAACATAATAAATTTATTGAATTTGGCCAGATCTTTTTTTTTTTACAGAAAACTTCCTGGCATGGTCTTTTTTATATCTTTAAATGATGCTTATCATTTATACAGTATGCCCACTGTTACTGTAAACGGGAAAATTTTCAATCATGTCCTCTAAAAAACTGATCAGAAAAATTCAACCAAAGTTGACAAAAGCATCCATGCACAAAGACCTTTCAATAGTTAAAATATTATACCAATTGTCTAAGCAATATGGCTAACATTACTGAAAATAGAAAAGACTTTGAACAACGTTTAAAAGAACCCATCTCAGCATAATATTGCCAATTTAAACAGGATCATGTTGTGAAGGTCTTGCAAATTTGTACAAATGATGGCGACCCCTTACTCAAAATGGCTACCATTTAGTACAATAGAAAAATCTTAAAACAATTTTTCAAAAGCTACTCTTCATAGCTTGATTAGTTTGGATATAAAGTGTTATGGCATAAAAGCCTTTTGCTCAAAAATTCTTCTTTCAAACCTGACTAGATTTTTAAAAAAAAGTTTTTATGGTTTAACGTCATTTTTCAGCACAATATAGGCTATACATAGCGGCCAGTATTAATGGTGTAGGAAGAACCTGGACAAAGCCCGGAAAGAACCACCGACCCACGAGAAGCTACTGGCAAGCTTTCTCACATAACTACATTTGCTGAATCTTAGACTCGAACACACGCAGACAGAGGTGAGATGGCAGTGGTCCATAACGGAGAGCACTTTAGACCACTCGAGGGCCCGACTGAAAACATCCTAGCATGAAAACCTTACAAATTGTACATAAGATGTTAATTTGTCATCCAATATGGCTTCTATAACTAAAAATAGAAATGTTTGAAATAACTTCCTAATAAAATATTCAGCAGAATTTTATACAAAAGACACTGATCTACCATAAAATATGGTCAAAGAAATAAGAAGAAAAATTCAAGCAACGATTTTCATACATATCAGTTGAAAAAAATTTGAATTTTACCAAAAGAATCAAACTAACCCAGACATATTGGCTGACTGCTCTTACATTGGGTTGTTGGGTAGATGTCAATAAGGTAAGTGACTTCAGACCCACATGGGCCTCTTGTTGTTTTTGTATGTATTTAAAAAGGTTTATGAAATTTAATGTACACTCCTTCTTCAGTTAGGAAATTATCTGTTTTAGCAGTAACATTAACTATTCTTATAGGAATTGTAGCAAATTAATAAGAATAGATGTTGCACCTTAATTTAACTGTAAAATTATGTGGAGAAATTTCAAAAGTTAAAGAGAGCCTTACATAGTTGAATTTATTTATTATGTCCAAACTTTTTGAATTGCAAAGCACAGTAAGAAATGTGATATTTATATACATATTATGTATGTTAATATGTATTTTTATTGAAAGCTGGCTCAGTGGTTAGCATGCTTGACACATGACTGAAAGGATGCAGGTTCAAATCCTATGATCAGACCAGTCTGGGTCAGCTCCCATGGTGTGTCCCAGGGCAAGGCACTTTATTCCACTTGCATTAAATAACCTACTTGCTGTGCATTAAAGTACCTAACCAATTATTTATATACATATTAACATATTTAAATAAAATATTTAATTATTCTTAACTATTGCATATTTTATTCCAAGCAATTGCTCAGTTATTCTTTCTCTTTTTGTTTCACATTTTCCCAATACACTTTGGGATGGTGAAATTGTAAAGCTTAAGAGTTCCATGTTGTATTTTAAAATTTGTTACATGTTTTTTGTTGTTTTTTACTCCGTAGTCAAACATGTGATATATAGACAAACATGTGATATATAATCAAACATGTGATATACAAACATGTACATATTGCATTTGAATAAAATAATGAATTTTATGAAAATATCTACCTCTTTCTTTCCTTAATTTGTACAATTATTTCCTCATTGTTTCATTTGCGGTCTCTTTTTATACTCTCTGTTTGAAGAAATTTCAAAGATTAAAGAGAGCTCTGTTTTGTATATTTAAAATATTTATGTCCTAGCAATCATAGGGGGTATCTTTATGCTCTCTCTGGCCATCCATACAAAAATATGTCGCTATTCTTGTCCCGATAAGCTTGTTAGCATGATTGCTCAAAATCTATATGATGTGTCAAATGAAATTTGCTATGAATGCATATGTACATGACTTGCTCAGATTGTCATGGCCTTGAAGCAGTTTTAAACAATTTGCAAACTTAGGAGTTTTATGCATGACACTTCTGTTAACTAGACTATGAAAAAGAACTGAGGTAATGAAATTTATTAAGTATATTTACATATACAGTGATACATGTTTAGGCTCTTTTAGACAGTCTAAAGAAAAAAGTAGAGACAACTAGCTTTGTCAAATTTAACAAATCATTTCTCTTTGAAAAACAAGGTAAAAATGAGAAAAAGAACTTATGAATCAAATCTAAAAATATCCAAGAATGAAAGTATAAGTCCTATTAATAAAATGTCCAAATGAAACTTGAGTTCAAATCCTGATGAAATCCAAATTGGAAGGTGATGATGTATGCTGTTGTCAGCATCATACTGATGTATCAAATGGTTCTTTGTTGAATAATAACACTCCAGTGTTTGAATTCTGTAAATTTTGATAACTGTCTTTGTCCAAGAAATTAATTTAGAGCACAATTATTTCCAGGTTAAAATAATCTCTTAGAATCTAAATAATTTGAAGACAAATTAAAAGTCAGCTCAAACTGGTCACAAGAAAAAACACTTTCAGAAGGTCAAATTTGGTGACACTTGGCATTTCCGATATTATCAATGCAGTTATCAAACCATTGTAATGGTAATGAATGTTTTAGTCACACTGTTCATTTTTCTATAATCAGTGTACATATAGAAAGTGTTATCTGGAAATCTGTGCACATATTCAAATAATAACTATTTAAGCTCACTCCTTTCTTGTTGCAAATACTCCAAAATAAAAAATCTGATGGTATTCCTTCACTTAAATTTTCACTGAGTAAACAGGTACAACTAAACCAATTGCATGTTTAACTTGGTTATCTCTTTCAATATACTTCTTTAACATTCTTCTGTGGCAGAGTTGAGTTTGTTTTCACCTCCCAGGAGTATTTATCGTGTAATTTATTTACTTTCTTTTCAAGTTTGTAGGGACCATAATACTTGGCCTGAAGAGGATTTTATAGTATGGGTATGAAAGCCAGAACTCGGTTATCAAGCGAAAAAGCTTTTCCTTTGAGCTTTTAAAATATCTTAATTTCATTTTTGACTGAGTAGAGTGCAAATTCATTCTTGCAATCTCACAATCCTTTGACAACTTATACTTAAAATTGGAAAAATAATCAAGAAGATTAATTTCAGTATCTTCATTAGAAAGAAGTTTCTCTTACAACAACTTCAATGGTCCATGCACAGTGCGTCTCAAAACCAGTTCATAGTGACTTAATCCTTAAGAATCTTTAACTGTTTCCCTAAGAGCTAACACTAGTTCCAATCTTTACCCATATGAAAATAATATGATCAAATCATATTTTGAAAGTCTGATGATATCTTTCTAAAGCCACTTAGCGGTGATAAGCAGAAGATTTAAATTGTTGGATGCCTAATTTGTACATAACTTGCTGGAAAATTCCAGTCATGAAATTTTACCCTTGAACAGATTTGGGAAGGCCAAATTGAGTTAACAAAAACTTTATCAAAGCTTTAACTATTGTTTTAGATTCAATGGAATTGCCTCTAGAAACCTTGTTGACACACATATAGTATTGGTAACCTGTCTTGGCCTTAGGTAAGGGACCAACACAGTCTACCATAATTCTACTAAATGGTTCATCAAATGCAGAGATAGGTTGTAGATGAGCCTTAAGTATCTTCTGATTGGTGTTTCCTACCATCTGACAAGTATGACAATATCTACAGTATATGCAAACATAACTTTTAATATTTTGCCAATAAAAGTGAGTCAAGATCTTGTGAGTCTTATTAATCACCTAAATGACCAGCCAAGGGAGTTTCATGGACCAGAATAGGTATTTGCTGTCTGTAAGAATTTAGAACTACAATTTTACTGACCACTCATAACCAGCAGGTACCTAGGGAGGTCTCCATTTTTTTCATAAGAATTCCATTTGTACTGAAATAACAGACAGGTACTTCAGTTACACTAATGACTCTCTGAAACAAACAGGAGGTCTCATGATCTTTTTCCTGTTTGACAACAAGTGATTGTCGTTTGTCACCCTGATTTTAATAACAAGAATAAGTAGTTAAAATAAGGTATTGACAAAACTCATGCTGAAATAGGTGATATAAAAAGCCATATAACAAAATCAGAATCAGAACAAGCAAGAATCGGAACTAAATCAAACGATAAATTATTGATATGAGTATTTCCTACATACAGAATACTGAAGAGGGAAGATTACATGAGCTTGCCATGCATAGTAATGATTTTTAAAAAATGTATCTGAAAACTGAGTACATGTATGTTAATAATTATGTAAATCGTGAAACCTGATACAAGTGGATTTATAAAATATATTACAGAACTAATAGGGTCAGAAGTGATGATCCAAAATATATTGATTTGTATTCATGGGGTAAAAAAATAATATTGAAGCATTACAGTCACTGCAACCATTCCAAACAGCAAGTGAACAAGAAAGGGAAATTCTGAATTTGAAGAAATTAAACAAAGGAGGGAATTATTTTCACCAAGTAAGAAAAAAAATCTGAAGTGGTATTCCAAGTAATGCTTTGGGGAGTGATCTTATTCACTGTCCTATCAACGTCCTTGCTGATGCTGAACCAATAGAACTTCTGAATGGAAGAAAACGTGCTGGAAATAATTCTTCAGAAATCATCAATGAAATAGATTTGCAAACGATTATGATACCCCCAAAAGCAATACCAATTGCAAAGCAACTAGGAATGAAAGCTATCGACAATGTTCATGATAATAGCTCCTGATGTTATTGGTAATATTGCCTGTAAAGCGTTCTATACTGACACAACTCTCATTGTGGATGCCAGTCATGACTCCAAATATTAATGAAGAAGAAACATTGATCTCTTTTATAGAACTAGGTAGTAAATCATTTTATCATGGTTAACAGTAACAACAGATAGTGTTCAAAGTGCTGTTAATGGTTTATTCACATGGCATATAACATCACAACAAGGTGTTTCTTCACCATGGCATATTTTCATTGACTTTAAAAATACTGAATGAAAAAAAAGTATAATGATATTTGAAAAACTAAGATTCACCTAAGCAGTCCTTGAATTTAACACAAATTTCCTGGTAGCCAGATGGACTAGTGTACTCAGAAATTTACTAGCCCTGCCAAACATTGGCTATCCCTGTCCCCAAAACAATGTCACACACTCGTATTGAGACTAACAACAATTTTATTTCATAAATAGCATTATCATATAAAATTCAGAAGTACAGAAGTATAAATTCTACTTTAAATCATCAATAAAATCACATTTCTTGTTTATCAAGATAATCTGGATCCAATTCCAGAAAGGGATCCAGGTGACCTTTCTCGTCCTCCACCTGCACTCTGGGTCCATATGGGCTTTGTTCTGGTCTCCTTACCCGTCTCCCTGAAACATTCCACAAATGTATTGCTGATAATGGATCATATGTTGGAATGTCATTTGTATGAAACATGATGAAGAGTAGGTCGGACAGAACCCAAGGTCGCAAACAAGATCTCCAGTCACTATTCACCATTTTGATCTCGGGGGAAACCCCTTTCAGCATCAGCAGAGTGGGCTGGGATTGTCAGGATGAGGTCAATCAATGCCAGAATATTCTTGCAGTTAGCAGCATATGATTGTACAACTGTGAGCCTGGTCAAAGCATAGATGTCTTTGTAACTGCAAGATAACAGAATGAATTTTGCTTTTTTTTCTGGAGGCTGAACACCCTCTATAAAACGCCACATTTTGTCTGTCTTATATGGCGGGAATTGTGCCTCGTTTTGAAATATGAGATGTTACAGTATAACTGACGCAAATTATTTGAAGTAAGAAAAGGAATGACACAGTGACCTTTATATAAAAAAAAGTCCGAGCAAGAAACCCGTTTAAAAACATGTGCATTTGCCTCCCTGCCATCAAATGGCTTCTCCCAAATAAAGACTCGACTTCAGCGGATGTTCTGCACGATCAAAGCAGTGGCTAAAGTAAACACTGTTATAAAATATTAACATCAAAAGATAATGTTAGTTTCAACTTGGAAAATGTGTGCTCCCATCAAACGAAGCCAGCTGACTTGGCGCATTGTATTTAACTCAGGTGCTCGACGCGAGCTTGATGTGAATGAAAAAGAAAACAATAATCAAAAGGAACAAAATTATACATAGCGACAAAAATACCAAAAATATTCCTGAGATATTTTTCTAAGGTATTTTTGTCACTCTGTATGATTTTTTTCTTTAGATTTTAACCCCTCCCACTCCACACCAAGAGCGCATCGAACACCTTTGGTATTTAACAGCTCCAATTACGGTCTCATCATTAATAACATGTTTGGTAATTGTTCCTAATTAATCGAACCTCAGCGTATTGTTGAAATTAATAATAAGCGTGAATATTTTCAATCTTATATGCCCATGTGAGATTTTAATTCCCATCAAATGCTTGGATATCTCCACGTGTATTCAATTGAATTATTTGTTCAATCGTTTTTGGGGGGAAAATATAAAAGCTATTCTTATTATCATAGAAAAATTAGTTGCTTGGAAAATGATGTGTCAGTAATGTTATCATAATAAATAGATCTAATTCTTCTAATTATTTCGATGCAAACGTAAAATATGAGTTATCCGTTTGTGGCTCGGAGCAAGCAAAAAACAATACCTTCAAGAAACAAACATGTAAACTAATTTCTTTGAATAGTTGATGCTATGTTCTTTTGTGTGGTGTAATGTTTCGTAATTTGTTACTGTGGTCGCGTGAATAAAGTGTGATACCATTTAAGTCACTATCAGATTAATATGGATCAATTTCCAAACTTCCGTTGTTAATGACGGGTCCTAAATTGGCGCTGTTAAGTGAAACGCACATAATCAGATGGCTTCTTGTAATAGAAACACATTTCCGAGGAAGAAATTGACTTCATCTTCACATGCTAATATTTTATGACTGTATTTACAAAGGTCACTGCGTTGATTCTAAAGAACATCGGCCGAAGTCAAGTCTTTATTAGGGTATTGAGTAAACAAACGCTGGCTGTTGATAACCAAAAACTTACTAGACTGCCGGACTATTAACATTATGAAAGTTACTAGTCCGATGGGAAATCTACTAGCCTCGGGTTAGCGGACTACCGCTAATTTCGAGCCCTGCTAAGTTTCATTAAGAATAAATGGACATCAAGAACCACTGAAGATGTTTTACTTAATTTTGATCAAAATCATATTGCACTTGTTTATCATCATTTGATGACATTTATGGGACGTGATCAAAATATAGATACTGGCTAACAAATATCACAATTCGATTTTAAAAATTATACCTGATCTATTACTTCTCACTGGAACATCTTCATTTAGTTAGACAATCCTTAGTTGATTAACACTTTCGAGCTCGTGTTGATAGAAATGTTGGAGCTTTTACTAATTACAGACCAATTGCTATTATACTCGGTGACAAAACAATGATACTTGAAGTCTTGATGGAGGGATGAGAATTATTGATGCCCCAGTGGAAAACATATAATGTCGTTTACTAAACAATGTGTAGTTAAATCGCTTATGATATTATAAAATGTCATATAGTCACGATAATGTCACTCTGACACCTGATTAGGTAAAAAAAAAAGTTACAACCAAAACTTACAAGTAAATGTGGAATAAAATAACATTGAAGAACGTTCAACTCAGTCTTTCTCCGAGTTCATTTAAAGATTCAATACAAACAGATGGTATATTTCCACTTCTTGCAGCTATACCAGCGTTAATAATCGCTGCTACTCCAGTTGTCGCAAAAGCAGCCACACTTGGAGCTGTTGGAACAGCCGCTGAAATGGCATTAATGAAAGCAAGAGGAAAAGGAATAAAATCTTCTAAAAATGGGGGAAAGGTCTAAGATAAATTATCTACAAACCAGCCTTCTAAAGCCAAATTCGATCTTGACAGAAGAACTCCCAAATTGCCGAGAAGAGCTCTGGTTGATCCGACGAAAACTTTGATTTAGGATGTTCGTGACGCCAACAAAGAATTTCGCGATGATGGTGAATCCCATGTGTGGTCAACAGTAAGAATTATGCAAAACACCAAAGGTGTCTCCGAAGATGTTATTGATGCTACAATGAACACTAATCGAGCGGCAAAGAATATTAATTATCTCGATAAGCAAAGATATTGTTTCATAATAAAATTTATTGTAGCGGTAGAAGATTCCGCGTAAGGCGAGACTTTGATTATCCATGACAAACGTGCCCCTATCCGTGTTCACACTGGAAATATTGTTATGTTAAATAAAGTTTGCAAACCTAGAATATTGACTGGTATTGACAAACCGTACTATGAAAGAGCGTATCCTGTGACCGGATTTATTTATGAAATATAACCATTGAATGATAAACCCAGTGTTCATGATCTCAAAGCAATGAAATGTTCGTCCTTGACTTTGTCAAGGCTAAATTGTGTAGCTGAGCGAATTACATAACAATATACAAACGCGATACTGGGAAATAAATTAACAGATCTACGACGTGAAAAAAATATACAAATGGGCTGAACCAGTTAACGTTAATGGAGCTACAATAAACGATGTTGCTAAATTACACAAAACACTAAAACAGTTTATCCTGTGGATTTAAGGTAAGTATTTTGTTTAACGGACACACTGGCCTTTGGATCTTGTCAAAGAGTGAACGTTCTCCAGCCACAGGAGTAAATGTTACATTTGTATTTTATTTATATTTGATGCATATTCAGCTATTAAATGTCGTATCGTGAAATGATGCCTTTGCTACTACGCTCACTTGAAACGCTGTGAACATTTTGTAACAAGCTGCAAAAGATTTTAATTCCGTAATTGATATATGACCAGTTTGGTTTCATTGTAGCTGTCGCTAGCTGTCTGTAGCTGTCCGTATGTCCGTACGTATGTCTATACGTACGTCTGTGCTCATGGTGGATCCATGAAAGGTGGGCGTGGTAAATACAAGAGTGATCCCAATTCCGAAGTACTGTGTGATGTCTGTACGGATGTGCGTGTCTGTTTAATAAGCTGTCTAAAAGTGTAAGCGTCTATATGGAGATGGAAGATGACGTAACCACCAAAGCGACACAGACGAAACCGCTAATTTGGATACATTTGCAATTTTTAACAAATATTTATGAATCATACGACATAGTCGTATGATTGTTCCAATTGATTGTTTTTCCCACTGAGTACAATTTGGGTTATTTTGATTACATGAGGTTATTTGAATCTTATTTTGATTACAGAAGATTATTTGAATCTTATTTTCATTCCATGAGGTTATCTGAATCTCACTTTCATTGTACCAAAGTACGTGAGATTATATGAATCTTACCGTCAAAAATTTGTATATGAACCATTTTTGTATTTAAAAAATCCTATTTGTGAATGTTTCGATAGAGTGATTGAATGGGACGTATGTTTTAGAGTGTTAAAAAGTCACTGTATTTGTAGTATATATCTTTCATCACATTGTGTTGTGTCGTTTTTTTTTATCCAAAATCCTGTTACAATGGACATGGTGGATTATGTAATACAAAATACGATTATTATTTTTTTTTTAATGATATCAATCGATATGGTGTCTCGGAAGATTTTTTTTGAATGGGAGAATGTTCTAAATACTTTAACACATTTGGAGATTCAACATATCAGAAGACCAGAGTATACATCAACGGACCATTAGCGGACTTTGACCTTACTGGATTTGCTTGTATCGAGTCATTCGAATTTGCTGAAAATCTCCATCCTTTTTGTTATGTTTGGTTTGGCTGGCATATTTCAGAGAAATTGTGGCTTCCAAAAGTTTTATTACGATATATGCTCGATTCAAGAATATTATTTTTGTTGTAAGTGAAGCAATTGTATAATATAGTTCGCAGAAATAAGTTTGGTCACCACAATAGAACAAATATTCTGATGATGAAAATCCTGATATAGCCGATTTCGAAAATAAAATCGCAAACGATCTTGGCAGAAAATAATTGGGAAATTTATCCAAGTAGGATCATATTAAAATAAACGACATTGTACAAGACTGATTATAGATGATACTGAACAAGATTTTATAATTACTGATACAACGAAGAAAAATACGTTTATAAATCTAAATAACGTTAATTTATCAGCCGGAACCAAATTTTGTACAATCGTGGGTTATATTGAATTTGGGTCACGCACATTACTCATTTAAGAACTTGAATGCTCGCGTACGTTTCAATAAATTTATTATCGATGATGGTGAACAGATCTTCTAATTTTGTCATTAGAGTCGCCATGTTGCACAGATTCATTTTATACCGATACAAAGAATACATGATTGCTAAAACAACAACATATCGGTGATGATGAATCATGGGGTGAATGGAGAATAAAACAAGAAAATATAGTTGTTGTTTTTTTCTTCAATCTACCGACGTTGAAATCAAATATTTAGAACATGAATAATAAAATATCAAAATTATCATCAGCTCCATCTGTATATGATCCTATAGCTAGAGATAAGACTGTTTATCTAAACGTACCAGGAGGTGATTGAATTATTTCGTCGCAATACTTTTTATTGTGTTGATATTATTGTTTTAACACCTCCACAAAGACTCGCCAGAGAAAAGAATAAACGGGAGTAAAATATCGTACTTATATTTTTTTAGATGGAAAGGAGACACATGGACTTCCTCAACGAATGGGTGATTAAATATTATATAAGGATTATTGTTTTGGATGAAATATATACAGTGTCTCTAGAAACATTAAAAAAATTTCTTGACGAGCTATTATTGAAGAATAATGATGTGTGTTGATCATGATCAACCGCCACCTTTAGTTGGATTATCTCCACCTGAATGGTTTAAATTACATTGAAATGGGACAATGTGGGTAGTATAGTTGGTATTGTGGTAGACCGACTCTGACATTTAGGAGGGTAGTCCCCGAGTCATGCGGAGTACTATGAGAATTATGACATCCCTTATTGATATTAAGCAGTAAAATCTAACTCAACTGAGCATTGCTATTTTATTTTTTTTTTTTTTTTAAATTCGTAATCTTTGTTCCTTAGAACAAAATCCAGTGATCGTTTGTGACCAAACATTTAGATCCGTCCTTAAGCTGTAATTGTATAGCCTGTTCGTTGCGATCATCGTTCTGCAATTCGACCAGGGACATACACATCACAAAATGACTTTTAAAATAAAAAGTTCCTTTGCAATATAACCGTGATATGTACAAATATTATAGCAATTTTATAATTCAGACAGTTTTGCGTGTTAGAACTGCATGGTCTTGCACTACGAAACAGAAGAAAGAGAAACCAACGAGTTTATTAAGGGTAACAAATAATGTGTTTATCTAAGTTACAAAGTGAAAATTTAAGAGGAAATGAAGTCTTGTTAATTAAATCCCAAAAAAGTACAAAAGTATAGAATGTTCCCATTGAATTCCAATAATCTTGAATGTGCTGATATGACAATAGTTCGCTGTATCACAACAGTAAATGGCCCACATATTCAACTGAAATGAGGAACGAATCATTATTTACCTTATCCTGTATATACATATTTCAACTGACTTAAGACACAATATAATGCTCACGATGTGGGTAGTTGAAAATGAAAAATTCCAAAGAATTATGATTAAATTCGCTTCCAGAACTTTCTAAGTATATAAATAAATCTATGCCTTGAACTAAAATCTAATAAAACATCTTTTTAACAAAATAAATTATGGATAAAAGTCAGACGCACAATTAAATTAACATTAAATATACATAAAACTCATATTATTGGATGTTTGTATTAAAAATGACACCCAATTTACGGCATATTCAAAGATTATTTTCAAGCAGAAATGTGCGATAGGAACTGTATAATAACCATATATTTCATCTTATCATAATGGCTTAGGCACAGGTGCAAATCGATAAATATTAACCAGCATAATTCATCTATTTATCCGTGTTGTTTGTTCCTTTCCGCGATATTCGCATCAGAGAAACAGTTGTGATACTGTTCGAGAAAATTATGCAGCGACAAATTTCCCATATTAGGCACACAAAGCACCTGCTTCGAGAACCTAACTTCAGGGGATGGCAGTTTTTAAAGTATGAAAATCTTGCCTAGTGAAAAAAAAATATTTTATATGGTATAGTATAGAAATCTCTAGTTAAATGTACGCATTATTTCAAGTCGTGCTGTAAAGGTACAGGTTTTCAATTTGTTTTTAGAAGTGTAGGTGGGGCGGGCACAACTCAGACATTGCTATGAGACAACAAACTCTTCACTGCCATTATGTATTAACTGAAACGTTGGAAGAAATAATAAGTTACAGTACATGAGGTGATCAATGACGCACATTTACCTTGCGGAACAATTTGGTACGAATTTTCAAGTTGTGGACATATGACTCAAGTTCCCAATTACGACCTGTGTGTCATGTGATACAAACACTATGGCGTCCAACGATGGAACTTTATCGGCAGAGTAGGTGATAAACTATAATGTATTCTCTTTCCATAGAAATATTCATCATATTGTGAATGATTTTTAATATTATTATGTAATGTAAAACATATTAGTTTTGTTAAATCTACTATTGTATTTTAAATTTTGATAAATTACGCAGTTTAGTGTTTGGACTGATCCATAATGACAAGACCATAATTGTCACTATTGCGATGCAGTCATGATGCCACAGGGGCTCATTACGGCTCGTTACACTGTAATGAGCCCCTGTGGCAACATGACTGCATCGTAACTTACAGATTATATTAAAAACATCGGTCAGTCAATTCTCTAGCCACTGACCGTTATTTCATATTATGATTTGAATAGCCCTTGCAGACATACAATGTTGGACTTGTACCCGGATATCAATATTGTTGTCGACTATGTCATGGTAGTCCTACTTGTAAGACCTGACGCTGATATTTATGTTTTGGGTGTCACCTAAAGAAAATCAACATGTGCTATGTCTTACATGTAGGACTAAGTATCATGGTAGATCATGTCTTCAAATAATTTTGGTAATACACGTTGATGCTCAGTACTAACTAACCGTTCGCTGCCGTGTTTAGTAAAATGATGTTAAGAAAGTAATGAAACATGATGGGAAACAATTGTTGATTTAGACTGATGCCCAGAATGAGAACTTTTAGCAACTGAGAGAATTTAAAAATCTTTCCATCTATCTTAAAAATATGGTAATTGGGTTTAGATAGACATTTACTGTACTTTCAAACTTGCTTGAAACCTATAAAAATACCAACAATAATTAAATGTAGGTTAAATTAAAATATTGCATGCCTCAAAAAGAAAAAAGAAATATTTGTGTTGCTTCTTTAGCTTATTTATCATCAGACTTTCCAGTACAATAAATAGGGTGACCAGATCGCATGGTTTGGGGTACCATACAATTTGTTAAGGTAAGCCAGTGGGCTACTAAATGTGATTGGTTCAACATTTTATACCCAGAAAATGCTGTATAAAAAGAACAGTTTAAGTAAATTCTACTTATCAGTAATTTAATGATGCATCTTTTCTTTATTGGTAATCCAAATTTTTTAATTTCTTGGAGGATTATTAAAAATGTGGCCAACTTAAAAAAGAGTGAAGTTACATTACTATATTACTTTGATATATATTGAAGCCACTGTGGTTCAATGATTAACATGCAAGAACAAATCTTTAGTTGGGGTGCTTAATCCTGCCCAGTCCAGCTTGGGTTGTCTTCCATTGTTTTGTTAGGACTTGTAACTTTACTAATGCTGGCCCAGTACTTGATAGATATTCATTTATTCATCATGAAAAAACTGATTGGTACACACAATTCTTTATTATCATTTCTATCACCTTGATATAACTCTAACTTTAATATTATTTTTTCAGAGCTGTGCCAGTGGGTCGGCAAGGTTGGTGTCATTGGGTGTCATCGTCCATGGCTCATCTAGCCGAGGTAGAGAGAAGAATCATGCAAAGTAGGTAATTCAGTGGTGGGTCAAGTCTTCCATTCTGCAGGTTGAAAAGGCAGTCATACAACAATTGTTACCTCACTTGAGCTTCTTGTTGAATGTGGATTGATTTGGGCTTTTATCTGATTAAATGGTCTATATATATAAACAGTGATATGTTTTTACAGTATGCCTTTATTAACATGTATATCCTTCGTCTTTCTCATTTTGTAACCCATAATGTGAGGCAGACCTTATTTGGTTATACAGGTTTTACCAGAAATGTTAAAATATAGATCTGGTTAATGTAGACAGTAAGCTTAAATCCTGTATGAAAATTTGAAAATGAAAATATTTTCAGAAACATAGTTTTCATTTTCAGTAATTTCATTAAAGTTACTTTTTACCAGGCAGAGGTAAGATATCAATTTATTCACATAATGCTTTTTGTGAATAATATAAGCAAGTTTTGCGCAAATTAGCATATATATGCCATTAAAATTGATGTCAGTCATCTTTTCTTCAAATTTGACCACAACCCCATGAATTTTAGAGGCGATATTTATATATATGTCAGTCTACATTAAAAGGTATTTTCTTCGCTTTTTCCTTCCAGATTTATTAGGAATGCAGATGAACTTAGACAATACATTAAGCATTACACTTAATCTGCTTTGTTGATGAAAGTGAAACATTTTCTGTGGTAATAGCATTTTTCGTTCAGATATTTTTTGGAATTTGTAAATATGATACAATGGTCATTGACCCTGATGTCTGACATGCATTTGAAGCATGATAATGTAGCCGAGTCAGAGATTGCATTAAGTATGGAATCATATTGTGCTTACAGAAACTGTATTTTTGTTCCTTTCACCATGCAGATTTTTGAGCCTGAATGATCTCACAAGTTTTTCTCTAACACTGTATACCATTTTTTAACATGGCTAACCTTAGTCGCAATTTCCCAGAAATAATAAAAATTTGCAAAGAACAAGCTTTTAGTTTTTGACTCAGAATATAGTATGTTTTATATAATCTAATGACTGTCTCTTTCATTATCTTGGGTGAGAAAGACTTCCTTAATTTTGTAGGATTTTTTATGCATGTTGGATATGACTGGTTGTAACATTATAAATTTGTTTTATTATGATATTGTATTAGTTTACGTATAAAAAGCAATTACTAACTAGCCTTGCTTGTCTGAAGCTTAAAGTCTAGTGTTAGGTGTGCCCATCTGTGTGACATCTGTTGCTGAAAAGCATTAAGGAAGAATTTTGACTGATGTTTAAGTTAGTCTGACACTTGTCTTATGAAAGCTAGCCATCTCATACTTGTTTTATTAGCTCAGGAGTTTGAAAATGTCTGACAAGATTATTTTGCAATCAGTTTCTCTTGATCAGTGTGATAACTTTTTTCTGTCTTTTATTTTGCAACTTGTATGAAATTTTTTTGTCTTGCAGGTCTTAAGAGCAAACTTGTGTCACAATTTGTCTTTCTGCCACAGAGCCAAAACAGATTATGGACAGTCAGTGCAAATCCGGGCAATGACAGAACCCCACTTGTCATGATTCATGGTATGGCAGGAGGGGTTGGACTGTGGGCTCAGAACATTGATTCACTTTGTACCACAAGACCTCTTCATGCCTTTGATCTCCTGGGATTTGGTCGAAGTTCCCGGCCTAAATTCAGCAAAAAAGCAGAGTTGGCTGAAAATGAATTTGTGGAATCAGTAGAAGAATGGAGGAAGGAAATGCAGTTAGATGAAATGGTACTTCTTGGACATAGTCTTGGTGCATTTATTGCAAGTTCCTATGCATTAAAATATCCTGAAAGAATTAAACATCTTATTCTTGTTGATCCCTGGGGATTTGAAGAAAAGCCAGATAATGAAAGCATTCCAAGATGGGCTCGAGTCATTATAACATTGGTGCAGCCCTTTAATCCACTAGCAATAGTCAGAGCAGCTGGACCATGGGGTAAGAATTTGGGCATATGAAAGTACTGTAATCACCTATGCAATTTCAATGACATGACAAAATCTGTTGATATTTTGGTAAGTAAAGTCACAAAAAAAACACTACAAGATATTACATGTAAAGAGGTTGATATTAGGTGACAAGTCCTTTTCATACATGTTGTCCCCCCAAAAAACCACTATAAAAGGACAGCATGATGTCGAGAAATACTCTCACACATACACAGAGATTTTTCTAGTACATTTGAGCTTTAAAATGTCTTGCATCAAAAAGTTCACTCCAGTACAGTGGACCCCACTACAACGCGATAATTGGGGTCCAAGAAATTTGATTGCGTTAGAAGTGGTGTTGCGTTAATGCAGGGTTTTACAGTATTTTAATTTTTTTTCAGCAAACACTGCACCGGCATATACATGTACTCATGTCTAATGTAACAAATCAGAGTATTATCGGACAAATATTAAATGGAATGCAGTAATAAGACTTATTAAAAGTAATGGACGGATAATGACCTGGTGAAATTGTTAAATTTACGAAGCTACGCCACAGACGTATTATATTAAATATCATAATCAAACTCTTCCCCAAAATGATCATAAATGTTTAACACACCATTTCACGATCTTAACATAAAAAATTTCCTGATATGAGAAAAATACACGTACATATATTTATCATTTCAGGAACCATGCCACAATTGTATTTTATTCGAGTTCATATGCAATCTCTTCCCCAAAATGAGAATAAATTCTTAATACACTAATTCACGTACTTTACAGAAGAAAAAAAATCATGTGCAAATAAATTTACGAACGTTTGGGAACCACGCCGCGATCGCGTTATATCTGAATTCATGTTATAGCGGGGTTCCACTGTATATTGACAAATTTTCTTGATCAAGTTACAAAGTCAATTTATTGCTTTGGAAATGCATTTTTGCGGAAAATATTAGTCTTTTATTTCTTAGAATGTAGACAGCAATTACAGACTTCATATCCTTCCAACGAATATGGGCCAGTTGACAGATGTACATAGCTGCCAACCTTCACAATTTTGGCGTGAATTTAATGACTTTTTCAGTGATTCACACATTCATGCTGCATGCAAAAAATTCATGAATTCCCCTATTCTCAATTATTTAACATGTTTAATAAAATAAGCAATTTCCTGTAAAGCACTAGTAGTGATATCGACAGTTGCCAAAATGGTCCGGTACTACTGGTCGCGGTATAAGTGATTTGTACTGTTGGCTTGGTAGAGTATTTTAATCTATATAGATAATAATTGTTTTACAAATGCATTTAAGAGAATATGGAGCTCAACCTGAATTTTGTTTTACGCATGCACAGCCAATGCTGATTTGAATTACCATTCGACAACTTATCTTCAAAATGTCTTCACTACCAATAAAAAATATAGTCTGATTCTTCTGACCCTCTTTATGCCATTTTTACTTAGGAAATTTGTTTATTGCTCATATCACGTGACTTTATGCCCTCATTTACATTTAGGTTGCAAGATTTGTATAGTCACTTGGACTGAAAATAGCCAGATCCAGGTCAAATTACAGCAACACCAAATGGTGTTGGCAAATTCAATTTTTTCAATAGGGAATGGATTCTGACCCTACACTCCAACATAAATGTCCAAATATAAAAAATGGTTTGGCAAGGGTTAGAGGAAACTCAGAATAGTAAAAATAAATATACTTTACAAAAAGTGAAGTTTAGTTTGGAATACGTGTATACCAAACAGTTGCTGTGCATTCATTTGTTCCGACAAATATTCACTGACTCTAGAATCACTTTACGAATTCATGTCAAAATTCACTAATTTTTATCACCATTTTCATGAATTGAGAGCCTGGAGGTTGGTAGCTATGGATGTACACGGGTTATTTGATGATGTATTGTAAATAAAGTAGGCTACATTATTGTCATTGGAACAGATCCATTTCAGTTTTTTTGTTCAAGGACTTGGCTGTATAATCAATGTTGCTAATCCCAATTTTACTGTGCTTTAGCACCAAGTCTTAGTTATCATGATACAGTAGTCCCCCTCTTGTACGGCCCCCCTGACCAGCGGCCACCCGCTCCAAACGGCCAGAATTCGTTGGCACCGACGAGTTTCTGTCCAAAAGTACCCCTCACGAGAGGCCACCCGGCTAACGCGACCAGCGGCCAGCATTTTTGTGAAATAATTTAAAATTTTCCCCCTCACGAGCGGCCTCATTTTATTTTTAAATGTATCCAGAACCAATAATTAATTCAAATCTTGACATAAGGTAACTTGTAAGTAATTTTGATTATCTTTATCGTAGATACACGTCTCCGAGTGTCAAGTCGCCGTTAAAAGTGTCGACTAAAGATTTAAAGTATATCGTTATCTATGAAAGTCGATGTTTACAGGAAATGGGCTCAATAATGTTTTGATAGAGTTTGGGGTTTAACACCTATGTTGAGTTCTTCTTGTTGATGATTATAACCAGACGTAATTGTTATAATCATAACAAGGGTCAGCATAGGCTAAAAATAGATTTTGTACATTGGCACACACAGAGAACCTTAAAAAAGACAATAGGGTACCAGACAAAGACCGGAAAAATTACGTGACCAAACAATATGGCTTCCTTTACGAAGGCTGCATTTCGTAGACTCGACAAAAGTTTTGTCTGCATAATTAAATCGCATACAGTCAGCAATAACCGAATAAATCATTACCAAACACTAAAATGTCATCACGTTAACGGATACATTATTTTCGAAGAAAGTCGGTTATTCTACTCGACGACATCGGGGAGGGGGGGGGGATGCCGAACAATTTGTATGTACAAAAGACTCGTAAAAACAAGTTTATGTTGAAATAATTTGAATAAACAAAGTAATAACCGATAAGAAGGTTATTCAGCAGCAGTGGGAAAATGGAGCAAATGGAAAGATAATTATGTATGTACCAAGATGTAAATGACGTTTTTGAATCCATTTGCAATGTGCATGACAACAATACCCGCTCGCATATCAAACTTACGCCAAGAAAGCAAAAATAGTAACGTATATTCAGTTGAAATAAATTTGTTATTATGACCAAAAAAACAAACTTTTATTGATTAATGTTTCATTTAGACGAAGATATTTAATGTTTTGAAGTATGTAGCTTTCTTACTACGTACATTACGTATGTACTTCTCATAATAAATTTAGCCCCCCTTTGGAACGGCCACCTGCCTTATAAGGCCACTTTCCCGGTGCAACAGGGGTGGCCGTATAAGAGGGGGACTACTGTATTTTGTAATTTGCATAGATTTTTTTCGCTTGTTCTTTCATCTGTGTATTTGGTAATAACTAAAGTTTCTATAGATTTCCTCTTTTCTTGAACTGAAATGGTTTACTATCAGATGCGGTTGAGGCAAGGAACTTTTAGGCAGAGGCATGTCAGTAGAAGTTAATTATACTATTTACAGTTTTAGTTTCGTAGGCACTTTTAATACATTGGTTAAATAATGCCATGGAGCTACTGATAAGTTTCTTTACCAAGGCCATACATAGGTAGCTAACCCATCATGGCAAGAGAGGGTATCAAAACTATGACTCTTTGATTACCAGTCTAGCATTCTTATCAACTGAGCTACCATTTCATCAGTTGCAATGTACAGTTTAGGTGTTAATGAGTCGACCATCCCACCACTTTCATTTGAAACAATAATTATGAGTAGTCTTGAGTTTATTATCTGTAACTTCCAACGTTTGAATTTTGCATTATAAACGTCCATAAAACATCAGTTCTGGCAGACATGTCAGGCATTTATCACAAATTTTGTTGCTTGGTATACATGTATTCTATCTTTGCCAAAACAATTTCTTACTAGGGCATAACTGATCAGCATTTTTCTACCGATTTCCGATTCCGGATTTTGGGCATGAAATTTTTCTGATTCCGGATATGATTCAATAAATCGGAAATGCTAAATCCGTATTTTTTTTTTCTAAAAAATTTCATCTTCCGTTTCCGGGTTTCTGGTATCTGGTTTTGCCGTGTCTAGCATGTTACTTAGTACTTTACCATATCCGGCTTCATTTTCGGTTTTCACCCGCCAGTTCAAATAGATTGTCTCACAGCGTGGTTGTGTTGACCATATTGGACTTTTCTGACTTCTTATTTAACTTTATTAACACACTATCGAATGACACGCAGTGTTAGACACGGTGCTATAGTAATTCAACTTTATTATTTTTATTATCAGAATCGGTCGTTCCTGCCTTGTCCGACTCCGATTAATTGGAAGTTCATACTATCCGGTAGAATCCGATTTCTGGATCAAAAGTCGGTTATGCCCTATTTCTTACATCTTAACTTTAAAAACACCCATAAATATTGTGTCTAAACAATATTTTAATGCTCCTGAAATTTTTGAAAAGATAGGATCAAGTGATAAAATAGGCATGCTGCATACACCATTCCAAAATACCATGGATCTGACTGAGACCCTTACCTCAATCTTTAGGAATCTTTGACAGAAAATGTCCTCATAATGTGTGTTCCCACCAAAACATTGTGGCCAGGGTCCACATTATATGGGCATAATAGATGAGTATATATAATTACTGACACAAATTGGATGTCAAGAAGCCAAGTTGTGAAATGCATGAAATTTGGCAGTTTCCCTCAGGAAGAGAGACTTGTAGGAGTTAGAGGGTTGTGCAGAGTGTCCGATACTTGTATATGGAGCCTAAAGGGCTGATACGAGGTGTATGAGGACATACAACTTAAACTCGACACATCTGATCCCAAGGATTGCCGTGGTAACAACCATGAGCCAATATCCCATACATGGCCATGGGAAGCCGGTATGAAGCATGTGACCTACTAGTTGGTTATACAAGTATAGAAAATTGGTTCAAGCAAAGTTGAATGCATGAACTTGGGCAATGTGCCCAAGAACAGAGCTGGATCAGTATGCTATGAAAGAAATGCCCCAAACAAAACAACATGGTGGGTGGAGGGGAGGTGATTGGTTCTTTTCACAGATAATTTAGTGTAGCATTAGCACCAAAAAGCACGTCTTTGTTGCATCCCAGTCGCTGTTTCACTGCCTCAAACCAGCTGACGAATGTTAGATCACGTGTTCAAGTTCCGTCATCTGATTGGCTCAACATGACAACATATCTAAAATTAGTAACTGGCCTCATATTTGGCAGAACCACAACAAAGAGGGGCCCAAACAAGGGGTCAGGTTAGAATGCACTGTGTTTTTCAAACAATATTTTACCAATTAAATTACAATATATTAAGTGTATTTTAAACATTGAGATTTGCATATATATATATATATATATATATATATATATATATATATATATAATTTAACTTTATTCAGAGAACCATACATTGTATCAGCTATTGTTTGAGCAATGACTGCACAGAATGCATTGAAGACAGATACATCAAATATTGAATGTCTGTATTGATCATGGATCAGTAATAACTAGATTAACTCTAATTAACAGACATCATTCAACTATAAACTTAGATCCAAATTTTCAAAAGACCCAACCATTCGATTAGATACTTGTATTTCCCCAAAAATTAATATCGTCACAAAAAAATTAAAATTTCAGAAGTCGCGTCATGATCTTGTTATATTTGAATTCATATTGAATCTCTTCCTCAGAATGATAATAAACCTTGTACACATTATTTTTTTTTTTTACTTTTTCATTTCTTTTTCTTTGGTGTGCAAGAAAAATCCATGTATATGAAAATTCAGAAGTCATGCCATGATCTTGTTATATTTAAATTCATATTGAATCTCTTCCTCAGAATGATAATACAGTAGTACCATAGTACACATTATTTTTTTTTACTTCTAATAATTTTTCCATGTATATGACCACATTAATGTTATGTTTAAATTCATATGCAGGTTCTTTCACAGACTGATAATAAACTTAAAAATATAGGAAATTTTAAGAAGTCATGCTGCAATCATGGTACATGTATATTTCAATTTGTGTTATAATGGAGCATGCTACAGTTGAGTTCCAGTGTGCTGTCCAATCACATAATAATGGTACAGGTGAATGCTTAAAAGTTTAAGCGAAGAAGTCTACTTTGTATTTAGCAATAAATATTTGGTCACTTGAAAAGAATATGTTGTGCCAATTATCTGAAATCAAAAGCCGATACATGTTATGGTTTGTTCGTACCTTAATCAACAAAATGGACTTTCTGAGTAGCCTTTGTCCTGTCTTCAGGTGGGCAAATTCATATGCAGTGCCAGAAATAGTAATACATGTATCTTCAAAAGCTTGATAATAGGTTTCATCTTTCCTCTTAGGACCTACAACTGGATGTTTGCTTCCTTGTCTGAAATTGTTTTTGCTATGGGATATATATCATGAGAATTTTGAAGACATGAGATTGTCGCAGAATTGAACTAGTAAAAACTAGATCTTAAAATGTATCTACCTATTATTAAGCCTACAGTGTTCTGTATGTCATAATTACTGCAAATTTCTGACTAGTTAGACAAAAGAACATACTACATAAACTTTGTAAAATTCCGGTATTTTTCAGGTCCTGGATTAGTGAAGAAGTTTAGACCAGACCTTAAGAAGAAATTTTCAGATATATTTGATGATGACACAATTTTCGAGTACATCTACCACTGCAATGCACAGAAACCTAGGTAAGTGCTTTGCAAGAACGAAATTTTTTTCACATTGTCATACATTATAGTATTGGTGCCTACATATATTTTTGGAAAATAGACTGGGATTCAAATATATAAAGTAAAATCTGCTATGAGCGACCACCTGTCATCTCCGACCTTATTTGTAATGCATGGATTGATTTTATTTATAAATGCTCTGTTATTAGTAACCACCTGCTAAACACTACCAATGACTGCAATATCTTGACAAAAGATGCATTTCGACATTGCTATGAACATCCGCATTGCAACGAACAAGGAGTAAATTCCACCAACCTTCATTTAATCATTGTATAAACAACTGCTCATACCGTTCTAAATTAGAATTTATTTTAATACAAATATTCTGGTTACCAATGTCTGACTTTTTTGTTAGCTATGCTTATAGTGTTTTATAGTTTTTGTTGTACACCAGACTAAAGTACATGTATATGTGGATTATTTCCTAGTCTTGTTCCCTGTTTCGTATGCTCCTTGTGTTGTTCTCCACTATTCATATAGTGGTGAGCAATGCAGGGAGCTTAAAAAGCAGATGACCAGACTAGTTATTCCTGCACTAAGTCTGCTTCCTGGCCTTATTGTAGGACTTTGCATTCCTATCAATGACTGTATTGCAAGAACAAACAGACACCACTGACCTATATGTAATCAATTGTTACAACAACCACTTGATAAGCAACGATTGTTCTGATAAAAAACAAACATATCAGGAATCTTTAAAAACAAGAATTATTGCTGCCGTTGATAGATACTACACTCCTTAAACCAGGCTAATGTACATGTCATGAATTGCCATTGTACAGCCTAAGTTGATGTAGTGGTCGCATATATTGTTTGTCTTTAGAGTTAATCCATATTGCCGGGGGTGGGGATGGGGGTGAATTAAGTCATTGTCTATTAAACCAGAATGAGAGAATCGTTTGCGGGATTCGATTGATAGTGTTCAAGACTTGTGATGTTTGTTGTCCTTCCCCCCCCCCCCCCCCCCCCCCCCCCCGCAAAATTAAATGATTACATCCCAATCACAAAGTTGTTGTCTATTCAAGGTTATACAACTGGGTAACAAAATTTGCTTAAAGAGTTAATCCCTGTATTTCATCTTTGAAGGAAGCTGTGAATTTGGTTCTGTTTCTAGAGGAGATAATTATTTCTTTAATTGTTAGATATTCAATTCACATGTATAGATTTTTCATATTTTCCCACAGCCCTGTCAAAACCATCTTCATGTTTGGTATTACAGCTGAGTACTAATAATTTTAACACATAGAACCTTAATGACAATGGATGTACCTCCAACTAAAAAGAGACAAATTTTAAGGCTTGAGAAAATATTTATTGTAACTGAATGAACTAAAATAAATTCCTAAGTCTCTTTGAATTGGTAACTGTAATTCAACCATGCTTTTGCTTAAGGTTAAAAAAGTAAGTGTCATGACTATGAAAAATTATTATGAAAGTAAAATTTGACTTTTGGTCACAGGCAACTTATTATATTATTAGCTACACAAACTGGTCAACATGTTGTGTTGTATTTAAAACGATATTTAAGAGAACAAAAGTTGCTGATTAGCTGAAAATAATTACTGGACAAATATTAACATAATTGCTAAAGAAACCTACATGAGGGTAAATTCTATTCGTAATTGTTCACTTGAACCTAAAGCCATTTTCATTTTATCGCTTTGGCTGCAGAGTAACTACTGGAGGTAAATGGGAAGGGTTCACAATGCTAGATCTTAATAGTAGGTGCATACAAGGGTATGTTGTTTTATTGCAGCATATACATATTCTTGGAAATATTGTTCAAAGTGTCATTTGCCATCCGTACTACAAAGATTACATTTATTTGGCCAAACATTGCAGTCTATATAGGAATTAGTAACCTTTGCCAACTTGCCTTGTACAAAATGTCAAGCCCTAAGAAGGTGAGAATTCTGATACAACTCTTTTTCCTTCATACAGACATAACCAATGCCCACCATCATCTTGTACCCATATCTTGTTCTGGTACAGTAAATGAAATTGAATGAATTTTGTTAGTTTGCAATACAGTAAAACCTGTTATGAGAGACCGACCATTCTGCCAACAAAAAGTGGTCTCTCATAGCAGGTTTGTACAAAAAGTCCAGTTTCCAAAATTGAGTTTCAGAACAATTTAAAGACAAATAACCACAATTACACATATTCTATTCTTTATTAACAGTTCTTGCTAAAATATTGTATGCATTCGTCTGAAAACAAAATTATATTCAGATATATTTTTATCATTAAACATGAAATCACATTTACATTTGAAGATCACATGTACATGTATTAGCATATGAAATCATTTCTTGTTTACTCCTTTTCCCTAATTCTGTTTTGTTTAAACCACTATAGTGTGAGTGGTCTCCTTTTTCATGTCTTTCAGTTACAATAATTACTTTCTCCATCATTAAAATTTGTCTGTTTTTAGTTGGAGGTACTTAACATGGTTATTAAGGTACCAGATGTTAAAATTATTAGTGCTGACTTGTAATATTGACCGTAATGACGGTTTTAAATAGGCTTTGGGAAAATATGAACAATCTATTGATGTGCATTGCATATCAGACAATTGATGGAATAAACAGAAACTTTTATTTTATCAAAAACAGACTTATTTACTCAGAGACAAAAGTAAATAGATTAATTCAAAGAAGCCATACAGGAATTAACTGTACAAACAAAGTGTGTAACCCAGTGGCAACAACTTGAATGGATAACAGGTTGGTGAATGGGATGTAATCACTTTAACATTGGGAAGAAAAAAATAAAACAACATACATCACAAGCCTTAAAGGCTATCAGTCGAATCCCTAAAATGATTGTCACTTGCTGGTTTAATAGACAAAGACCTTATTCACCCCTTGGCAATATGGATTAACTCTAACAACAAAATATTTGCAACCACTGCCTTAATTTCAGCACAGCAATGACAATTTGCGACATGTACATTAGCCATTATGGTCTTTCTTAGTGATACTGGGTCCTACTCGTAGCTAGGATAGGCTGACAACTAGGCTAAGTGCTGGATTAATCTACATTTACTTCAGCCTGGTTTACAATACAAATAAAAAAACACAAACAACATACGTGTACATGTACCTTTAAAATGTCCACTATCTGTAGCCAACCTAATTTTTGTATGTATGGGTATAAGCGGTCATTGTAACATTGGCATTAAATAAAGGTTGGTGATATATATCCCTGTTTTTGTGATGCAGTCATTCTAAGAATGCATATTTTGCCAAGACATCATGGTCACTGGTCGTATTCAGCAGATGGTAACTCATGCCAGTGTTTATACATTTAAATCGATCTGACTAGTGTGGTCAGAAATGACATGTGGTTTCTCATAGCAGACATTATTGTAATTATACATTTATGTGCTAGAATTTGTAACAAATTGTTGGGAACATGTGTTCTAATTAACAGTGCTGCCAAGAAAAGGCCATATACAGCATTTTATTACGCTAGCCCAGGATGCCTGTTTTTAAAATGCAGTACTGTATGTCTAAAAATTGGTATTCTGGATAAGATAAACTGGACACAACAGATTACTTGTTCTTAAAATTGAAAATAGATTCATCCATTGCATTCTTGTCATGATATTTAAATTCTACAGTTGAGTGATATTGGGCCTCTTGTATTTATTTGTTTTATATTTGTTTGGGTTTTCTTTACATTAATTTCTGATATTCTGTTATGATGGTTATCTTGTTTAGGTGCATTTTTCCTGATAGGCACAATAGCTTGCTGTATTCTAGTTTTATTAACTTTACATTTAAATAAATATGAATAATATTGTTCATTCAGTTATGTATCAGGATATTTTGTTGGTATTTATTTCCTTTTGACATAGATCTGGTCAAGTAGTTAATTTTTCAAGGCAAGTATGTTATGTGATATAAAAAATACATGTTGATCCCTGGTTCTGCAGATGTTTTGACATGGAAAGAATGTGATTTGTTTTGAAAATAACTATGAATGATATAAATTTTTGGGTCAAATCCCCAACTACTGTATGAAGAATGGAGATAAGCTTAAAATAAACATGGAACTGTTGGTATTCCCAAAAATATTGGAACACAAGAGAATATTTTGAACCCAAAAGCCAAGCGTGATAGTTCAAACTCGTTCCCAAATATTGTGGTATTTTCATTTTTGTATATAATCATAAAGAGATATTGTGTGGGGAAAAAATCTTGCTACAATGACATATTGACATGATTACAGCAGTTCAACATGCATTTAGAATTACCGCTCCGGTGGCCTAGTGGTTAGAGCGTCTGCCGCGGAAGCGGGAGGTCGTGGGTTCGATCCCCGGCTGAGTCATACCAAAGACTTACAAAAATGGTACTAACAGCTGCCTCGCTTGACGTTCAGCATTAAGAGGTTAGTGTTAGGACTGGTCGGCCTGGTGTCAGGATAATGTGACTGGGTGGGACATCATGCTACATGTCTGCGGCATGATGCCCCAGTGGTAGACATCACTATAAACTGCCTCACTGCAGACATCGTAGCGATATGACTGAAAAATTGTTAAAGCTACGTTAAAAATCCTAATCAAACAAACAAACAAACAAAGCATTTAGAATTCTGCAACATACCTGTAGCTGCATCTCATAAGGCTTCTTTGAGTAATGGTTTCTCCACCCCAGCAAAAGAGTTTCCATTCAACACATTTCATGGCAAGGAAATTGATGAAATTTCTACATCTTTATCTTGATTTCTGTAGGGGATGTTTCAAAACATATTGCAGTGCTCAATTTAGTCAAATATGTGGGTCCTTCCCTTCTTAGTGTTTTTCCTGTCTCTCTATAAATCATTAAGTTTGTTGATAAAAAAAAGTTTTCTTTTTATTCTATAAATTTTAATGTTGTGTTTTTGTGTATAGGATAAAGATTTCAGTACAATTTTGTCTGTTCTTACTTTCCAATACATGAAGTTAAACATTTCATCATCAGCAATTCCTGAGAATATACTTTAATTAGAAAGATACACCCCTTTGGTCCCAAAAGGTGTGCCATCCTACAAGAAAGTGCTTTGGGCATTTGCAGGTGGCATGGTTGGTAGAGTCTTGGCTGTACCATATTTTGGATCATAAATGTGTATTTCAAGAGTGTAGAAAATTATTTATTGTTAATACAGTGCACCTTGAAATAACCTGGAAGCAAAACATTTGATTCTGTGTAGAGATCTAAATAGCACACCTGACTGTATGGTCCTGTATTGGTTGTTGTTGTAGGGTTTAATGCCATTTTTCAGCACACGATATGCTATACATGATGGCCAATATTACTGGTGGAGGAGGGAACCAGGAAAATCCCCAGAAAGAACCATCGACCAACGAGAAGCTACTGCCAAGCTTTCTCACATAACTACATTAGCTGAATCTTAGACTCAAACCCATGCAGACAGAGGTGAGATGGCAGTGATCTGTAATGGAGAGCTCTTTAGACCACTCGGGGGCCCCCAGTCCTGCATTGGCATAGATTGTCAGGGGTGTGGCATATGTTAACGATTGGTGTCTTCTATTTCTTAAAGCTTTGGACCAATTGCAACCAAAACTTGATGACCTTTACTAAATATGGAAAAACCTTGCAATGGATCAGACAAATTTTTCATAAAGCATGATGACTTTTTAATTCTGTATAGTTGGAGGCAATCTGTCATCATATGTATCACAATTAAACAGCATCTTTTAAAACAGATAATGCCGATCCAGGATCAGATATGGATGCCTTTTTTAAAATTAGTTTAAAACTTTACATGGCTTCTTAAAAACTTCTTGAGAATTTAACTGAATTGGATAGAAAGAGTTCAGGGATTGAAGTATTTTATATTTATACAGTGGAACCTGTCTTGAAAGACCACCCCTTCTGCCAAAATATAATGGTCTCTCATGACAGGTGGTCTCACATAACAGGTCATAACACTATACAATCAATAAATCTGTACATGGAGAAACTGGTCTCTCAAGACAGGTCGTCTCTCATAACAGTGGTCTCTCAATTCAGGTTTTATTGTACATATCATGTCGATTTATAAAACAGATCATACCACTGTTACCATGTACAACATTGGAGTTGGACCCAAAATAACAACATACAGAAATTTTTTTTAAAAATGGCTTAATACTGCTGGACATAATCAGATGTGACAGAATGCATTTGGAAGGCCTTCTCTACAAATAATGCCAGTCCACTATAAAATATAACTGCTATTACTACCAAATAAAAAAGAAAAATAACTTTTCTGAAACTGCTGAAACAGAATTTGACCAAATTTGGCAGAAAGCATCCTGGCATGAAGGCTTTTCAAGTTTGTACAAATGATTCTCATCAACCATAAAAGTTGTGCACATCATTAAAATTTAAACAAAACAATGACTTCTCAAGAAATGCTTAACAGAATTTTTTAAAAAATTGACATAAAGCTTTCTGGCATAATAATCCTTGCTGATCCATTCTTCATTAATTCAGTTGTTTCAAAAAGAAAAGAAAAACTTTTGCATGACTTTTTCTCAAATACCAGCAAATATAAGTTTCTATGGTAAGCCAGATTTCTCGATCAACTGAACTTTCATTCAAATGTAAAATATTAGTACATGACAGACATGTAAGTGACTTTAGGTGCTCTGGGGACTCTTATTGCTGTTTACTACTACCCTACCCCACCCCCACATCCTGGCATTCACTCACCAGTGAAATATGTATACCACAAAGAAATTCCATGTGCACTTTATTGGACAGAAAGTATTCATGCTTTATTCTGCCTACAAAATGTTGTCAAGACAGGGTATTAAATTAGGTATAATATTTCAGGCAAGTAGTGTACACACAATTCTATAATAATACTTCCGAGAATGGAAAAACAAAACAAAAAATTAACATCATACATTTCACATTGTTGACTTCATACAGGTATGAAGTCCAAACCGACTTGCTTTATTACATAATACATACAAATATAATATTATTCATCAAGTCTAAACAGAATTTAAGCAATGACAACGAAACTCTCTTTTTTTCAGCGGTGAGACAGCATTCAAAGCTTTATCCATGTCATTTGGCTGGGCCAAGCATCCTATGATACAGAGAGTTGGTCAGATACATAAATCAATTCCCATGACATTTATACATGGCTCTGAGTCCTGGATCAGTCAAGATACATCCTACAGAGTTAAATACATCCGAAAAGACAGCTATGTAGATGTACAGGTAAAATACCAGTTTGCTTTGTAATTATTTTAATGTGTAAACTAATACTGCAATTATATTTTTTCCTGTATGTGCTCAAAGATTCTTAACTTTATAGTGTTAAGAATTGTTGTATAGTTTCCATTTTAAAGAATTGGAGTCGCATCACAGTCTAATGTAGGCATTCAGTGCATTTTAAAAGATAATATTAGTATTAACCCAAATATTTAAAGAATTATCAATATAAGGTAACATTAAACAGTTATAATCAGTAATTCTTAATTTGGGCATTAATGACACTAGACTTTTTTTCAAATGAGTATTAGTAGGGTCATTGATAACTAATAAAAGGAATATTGGTTTTACCAGTGACCCTATAGGAATTCATATAGTGTTCAGGAATGTATCACTTAGAACATTAGTAGAACAAATGGTTTGGAATATTTGCCTTCTTTTGCTTTATTGGTCATAGACCAGAACTTTTAGGATGGTCTGTTGTTCATTGTCTGTCATCATCATCTGTTCATCCATTAGCACATGTTTGTTGTCACTACTCCTAAATAATTTAAACATCATATCAGCACTATTTTCATTTAGAGTCAACTAGATCATGAGATAAATGTGTCAAATTCATGGCAGATTTCCAATATGTTAGGAAATGTACATTGCTAACAAAAGTTAAAACATGTCAGAAGATTTATTTTATCTGCTCTGTTTCTAACTTGTATATACATTCACAATATGGCTTAATGCTAAAGAGTTGGGTTGGTATAACTTTTCTGTGAGTAATTGGATTTTCAAGTTCACTTTTCTGTGTGTAATTGAATTTTCAAGTTCACTTTTCTGGAAGTAATTGGATTTTCAAGTTAACTTTTCTGTGAGTAATTGGATTTTCAAGTTCACTTTTCAAGAAGTAATTGGATTTTCAATATCACTTTTCTGGGAATAATTGGATTTTCAATATCATTTTTCTGGGAGTAATTGGATTTTCAATATCACTTTTCTGGGATTAGTTGGATTTTCAAATTAACTTTTCCAGGAGTAGATGGATTTTCAAGTTAACTTTTCTAGGAGTAGTTGGATTTTCAAGTTCACTTTTCTAGAAGTAATTGGATTTTCAAGTTCACTTTTCTGGGAGTAATTGAATTCTCAAGTTCACTTTTCTGGGATTAGTTAAATTTTCAAGTTCACTTTTCTAGGGGAGTAGATGGATTTTCAAATTAACTTTTCTAGGGGAGTAGATGGATTTTCAAATTAACTTTTCTAGGAGTAGTTGGATTTCCAAGTCAACTTTTCTAGGAGTAGTTAGATTTTCAAGTTCACTTTTCTAGAAGTAATTTGATTTTCAAATTAACTTTTCTGGGAGTAATTGGATTTTCAAGTTCATTTTTCTGGGAGTAATTTGGTTTTCAAGTTAACTTTTCTGCGAGTAATTGGATTTTCAAGTTCACTTTTCTAGAAGTAATTGGATTTTCAAGTTCACTTTTCTGGGATTAGTTAAATTTTCAAGTTCACTTTTCTAGGGGAGTAGATAGATTTTCAAGTTAACTTTTCTAGGAGTAGTTGGATTTTCAAGTTCACTTTTCTAGAAGTAATTGGATTTTCAAGTTCACTTTTCTAGAAGTAATTGGATTTTCAAGTTCACTTTTCTGGGATTAGTTAAATTTTCAAGTTCACTTTTCTAGGGGAGTAGATGGATTTTCAAGTTAACTTTTCTGGAAGTAATTCTATTTTCAAGTTCACTTTTCCAGGAGTAGATGTATTTTCAAGTTAACTTTTCTAGGAGTAGTTGGATTTTCAAGTTCACTTTTCTAGAAGTAATTGGATTTTCAAGTTCACTTTTCTGGGAGTAATTGAATTCTCAAGTTCACTTTTCTGGGAGTAATTGGATTTTCAAGTTCACTTTTCTGGGATTAGTTAAATTTTCAAGTTCACTTTTCTAGGGGAGTAGATGGATTTTCAAATTAACTTTTCTAAGAGTAGTTGGATTTTCAAGTCACCTTTTCTAGGAGTAGTTGGATTTTCAAGTTCACTTTTCTGGGAGTAATTGGATTTTCAAGTTAACTTTTCTGCGAGTAATTGGATTTTTAAGTTCACTTTTGTGGGAGTAATTGGATTTTCAAGTTCACTTTTCTAGAAGTAATTGGATTTTCAAGTTCACTTTTCTGGGATTAGTTGGATTTTCAAGTTAACTTTTCTGGAAGTAATTCTATTTTCAAGTTCATTTTTCCAGGAGTAGATGTATTTTCAAGTTAACTTTTCTAGGAGTAGTTGGATTTTCAAGTTCACTTTTCTAGAAGTAATTGTATTTTCAAGTTCACTTTTCTGGGAGTAATTGAATTCTCAAGTTCACTTTTCTGGGAGTAATTGGATTTTCAAGTTCACTTTTCTGGGATTAGTTAAATTTTCAAGTTCACTTTTCTAGGGGAGTAGATGGATTTTCAAATTAACTTTTCTAAGAGTAGTTGGATTTTCAAGTCAACTTTTCTAGGAGTAGTTGGATTTTCAAGTTCACTTTTCTGGGAGTAATTGGATTTTCAAGTTAACTTTTCTGCGAGTAATTGGATTTTTAAGTTCACTTTTGTGGGAGTAATTGGATTTTCAAGTTCACTTTTCTAGAAGTAGTTGGATTTTCAAGTTCACTTTTCTAGAAGTAATTGGATATTCAAGTTCACTTTTCTGTGAGTAATTGGATTTTCAAGTTCGTTTTTCAGGGAGTAATTGGATTTTCAAGTTCACTTTTCTAGGGGAGTAGATGGATTTTCAAGTTAACTTTAATGGAAGTAATTCTATTTTCAAGTTCACTTTTCTGGGAGTAATTGGATTCTCAAGTTCACTTTTCTGGGATTAATTGGATTTTCAAGTTAACTTTTCTAGGGGAGTAGATGGATTTTCAAGTTAACTTTTCTAGGAGTAATTGGATTTTCAAGTTAACTTTTCTGGAAGTAATTGGATTTTCAAGTTCACTTTTCTGGGAGTAATTGGATTTTCAAGTTCACTTTTCTGCGAGTAATTGGATTTTCAAGTTCACTTTTCTAGGAGTAGTTGGATTTTCAAGTTCACTTTTCTAGAAGTAATTGGATTTTCAAGTTCACTTTTCTGGGAGTAATTGGATTTTCAAGTTCATTTTTCTGGGAGTAATTGGATTTTCAAGTTAACTTTTCTGCGAGTAATTGGATTTTTAAGTTCACTTTTCTGCGAGTAATTGGATTTTCAAGTTCACTTTTCTAGAAGTAATTGGATTTTCAAGTTCACTTTTCTGGGATTAGTTGGATTTTCAAGTTAACTTTTCTAGGAGTAGTTGGATTTTCAAGTTCACTTTTCTAGAAGTAATTGGATTTTCAAGTTCACTTTTCTGTGAGTAATTGGATTTTCAAGTTCATTTTTCAGGGAGTAATTGGATTTTCAAGTTGACTTTTCTAGGGGAGTAGATGGATTTTCAAGTTAACTTTAATGGAAGTAATTCTATTTTCAAGTTAACTTTTCTGGGAGTGATTGGATTCTCAAGTTCACTTTTCTGGGATTAATTGGATTTTCAAGTTAACTTTTCTAGGGGAGTAGATGGATTTTCAAGTTAACTTTTCTAGGAGTAATTGGATTTTCAAGTTCACTTTTCTGGGAGTAATTGGATTTTCAAGTTCACTTTTCTGCGAGTAATTGGATTTTCAAGATCACTTTTCTGCAAGTAATTGGATTTTTAAGTTCACTTTTGTGGAGTAATTGGATTTTCAAGTTCACTTTTATGGGAGTAATTGGATTTTCAAGTTCACTTTTCTGAGAGTAATTGGATTTTCAAGTTTGATTGTGTGATTTTGGATCGTGTAATGTAGCTTTAACAATTTTACAGTCATACTACTTAAGTGTGTGCACTGCAGCAGTTTATAGTGATATCTAGCTCTGGGGCATCATGCTGCAGACATATAGCATCCCCCCCCCCCCCCCCCCCGCAGCCACATAATCCAGACACCAGGCCAACCAGTGATAACACTAAACTCGTAATGATGCATGCCAAGTAAGATAACTGCTTTAATAATTTTTATACATCTTTGGTATGGCATGGCTTGACCCCCCACATCTGACGCAGATGCTCTTGTCACTTATGCCACCAGATCATTTGATTTGAAAGTAAACATTTCTGGGAGTAATTGTATTTTTAAGTTAACTTATCTGGGAGTAATTGGATTTTAAAGTAAACTTTTTTGGGGAGTAATTGGATTTTAAAGTAAACTTTTTTGGGGAGTATTTGGATTTTCAAGTTCACTTTTCTATAAGTAATTTGATTGGCAGCTTTATATTGATGAGATCTTGGACAGTATATATTAGCATTTTTTTGTTGTCATTTATTGGAGTTACAGCCCCTGATTGAGACCTAGAGCATTTTGTGGTATCATTTAGAGGGGTTATGGCCCCTGGTTCAGACCTATGTTATCATTTAGAGGGGTTATGGCCAATGGTTTAGACCTTCTGTTTAGCTTTTTCATTTAGAGGAGTTATGGCTACTGAATCCATTTTGGTATAGAATTGTTTGCAATTTTATCATAATTGAACTTTAAATAATTTAAGTTTCCAGCATTTAATGTGATCATTTACAGTTGTTATTGTCCATAGATAGTTTGGTATAAGTGCATGATAACTTTACAATAGATCATTGGATTTGGTGTTGGAAATTGTATAATTTGGTAAAAATTTAACCATTCATAATATATTTTGTGTAAATCCATGTTCTCTTTGTAATGCACTTTTTTGCATTTACCTGTTTAGGCTTTCTGCAGCTTGATAGCAGAAAATTATCTTTTTTAAGAACTGAACTAAATATTTCATATGGATTCAAGAAATAATATAGCTTGTATTTACATCATTCCAAAATTATCCAAAACGATTTTTAAATTGTTTTTATAAGATCATAATAAAAAATATGCAAATTAAATCACATGTAAATAACTTAAGTAGTATATCTTACACTCTAATGTGAAACTGAAAAAGCACATTGGATCTCTCAACTAATTGTACTTGTGTATTTGAACACTAAATTATTCAAGTAAAGTGTCTCCTATTGCCTGACTTTACAGTTGTTGTGGGAAGTTGCCACTAGTGATTGTGTTGAATGCATATTTTATACATTTGGATTTGTTAAATCCAGTGTCAGGAACTCGCTTGGTACTGACAAAGCTGGAAAACTTGCATTCATTTACAAACTGTTTTACGGGGCCCCGAATGGCAGAGTGATCTAAAGCGCTTTCTGTTATGGATCACTGCCGTCTCACCTCTGTCTGCATGGGTTCGAGTCCAAGATTCTGCTAATGTAGTTATGTGAGAAGCATGCCGGTAGCTTCTCGTGGGTCTGTGGTTCTTTCCGGGTTTTTTTTGGGGTTCTTCCTCCACCAATAATACAAGTTGTCATGTATAGCCTATTGTGTGCTAAAAAATGGCATTAAACCCTAAAATACAAAACAAACAAACCGTTTAACACAAAGTACCTGTCCTAAATCAGAACAGGTACTAAATGTACTATTTAAATGTAAAAGAATTTAAAATATGTTTTAACTTAAAATTGTAGTTGTCTTAATCTCGCTTTTTAAATTAAATTAAAACATTGCAAACAATGTATATAGTCTACAATTAAATTGGAAACAAATATATTCATGGATTCACTAAATTTCATTAACATAATAAAATCTGATTTGAATATTAAAAAATCTGAATAAATGTTAAAATAAAATGTTTGTAATTGTATCTTTTTACAAACATCAAGATTTTGGCAGTCTTGTTGGAAATCAGTTTATATAGACTTTACAAATGGCCATAGCAATGCTAAGTCTGTTGGAAATCAATTTATATAGACTGTACAAATGGCCATAGCAATGCTAAGTCTGTTGGAAATCAATTTATATAGACTGTACAAATGGCCATAGGAATATATAAAAAAAATAACAGATCTCATGAAATAAAAAAAATGCAACTATACTTTAACCATTGTCAGAATTAGCAAGAAGGGTGCATGAATACAACAGTAGTTTCTTTCTTTTGTTATGAACTAATAATTTCTGTTTTTTTTTTCTTTCTATATTACGACAGAATTTTAAACTATTGAATGCTCTTGCAAAAGGCTTGTAAAAAATTGATATTTATGCAGTTTGAATTTTTCATTATTCAGCATTTGTTAACTTTAACATTTTGTTGCATTTCAGGTCATTGATGGTGCAGGACACCATGTTTACGCTGATGAGCCACATGCATTCAACTATCTGGTCGAAAAACTCTTGGACAATTTAGATTCAGCAAAAGATAATGAATCTTCCCAATCCAGTCCACTAGCAGACCAAGAAGAACTGCCATGTAGAAAAACAGAATTGGAATCTGTGCCCATCACACTTTCCACATAGATATTTTAGTGTTCCATCCAACAGTTTCAAACCCTACAGCAGAAATATTAATGGCAGCAGGAAATGAACTTGATAAAAATATGACATGTGCTGAAGAAGTCAGCCAACTTTCTTACTTTTTGTGCATGTGAGAAAAGGAAAAAATAACTAATTAAATTCTTTAATGTTATGACAAATTTTGTATAAGATGGTTATTGTGTCTTATGAAACAGAATAGACACATGCTGTATAGTGGTAAATTTTACTGGCCGAGAAATTTAGTAGTTTGAGAGTGAGAACATGAAAATAAATTGTAATGTACCACATTTTATGTTAATAATCTGTAGATCTATAACCAATAACATAACCAAAATCAATAAATGCATGTCCATGAAAAATATCCTTTTAGTGGCAGGCTCCAGTGGCCTTAATTGTGTTGACATACTAGTCCTGTGCATGTCTTTTGTGCATCTGTCCATCTTTGCTTTTTGCATTTTCAGTATGAGAATGATTTATAGAGTTAGACCTAATGCTTGATAAAAAGTGTCCTGGCATGAAGGTCCTTCAATTTATTCAAATGACACTTATTAATTGTTCAGTATGCTTACTGTTACTAAATATAGAAAAAAAGCTTTTGATTTCCACTCAAAAGTGATCAAGAAAATCTGTCATTCAGTATGGTTTCTCTAATTAAATAGACATATTTTTTTACATAAAAACTTCTCAAGAAATCTTCAGCAGAATTTGACCAATTGACAGAAAGCACCTTGGCATAGAGCCTGTCAGTTTGTACATATGGCACTGATCCATAACAAATTTGGTTGAAGATTATTTAAAAAAATTAGAAAAATCTGCAAATAATTGTTTTCATACACAGTCAACAGAATTTTGAAGTGATGTTTAGTGAAAGCATTATATTGTTCCTATTTATTGCATTGGGCAAATATCAAACATGAGTTGAGTAATGTGTAACTAACATAGGACTCTTATCATTTTTATGTGTTTGTTTCCTAGATCATGCCAGAGAAACAAAACATAGCTTAAAATTGAAAAAAGTTTTATAAATATAAGTGTAAGTTTAAACTCTTTTTGAACATACTATTGGTGAGTTTTTTTCAATGCAACTTAATTTTCCAAATAAGGAAACAACTTTTTTTTAGTAGTGACATTGATCTAGTATATTTTTAGCAATATAGCAAAGTGACAAGATTGGATGATGCACCTCAATGAATTTAAGATGGAGAAATAAGATCAAAATGAGCCTTGCCTTTAAAAAAAAATTTATATCCCAAGTTTTGGATTTCTTTTTTAAAATGGCAAAATAGTGATATTTATAGTATGATACTTATTTACATATTATGAAATATAAGAATATATATTTATATACATATGAATATATCTGAATTAAATGCTGAATTTTACTTTAAGATCTGCACATTTTCTTTCAAACTATTGCTCAGTTTATTCCTCTTTGTTACCAATTTGAATTCTTCATTCTCTTAATTGTAAAAGCTTAGAGATATATGTTGCATATTAATTGTTATGCCCCATCATTCTTTTTTACTGTCTAGTTAAACATGTGATATATTGTTAAACATGTGATACATAGTTAAACATTTGATATATAGTCAAACATGTGATATTAATGTACATATTAAATTTGAATAAAAAAGTGAGTTTTTTATGTATATATAAATATCTGACTTTTCATTTCCTGAAATAAGTCCTACATTTTTTTTCATGTTTCCCTTTTGCACTCTCATCTCTATTCTTTTTATGAGATGGAGAGATTTCAAAGATTAAAGAGTGTCATGTCTTTGTATCAAGCAGTTGGGGCATGTTCTACCTGGCTATATGTGTAACCATACTTCTTACATCAGGTAGCTTGTTATGATGATTGCCCCAAATCAACTTGATAGAGTTAAATGACATTTGTAATTCTGTGTGTATACATATAAGGATTACTTAAGTAGTCCTTTGTAACGACAGCAGTGGTTTTTTTATTCTTTTTATTTTATAAATTTATCATTTTGAGAGCATTTTGATAGAAATTCTTCTTGATATTGCATAAAAAAATGGAATATTTAAAGTAAATGTATCATGTTTATTTTCATAAATAATGAAACCCCCCAAAACTAAATCGTCAGTAAATGGAAATTTCCTTAAAATCTGAATTTTTGTTTTGTCAACATTTTTTTCCCCCCTTCTTTAATACAATTCCACCATTAAAGCCCCATCTGCTTCGAGAACCAAAACAAATTTTAGGCCAATTTGGAGCTCTACAGTTTTTACAAAAGTGCAATTAACTGAAACTCACTTTAAATTTGGAAATGTATTTTAGTGGCTAAATTCCTTGGTGTGTTGATTTTTATGGTTCAGACATAGCTTTGGTTATGCATTCTGCAAAACATTTGACATGTGTTGGGCTGGATTATTTTAATATTAGCAAAAGTAAATACTTAAAAGTAAGCCAGTGTTCCAAGGTCAAGCAAGGTACAAAAATATTTTACATGCACAATGAGTGGTTAAGAGCAATAATTGGTTAATCTGAAGACTTTGCACCATTTGAGAAAGGCTAGCTTGTAATATAAATTGTTAATAACTAAATTATACATGCCAACCGTTACTCTTTTGGCATAAATTGACGAATCCTGGAGGGAAAAAACACTGCTGAGCAAAAATAGCATAAGTGTCAAGTTGCTAATCCTGGACCCACCTTTCATAATATTCTATTTATAACATCTCTACATGACCCATTGCCACGAAAACTGATGGGTTTCTTAACTTGGAAACTTTGCCTGGCAGATTTATTATATTGATAGTTGAGTTGGTTAGCAGACCATTCTGCACTTTTAAAGAAAATGGCACTAGATGTTAATGGGCTTTTACAGTTTGATATATAGATTATGCTTTTTATGCTCAGATTGTGCTTATTGCCACTTGTTTGTTTTCTTTAGCAAAAATTTACGTGTATTTTCTCAATGTCGATATCTATGTTAAATGCTTGTAAGTAAAATCCAATTAATAAAGAATATGTAATATGATTAATACTATTAATTTCTTTTACTGAATGACACAAGTATTCTATTTTTTAAATACTAGGGCTTTAATAAACCGGTTAATGGCCTTACTTATGATATTTTGTTAAAATAGACCAACACAACAGTATTCTAAAAATCTGATTCACAATTTATTTCATTTGGTACCTGTATTAAAAAAATTCCAGTAAGTCTTAACTTGGATATCAAGATGTCAAAATAATGAGCTAAATAAACATTATAAGACTAAACTATTTTTACAGGATGAAATTATCAATGAGTATTAATCTGTTCCAAAACCTATGTTGCAAAATGGTGGTGGAATCTGCTTGTAAGTAAAAAAAACTTTTTCACATTTGTGACACTCTTTGTAAAGCCAAACCCGTGAAACTGAAAATTTTATATATTATTTAGATATTCACACACACACACACACACACACATATATATATATATATATATATATATATACACAAAACACACATTTTGAATATAGAACAAAAAAGTGGACAGTCAATTTTACAGGAGATGCATATTAATATGAAGTGTAATTTCATAATGGAGAGAGAATCTTGATGTAATTTTTTTCTATTCATTCTCTGCTAATAATTAAACCCAGGTCTGCAGGCCACAGCATCAATTGCTTGACACAACATCCCAAAATGTCTCTACTAAGTTCATATGTCCTCAAAAATATGAACATAGTCATGCATACACTTGCATGGTGAACCAGTAACTAACTCTCATCTAAACACAGTTGTTTCTAGGTTGGTGCACACTTGTAAGACAAACGGTACTGTAAACAATAGACAGGTTCAGTTCTCGCTTTTGGATAATTTATGAACTCTCAGTATCCTTAGTTAAACTATCATAAACAGTGGACACAGTAATTTTAATGGACAAGAAAATATTATGATTTAATAACTTCCAGTGTGTGAAAATTTTATATTATTGCAGAAATTAAAAAATCCACTAAACAAGTGATGCAGTGATGTTGTTTTCATTTGCCAGTAAACACAAAATAGTTAAGGGTATTTGTGAACAGTTTTACACCACTTTTTGACCTGGTAGGACCCCCCCCACTCCTTTCCCCATCTTTGAAATGAACACAACTTTCTGTAAGCTTGTATGATCAAGATCCCAGAATGGTTTAAACATGATTAACATCCATGCTAATTAATTAGAAGATAATCGGATTGGCTGAGATTTTTACCATTCAAGAGGTCTCCAGATCATGTTGCATCTTTGTTTACAGTACTTATCAAGGTCAAGATTCAATTCTAGTCATTTCATATTGAAACTATGTATACACATAGTACAGTGTTTTGTATGAAAGCAAGATATGTAACCTGTGATGATGACAATTTACAATCTCTTGTTTGGGGTTATGCAGAGTTCTTGCCCTTGCAGCAAAAAATTTACATGAATTTAATTTTAGAATCCAAATTGCATCCAATTACTAGAATACAACAGAAAAAATAATGAACTTTAGAGGTATTAATGATTAAGACCGTAAACAGAAGATAAAATACAATATAGCAACATAACAAGTAACATTTTAAGTTGATTTTGATAATATACAGGTTACACTTTATCTATTCCTATTGGATATATGCATTTAATTTTAACCACATTTATATGAACAAATAACATTCAATTCTCACAACTGTGTTTTATGTCAACACTGGTACCATGTACTGTGATTCACACACATCTCATGTAGTGATTCACATTACTTACATATATATATATATGTATGTATGTATGTATGTGTGTGTGTGTGTGTGTGTGTGTGTGTGACTAATTTGTCAAATACCAATTATTACATTCTTGTGAACGCAGAAGGTTTAAATGTATATTCAGTATTTTAGCTTGTAATTTCGATTTAACCCAGAATGCTTTCCTCTATAAATGATACCAGATTTAATTACTAGCATGATGTAGTCAATCCAGGCTTATTAAGGCATATAATTCAATTTGTTGTGTTTAGAAATAATGGAGTAAAACATAGTTTGGTTACATCCCACAATCGTCTTGGCATAGCGTTGTATTCAAAACTGAATCACTCTGGACAGAACATTGTCTTGGACATCTACATATTGACAAAGTTCCCTGAGAATATATTTATTATTTTGATAAAGTGATACATAAACATATTTGGAGAAAAAAATATGTTTTCATATGTACTTTCACTTATACTTATGCAACAAATTAAGCATTTTTTAAAATTGAATGTCACTGATGCATTCTGATCTAATATTTTCAAATTTCATGACAAGCATGTGTTGAATGCTGCATATTTCTTTATTAAATACAAGCCCAACTGCAAAATCCTTAGACCTTAATCTGTTACTGTATGGGGCCCCGAGTGGTCTAAAGCGCTCTCCGTTACGGATCACTGCCATCTCACCTCTTTCTGTGTGGGTTCGAGTCTAAGATTCGTCTAATGTAGTTATGTGAGAAAGCTTGCCAGTAACTTCTTGTGAGTCGGTCTTTCTTTCTTGGGGGTTTCCTGGGTTCTTCCTCCACCAATAATACTGGCCACCATGTATAGCCTATCGTGTGCTGAAAAATGGCGTTAAACCCTACCTCAACTACAATTGTTACTGTATAATGCACCCAGCAGATTGCTGTCTATGCTGTTCACTTTAGCCTATGGATAGAGTGAATGATATTAACCCGGATTCTCCAAGACTCTGGCATAACAATAAAAATGGTAATTTTCCAAATGCAGAAAGTAGCAGTAGCAGAAAGAGCAGGATCCATCTGTTTTAGGGTACATTGTGCAATGCACTTTATTCTCATCAACCTGAACTCTTTCATCATATATAAACAGCAGTTACTCTATATATACATATAATTAGAACTAATTACAAACTGAAAAATGTCAGTCATTCATAATTCTATTTTGTCACAATCATCAACTGTGGTTTTTGGCAAATGTTTCAAGTCCCATTTTCAGACAGGCCTCGGTTAACCCGTCAGCAACATGGATGCATGTTACACCTGTAAAATAAAGCAGGTCTTATTATGCTGTACTGAATATTTTGTATATTTCAGGTGTTCTTTATTAGTTCCATTCTTAATGACATCATCTGATACAGGGGTCTGCCATTTATGTGATCAAGATTCCCTATAATAGTTATTTCTGGAATACTAAACACACCTTGGGACCAATAAAGTTTGTTGAAACTAAATTTATCTAAACAAAAAAAAATCCAAATATTTTATACTTTATACTGAAAATCAATACATCACATTACAGTAAATACGACTAAAAAAAAACAAGTATAAGGAACAAAAATGCCCAATCAGAATTACCTAATTTTAGTGGAAGGGTTTTCTTTAACTGATCAAGTAGGATCCATAAATTACAAGACTTAATGGTCAACATTGCCTAAAAAATGTTTTTCTTGGTTTTTCATAGAACATTGATTACATTATTGGCGCTATCATGCCAAAAAAACTAGTGCTAAGTACATTTCCATGCATATACAGAGGCAGCCAAGATGGTTACCTAACTAACAACTTATTGGACAATGTCACACTAAATGTCCTTATATGGTAGGGCATACATATTTGCTGAATCTCACTTAATGGAAATGGAAGCTGTAATACGTTCTTGAATATAGATATTACAAACATTATTATTTTATGTTTAACATCCATGGGAGGGTTTCTGTGACAACATTTCAAATATACAGTGGAAACCTTTTCTTGTGCCAAAAAACATGAAAATATTTTGTTTCAATGAAAGAATGGTATTAGTATAAATCTTATTAGTGTATTTCTACATTAAACTTATTTCATGTACCAGTTTTATCCTACTTTTATCTGTTATCTTAAACATCTTATTTTTTTGGGGAGTTTTTAAGCATGATGGATTGGTAGATCACTGACGTTAAGGTGACCATTAAAGAAAGAAATAACAGTTAGCAAGGCCTTTTCAGAGTACAAGAAAATAAAAATAATAATAATGAGGACTTTGCACAGCGCCTAATCTTCAGAAGCTATAAGCGCTTTACACCATCTATAAAGATATGACTACAAACAATAAACCCAAAATAACCAAATACCATGACATTAGAAAACTAAAAACATGCTGAAAATATTTAAGGTAGGAAACATTATTATGTCTTTAAGTTTGTTCTTGCAGCCGAAAAAAGGTGAGTTTTAAGAGCACTTCTTGAAATGGATCACTGTGCCTTTGTGTCGTATTTCAATGGGCACTTTGTTCCACGTTGCTGGGCCCTGGTATGCAAAAGATCATTGTCCATATTACTTCGTTTTCATGGTGGAAATAATGACTATGCAATTGTCAGAAGAGGAGCATAAGGCATAGTTACTCAAATGGCATAGTTACTTGGGTAATATTTGTTGTATGCAAGAAAGAGTCTAGATTTCTTTCTTTCCTGCACTTAACTAGATGTCATGGGGAAGGCCCTGGGTAGCTAAGGGCTCAAAAGCATTTGCCTTTACAGATCAATGCCATTTCACCTCTGTGTTTTCTACAGCAATAAAATGCAATACCTAGTCTGCCTACATCTTGTATGTTCCTGTGTTCATCATCAAAGAACAACATATCTTGATAAGGAAGATTACTCTGGTTCTTGAAGCTGAAAAAAAGGTAACAGCATGAAACTTAATAATAAGTAAGACTGTAATTTAATATTGGTGATAAAATGTTATAAGTATCTGACTGGATTCTCATCTTAAACCAATTTTGTTTTCAAATGGCTTGTTGTAAAAAAACTAAAACTTTTATATTTGCTCTTCTTCTTTGAAATTTGTTGAATAAATTTTCAATCTTAAATTTTGTAAGAAGTGAACACTATCATGATATTGGAATTTATTAACCTATGCCAATAAATCAGCCCTTCACCCATGATGACATTGATTTTTATGGTCTGATACCGGTATTCATTAAAATCTGCAATGATTTGCTGCCAATTTTGACATATTGACAGGGATCATCCTGGGGCTTCACCAATGTCACAAATTACAATTTTTTCCCCTTATTGACAAAATATACCATAAGTTCATCATCTCATCCTAAGAGTAAGTTAACATGCCATTCCTCCCTGTAGAGTGTGTTATACCCCACCTCCCTCCAATGTGCCCCTATTTTATATTCTGGTCAGCTGTGCCCAAACTGCACAATAGCTAATGGTTAGACTCAAGCCTGTCTGACATACTCAAAGAAATGGCCTGTTCTACAGTGAATGAAAGCACTACCAATTAATTTACAAATAAGCAATGACCTGTTTTGTTGTATCTAACAATGATTAAATTAAGTGTGAATTTATGTTGACAGTTCAAATATGGTCTCAAGTTACTATACATGTGATAACTATTTCCCACATTTTATATCCCACCTTATTTCCTTATTGTTTACTCAAATATGCATGTAACACTGCTTAATAAATAACATTTTTATTCTAAATTAGTTTTGGGGGCACATATGCTTTATGATGTTTCTTTATTCCTTCTTTTAATTTAATGATGGTAAATAATGCTTATATTTATGGTACATTAATGCAAGGTGTTGACTCCTGTAAGTTTCATTTGTGGGAATGGAGATCCTAGATTGTATGTCAAGAAAAATATCTACTGCATACAGTGATCATTCTCAGAATTTAGGATGCAATTCACTACAAGCAAAGCATGTAAAGTGTGGTAAAAATAGATTTATTACTCCTGGTTGATGGAGATGTACTTTTGTACTTTGTGAAGCTAGCCAATTGGGGGGGGGGGGGGATTTAATTCCTGAATGCATGAAATTATAGCACCATTATTTTACATTGCAAAGTACGATAATAGGGTTTTAATCTTAAAATGTCATTAAAATTCCTTACAAACTGTTATTTTGGAAAATAATAAACATAATATAGATTGCTTAATATCCAATGTTTCTATAAATGTCAGAAAAGCAGATACTTTACATTTAATAATGCATTTATTTCTGGTGACAACAGTCATACCTATGCACTAACGGTGATGTGGGATGCACAGACAATGTTGTGCATGTAATGATTTATTTTGTAATATTATGGCTGTATTGCTTGTTGTCAAGAAAGAAATAACTATCCCATCTTTTTCAATTTTCATTGTCTATTACATTAAAAGACTTGGGAAAATATTCACTACTTGTTCCGGTGACATTTTTTTTAAACTTAGCAACAAAATATTGAGGTTGATGATTTAAAAACCAGGACCATCCCTGCACTGGTGTACCTTTTATAATGCTATTTCTCATGGCTGTAGAGCTACAGTTGGCTGAAGGGTTGTTTTGGTGATATGTACATGATATTTCCTATTTTTGTTGACTTGTAAATCTGCGTGAAATAGCACAACACTCTGGAGTGTGGCCATTTAAAACTTTGTGCTTGATATGGCAATTACCAATTGTACGGGAATTTGTTCCAGAATCATTTGCATGCAGCAAAATTTCACATTTTAATGAATAGGTGATATCAGCCACATATATTGTTCATCAGTATCAACACATTTGTGGAGTAGATTTATTTAATATTATTAAACTACTCATGCTCCCATGGAACTTGCCCATCACTCTTAACTGTCATGATAGTTCTGTGAAATTTCTTGACTCAGTCTGGTTCTCTGTGTCAAAACATTAACAAATTTTCTAAAACATGCAACCAAAAGGTCAATATTACACAAAAACTATTTGGAGGCATAATAAGGTGTGGGTTACAAGTTCCATTGATCTTTAAATAAATCGGCTTTCTGAAATAGTCATCTACTTCATTTTGATCAGGGGTGGAAACGATTTGCATTTTATGGCACAACAACACTATGAGGGCTATGTCATGCTGAGACAAGTAAGGTTCCTTGCTCAAAGTCACACTAAGGTAACTGAATCAAACTCGGCATTCTGGTCACAAATCCCTCATGTTAATCATGTCTTTATTTTGTCTTATGTCATCATTTAAATGTGCTTCAATATCGACAGTGTTTCTACTTGTGCTTACATTGCTTTCGTTGTGATTGCTTGTACCTGTGTTTACATTACATAAATTGTGATTGTACCTGTGTTTACATTACTTTCATTGTGAATGTCTGTACTTGTGTTTACATTACTTTCGGTGAAATTGTCTGTACTTGTGCTTACTTTCAGCGCAATTGTCTGTACTTGTGTTTGCATTACTTTCATTGTGATTGTTTGTACTTGTGTTAACATTACTTTTATTGTGATTGTTTGTACTTGTGTTTACATTACTTTTATTGTGATTGTTTGTACCTGTGTTAACATTACTTTCAGTGAAATTATCTGTACTTTTGTTTACATTACTTTCATTGTTTTTGTTTGTATATGTGTTAACATTACTTTCAGTGAAATTATCTGTACTTGTGTTAACATTACTTTTATTGTGATTGTTTGTACTTGTGTTTACATTACTTTCAGTGAAATGATCTGTACTTGGGTTAACATTACTTTTATTGTGATTGTTTGTACTTGGGTTAACATTACTTTTATTGTGATTGTTTGTACTTGTGTTTACATTACTTTTATTGTGTTTGTTTGTACTTGTGTTTACATTACTTTCATTGTGATTGTACTTGTGTTAACATTTCTTTTATTGTGATTGTTTGTACTTGTGTTAGCATTACTTTCATTGTGATTGTTTGTACTTGTGTTAACATTACTTTAATTGTGATTGTTTGTACTTGTATGTTAACATTACTTTTATTGTGATTGTTTGTACTTGTGTTAACATTACTTTCATTGTGATTGTTTGTACTTGTGTTAACATTATTTTTATTGTGATTGTTTGTACTTGTGTTGACATTACTTTCATTGTGATTGTACTTGTGTTAACATTACTTTTATTGTGATTGTTTGTACTTGTGTTAACATTACTTTCATTGTGATTGTACTTGTGTTAACATTACTTTTATTGAGATTGTTTGTAATTGTGTTCACATAACATTCATTGTGATTGTCATTACTTTTGTTTAAATTACCTTTTTGTGATTATTTGTGTGCTTATATTATCTTTTATTATCATTATTTGTACTTGTGTTTATTGATGCTTCATTTACTTTTATGTCTAGTTGGGCTGAAAAATTTTATAGGTGTTAGGATTGCATGCCACAATGTGTAACAATGTACATGCCATTTCCATGTTCATTATAGCAAGTAACTACAACACAAAATTTCTGTATGTAATAATAAATACAAATGGCAACTTACGCAGTGAAGTGGCTGGTTTTGCATCCTGGGTAAATTTGTTTATAATCAAAATATTTGTCCCATTCAAACAACTGAACCAGGTCCCATGCCTCATCAATACAAGATGTTCTGTAAAAATAGATTTTACATGGAAAATATATTTCATACAGAAGTGAACCTGTTTTTAAGTCTGATTTTCCTAACACATATTTAACTTGAAAAAGTTGAAACTACATTTTTTACTTATAGAAAAAATTGCACGTACAAATTTGAAGATTATTGTCCAGTTGGTGTCATTAATCTGGACCTTTGGTCAAGGTATGTAATCTTGAACTAAAGTTACAATTTTTTTTTAATATACTTTCTTACTAAACTTGCCAAGACCATCACATTTTAACTCTAGACACCAGAAACTACATATTTGTATTACAGGTAAAACCAGTTATAACACAATGCTCATTTTCCAAAGAATAACATCATGATGTAAGCGGGATCACGTTAAAAATGTTTTCAATGAAACTTTCAAAACAAATATGCATTGAAATTTCAATGTCATTAGTTTTGACTTACCTTTTCATCAGATATCGTTTTGAAAAATTTCAAAGTTAATGCAGCATTTAACACAGTGCTGGGATTAAAATTCTGCTAATGATATGAATAATTGGCTTTTCTGAGAGCATGTATTTAGGATTTTAAAAAAAAGAGGTCACCTTAAATTGAAAAATGGGAGCCATGCTACCATCGCAGAATCACATTATAACGAATCGTGTTATAACAGATTTTACCTGTATTATCCTTTGTGCAAACCAATCACAAAGTTTTATCAAGCAATTTACTCTAGAATAAATGTTATTTTGAAAAACCCATTTTGTTCAAGCCACAATGACCCTGACCTTGGATATTTTGATCAATAGGTATCCTCAATACCTTAAGTGCAATCCCTGTGCAAACTCTAGTCAAGGTATGTTGGCTAGAACATAAATTATTCTGCAAAACCATTTTTCATCTTACAGTTACAGTGATCCTATCTACTAACCTTTGACCCCAAATCAATAGGGTTCTTCCTTACTTCAAGTGCATGCTATGCACACTGTTTGTCCCATTCTGTCAAGTACAACTAATGATATTGTTTAGCAACCATTTTTCTGATTTCAGCCACAGTGACCATGACCTTTGACTCACATATCACTGAACTTATTCTTTACACCAAATGCAAGCTAGCCACAAAGACTGGTTTATGTGACATATGATTTCCTTAGTTCAGTACAATTTTCTTTAAGAGATACATGACCCTTGCAAAAGGACTGGCAGGAAATTTCATGTTTTCTGACTCATTTACCTTGATGTCTGCCATTTATGTTTGACACATTATAATAGTAATCCTATTATATCTGATCCTTATGCGGCATTCCTTCCAGTTTCAAGACCTCTTTCCATACCAGTGTATTACGGTGAAACTTTTATAATATGAATTCCTTAAAACTTTGAATATATAAAACTTATGGGAAATATTCTTGCACAAATTTCAACTATTATTTGTAAAAAGTGACATTTGTAATTAAAGAAAATCAAACCTTCTTTCAATACCAAAAGTTTAAAATTTGGTTGTTGAGAAAAAGCAACATTTGATCATATACATTCAATTCCAAAGGAAAAGATCTTCAGGTTGATGAGAATGTGGTGCACTGCATAATTTATCCTAGAACAATTTGATGTTAAAACAGTATTTCCATGATTGCATTTATAAAAGTCTGAGAGTGAGTTTTAAACATCAGCCAATCAGAAACAAGCTTATAATTGTAACATCATTTGTGATTGGCTAAAACAACATCTCAAGCTCAGTATAAAACTTAAGAATTTGATGGTTTTTAAGGCCTGAACTGGAGATCATAAAACTCTGAGGCAGTGTGTGAGATTGAGCTCTTGCTAACAGCCAATCAGAAACAAGATTTAATATATAAAATCATTTGTGATTGGCCAGAACAAAATCTCAAACTCAAACTCAGCAAAATGAGGGTAATGATTTTCAGGTCCATGTTGTTCACAGCAGAAGATACATGATGTCCACAATGGAACTTTTTTCATCACCTTGATGCTATTCCTAACTGATATCTTTGAGATTTCAAACTGCTAAGAATGCCTGGAACATCAGGATAATATTTCACGTGTCTACTGTGGCTGTCATATACTTTCCCATCACTGAAATAATCAAGCAGAAAGAATCAATAAGACATGTCAAACAAGATAATGGGGTATACCTGAACATAAAGTAAATGAGATTTGTTTGAAGGGCAGGCTTTAATTTGTTAAGTGTTTTGAAATGTCAAAGTAACATGCAATTTATAATTTTATCATATGATTTCTCTAATAAACCATTCAAAAGCAATACTGTTATTTGAATCAGTGCTTCAATCTGAATCTATCACAAAAACTTTTAAAATTAACAGTTATTATGGTTAAAAATGTTATAACATTTTGGGGGTTTTCTTTCTTTTTTCATTTACTCTTCAAAAATGTAATAATTTTAGGTCAAAAAAATGCTACCTTATTAAGTGGCATATACTTATACTCTATTCTGTTAGACTTTTATAGTGATAATTGTGACTTGCAGGTTTTGCATGTATTTTTCATATAATGAAGTGAAATTTACAAAAATTGTTTGTCTATGATGTTTGACATGGTAAGAGGTTTTAAAATCTGTGTTTCTATTACTTATGATCTGTCTGAAAGTGAATCTGTTTTGTATCTTGGTTAATAATAATTCTAAAAGGTATCAATTCCACTTAATCTTTTTTTTAAAAATCTTTACATACCTCTTCTTTTTAAATGGTGGATCCACATGGGTGTCAACCCAGAAAGGCCAAAGGGTATAGTCTGAAAAACAAAATTGATGAAATGTGTGAATTTTATGAGTGTGAATATCCTATTCAAGAGCTATCAAAAACCAGAAAACAAATATAATAATACATATAACAATTCAAATTTCATTTTCATGGTTATTATGACTGTATAATATATTTGGTATATAGGTAATGCTTGGTTTATGCCAATTTAATTTATGCCTGTTAATTTTAATGCCATTTATAATGTAAAAATAATATTCAATTTGTGCCACTGTACATATTTTAACCACATCACTGGTGCTATGTTCTGTGAGCATATTACTTTTCGACTTACACCATTACCTCAAGAATATATCTATGGCATAAATTGAGCATCACCTCTGTATAGTACTCCCTCACTATAAACTGTTCAATGGATCCATAAAATTTGACCATCTTGAATTGGAATTTATTTTATATTGAGGTATTATATACTTAATACTACAATTAAATAATTGAATGTGATATATGACCATATCTGCCTTTTAAAAGGGACTATATTATATTGAGGTGCCTTATAGCAAAGAATTACTGTATTTACAACATACCCTTAATATACTACCATTCATTATAGTGCCATTTCTGCTATAAGGCTGTTAGAGTAATTAGATCCCATTCATTATGTAATGGTGAAATTATGTTTAATAACTTCATTATAAGGCATGCTACTCTATGACTCCCACGGACTGCATTATGATAAAGGAGTACTATGTGTATACAACTGTAAACACCAATGGACTGCATTATGATAAAGGAGTACTATGTGTATACAACTGTAAACACCAATGGACTGCATTATGATAAAGGAGTACTATGTGTATACAACTGTAAACACCAATGAACTGCATTATGATAAAGGAGTACTATGTGTATACAACTGTAAACACCAATGGACTGCATTATGATAAAGGAGTACTATGTGTATACAACTGTAAACGCAAATGGACTGCATTATGATAAAGGAGTACTATGTGTATACAACTGTAAATGCCAATGGACTGCATTATGATAAAGGAGTACTATGTGTATACAACTGTAAATGCCAATGGACTGCATTATAATGAAGGATTACTATGTGTATACAACTGTAAACTCCCATGGACTACATGATAATGAAGGAGTACTATGTGTATACAACTGTAAACTCCCATGGACTGCATTATAATGAAGGAATACTATGTGTATACAACTGTAAACTCCCATGGACTGCATTATAATGAAGGAATACTATGTGTATACAACTGTAAACTCCCATGGACTGCATTTTAATGAAGGAGTACTGTTTGTATACTCTATAAACTCTGATCTGTCTTTGAATAATTTGCTGATAGATTAAAGTCTATACTCTTCATTCTAAGATTTGAAAAGAAATGGCTCATTTTTGTTTGGTTTTTGTTTCATCAGTGCCTTTACCAAAAAATTGACTATATCATGCCAAGGAAATAGGAGCTACCCATGTTGGATATCAAACCCATAAGCCTTGGATAAAGAGTCTAATGCTCTATCAATTGAGCTATCATAAATCCCTAGAACATAACAGTTCAAATCTTCTTATATCAGTACATAATTAAATTACAGGTCTTGGTCTACCAATACATTATGCAATTACAAATCTTATGTCTATCAGTACATTATGCAATTATAGATCTTGGTCTACCAGTAAATTATGCAGTTATAGATCTTGGTCTACTAGTACATTATGCAATTATAGATCTTGGTCTACCATACATTATGTAATTGCAGATCTTCTGTCTACCAGTACATCATGCAATTGCAGGTCTTGATCTACTAGTACATTATGCAATTATAGGTCTTGATCTACCAGTACATTATGCAATTATAGGTCTTGATCTACCAGTACATTATGCAATTATAGATCTTGATCTACCAGTACATTATGCAATTATAGGTCTTGATCTACCAGTACATTATGCAATTATAGATCTTTTCTGTCTACCAGTACATTATGCAATTATAGATCTTGATCTACCAGTACATTATGCAATTATAGGTCTTGATCTACCAGTACATTATGCAATTATAGATCTTGATCTACCAGTACATTATGCAATTACAGATCTTTTCTGTCTACCAGTACATTATGCAATTATGGATCTATGTCTACCAGTACATTATGCAATTATAGATCTATGTCTACCAGTACATTATGCAATTATAGATCTATGTCTACCAGTACATTGTGCAATTGCTGGTCTTCTGTCTACCAGTACATTTAGCAATTTCAGATCTTGTCAACCAGTACATTATCCAATTACAGATCTTCTGTCTACCAGTTGGTTGTTCAGGTCTTCTACCAGTACATTATGCAATTATAGATCTTGATCTACCAGTACATTATGCAATTATAGATCTTGATCTACCAGTACATTATGCAATTATAGATCTTGATCTACCAGTACATTATGCAATTGCAGATCTTCTGTCTACCAGCACCTTATGTAATTGCAGATCTTCTGTCTACCAGTACATTATACAATTGCAGGTCTTGGTATACCAGTGCATTATGCAATTATATATCTTGGTCTACCAGTACATTATGCAATTATAGATCTTGATCTACCAGTACATTATGCAATTATAGATCTTGATCTACTAGTACATTATGCAATTATAGATCTTGATCTACCAGTACATTATGCAATTATAGATCTTGATCTACCAGTACATTATGCAATTATAGATCTTGATCTACCAGTACATTATACAATTGCAGATCTTCTGTCTACCAGTACATTATGCAATTATAGATCTTGATCTACCAGTACATTATGCAATTATAGATCTTGATCTACCAGTACATTATGCAATTATAGATCTTGATCTACTAGTACATTATGCAATTATAGATCTTGATCTACCAGTACATTATGCAATTATAGATCTTGATCTACCAGTACATTATGCAATTATAGATCTTGATCTACCAGTACATTATGCAATTATAGATCTTGATCTACCAGTACATTATGCAATTATAGATCTTGATCTACTAGTACATTATGCAATTATAGATCTTGATCTACCAGTACATTATGCAATTGCAGATCTTCTGTCTACCAGCACCTTATGTAATTGCAGATCTTCTGTCTACCAGTACATTATACAATTCCAGGTCTTGGTATACCAGTACATTATGCAATTATATATCTTATTATACCAGTACATTATGCAATTATAGATCTTGATCTACTAGTACATTATGCAATTATAGATCTTGATCTACCAGTACATTATGCAATTGCAGATCTTCTGTCTACCAGTACATTATACAATTCCAGGTCTTGGTATACCAGTACATTATGCAATTATATATCTTATTATACCAGTACATTATGCAATTATAGATCTTGATCTACCAGTACATTATGCAATTATAGATCTTGATCTACCAGTACATTATGCAATTATAGATCTTGATCTACCAGTACATTATGCAATTATAGATCTTGATCTACTAGTACATTATGCAATTATAGATCTTGATCTACCAGTACATTATGTAATTGCAGATCTTCTGTCTACCAGTACATTATACAATTCCAGGTCTTGGTATACCAGTACATTATGCAATTATATATCTTATTATACCAGTACATTATGCAATTATATATCTTATTATACCAGTACATTATGCAATTATAGATCTTATTATACCAGTACATTATGCAATTATATATCTTATTATACCAGTACATTATGCAATTATATATCTTATTATACCAGTACATTATGCAATTATATATCTTATTATACCAGTACATTATGCAATTATATATCTTATTATACCAGTACATTATGCAATTATAGATCTTGATCTACCAGTACATAATGCAGCTATATATCTTGGTCTACCAGTACATTATGCAATTATAGATCTTTGTCTACCAGTGCATAATGCAGTTATATATCTTGGTCTACCAGTACATTATGCAATTATAGGTCTTGATCTACCAGTACATTATGCAATTATAGGTCTTGATCTACCAGTACATTATGCAATTACAGATCTTTTCTGTCTACCAGTACATTATGCAATTATAGATCTATGTCTACCAGTACATTATGCAATTATAGATCTATGTCTACCAGTACATTATGCAATTATAGATCTATGTCTACCAGTACATTGTGCAATTGCTGGTCTTCTGTCTACCAGTACATTTAGCAATTTCAGATCTTGTCAACCAGTACATTATCCAATTACAGATCTTCTGTCTACCAGTTGGTTGTTCAGGTCTTCTACCAGTACATTATGCAATTATAGATCTTCTGTCTACCAGCACCTTATGTAATTGCAGATCTTCTGTCTACCAGTACATTATACAATTCCAGGTCTTGATCTACCAGTACATTATGCAATTATATATCTTGATCTACCAGTACATTATGCAATTATAGATCTTGATCTACCAGTACATTATGCAATTATAGATCTTGATCTACCAGTACATTATGCAATTGCAGATCTTCTGTCTACCAGCACCTTATGTAATTGCAGATCTTCTGTCTACCAGTACATTATACAATTCCAGGTCTTGATCTACCAGTACATTATGCAATTATATATCTTGATCTACCAGTACATTATGCAATTATAGATCTTGATCTACCAGTACATTATGCAATTATAGATCTTCTGTCTACCAGTACATTATGCAATTATAGATCTTGATCTACCAGTACATTATGCAATTATAGATCTTGATCTACCAGTACATTATGCAATTATAGATCTTGATCTACTAGTACATTATGCAATTGCAGATCTTCTGTCTACCAGCACCTTATGTAATTGCAGATCTTCTGTCTACCAGTACATTATACAATTCCAGGTCTTGGTATACCAGTACATTATGCAATTATATATCTTATTATACCAGTACATTATGCAATTATATATCTTATTATACCAGTACATTATGCAATTATATATCTTATTATACCAGTACATTATGCAATTATAGATCTTATTATACCAGTACATTATGCAATTATATATCTTATTATACCAGTACATTATGCAATTATATATCTTATTATACCAGTACATTATGCAATTATATATCTTATTATACCAGTACATTATGCAATTATATATCTTATTATACCAGTACATTATGCAATTATAGATCTTGATCTACCAGTACATAATGCAGCTATATATCTTGGTCTACCAGTACATTATGCAATTATAGATCTTTGTCTACCAGTACATAATGCAGTTATATATCTTGGTCTACCAGTACATTATGCAATTATAGATCTTTGTCTACCAGTACATTATGCAATTATAGATCTTGATCTACCAGTACATTATGCAATTATAGATCTTGGTCTACCATACATTATGTAATTGCAGATCTTCTGTCTACCAGTACATTATGCAATTATAGATCTTTGTCTACCAGTACATAATGCAGCTATATATCTTGGTCTACCAGTACATTATGCAATTATAGATCTTGGTCTACCAGTACATTATGCAATTATAGATCTTGGTCTACCAGTACATAATGCAGCTATATATCTTGGTCTACCAGTACATTATGCAATTATAGATCTTTGTCTACCAGTACATTATGCAATTATAGATCTTGATCTACCAGTACATTATGCAATTATAGATATTGGTCTACCATACATTATGTAATTGCAGATCTTCTGTCTACCAGTACATTATGCAATTGCAGGTCTTGGTCTACCAGTACATTATGCAAATATAGATCTTTGTCTACCAGTACATTGTGCAATTGCTGGTCTTCTGTCTACCAGTACATTTAGCAATTTCAGATCTTGTCAACCAGTACATTATGCAATTATGGATCTATGTCTACCAGTACATTATGCAATTATAGATCTATGTCTACCAGTACATTATGCAATTATAGATCTATGTCTACCAGTACATTGTGCAATTGCTGGTCTTCTGTCTACCAGTACATTTAGCAATTTCAGATCTTGTCAACCAGTACATTATCCAATTACAGATCTTCTGTCTACCAGTTGGTTGTTCAGGTCTTCTACCAGTACATTATGCAATTATAGATCTTGATCTACCAGTACATTATGCAATTGCAGATCTTCTGTCTACCAGTACATTATACAATTGCAGGTCTTGGTATACCAGTGCATTATGCAATTATATATCTTGGTCTACCAGTACATTATGCAATTATAGATCTTGGTCTACCAGTACATTATGCAATTATAGATCTTGGTCTACCAGTACATTATGCAATTATAGATCTTGATCTACCAGTACATTATGCAATTGTAGATCTTGGTCTACCAGTACATAATGCAGCTATATATCTTGGTCTACCAGTACATAATGCAGCTATATATCTTGGTCTACCAGTACATTTAGCAATTATAGATCTTGATCTACCAGTACATTATGCAATTGTAGATCTTGGTCTACCAGTACATTATGCAAGTATAGATCTTGGTCTACCAGTACATAATGCAGCTATATATCTTGGTCTACCAGTACATAATGCAGCTATATATCTTGGTCTACCAGTACATTATGCAATTATAGATCTTGGTCTATCAGTACATTATGCAATCAAGAGATTTTGTTCTATTAGTACAATTAATAAGGGAATTATATGTAATGCCTGGATCTATGTATTCATCTGAAATACTAATAAGTGATACCAAATCATCTTCAGGATTTCATTGTCATTGTTAAAGGATGGTTATAATTATGATAATGATGATGACAAAGATGTCTGCATATTAGGCTTAAAGTCACAAGGGGTGTGATGGTATCATGATTGCATCAGTGCTTCATTTGGACAAAACAATTCTGCTGACATTAAAATACTGTTAGAGGCTTTGAATAGTAATAAATGATCTCTAATCCATTAAAGTACATTGTCTTGAATCCTATGATCAATATTAATATCAATTATTAATGGGTGAACTATGACATTGTAGTATATGTCTCCACTGCTTATTGGAAATAAAAACAATAATAAGTATCTTTAATGGAAAATTTCACTCCATTGTTTTTTTGTTTTTTTTTGTAATTATAAGTTTCAGTAAGATTTCAAAAGAATTATAATGATAGAAGAATAATCTCTGGATTTAAATATTACTAAACCATTGCAACAGCTTCCGTAATATTTCCAAGAAACAAAATCTTCATTGGGACAATTTTATCAATTTTATCAGCAAGTATGTTCTATAATCATTTGTTTTTTGTGAAAATTGGAAGCAAAAAGTTGTTCTAACAATAAGAATGCACGGACATGTATTCTTTCTTAATATCTTCACAGCAGCATAAAAAGGTTTATCAGAAATAAACAGAGTTGCCTTATGTTATAATGTTTTAATTTACCTACTATCAATCTATGGCAAGTAAATTTCAATGTTTAACATTTTATATCACCATGGTGATGTTGTCTAAGAGGTTCATGACATTAGTTCAGAGTTAGAGAACTGTACTAAGAGATGTAATTCAGGACTACATTCTGACTCCCAAAGAATTTCCCAAATCAGACAGACCACACTAATCTTGAGCAGTTTTGGATGACAGTCAGCAGCCTAAATATACCCTCTTGCAGGAAACAATTTAAACTTTTTGGTGGGCTCAGTAGAGTTACACTGACATAATGCCACATTTCAAATCAGACACTAACAGGACAAAAATAAACCTGGATTAAGCAGCAGTACATTAACTTTTAAGTGTAAAGATCAACAATGGTGAGGGCTGCCTTTAATTTAATTCATAATGATCTCATAAGAAATGATAACAGTTCTTGCTGTACATGTTAGGATAGTATGAATGACAACAAGCTATTTTTGAAAGAATTGATTTGCATATATTAATATTTAAACATAAGAAATTTGTTAAATAGTTGCAAGTATGTTCTACCTGCATGCTCAGAATCAGGAAGATGACAACTCCAGACTAAATTTTGAAAATCTCCAGATCTGTTCTTTTCTGTCAGATCTATGTAATAAACAAAAACTACTTTATACCAAATAGCAATTAATAGTCTTCAACTTCCAGACCATGTTTACTTCCTCAATGATTGATACAAAATGCAACCCTGAGTGGTACTAGTACAGTTTGGGGAAACTGAACATTTTCGAGGGAAACTGTCACATGACCATGTTAACTAACGTATCACAATACAGCAGCAGTAAACTCAATGCTGCATGACTCATTAATGTCCCTCAATAATATGTAAAACTAGAATGTGGCCATTCAATAATTATAACTTGAATTCTAACCCTGGAGTGCTTAATTTTATAACAAAAGATCTTCAGTGTTACCCTTAGATCATTATTAAAATGCATATTAAATTACATACTGCAAAACTGGGTCCTGAACATTCAGAAAACTGCATAAAGGATGAATATCAAATTTGTAAGCCTTACTCCAAAATACTCACTTGTCAAAATGGTTTACCATAATAACAAGAATAACAATATTATTATTACCACTCTGGTGGCCTAAGTAGTTAGAGTATCTGACTCAGATGCTGGAGGTCACGGATTTAAGCCTCAGCTAAGTCATACTAACGATTTATAAAAATGGTACTATCAGCTGCCTCATTGGCACTCAGCATTAAGAAGATAGTGTTAGGACTGGTTGGCCTGGTGTCAGGATAATGTTAATGAGTGGGTATATGATGCTATATGTCTACGGCATGATACCCCAGTGTCAGACTTGACTATAAACTGTCATAAAGCAGTCATCGCAGCGATATCAATTGAAATTGTTAAAGCTATATTTTAAATCCAAACCATGCATACATTATTATTATTATTATTATTATTATTATTCCCCTCTCCCATTTAATTTTTAACAAGACAGAAGCTTCAAACTCAGACATGTTGAATGTAAATATAATTTCTTAGCAGCAAGAATTTAATTAGTTTTCACTAACATTCCCATAAAAATAAAAAAAATCCTGTATTTAATTTTCTCTCAGCCAGATCAGAGTTTCGTATCAGATGATAGCTATCTGGATAGTTAAGGCGGTTTCTAATTTACAATGCAAAACGTCGACCATGATTCGGGGGTGGGACAATGACATCTTGCATTGTATGACTGGCTGGTTCTTGACTATCTTTTATTTGTCCAAATTATCCGACCCCAGTACAATCGTCCAAGTATCTAGCATGGAAAGGTCTGAGGTATCTCGGACTATTTTTACCTAGATCAAAGACTATCAGCTTTGGCCTTTTTGCCATATTCATTCACACACCCCACAAATATCACTATACATATCAAGGCCCTTTAGGTTGCGTCAGTAACAACCGTGAGCGTCTAGTTGAGTAGGATAACAACACTCTAAAACGTTGACACAGAATTTATGGCAGTGAATGAAGTTGCCTTACCTAAAAATAAATAAATAAAGAAAAGCACTATGGCGTTGTCAAAAAAAGTCTTAAAATTGATACAAAAGCCATATCTACATCTTCTCCTTTGAATTAAATATTAATACATTTGTAACTTATTATACACACACGCCCCTTTTTGTGTTAATTTTATTTATGTACACGTTCCGAGAACCATTCGTAACTTATTTATTTATTCGTTATCGGTTTGCTATCAGCGGGAGCCTTCACTGGTAACAACTAAATCCGAATAAAAACAGCACAAATTTGTGCTGCATCATAATGATTTTTTTTTGTACCGTGCTTCGTCAAGATTGCAGCACGAACATGTTTAGAAAATGAAAATGTTGCCCGTAATAATTTTAAAAGAGTTTCCAGTTGGGTTTTCTGAGGATTCTTCAATTGCAAATAAAGTTGTGATAACGAATTCCAGTCTTTGAGAGCAGAAGTTGAAATTATAATTATCAGTTAGTGCGTACGGAAACATGTTTATTTCTCCTTGTTCTCTTTTGACCTTACTAAATTGTAGCACAAAATCTTGCTTCTTTTTAATTAGTCGTAGAAAAATAATCTATTTTTGAACATGACACTGGTCCTCGCTCGTGTCTAGTCATCTGAAAATAATTATAAATGTAATAACTCATTACATAGAAACGACGCTGATAATGATTATGCCACTGTATTTTCTCTGAGCATGTCGTTATCTGTCTTCGTATTGGTTTATAATTTGTATGCCGTATTGCACATATTGTTATCTATTTATACTTTACATACAGTCATATTGGTTTAGAATTTGTATGTTGCCTTGTACATATTGTTATCTATTTAGACTTTACATACAGTCGTATTGGTTTAGGATTTGTCTTGCATACGTCGTTTTCTGTTTAGATTTTATATACCGACATATTAATTTATAAATTGTTTTTGTCCATTTGATCGAGTCTTTTTAAAATTTTGTTCAAGTTTTATTTATTGAACTTTTAGAACTGTTTTGTAACCGGTTATATTATTCACATACAAAGAGACGGCCTTAGTAAAAGCTGGTCCCTATTTTGATAATTTTGGCGGGCCCTCTGGGTTTATGCGAGGGGTCCCTATGTGGACACGGCACTGGAAAAAAATCTTTAAAACAAGTTTAATATGATATTAAACGTAAAATTTCTTCCATGACTCTAAAATTACTTTCTCTTTATAGAAGCATATTTATAAATTACGCTCGGACGGATTCTCTGTGAGCGCAGGGTTTGATTGGGCCAAATGGGTTATAAATCGGGCTCTGTACAATCATAAATGGATCCTAAGATATTGCAACCTTCTTGGTAGTCTCTTTCTGTTTTCTTATTTTTTTTAATGTTTTTATCCGTGTGACAATTACTCTCTTTCCGTCTGGTTTTGTTTGTTAGGATAGAACATATTGTATGTTGTTTTTTTTTTACTTTCACGAAACTGTTTATAACATATCTTTTAATAACATAATTTTGATGTTGTAATATGAGAAAGTATTGTCTATTTTATCTTCTAGTGTATTAGAGGTGAAAATATGCTGACACTAACCCCTTATACACCCTGTAGAAAAAACAATGCAAGGTTCAGCCGTTATTTGTTTATTTGTAGACCTACTCTTAAGACAGAAAGCAGTGGCCTAATCTGGTCAGAGGAATTTAGGTCATCTTAATTTTTTCATTAGTTTAAATGTAGCTGTTATGAGTTCAGATTTTTAATCGATACCGTTAATTTTGTCTGAAAATCGGATAAAGCTAATGCGTCGCGAAAGTTTGGAATCGGACCATTCGTCTCTTTCTTGACATTTATTATACATGCGTCTGGGAACAAGGACTTAGATAATGGCGGCTCATGTTCTGACGTGGTCGTGAATCTCTTAAGTTTTATAAAGTTGTTCTCAAAATTGCAACATATTATAAGTTAAAAGCCAAAAAAATGGTAATTTTATGTATTTCTTTCATTCCCTTCAGCAAATAAAATTTAATTTATTGACAAAGGGAATGAGATATAAATATTGAAGTTAATGTGTTTTTTATTTTCGATACGTATCCAAATTCGATCATTTGAGAAGCTTATTCTAATTTGAAACTATGCAAGTCATGTCATGCAGAATTATCAATAGCCATTTGCCTGAAATAAAAAGAGGATGTTGTATGAAGTTGTTATTGTTAAAGTTATCTATATAAAAAAAATTGGGTGTCACTATTACTAAATGTGACCAACTTGAGTACTAAGAACGTCTTATATTTCAGCTGACTGAACTGATACGACGTCTTATCATTAGCTCCCAGCATCCATCTCGAAATAGTTTACTTCTGCAAATTTTAACAGTGTGTTATGACTCCATAATCTTAAAATATTAAACAGAAAGAAGTGAAAAGAACAATTTAAGTAATTTAAAGTTATTTATTTTTCCAGAATACGAAGTGAAATTTTTTTCTCATATATACAAAGATGGAATTTAAAAAGAATTTACAGTATTGTGAATTAAATGCAAATTAGTCTTAAAGTTCTATCACAAGTCATGATGAATAAAGTTTCAATTAAATTCCAGTGGTGTTTGAAATAAGATCCGGCACAGAATTCATTTATGTGCCTGTAGTCTTGAATGTATTAATTTACCAGTAGCCTGAAGTGTAATGATGCACTAACAGTCTCCCATGAAAACACAATAATATAGGCTAAGATGTCCTTGTCAGAATTCAGTATATATTCAAATTAGTGTTTCTGTCCAAGAATATTATTAAGAATACTTTGTATTTCAAGTGAATAATAATTTAAATAAATAATTGGACCACAGTTGAATAGACAATGGAGAGGTCCATCCTAACACCACTAAAACTAGCAATAATGTAAACTATGTAATGTAAATGTACGGTCTTGAACAAGGTAATAAAAAGAGTAAAAACCAATAATTTAAAAAAATTCAACAAATGATTTATTTTGCTAATATACTGAATTCTGACAAGGACTATAGAACTGATTTTCAAGGTAGGCTAAGGATTTAAAAAAAATAACAATTTACTTTTTTTCTGCTATAAGATTACAGGTGGGAATATAGTTTTGTTTTTCTCCAAGAGAAAGGAAATCATGAGTTTATGCATGAAATTATGTTTGTTTACACTAAATGCAGTAAAAGTCAGTTTTCTTGCTGCATTTGCCAAAAATATACAAAATATTTGAGTAACAGATAAAGAAGTGCACTTTACCTCAAGTGCACATTTTGTCTCTCTGTGTCTGTTTAATTACAGTAACTGCATGCATATGATTAATTTACTACAATGTGATGACTTTTTTGTTTAATATAGGTTGAAATAAATGTATTTCTTTATTTATTTCAGGATTACTCCAAATTCCTGGATGACAATTTTGATGTTAAGGTTTGGGTGAATGGTGCTTTCCAGTCAAACAAAGAGCCTAATGTTTCAAAAGATGTAAGTATTTATCCCCATGTTTTTGCATATGGGTATTGTGATGCCCTCCATTTATCCCTGTGTCTGTCTACATGTGTGTCTGTTTTCATGTTGCTCTCTTACATTTGTTAAGATCCCACATCTACTATCAATGCTCCTGGGACCAGCTGCTAGCTGTATAAACCCTGATCTGCAGTCACATTAAGGTCTATGCTTCTTGTTTTTACTGATTACTCCTAATAAATAGCATAAATGTAGATCTACCTGTCATTAGGCAATGACAGATCTTGGTCTATGCAGTTAGACTCAACTTAAAAGTGAGTATTTATCGTATGTTCCCCTAATTATATTTTTGTCTTTAAAGTCTTTTTAGTTTTAGACATGAAGAACAGTTCAAGAAAACTAGAAGAGTTTTGGATGCAGAAAGAAGATCATCCTTATTTGATTATTTTGAACACTATTATTCCACATATCACAAATATTATTTTTAGCCATGATTCCCATGTATGAAGATTTCAGCATATTGTATTTCCATTAACTTGTTTCCAGAAGTTACATTGGTCCTTTACATTGGTCCATCGCAAACATATCTGCTGTTATTTTAATACAGAGAGAATTTTATAAGCAGTCGTTACCTTAAAATGTTATTACTTGTTGGACATGTAATAAAAAATTTCAAAATAGTAATGCATATGTTTGAAAACAATAAATAATGTAAAATAATATTTCATCAACATATGATTTAAATAAATTTGGGATATATCAATTTGGTCAAGAAATTATTTGATTTAAACTTATACATTTAATGATTTAGGCATAATATTCATGGCTTCAGAATGTCCTTCATTATTCCAATTAACTTTTCTTTCAGAAATTAATTGAAGAAATTAAGTTTTTATCTTGTGATTTAATTAATAATTGCTTATTTCTTATTTTCAGCACAAATTTTATGCAATGCACAGTTTCTCACTTGACATCCTATATATGTGTGTGTGTGTGTGTGTGTATTGTGACATTTCTTAATTATTTCATAAGCAGTTGTGTGTACCATTATAAATGTAGCTTTTATAAAACTAATAGTTAATTAAGAACTCGTGAATTTTTCTTTGGTCTTAAACACAGTAACAGAAAATAGCAAAAACCAGCAAGTTTTGTAAAATTCAACAAATAATTGATTTCCCGAGAATACAAAGTGAAATAAAAATTAATAAAACCTTATAGCATTGTGAATGAAATCCTGGTCTTAAAAGTTTTTTCTCCATTCCAACTTAATTCCAGTTGTTATACAAATATGTTCCAATGTTGAATATCTTGACATGCCTGTAGTCTTGAATATGCTGTTGTGCCAGTGGCCTGCAGTGTGGCAATGTGCTAGCAGCCTTTCCTTGTATCGCAACAATATAATTCAAAAATATTCTGAAATCACTATAATTCCAAAATTAATGTTCCAGTTCAAGAATATTATGGATGAGCAATTTGTATTTGCAGTGAATAATAATTTGAATAAATAATTCCACCCAAATAGAAATATTGATCACAACAATAATGCTGATTCTGCGAAGAATGTTAATATTAGAATGAGTACTGTATCAAGGAAACAACATTTTATAAAAAAGCTAAGACACAAAAATGGATCCAAGATGAGGTTCAAAAGTTCATTTCTAGAACATTCCAGGTTGCAAACAAGGTATGGTATATTATGAATGTTATAATTTAAAAAAAAAACATACTCAACATCAGGTAAACCAGGTTTATCATGGGAGAATTCCAATTTTTTAGTCTGAGATCAAGAGAAACAAGTTTACTAACATTGATAATTATCATAATATTTAACACACACTCAGAAATATTAAGTGTGTATTATTTGTTTACAAAATAGAAGTTACTGGTCAGGTACACAATGAACTTGATTTTGGACAAGGTAAAGTTCAAAATACAATTTTACATGATATAAAATCATTGAGAAAATACTAGCAAATACAAATTAAAATTAATATGATATCAACTTTTATTTTACAGCAGTATGCAACGACCTTGGTAATGAAGTTGCAAATGTTTATCCAGGTAAGAGTGAGCCAAAAATCCAAAAAATCATTGAAAATAATATGAATTTAAAAGTTTATTCACTTGTTAGAGTATTAATAAAAAAAATATTAAAATTTGTAAGTGTTGCACTGCTGTTGGCCTGTACAGGGGACATTATATGTAGCTCTGTCCCTTTATAATGATAAAGATATGGGCATTTGGCAGTTTGGGTGGAAGAATGTCCCCAGGGCTCAACCGAAGGGCAACACTTGCTTCAACTTCTTGACATTTATCCAAGTTGTGCTTCATTTTTCAGCAATCTTTAAATTGTGGGTGAGGTTGGAGCATAAATTCTGAGTTAATTAATGATGTATTTTTAAAAAACTATAATAGATGTTGTTCCATATAGGGAAGACATGGGTATCATTATTGATCACATTATCACATTATTGGTGGCTTTCAGTTTTTGCAGTTCAGTTTCTTTGACACTGATGTATGTACAGTCATGAAACTCAATTGATGCATTACAGTGACCTACTTTTCATGCAAGTAGGTACATCAGTTTACTGCTCATTACAGTGACCTACTTTTCATGCAAGTAGGTACATCAGTTTACAGCTCATTACAGTGACCTACTTTTCACACTAATAGGTACAACCATTTTTTACTGCTCATTACAGTGACCTACTTTTCACTCTGGTAAGTACATCTGTTTATTTACATGTGTCAATTTCTCAAAAAGAAGCTGTAGTGAAAATTCTACAGGTGCATGTTGTGTCAACAAAGGAGGTGAGACATTTCATTCTGTAGAATTCTTGTGTGACAGAAGATTTTTTTATTTCCTTTACCTAGGAGGTAAACAATGTTATCGAAGAGGCAAGTCAGCAAGCAATCCAGAATTTACCAAGGTGATAAAATATATTGTAACTTCTTTTTATTCGCGTATATAAAGCAAGCATATCTCTTGCAACTGTTTTGCGTTAGTATCATTTTATTAAATGTTAAGTTCATGACTATCTTTCTAAAGTATAGACTTTTACAACTTGTAATCCAGCCTTATTTATCATTTACGTATCTTAAGTCCATTTGAGAAAAGTATTATTGGTATACCTTGCTAGTTTTCGGATACAATACTTAAACCAATTAGAAACGATAAATATAAATCTTGACAGCACAAGAGTTATGTTATTTGTATTACTTAAAAATATTTTTCTTCAGTTAAACATAAGATAGCAGACAGTGGTATATGCAGAAGTTGTTTATTTTTGCAAGTCATTGTGGATAATTTCATGCAAGATATTATGGGTTTGACTGGTATTAGGGTATTATTTGGAAAAAAATACTCTTTGCTTTGGGTGCTGAACTAGTAAAAGTATAACTTTGTACCAGTTTTACCACAATGACATGCAGAATTATCATATTTTCCTCACTTTGAAAATGGTATCTGCTATTTTTCAGGTCAACATTTCTTAGTAGTGATGTCATTCAAACTAGAGATTGTAAAATAATTTTACCACAGACATGAAGCATATGTTTATAATATTTTTCATTAGGTACACATTTCATAATGTTGCTATTTCAGGATGCATATATTTCTGAAAAGATTTCTTTCATAAATTGAAGGCTCAGATGACGTTATATTGGCAGGCAGTAATGTTCAAAGGGATTAACACTAATGTGTATTTAGTTTGAGGGTCACATCTTGCAAACTCAGAAAGCTGCATTTAATATAGCACAATGTCATGGTTATGTCTTTTTGCCAACAATTTTGAATTAAGTTGAAGTTCTATTCATGTGTCCTTGGATAATTTCAGGGTTATGAGAGAGATAGATGCAGTCAAGCAGGAGGCTGCCCTTCTTCAGGAGCAAATGAGAATGGTCAAACAAGACATTGAAAAGGTAATGTTTTTGTGTAATAGCTCAATTTACTGTCAGGCAAGCTTTAGTAAATAGCCAGACTTGGCTATCACTTCTATGGCAGCAATGGCATTAGTGTCAAGGTTAAGATTTGGTCTCAGAGATTTTGAAACTGTCAATATGATTGGTTTACAAGTGAGACCCTCATTCTGCAGAAGCCCTTTATAAATATCCCAAGGTTTTGTCTTTGGACATTTTGGTTATCTTTCATCAATGACACATTTTTTTCTTCTGTGTTTCTATTTTAAATACATGCTCCAATGACATTAATATTGTGGATAAAAAGCTTGCTACCTCCTCAATCCAGTGATACTCAAAGATGAAAATTCTTTTTTTTTCTATTATTAGACAAATGGCAGTAACTCCTTTTCATTAGCTCCCCTTTCTACCACTAAGTGTTGCCAGTTTGTAAGCTTTGCATACTTACACAATATGATAAGGAAAAAGCCTCTCCTTAAATGCAAGGATTGTGTATGAAATTCAGACCTTATGATTTATTTGGATTAATTATCATTCATAAACAAGTGGCATACATCAGGTTTTGAATTTGTCCATTTTATTCATTTTATATCATATGGTACGACACACTATTGTTGATGAATGTTGACATTCTAATGCATGTGCATGCTGTCCTTTGGTCACACACTCTGTATATAACAGGTGTTACATAGTGAATTGGGGGCCTCGAGTGGCCGAGTGGTCTAAAGCGCTCTCGATTACGGATCACTGCCATCCCACCTCTCTGCATGGGTTTGAGTCTCAGATTCGGCCAATGTGGGTATGTGAGAAAGCTTGCCAGTAGTTTCTCGTGGGTCGGTGGTTCTTTCTGGGGGTTTTCTAGGGTTCTTCCTCCACAATTAATACTGGCTGCCATGTATAGCCTACCTTGTGCTGAAAAATGAATTTAAACCATACAACAACAACAACTTAGTGAATTATTAACACACTGATGTGTTAATTTATCTATTGTATCATTTGTTTTATCATTGAAAAATCTCTTCTAAATGGAGTTGATGCAAGAAAGTAAAGGGAGATATGCTTAAGTTCTACCTAGCCAGTACCGATTGTACCTCATCCTTTCCTGTTAATGTGTGCAATTTGTGCTTCAAGAACACCTGGTTTGCAGTACTGCAAAAATCAGGGATGTGCAAAGAGAAGAGAGGGCTATGCAATTCCTGGCTTCAGGCAAAATTTTCCATAATATGGCACAGTGGGGGATTGTTCCCCCATTTTTCGGCAGGCCAGTGGGTGTAAATCCCCCTTCAAGTCTGAGTTTGCTTTTTTTGGGCCAGACAAACTGGGCTTATGGGTTATATTTTGGATCCTGTGGATTTACTGTGTAGTACTAACTGTCCAGAGCTATATCAGCTGTCCAGCCAGCCCAGCTGGCCAGATTCCAACTCAGTTATGGGGATTTCGGTGGTTGATCTGACCATTTAGTCAGATATGTGCAACTGAGCTGGCCATTCTCCCTATTAACCAGCCATTTGCCTAGGTCGTGCAAAATTGCTTTGCAGAGTCAGCTTTCCCTATTTTCACTGCTTACCTGCATGTAATTAGAAACAGTTTAACCTGGGACAAGGGCATTGTATCATCATTTCCTCAGTGTGAGAAGACAAGGACTGTGAGTATTAACATAGTGAGTGCAAAAGTATTTCTGAGCAACAGCTGTATTCTGACCATGGAGAGGACAGAATTTTGTTTAAGGTTGCTGTTTAGGAGCTATACCAGGTGTTGCTGCCTTTAGAATGCACTCACCCTACCACCATGCTTGACTATGAAGGAAAAACATCAGTCTACATCAATGATGAGAAAGAGTCTTCATCTTTGTGGCTGCTTCTATAGTAAGCAAAACTCAATGATTGGCTGTCCGAATGAATCTGTGACAGAAATGTTACAGCTTTCTTTCCAGAAATTCCATTACCAGCAGACACATTCCCAGCAGACTCATTGTTCTGGCTGATGATCTATCTGTACAGGGCAGGGTTATTTAGTTGGAATGGTCCCTTTGTCAGTTTTATTTTGGATTTGTGTGATTTAGGGGCATTTGATGATCAACCTGTTTTCTACATGGTAGAACCATAAGCTGACCACTTTTGTCTCACTAGCTTGAGCAATGGATGTGCTGTCCATCAGTTGGGACAGGTTATGTGCCATTGCTTATTTGTACCAAAATTAATATAGAAAATATGGGATCAAAATTTGCAAGGTAATTCTGGTAAGCCCTCTCAAATGAGTCCTGGGTTAGCGATTTACTCAAGCCAGTTATAGACCTACCTTGAAGGTCAAACTGAATCTTTTCAAACAACCAAGGTTGCAGGTGTTTCACTCCTGTCCAAATCATCTTCTCCTTCATGCATGGCTTTTGTCAGGACAGCATTGCTAGAGAAAGACTTAATTCAGACCTTTGATTGTGGAGAGAATCTCAAGAGCATGTAGACTCTCTAGACTAATGGCTTTTGAAGGAAAACTGCATGTTTTCAGGAACTTGTGTCATGTCAATACCATTGTTGCTTTGAGCGCCTTATCAGACAACCTTTTTCTCTGTCGCTTCGAGGAGGAAAAGTTACTCCCAATTACCATCAAAGGTTACTGTTCAGTGATATTTAATACATTTAGGTACCTTGGAAGAGGATATATTGGACTTGATAAAGACTAGACCTGCCAGCCAATTTTGCTTTAAATAGACCAAAACTACTCACTCTGTTAACAAAATGGAATCTGTCCTGGGTCCAAACATTGCTCCACTTAAAGAAATTATGGTCATTAGCCTGGACCTTGCTGAAGCTGTTATTATACAAAACCTTTTTTTTGAAAGCTTTAGCTTCATCTTGCAGGGTGAGTTACAGTGCCCTTTCATTTGATCGAAACTATTTTTAGTTAAGATCAGATGGTTTGGCGATCATCATGACACAACCAGGTTCCATTCTAATAGAAATGTATTGCATGTATATAGGAAGATAGAGTTCTAAAATATTATTGGTTAATATGAAATCAAGGCTACCATGCCAGTCTTTAACCAAAATATTGATTGCTCAAAGCAGTTAATGTTATTACTTATCTCATCTTCGTAATATTCAATTTCTAGTCATGTCAAGGAAAGCAGAGGAATTAGAATTTTCTTCAGCAAAGAAAACAAAACAGAACTGGAAGGATAATTATACCATCATGTTTAGATTTGTGAAACCATCTAGTAAAGGAGGAAAATTTGCTTTTTGCAAATTGTGTAATGTGATTTCGCTATTGGGTATGGAGGCACCCATGACATAAAACAGCTTGAAAAAAACTAATAGACATCAGCTTACTGTTTCATCATCAAAAACTCAACCTGTACTTAACATTGTTTATAAATACCAGAGAGAACTTTGATGTGATTTGATCCAAGTTTGGTTTACAAAATTTCTTTTTGAATAGAACCTTCCTCTTTCAGTTACTAGTGTTTTTTGTGATTTATAGGCACACTTTTTCCAAATAGTAAAATCACAAAGGATTTTTCTTGTGTGCTAAAACAAAACAGTTCAGTAAGAAAATCACACATAATTCAGATCATCAATGAAAAATGGTACATTGGAATCAATAATGATTGAAAAGAAAAGCAAGGTGTGGAGAATGCTCCTATAAACAGCCTCTGTTGCACTCTTGCATATTCTGAATGGGCACCCGAATTGAACAGGGTGCCCTTTTATAAGTTCAATAGTGTAACACATACATTTTTGACATTAATTAAGTTACTCTTCAACTTTACTGATGATTAGAGATGTTGTAAACAGTTACATATGCATTAAAGTTTTGAAAATTGGTATTTGTTTCTGAATATCAGTATTTTTGTCATAAGCAGCCAGTATTTTTGTAGTCGGGTTGGCAGCTATGCCAAGATCAAATTACCTTTAGTGGGCATTATTAGTTGTCTTATGATCCTTCTCACCTGTGGATAAATCGAGAGCAGTGGTCATGCAAGATCATGTCCATACCATCAAGCGTTATTTGAAGCACAAAGAAACCTCAAATGATGAGAAGGCAGGAAATCAGCACTCAAGCCCACCCTTTTTCGCTTAAGTGGGTTGTATGTTCAGTGTTCTCTGATATATCAGAAGATAAAAATTGCCTTATGAGAATTTCAGCTCATAAAATTTAGTGATCTCTGCATGCTTTTCATTCAAATGCAACAGTGCTGTCTGAAATATCATTGAAACTGTTTGATGGCATGCATAGTCAACCTTCTCCAGCTTTTATTCTCAGGATTTAGATTCACAGAGACAGAATCTGAATCTGGCAGATCCTGTGGCTGCTGCCCATATGACCTCCAACCCTAATTAAACCACTTAATTTATTAACACCCTAATTAAACCTATTAGCTTTCCTGGAATTACCACTGAATTTTAATAGTAAGATTACAGTAATCTTAATGCATCACTTGAAGACTCTCAAACACCTCACTATAGCATCCTCATTGGTAGTTCACTCAAATTAATATTGGTTGCACCCAATGGTGGGAAGATGATTTGATGGACAAGAGTTATGGCCCTTTGTCTTTATGATAATAGACCAAAAAGACAAATTTTCATCTTAGCATGGCTGGATTCAGGAGGCAGTGGGGTTTTATACTAATGGTAATGTGACTTAACTATAAAATTGCTTTCTCCTTCAGATATTTTTATCCTTTAACTTCAGAAATAAATTTTGTTACCAGTTACAAGTTTAAGCTCTAATAAACTGTAACAAAGAAAGAGTGAAAACAACAAGCTTTGTAAAATTTAATAAAAAATATTTATTTCATTGGAAAATGATTGTAAAAATGGAAAAAGAACTTGCAGTTTTAAGAATCAAATCCAAAAAAATAATCCAAGAATAATCCACAAATTAATTAACAAAAGTCCTAGTAATGAAATGTTCTTATAGATTCAAGTTTGAGTTCTGTTGGGAAATCCAAGATGGAAGATAATGACTTATGTTGAAGTCTGTTTTGTGCTTATCTACAGTTCCTTGTAGAAACACATTTTTAACACTCTGGTGTTGGTAATCTGAATAAGATTTTGATAAACTGTCATTGTCCAAGAATTGCCTATGAGCATATCAAATATTTCCAGATATACAAATCCTTTAAAATCCAAATGAGCTGAAGAATTATTAAGATGGATTCAAAAACTGGCTACAACAAAAAAAAATGACTTCATGTCATTTATAAAAGCCCAAAACTAACTATGTTTCAGTAAAATAAATATGATATTGTATTCTATTGTATTATCACAGTTTCGAAAAAATCCCCATTTTGTGAAATCATGAAAGGGGGAAAGGAGTCATGTTATCATTTATGTCATGAACTACTAACATGACCATGAAGAGAACCAATCATTTTACTTTTAGAATAAAAAGTTGTATACTTCACTAGTCCCATCTTGACCTTGACAACAACCAATCATTTTAAGATACAAATAAAACCTGTTTACGTGGTTTTCACTAACCTTGAATCAAAGTCAGAACCTTGGTCAACATTACTTGTTTACCAAAGAATCCTTTGGATCAACCGATTTTCTGAGAAAAAAAAACACATTCCAAATGAATTAATGAATTACATTACAATAGCAAGGAATGAAAAAAAAGAATTTAAAACTGACAAACAGTATTAAATTTAAACAAATATATATCAAATCTGATATACATAACTTACCTCTGGAATGTAACCTTACTAGAAAATTAAAAAATGTTTTCCCATCAATCTATAACATATTTTCAAAAAACTACCTGTGGGGTAGGATATTTCCAGTTTACAATTATAAAAACCTCACCTTGACACTGCTAGATGGCTGCCCATTTTCTAGATATATCATCATGTCCAACCCAGGGACATAATCCTGACACCAGGCCAACTAGTCCTAACATGAACCTCTTAATGCTTAGTGCCAAGTGAGGCAGCTATTGGTATCATTTTTATAAGTCTTTGGTATGACTTGAACAGGCCTTGAACCTGTGACCTACCACATATGAGATCTGAGGCAGATGCTATAACCACTGAGGCCGGAGCAGTACCATGTCATAATACCTCCTATAATCAATTGACACATTGTGCAGAATATTTGTATAATGTTCCCAGTGTCTGATTTTAAACATTCTAATAACTTACATTATTGACACATTTTGTCCCAGTGTTGGTTGGTCTTCAACATCTGGGGTCATTATATATATATATATATATATATATATATATATATATATATATATATATATATATATATATATATATATATAACATACTTTAGAAACTATCACTCAGCTAACCATCTAGTCATGTTTTTCTTATATGTTGGCAGCCTTCATAACACGTTTGACAGAAATTATAGAAAATTTCAAAGATATCACAGCAGCATTTACTTTTAAATGTGTTACAGCTTTTTTTTTTTAATTAAGACTATTCCATTTTGTAAAAAAAATCGTAGGATTTCATATCTAGTATCCACTTTATAACATGTATTGTTCTTCATCTTTTATTTTCATATAGGTGGAGAAGGACACTTCCCAGTCCATGCAGATGTTGCTGAAGCTGGATGCCATTAAGTCCAGGATGACAGAAGCAGCTGAGGCACTCAGGGTCAGTGACTTGGTCAACTGTCTTATCTGTGGGTCTTTGGAATGCTTCTATGTTTATATTAAATACAAAAGATTCTGGAGGATGTGAACCAGTTGCAGTTCAGTTTCATTCATTTGATTAATGCTTAATTATGAATTTCTTTAATATAGTCAATCTCATTTTCAAACCTGCCAGTTAAGAAATTACACTGGAGGACACGTCTATTTACTAGATTATTGAGGATTTCAGAACTTTATCAGACAATATTGATGAATTCATGAACTTTGTACCAGAAGACATTAGATAGAATCATTGATAGGATACTGTGAATTAAAGAAAATGTGGACTTGTCTTCCATTGTTTATTTGTAAAACGCATGGAATTAACATATTACAGAATATTGTGAATCTGATTGTTCTGAACTGTTTTTATACCAGCATAGGTTTATCATATAAATTGATATAAAATATCAAGCATTATAGATTTTAATGGATTTAATTAAGACATCTTGTAAGTTTTATTTGTGACATGTTTCAGTCAGTAATATAATTGGTTCTGTCATATTTTTGTTATATCTATCTATCTATCTATCCAGTTGAGCTTGTTTATTTTCCATAGTGCAACTCTGATGACAAGTCACCTCTTCAAACAGATCTCACTTACAAAATACGCCTCAACTTACAGGATGTTCAAAGAGAAATTGGCTTTTTGTAGCCCTAAAAGGTGGGGGTGTCAACTTACTTTTTAATTGACCTATATCAAGCATATGTGGTAAGTGGAGACCAGTCAGGAAATACAGTGTCAAAATTTATTCAGCTTTATTTAAAAAAGATAAGACTTTGTTATTATTTTAAGCTTGTGTTCCAGTTTTGGTGCTCTAAATGATTTGGAAACCTTGGATCATAAGAATGTTTGCTCTCCTGAAAACTAATACCAATGTTGTGTTCGTTTCTAGTTGTCTGCTCCATTTTGAAGGATTGTTGATCTAATCATAATATAATTAATGTTTCTCAGAAATATTACTTAAGCTCTTACTAAGGACTGTTTCTTTGTCAGTTGTTTTATTACTAATCATGACCGCTCTTTACCTCAACAGGAGGCAGATAACTGGACCACACTTAGTGCTGATGTTGAGGAAGTTTTTCAGTCACAAGATATTCAAGCTGTGAGTAAAACTGATACATAAGGTACAATATTACTCAAACACTGCCATTTATTCACCCTCTCCAGCAGGTATTTGGCATTCAGAATACACCCTTACAGTGGTTCAAGTCCTACTTAGTCAACAGGACACAAATTGTATCTGCAAATGGTATTAATTCCAGCCCTGTTGATGTATGTTGTGGTGTTCCACAGGGGTCTGTTCTTGGACCTATTCTATTAATTCTATACACTCAGCTGCGTTCAAGTGTCATAGATCAATACCCAGTGTCTCACCAATTGTACGCTGTTGATACCCAAATATACAAGTCTAGCCACCCAATTGAAGTTGATGCTGCCATCCATGGAGTAGAGAGGTGCATTTCTGATGTGAAGTCATGGATGACATTTAACAAGCTGCAGATAAATGATGATAAAACTGAGGCCATTCTGATCACAATACAAAGACTTTCTCTTTCATATCCTTTACCGCAAACAATAAATATCAGCAACACCAACATTAAATTAACACAGTATGAAACCTATGTGTTACTCTAGACAGTACTCTCACTTTGCACCAACATGTCATGAACATATGCAAGGCTTCATATCTTGAGCTGAGACGCATCAGTTCCATTCGTTAATATCTTTCAGTTGATGCCATTAAAACACTTGTGTGTTCATTAGTACTTTCAAGACTGGACTATCGTAACTCAATTCTGTCTGGTTCATCACAATATCTATCTACTCCAGTAACTTCAAAAAATTCAAAACACAGCTGCTTGGATCATCTTTAGAGTACCTCGATCAGAGCACACCTCTTCACTGCTCTGTACCCTACACTGGCTATCCATTTGATACAGAATCAAACACAAAGTTTGTTCTTTGTGCTACGTTTCACTGACAGACTCCAGTCGAACATACCTATCTGGCCTCACCCATGTGTATACACCAGCAAGATACTTACGCTCCTCTTCTGACAATCACATACTCATTGTTCCCTCTATGAAAACAAAGTCATATGGACAATATTCTTTTGCATACCAGGGCCCGGCAATGTGAAACGAATTGCCCATTGAGATTAGACACAAAGACACTGTGGTTCCTTTTAAGAGTGCTCTTAAAACTCACCTTTTTCGACTGCAGGAACAAACTTAAGAGACCTAATAATGTTTTGTACCTTATATGCTTTCAGCATGTTTTTATGTTTTCCAATTTCATGGTTTTTGTTTTTTGTTTTTTCTATAGTGTAGTCATATCATTATAGATGTTGTAAAGCATTTAGAGCTTCTTAAGATTAGGTGCTATACAAAGTCCTCATTATTATTAGTATTATTATTATTATTACATTATTTTATTTTAATTATATTTTCATTAATGAAGTATATGTGGTGTATTGACACATAGTTGTAGTCCCATATTAAGTGAGTAATTAATTGTGAATTATCATGTGTCATCTTTTTACCATGTGTCCAGTATCGGTGATAAATTTTCATTTTAAAAAAAAACAGTCCTAATTTTTCGTTTTTTTTTTACTAAGTTAATTTCATGTGTGAGTTAAGTCATTATGTTTTTTTGTCTTATGACTACCAACAAGATTTTCAGAAGAGTCAATTAGCTTTTGTTTTATTTTAAATGCTTTACAGAATTTGTTTCACATCAAGATTTTTTTTAAAAATATTCTGTGCATAGATAAATATTTCATAATGTGATTACATTGACTTCTGAACTGAATTCAATTCAGAATTTAAAAACTCTTATTTTCACATAATGATTGATGTTATGCCATTTCTACAAAAGTAAATGAAGCCAGTATGTTATTCTGAAGAGATGTGAAGAAACCAATGAGGAAATACAGTGTTTTTTTTTTGTACAAGTATAGATCAGGTTTATTTAAATTTATTCCCTTTTGTTAGCTGTTACAGTTCTAAATTACACATCTTTTATCAAATGTATTTGACAGAACTGGATTTAATTAATTTTCCAAATCAACATATTCATACAAATGCAAATTGATTTTTCTTCAATTTAATTTAAAAAATTGAATAAGTATTGGCATGTTTTCTCAGTCATAATTTAAAATACAAAATTAAGTTGGCAATGATTATGTATTTTCATAAAATGTAGTTATGTTTTTAATTTAAAGATAAAATTCCAAATGATCTTAGTTTGCTCTATTCATTAAACATAGAAAGCACCATATTTTTCCTCCTTTCTTTTCAAAGAAATCTTGGGAACTAAGTAATCTGTCTTGTCCAAACATGCTTGCATGTGCTGGTTTTGTGATCATTTATTTCTTTGCATTTGTGTATGGGTACATGTTCCTGTTGCAGCTTACAATGTTGCAGATCCTAAACATTGTTAGGTAAATATTTGAAAGCACTGGATATATAATCTGTGATGTTGTTAGGTAAATATTTGAAAGCACTGGATATATAATCTGTGATGTTGTTAGGTGAATATTTTAAAGCACTGGATATATAATCTGTGATGTTGTTAGGTAAATATTTGAAAGCACTGGATATATAATCTGTGATGTTGTTAGGTAAATATTTGAAAGTACTGGATATATAATCTGTGATGTTGTTAGGTAAATATTTGAAAGCACTGGATATATAATCTGTGATATTTCTAGGTAAATTTTTGAAAGCACCGGATATATAATCTGTGATGTTAGGTGAATATTTTAAAGCACTGGATATATAATCTGTGATGTTGTTAGGTAAATATTTTAAAGCACTGGAAATATAAAATGTGCCAGAGTTTGATATTAATTTTTTTAAAAACTTTTTCAGTTGGAAAAGTCACAAAATCTTCTTGCCCTGGCTAATTCAGTACTTCCCCAAACCAATTTTAGGTCAAAATACAAATTAAACAAGTAGTAACAAACATACGTTTACATCATTCAATTTATAATTAATTACATATTGAAATATATGGTTTAAAAAATAGAGTACAAGATTATGAAAGGTCTATCAGGAACAAAAGAGTACTTTTTTGTCAAGCCCAGTTTGTATTTGTTTTTGTGGGTATTAATTTTCATGGTTTTATGAAAAATTACATTTTCATCTGAACTTAAGTCCATGGATTGATGAAGGAGTCCTTTTTGTTTCCACATGAAGATCATTGTTTTTTAAATTTCTAAATTTGTGATTTAATGCAATTACAAAACCCATAAAATATTTATATCCTTCAAAATGTTTTATCCCATGAAAATTGTGAATTATTTCACTGTATTCAGTTAAAAATAAAAAATAAAAACTTCAACAATTACCCAGTATGTAGATGTACATGCACACAGATGGACAGAGATGGACATGCGGACAGATGGGTAGAGAGATAAAGATACAAACAGATGGGCAGACAGATGGACATGCATTCAGATAGGTATACAGATATATGGGTAGATAGAAGAACATACATACAATGAGTGGACAGGTGAATATACATACAGATAAGTAGAGAGTAGGGCTGTCAACGGGTACCTGGGTACTTGGGTACCCGACTGTAGCGAAAGACCCTGGTATTGAAAATTAATGACGAGTACCCATTCACAAAAAAATTTGTCAACAACACTATCAAAATCTATCAAAATATCATATATCAGCAGCAGCACACTGGTCTGAGTAGTCCGAGTTTCCTCTGACCCTTGCCACCCCATTTTTTGATATTTGGACATTCTTGTTGTGGTGTAGGGTCAGAGCGCATATCCTATCAAAAAGTTGGAATTCGCCAACACCATTTGAAGTCGACATGGGTAACAGGTTACATGCTGGCCCAGCAAACTTGAACGATCTTTCATCGAGATATACGAGCATGAAATCGATAGGAATATGATTTATTTTCTCAAAAATCGTGAACATAGCATTTGTTATGCCATTAATCTGCTGACAGACGAGACGAAAGTATATCATTGCTGAAATTTATCCCGGATCTTGCTATTTGCATTTCTAGTCATGTGACTACACAAATCTCGCAGCCTAGGTCATACAGTCACGTGATATCGACAATAAGCAAATTTCCAAAAGTTGTTGGACATATTATATAGTAGCCATATAAATAAATATAGTCTGTTCTCTCCTCACTAAGCCATACAGATGCTATAAATAGAATTCATGGGGAAAGTAGAACAAGGTTTGCTATAAATAGAACATGTTACTGTAGGAAAGTACAAGTCCACGGACAAGAGTACATGTACTCGTATATTGTAGTTACGTAAAGCAGTCTTTTCTAAAATACGGTCTGTGGGATTAATAAAATGTTAATATAAATGAGATTTCTGGAAGGTGGATATACCGAAAAAGCGTAATCCATATACGTTTATGCGTAATGCGTAATTTAGTGGGGAAAACATTTGTTGTTCAAGGGTTGTACATGTCTTCCATGCTCTAACGAGTACCCGGGTACCCGCTAAACGGCGCAACGGGTACCCGGGTACGTTTTCCGTGGTTTTTGACAGCCCTAGTAGAGAGATGAACATACAGACAGATGGACACATACTGATGGCTAGAGATGAACATACCAACAGATGGGTAGACAGATGAACATGTAGACATATGGGTAGACATATGTATGGGCAGAGATGGACTGACAGATGGGTAGAGAGATAACATGCAGGCAGATCTGCAGAGGTGAAGATGCAGACAGATGGACATTCCAATGGACATGGTCAAACAAATAGATCAAAACAGATTCATTAAAAATGTTATCTAATGAACATAAACTACAGATTAAAAATAATAATATTAAAGAAATAATATATGATTAGAAATTTTAATCGTCAAGCTAAATGTGACCAGATATGATTAAAGGATTAAATAAAAGTAATAACAGATTATAATCTTGTAGTATACTAATAAATCCCTGAAAAGAATGATCATTGGTAATCCTCATCAGAATCACAAAATCAAGTCACCTGTATTCTTCTTTCTTGTATCACAAAAGCAACTGAATATTGAACATTAAAAAGGCATGTCAGCATAGTGTCCAATTTCACCTGAGAAAGTTTAAGATCATGAAATGAAAGTTGTCCAAAGCCACATATACTGACTTTTAACACAAGTCCAACTGCAAACTGCACAGATCCAGATCTGCTATTGAATGATGTGCTGGCATATCTGGGTTTGTGTAATTTTTTAAAGTATTATCAGCAGAAAAAAATGCAGACAGATCTACCAGCTCATTATGCAATGGCAGATCAGGGCATGTGTTGTTTGCAGTTGGACGAGTAAGCAAGTTTATGTGGTAAGTGTTATATCACAGTAAAAATATGCTACAGAAATTCATAATGGGATAATCGATGCTTAAAAGTAGCATGACTCTTTTCCCTGTGGACTTCATCGTTGGCATTAAGAATGTTTTAGCCAAATATCACTTTAAGCCAATATGGTTGAATGCTTATCAGAAATTATACTCAAATTTTAAGTGTTCCTATGTTTATGTTCTGGCTTCAGAATTGTAATGCTCTTGTTTCAATTTGATGCTGGCAATGTTGACATCACTGCCGCTGCTCCATTACATCATACTGTTCACAATTGAGTGTACATTGTAAACAAGTACTTACTGTACTTCCATTCTGTGTACAAATTGTACATAAGTAAAAACTGTACTTCCATTTCTGTACGTTGTATTCAAGTAAATACAATACATTTTCTGTACATTATACACATAAATATTGTCCTTCCATTTTCTGTACATTGTTTACAAGTAAGTATTATGCTTCCATTTTCTGTACATTGTACACACATACATACTGTACTTCCATTTTAAAAGACCATTGATTCTATTTCAGATTACCACCAAACTGGCAGGGATGCAGCAGAGTCTGGTAAAGTAAATTGTATAATATGGTTGTTGGTGTTTTTGTATCATGACACCTTGTATAAATTACACATCAATAGGGTAAACCTAGATCTGTGAGGCAGCAGTTCAGGGTTGATGCTGTTGGATTAAAATCCTAGAAAAAACAGTAAGGATCCTGTGCAGTTCACATTGTAAAGGAGCAAATTTGTATTTAATTTTTATAAGTTTAATCAAGTTGCATAATGTAATTTTAATTCCCAAGTTGTTTTGTAATAAGACAATGGAGTTTGATTAGAAAACCCCAAAGTAATAATTCATTAAATATCAGTGTCTAATTGCCTTTTTGTGTGCTAAATGTCTGGAAGTAAGCACAGGACTCGATCAGTGCAGACGGAGAGAGAGAGCTTTAAGGTAGTACTATCCAGACCCCAGAATGTAAAATAAAATCATTCTTTTTAAATAAATAGTTGTTGTAGTTATTGTCCTTACATTTAAAGCTGTTTTAGTTGGTATCCAGCTATTTTCTGTTCACAGAAAAGAGATTGTATTTTAAATAGTGGATATACTCGTTTATAAGAGGTGTCCAACTGCAAAATGCACAGACTCTGATCTTCTCTCTCATATTGTTCCAGCAGGTCTGGGTCTGTGCAGTATGTTAAGATTAATCACGAGAATAAACAACAGAGATCCTGATCTCAGGTTCATTATGCTGCAGCAGATCAGAATCTTTGTTGTTTGAATCGCATTAAGAAAGTTGAGTTGGTAAACTTGAGAGTTCTGTCCAGGCTAGTTAGCTAACATGGGATCCATACAGCTTCCTTTCAGTATCACTATTCCCCCGTAACTACATTACATCTTAACTTATTTTGCTGCTACACCTTTTCTTTCAATGGTTCAATCTTATTATATGTCTTAACTGATTACAACAACTGTGACTCTTTTAAATATCAAATTTAAGTACTGTACATGCTCAGTTATTTGTCCAAATATAAACAGCATAGACCCTGTCTGCCTTTTACCACCTCTCTTTTTACATAATTGGAGCCATTGATTGGGGGTGGTGTGTGAAATCCAAGGCTATAGCTTCCATTTTTATGCATATTAGAGTTTATGAATACTGTGAGTAATACGCATACATTCCATGAAATTTTGATCCAACTTAGTATTTAGTTGCATCAAATTGAACAAGTTCATAGTCTGCACTTTGACATTATTTTTAAGGTCAAAAGGTTGTGACTTATGTTTTTAGTTATACTAACTATGTAAGCATGTGTGATTTAGATTTTTAAAGTAGCTTTAACAATATTTCAGTCATAATGCTATGATGTCTGCATTGTGGCAGTTTATAGTGATGTTGCACTGGGGTATCATGCTGCAGACATCCACCTAGTCACATTATCCTGACACCAGGCCAACTTTTCTTTACATTAACCTCTGAATTCCAAGTGAATGATAATTACTGACCTTTATGTTCTTAATGGTCTGACTAAAGTGAAATTTAATTAGCACAGTTAGTCTACTTAAGTCTAATTAGCATAGTGGGGCCCCCTAGTGGCCGAGTGGTCTAAAGTGCTCTCCATTACTGATCACTGCCATCTCAGCTCTGTCTGCTTGGGTTTGAATCTCGGATTCGGTCAATGTTGGTATGTGAGAAAGCTTGTCAGTAGCTTCTCATGGGTCAGTGGTTCTTTCTGGGGTTTTCCCGGGTTCTTCCTCCACCATTAATACTAGCCTTCATGTATACCCTATCTTGTGCTGAAAAATGGTGTTAAAGCCTACAACAACAGCAACAAATAATTAACATGGCTCAGCAGAAAACCATCCTTTCAGTTTTCATTACAAGTATCAAAAAGATGTTTCCAATATACATGGCTTTGTTATTCATCCTACAAAATAGTGTGTTCATTAAATCTGCTTCATAGGTGAATGATTGATTATGGATGACATTTTGTACTGACTTTCCTATACATTTTATATGAAATACAATTTGCATCATGTAGAACAAATTATAATAAAGGCACCTTTTTATGAATCTTGCAGCAAATGTTGGTTGATACCCCAGACTACAAGGAAAGATGTCAGCATTTAGAAAAGCTGAAGAACCGTCTAGAAGCCATGTTAAGTCCTCAGGTGGTGGCTGCATTTAATGCCCAATCTGTCGGTAGGTGAATGTTGAATCTGTATGTAAAATTAAAGATTCAGTCTATTGACAGGTCCATGTTAGTCACCCCATAGTTGACAACTGCTGTATTTAAATCTTATTATGTACATAACCTTAAGGTTGTGGCTGTAGTTGTTTTTGTTGTTGTTATAGGGTTTTTAATGCCATTTTTCAGCATACATTGAGTTTCATTGTCTGACCACCACTGGTATATAGCTGTTTGTCCTTTAGAGGGAGGGTGAATTGTATCAGGCCAAGGAAAGGTCTTATTCCAAGCATTAAGCTAGACATCATACTTAGAGTTCCATCAGTTCTGCTAAATCTCATTACAATTTTCGTCAATTCATCATTTGACCCCATAATACTTGTCCAAATTTGTAAACAGTATTTTGTCAAACTCTCATCATGTCATGGTTTTAAGGTCACATGTACTACATTTTTGGCTACACGTGGAAACAAACACAATAATGAAAGCTAAAATTGTTCATTTGATGTACTCTTATACACAAGTACATCACTGGGTCTCTCTGCCTCTGAATTCAGTCATTGTAAATATCAGCACATTTTTTCACCACCCAACAGCTAGTCGTGTCTTTGAACTTGCTGCCAAGCTATTAGGTCATGTTCTTTTGATGTACTCCTACAATGACAACATGTCATCTGAGGGTCTTTCAACCACTGAATTTTCTCATTGTAAATATTAGCACAGCTAAAGTGATCAATTGATCAACATATTTTACTGCTACAGGACTGGCAAGGCCCTGAATTTGCCATCCAGTAATTGCGTGGATATGGAGGACTCCTGCATAAGGGATTTTCCGCATCCCAGTTAAAATATTTTCATCCAAATAAACGTGATTAAGCATTTCATGGACCTCTGATTCATAAATATATTTCTGGCTCATATAGATCACAACATTGTATTGGAAAATATTACAATTTATTCTGTTCTGGTTAAGCCTCAAAAAGCTGCTTCTAATTTGTAAAATCTGCCGATAAATTACTCAAATTGGAACTTTCAGAGGTTACAAAATGCAGAGTATTTAATTAAAGCTTCATGAGTATTTATAAATAAATAAATAAATAAATAACATTGCAAGTCAGCTGTCTGCTACACTGATTTTATAAAAATGGGGATGTGAAATACTGTTACCATTAGAGTGGTCTTGATATGTTTTGTGTGGACATCTTCTGTTGCACAGATGGCTATCTATTAAAGTGTACATGACCCATACTAAAAGCTGTAAGTGTTAGCAATGATTAAATAATTTACAAGAAACACTGAAGGAAGTCTCATAATATAAAAGTTGTATTTGTTAAAACTTAAAATTTTCCTGCCTGTTTTATAGTATTTGACAGATTACACATTTCTGATATCCACTAAAAGATCTGTAAGATAGGCACTGCAAGAACCATTGTTTGTTTTTAAAGAATTCGTGTGTTCTCTTTCAGAGACAGCTCAAATGTACAGAAGGATGTTTGAGAGCATAGACCGTCTTCCTCAGCTTTACAAGTACTACCACAAGTGTAACAAGGTTGGACTTGCGTTAACTTGATACACTTTTTAGGGCAGGAAATCATTTTAAATTTCTAGTTGTCCTGAATAGATATCTTTTTAAATTCTACTTACCCTGAATATAAATATTCATAAAAGTCCCAATTTTTATTAATATTTTTGTTTCTTTTTAAAAATGTTACTCAATCATAATACCTTATGGGAACTACTGCTGACCAATGTTGCGTTTGGACAGAGTGATCTCCCCTTAGATATAAAACTTGGTGGCAAAGTCTAAGACTACTTCAGTTACAACTTCCTTTCTTGCAAAATAGCATGCTCTCATGTTGAGACCAAGGAAAACCTGAATCTATATGGAAGAAATACCATTACAAGTTTTTAACTCTAAGGAAAAGCATACTCCATCTGTATTTCCAGCTTTTTCTCATCTTTCCTGACAATGTTCTGCCTTTAAAATTTGCTGACAATTTGCTGTCGTCACACATTTAGGTACTTGCACAGGAAGCCTAAGTGACTTTACATTAAGTTTAGGTTATAATTATTTTATGTATGCACAGGTCTCTTGCAGTTTTAAAAAGAACTCCTAATACATGGGTAACATCATTATGAATGGTACATATTGGTGAGTATCTATATTAAGGCATTTGTAGAGTCTAGGCACCAACATCAATGATTTTACTTGTACAGGCTGTCTTTGTGCTTTTTTCCCTTCAAGTAATTGCCTCATAATGATATTGTCACACCTACTTTGCAAGTATCTATAATGGTGCCTCATTTCTCCTTTGAATACGTTCCTCAATCACATTAACATTAGGGATATAAGCCTGCTACCTTGTGAATCCAGCCCTACCAAAAGACGAAAATTCGTCTTTTCTGTCTATGTCCTATAGGCAAAGGGCAATAACTCTTGCCCCTTACCTCCCCTTGCCACCGCTAGGTGTCACCAGTTTTTAAGCTTCGCTTGTACTCTGCAACCATGTACAATTAGTCCTCCATGAATCCAAGCCATCTTAGTGTAAATTTGGACCATCCGAAGTTAAATTTGGAATTATTGTGTTGGATAATCATTCTTCTACAGGTTGTATACATTATTTTACAATATTTTCAAATTTTGAGTGACTTTGTCACCTTTATGGACTTCGTCTTTGGACGACCACGTTGCAACATGGACAGAGTACGCTAATGGCGGTACTCGTGTTGTCATTTACGTGTTCACACGGCACTGAATAATTTCGGTTACTCTGTTAGTAACGGTTATGGTATTCGCGAATTAATAACGTGCTGAATTGCTAATTTGTGTTTTGTTTTATCTTCTTTTGTCGTTTCATTAGACTTTGTCTTTGGACGACCCCATTGCGACACGCTAATGGCAGTACTCGTGTTGTCATTTACGAGTTAACGCGGCACTTAATAATTTTGCTTACTCCATTAGTAACGGTTATGGTATTAACGAATTAATAACATGCTGAATTGCGAATGTGTGCTTTGTTTTCTCTTCTTTTGTTGTTTCAGTAGAAATGTCAACAACAAATGCATAAATGACAAAAAAGGTGTTGGCAATGTGGCAATGGAGGAAAATAATGTTGCATGGTACAACAGTCCACCTTTGAACAGATGCGTTGTTTGGACCAGGAAACTACGGCGTAGCTGTTAACATCATTTGGGGGAGTTTTCCCCCAATTGTAGGCTGCCCAGTGGGCATAAGTCCCCCCGCATGTCCGAGCATGGCCTTCGGGCCTGTAAGTCAGGACACATGGGGTTTTTACCAGATCCGTTGGATCTATTATACAACCTTGACGTCACCGGCCGTCCAGCCGTCCCATCGTATTCCTAAAACGGTCCGACCAACTATGATTTACCGGGATTTTAGTGAAAAAATCTATCCATCAAGCTGTACCGCCGGCAACATGCCAATACTATGACGGAGATTTTAGTGAGAAATCTATCCGTCCAGCCAAGCCATGGCAGCGGCCGGTACCGGTGATAGCTTGGCCAGACAAACCAGCCGGCAGTGCCGTCCCAGTATGGGGACTTTATTGCTCAAACAGGCCAACCAACTATGATTTACGGGGATTTTAGTGACAAATCCGTCCGTCAAACCATACCGCCGACAACATACCAATACTACATGGATATTTTAGTGAGAAATCTGTCCGTCCAGCCCGGCCATTGGAGCGGCCGGTACCAGTGATAGCCAGACCATCGCCGACATTCTGGCAGATCACACGCCAGACAAACCAGCTAGCAGTACCGTCCCAGTATGGGGACCTTATTGCTCAAACGGGCCGACCAACTATGATTTACTGTGATTTTAGTGACAAATCCGTCCGTCAAACCATACCGCCGGCAACATACCAATACTACATGGAGATTTTAGTGAGAAATCTGTCTGTCCAGCCCGGCCATTGGAGCAGCCAGTACCAGTGATAGCTGGACCATCGCCGACATTCTGGCGGATCACACGCCAGACAAACCAGCCAGCAGTACCGTCCCAGTATGGGGACCTTATTGCTAAAACGGGCCAACCAGCTATGATTTACAGGGGTTTTAGTGAGAAATCTGTCCGTCAAGCTTACCGTTGGTAACATATCAATACTATTATGGAGATTTTAGTGAGAAATCTGTCCAGCCAGCCAGGCCTTTGGAACGGCTGGTACCGGTGATAGCCGGACCGTCGCCGACATTCAGGCTGACCATTCGCCAGACAAACCAGCTGGCAATGCCGTCCGTCCATATGTTCACAGCTTCTCCACAAGGGAGAATTAGTGAAATTGTTAATTATGACGGAATTGCGTCATCTATGTCACCTGCTATGCTATACAGAGATGCAAGCTGTACCAGAACCAACGTTCCCTCTGAGTGAATGGTAGATGTGCGCGCAGTGCTCACAGGACTGTGCAAGCATTACGGAGACAAGAAAAATTTAAAGTTGGATTGAAAAAAAAAAATAAAAAAAATTTGACAATTCAGCTGCAAGTGGATGCCTGAGTTGACCAGAACACGACTCTGCACACACTGAGTGTGACGAAACACTTTCAGCCGTACACAGATCCAGTCATGGAACGGACTGAGCTTAACTTCAAGGCCGCAGTGGAAGAATTTATAGGGTGTTGGAAATTTCAGAATGCCCACAACCTCCTACCGCCATTCAATACTACAAAGTTAAGTTATCTGTAGATCTTGAATGGGAGGAAGAGATGATGTCCTTCCTGCTTCTTCCCCAGTCAGTAAAAATTCAGGAAGCTAACTTCCATTGACGTTCTAGTGTAGCTGGTACGAAACTCAATCAGACGCCTTCAGTACTGATCTGCAATGCCACGTCAAAGCTAGTCCGAAATGTAGTCGCTACGTCTTCAATGTTAGACTTGGCTTCACTAGCCATTTTTCCGACTCCCTAGGTAAATCCGGCAATGACCACGCTTGTGAGGTGACGGCCTGGATTGCTAGAGTTATTAACAGGGCAGCTCACCATTCCATGGCCAATGCATTGACTGCTTCTGCCAACTTCAACCTGATACGACGTGACGCATGTCGGTGGTCCACGTCGCTCAAGCCCCATCCTACTCTGGCTTTACGGATGTCTCCGTTTGGGTCACCTTTACTCTTTGGGAGAAAATTGAAAAAGTTCGGAGGCGGGCAGATCAGGAACTGCCCCTCCAACTCGTTGCCCAACTTTCGCAGGCGTTTCGAAACGATCATCCCCTGCCACAGCAGAGGGATGATAGGCGGATCAGGGAAAAAGGGATCCTTACAATCAAATGTGCAGTATAGATCCCAACCCAATGCTGGGAGCCAACAGCCTAATCAAGCTAGGAGGCAACCATACGGAGGCGGCAAGAACCCTATTTTCTCCGCCTTCACTTTGTGGTGGTGACTTGCCTCCTCAAAACAAGGGGGCACCAATCACCAGACCTGTGCAATCTGATCTGGCAGTTTTTACATTGGTGCGACAATCTCCACCTCAATGTACAAATCAGACACATTCATGGCAGACTCAATGTCTTGGCTGACACTCTATCCAGTCATTCACATGGAATGGTCACTCCATCAATCTGGCTTTCTTCCAACCTGCACACTTTGGGGACGTCCAATGATCGATCTTTTGCAACAAGGTGGAATCGCAAGTTGTCCCCCTTTGTCTCTCCTTTTCCAGACCCAGAAGCTTGGGCCATGGATGCTCTGTCAATCAGCTGAGAGGTGTTGTGGGCATTCTCCTACCCTCCCACGGTCTTGGTACTGAAAATAAGGGGTCATAACTGTCAGATGATTCTGATTGCCCCTCTCAGATGGAACAACTCCTGGGTCTCCGATCTACTCAATCTGGTGATAGATCTACCCAGGAAGATTACAGTCAGCCCAAATCTTCTCAAGCAACCGCAGTCATGGGTGTTCCACCCCTGTCCGGACCGTCTTTATCTTCACGCTTGGCTCTTGTCCAGATGGCCTTGCAAGACAAACAATTTAAATCTTTGATTGTGGAGAGAATCTCGAGAGCAAAAAGGCCCTCTACTCTGAAGGCTTACGAGGGAAAGTGGCATGTTTTCAGGGACTGGTACCATATCATTAACATTGTTCCTTTGAGTGTCACAATCCCTCAACTGGCCAACTTTTTCTCTGGCTTTTCGAGGAGAAACAGTTGGCCCCAATTACTATCAAATGCTACCACTCCATGATATCAGACACATTCCGCCATCATGGTAAATGTGATATCAGCCATGACAAAGATCTGTCAGATCTTTTAGCCACTTTAGATTTCAATCGACTAATATCCCTCACCCTGTTTCCAAATGGAATCTCTCCTGGGTTTTAACATGGCTCAATTCAGACAGTATTGAGTCTTTAGCCCACAATTCGTTAAAGCTATTATCATACAAATCAGGTTTCTTGATAGTCTTAGCTTCAGCATGCAGGGTGAGTGAGTTACAGGTCCTTTCCAGTAGAGCTGTACCGATTAATCGCTCGTACGCGTAATCGGGCTGATTATTAGCACAATCGGTATAATCGGGTATCGGCAAAAATAATCGGTGCCGATGCAAATAATTTTTTTAAATAACCAATTTTTCCTGATAAAAGTTGTATATACAGTCGCGTTTTGACTGACCGTAACTTAATCCTTTGTAACACTAGAGCTCGGGTTATATGCAGTATGCAAACAAGTTGCTCATTAACTAACACTACTGTATAGTCGAATAACCATATATCGAGATAAACACATTGAACCATCAATTAATCTTTTGTAACAAAGAGATTGCTCTAATAAAGTATTTAAAAAGAATTTATCTTGCTGCCAGTTGTGCGAAATTTTCAACTCCAGCATCCGGTAACATTTGTAAACTGCAGTAAACCAGACTAAAGTACATGTCGCTAACCGCCATTGTAGTGCCAAAGTCATGTGAATAGCCAGTAAGATTAACATCAAAGGGAGTAATGATGGATATATACACAGTCAATTTTGAGGTTTGTGTTTTTTCTTTATCTTTATGAAAACTCACAAAACACCGATAGTCCTTATGTCCCAGTGAGAAATTGTTTGAAAGGGCTTCAGTGTAGGTTTGAGTACGTCATCTGTCTTTCAGTTAATCCGTAATGCCTGGAGGGTGAACGAACTCATTGTCTTTAATACTAGTAAGTGAGAATCATTTCCGGATTTTTTAAAATTATTTTTTATTTCTTTTGTTAGTGTTTCACCAAGCCACCATCTGGCAGAAGGGGCGGTCTCTCATAAGTCATAACAGGTTTTACTGTACCTTTGGATCACCGACATATACTACACAAATAAAACAATTCTATATCAATGTTTTACAATTATCTGATGTTGCCGCAGCAATAACGAGTATTTGTTGTTGTCAAATCAAGCCGACGACCTTTGCTCATAGAAAGTCGGCAATAAACTCAAAGCATTGCCTCAATTTACATAGTGATTAGAAGATATTTATTGTGCCGCGAAACTTTCCTGTTTGCAAAAAAAAAAAATCGCCCACTCCCACGGTCTGTGGACAACAGAGTAGTAATTTATTTGGACACATTGTTTCAAGAGCCCGAATAGATTGGATTATTAATATCGGCTCTGCATAATGTCAAAATTTAGCCTTTATTATTACCACGCTGCATGAAGATGTAAATTATATCGGTTGTGTCCCTTGTACACTCAAAATATTACCTCATTTTGTAGGATCACTTATATCATTGAAAATGAGTAACTCGTGAGAGGTGATTCGTAGTAAATGAAACAGCTATTACAGATTAGCTGAAATTTTATCTGAAAGAATACACTTTGGTCGAAACAACGAATAAAGCAAAATCTGCAACTAATATATTTGGGAATAAAAAATGATTTAAGTGACGCTATGCGCACTTTGCACTGCGTAAGTACTGTACATTATAGTATATGGTCTCCCTGGTAAACTCGCCCGACCCGCGAATTATGAAGGCTGTATTTTACCTTTATGTAATTTCGTGTTGTGGAAATCAGAAAATATGCACATGCAAAATAATAACAAAATCAATAATAAATAGTACTTTATAAAAGTTTAATAATTTTCGGGTCACCGAAAGTTACTTTTTTAATATGCCTATGTCTTAGAACATGGATATTTTTGTCCCAAGATGTACTGCCGTTACAATAGACAACAAAAACACCTAAAACCTGTAAAGTTTTGACATTGGCCCACGGATAAGCCCCCCCCCCCCTCCATTCCAGGCCTTTATTGTTTTCTAAATTTGTCGGCTTATACCCGAGTACATAATATGATAATCAAATAATCGGTCTCATAATCGGTATGGGCAATTTTGATAATCGGCTATACGCGGTATCGGCATAATCGGCAAAAAGTGACATCGGTACAGCTCTACTTTCCAGTGACCCGAACTATCTTCAGATCAGATGGTTCAGTGGTCCTCTTGACGCTGCCAGGCTTTGTAGCCAAAAAATAGGTTACCATCCATTGGCAATCAAAGAGTCGTCATTAGCTCACTTTCTTTTATAGATAAGTCAGGAGCAGCAGCCATGCAAGATCCTGTTTGTGCACTCTAGCACCATTTAAACGACCAGAGGTGAGTCAGGTCACATGCAAGCACCTCTTACTTCTGGTGATAGCTGGGAAATGGGATATTACCATTCAAGCCCTTGCTTCATGGCTGAAGTGGGTTATACGCTTAGCGTACTCTGAGGTTTCACAAGATCAAAGTCGCCTCATGCAAATTACCGCTCATTAGATTAGAGCCATCTCAGCGAGCCTTGCATTCGAACGCAATTTTTCTATACAAGATATAATAGAAGCTGTTGGCTGGCATGCAGAGTCAACCTTCTCCAGTTTTATCTCAAAGATTTGTCCTCGCAGAGGCAAACCTTGAATCTAGTAGGTCCAGTGTTGGCAGCCCAGATGCCCACCAGACCCATTTACATCAATCAGCACAGCCTATTAGCTTCGCCAGAAAAAAAATTTGTAGGTAAGAACATTTCAATAACTATCTTCTTAACCGTATAAAGGGGTCACATCTCACCCGGGGTAGAGGTAGGATGCTCAGCATTCCCTCCTCCTATTACCTATTACCTATTCTCCTGATGTTGATGTGATTGAGGAACGTATTCAAAGAAGAAAGCAAATTTTTAAGTAAATTATGTTTCTCTGAGAATACTTACCCAATCACATTACTTAAAAAACCCTCCCAACCACCTCGCCATGTGAGTATCCTCGTATGGTATTTATCGCTCAGCTTAAAAACTGGCGACACCTAGCGGTGGCAAGGGGAGGTAAGGGGCAAGAGTTATTGCCCTTTGTCTTTAGGACATAGAAAAGACTAATTTTCGTTTTTTGGTAGGGCTGGATTCGCGAGGTAGCAGGCTTATATCCCTAATGTTAATGTGATTGGGTAAGTATTCTCGGAGAAACATAATTTACTTAAAAATTTGCTTTCCCTTTATATGAAGATTTTGTGTGTATTATAGACAGTTGTGTATTGCTGTGTTGCTTCCACTTGGGTCAGACAAGTACAGATAAGATTTAAATTGATGGTTTACTCAGTCACATCCTGCTCATGCATGTTTCTATGGACGACATTTGAGTCCTGTTTATCTGCATGAACATTTCATCATATTTAAAGAGCACTTTGTTACTCACATTGGTAGTCTGCAACTTCACAAGATAGATTTGGGCTATAATAGTTGTATGTGTGTATGTCCTTATGCACTTAAGAAACTGCTTATATATGTATAACTCCAGCATTTCTGGTACATATATTTGAGTTTCGTTTATCATGACATCCTAGGCCCTGGAATGCCATACCTTAATGATTCTACCTGTATGTGCCATATTTTGACCTTCCTTACTGGTAACATTGTAATTGAGATTGTCTGCTATCACTTTTATCCATGTAACCATCATTTGGTGTAGCTCTGATATCACATGTGCAGGTCCACAGGTTTATACAGTACAGGAGGTATTGTCATAATATTTTTTACTGTATGCTTTTTGCTTTATTAGACTGTCTGTTATCACTTTCTGGGTAAATTTTTTAAGATTTAGTTCTGCATGGACATTGCATTCTAAAAGGCATGGCTACAGTTTTAAACATTTTGCTCTATTTCTCTTAAAGAGTAGAACTTTGGGTAAAGTGCAATCACACAGCTCAGGATGACTATGTCACCAGTCTGCATGCTGACCTTTCCTCAGTGTAAAATTTCTGGTGGACAAGGGAGATAAATCAACTCACCCTTCAGCCAGGAAGCGCCAGACATTGTCATGCTCTACATAAACAGCTCCAGCACCGAAGTCACAGGACTCTACATTTTGTCACCTCCCCATGGAGTTTGACTTGATTTCTGTTGACAAACAGCGAGGTACAGAACTAACAACAGCCAAGTTAAGTTCCCTCTCACAGACATATGAACAGGTTACATGGATCAAACATCCCAGAACCCATTCCAGGTGATGATCCTAACAATATCCTTCTCACACATATGACTTTTTTTTGTTGTGAATGGCTGAGGCCATATTTTCGAGATCATGAAGGGCCTTAACATCAATATCACAGGCTCAATCACTAACAGCCCAGCTTCCAGAATGTCAAGCCTGAACTTTGTGGACATGTGCAGGGATCAATTTAACCCACATACCACCTCAAGACACTCATTAGTCATGAGACCATGAATAGTTCCTCCCAGATGTCATGTCATGAGTTTTGTCCTCATCCTCCCACTCCATCAACAGTCTGGATCAGAGCTCCAGCATCTATTGAATTTACAATGAATTGAAAGAGTCCCACTTGAATTACTTCTGTAGTCTGGTAGAGTTAAAGAAATTTTGACTGCCTTCATCTTCAGTTCATCATCGGTTAAACCTTTGTCACACACCATCATTTCATTTGGAAAAATCCCAGCAGTTGACAGTGATATTGCTGCATGGGGATGTAGAAAATTATGTTTTTCCAAGAATACTTACCCAAACACATTACTATTAAACCCACCCACACTTTGCCTCAAAATTTATATTGCTCAGCTTAAACACTTAGACAACAATTTGATGGGTATCCAGCTAGGGTTATTAAGGGGAGTAATAGGTAAGAGTTTTTCCTCTTGTGTGTATGGTTTCATAGACATAATGACTTAAATCTTTTTCCACCATTGCTGGATTGGAGTGAATGCAAAACTTATTTCCTCACATTAAGTGATTGAATAGTTGTTTATGGAGAAATGTTTAAAAATATATTTTTGTCCAGGTTGCAACATGATGCTTTATCATTTTTATTCTTTTTCTTCAGAATGTGTTGATGCAGTCATGGAAGGACATTATTAGCTCCAATGCAGATCAAACTTTAGTAGAGTGGCTAAATGCACTGTATGACCACCTCCTTTCTATTTGGCACAGTCAGGTAAGTTGTTTTGAGAAATTAGTTCTTTTTTTCTCTCTCAATTATTGCTCAATTTAAGACATTGGACACCAACTTTCCATGTTGAAAAAGAAAATCTTTTTGAATTTATAAAAGAAATTAACAAACGTTTTACAAAAAAATATTATTGTCACTTCAGGAAAGAAAATTGACAAAATCAGTGCAATATTTTCGGGTTAACAATGCTGTACATTGGCATAATAGTAGATGTTGGATGTAGCACTCTGTATAATACAATTCCATCAGGATCATGAGGAATACTTTTATTGTCTTTCTGTGTATATTACAAACCGATCACAAAAAAGAACTCAAAATTACAATATTAAAAATGATATATAAAGTTGTTTATTTTTATAAAAATTTGTTATGTAAATGAGGAAACATAACATAATATTCCGGATATTTACATGGCTGAAATTAAAGTTAATCCTGAAATTTTCATGACTTTTACAGCTTTTTGAGTTCTGACAGTTCAAAGTCAGATGCTTTTTATTTCATGAAGTTTTAATCATGTAATTTTCCACAAGCATTTAGGATACTTAGAGTACTCAATGTCTTTGAACAGAAAATGTTGAAATAAAAATTCTGTTCTTTACTTTTTTTGAGCAAAGACAAAATAAAATCAGAATTGATGGACAATTCAAATTGTGTGTTCTTAAGGTTCTTAAGAGAAAAAGGGGACATTGTTTATCCTATGTACATTTGCACAAAATGACATATCCCTGTCCCAATATTTAAAGTATGTAACATCAGTATGTCATAAATGACAAGTTTTCCTCTATTTATTGTCCAGGTAAAGTGGTGCAGTCAGGTGTTCAGTGACCCAGTCCTAGTTGTATGTCACCTGGTTTCAGAATCTCTCACTTCTCTGGACCCCTCCATTGCATCCTGTATGACAACTTTTATTTCTCAGCGTGGAGAGACACTCAAGTCCTTGATCGAACTCAAACAGGTAGGAACCTTACAATTTGGAACTTTCATGTTTATATTTGTGAGGTTAATGCAGTTTTTCAGCACATAGGCTGTACATGCCAGCCAATATATTTAGTGGAGGAAGAACCAAGAAGGACTCAAGCCCACATGGACAAAGATAAGATGTCAATGTTTTGTAAAGGCCAGTGCTTCAGACCATCCATGGCCCATAGCAACTATTAAAGTGCTACCAATTATAATTGTTAATGATCACACATTGCTTAAAGTTGCAATAATGTTAATATTATGTGGAAAAAAGTTTTTAAATCAGTTCCTTATAGTAATTTTACATTTCTTTAGAAGATAAATGCTTAAAAGTAGGTACCATAAGATTTGTGAACAATAATTTAAATACAAGTGATCATTGAACAGTTATAGGTACAGTAGTCTCCACTTAAATGCATATCGCTTAATTGCATAGATATCTTAAGTGCATAGCGAAAGTATGGTCCCAATTTTCCTTCATTAATATGCATAGTAATCACGAGGCTCTCACCAAAGAGACACCTGATGACACCATCAACTCCAAGTGGTCCCACCTCCGAGACGCTGTGTACAACTCAGCCATTACTGCCTACGGGAAGAAAGAGCGCAAAAACACAGACTGGTATGAGGCCAGCTGGGAGGAGATGAAACCCGTGACTGAGGTGAAGAGGAAAGCCCTCCTGGCTTACAAGGCTGTGCCTAGCCTTGGTACATTACAGGCCCTCAGGACTGCCAGGAAAAATGCCCAGCAGACCGCCCGTCACTGCGCTAACACCTACTGGCTGAACCTCTGCACCAGTATACAGATAGCTGCCAAAACCGGGGATGCAAGGGGCATGTACAAGGGTATCAAGAAGGCAACAGGCCCACCCACCTCCAAGATCGCCCCACTCAAGTCCAAGACTGGCGAAGTCATCAAAGACCAGGGCAAACAGCTGCAGTGCTGGGTTGAGCACTATCTTGAGCTGTATGCAACCCAAAATGTCGTCACGGACACCGCCCTAGACGCCATCCCAGACCTGCCAGTCTTGGAGGAACTAGACACACCACCCTGGAAGAGCTTAGCAAAGCCATCAACTGCCTCGCTTGTGGGAAGGCCCCTGGGAGTGACAGCATTCCGCCTGAAGTCCTAAAGATAGGGAAACCAGCACTAATCCAGCCTCTGCACAAACTAATCTGCCTCTGCTGGGGACAAGGACACATCCCCCAGGACATGAGAGATGCAAACATTGTCACTCTATACAAGAACAAAGGAGACCGCAGTGACTGCAACAACTACCGGGGCATCTCTTTTCTCAGTATTGTTGGAAAGGCATTCGCCCGTGTCGTCCTGGTGCACTTGCAGACCCTAGCATCCCGAGTCTACCCCGAGTCCCAGTGTGGCTTCCGAGCAGGCAGGTCAACTGTAGACATGATCTTCTCACTACAACAGCTGCAGGAGAAGTGTCGTGAGCAGCTGATGCCCCTCTACATTGCCTTCATAGACCTGACCAAGGCATTTGACCTGGTCAGCTGGAGCGGACTCTTCAGGATCCTTAAGAAGATAGGCTGCCCCCACGACTGCTCGCTATCATAACATCGTTCCACGAGAACATGCACATCACAGTGTGCTTCAACGGCGCAACATCAGAGGCCTTCCCAGTCAGCAGCGGAGTGAAGCAAGGCTGTGTCCTTGTGCCAACTCTCTTTGCCATCTTCTTTTCCATTCTCCTCCAGTACGCCTTCAAGGACTGCAGTGAGGGCGTGTATATACACACCAGGACTGACGGAAAGCTGTTTAACATCGCCCGTCTCCGTGCAAAGACTAAAGTTACAAAGGTTCTCATCTGTGAATTGCTCTTCGCCAATGATGCAGCCTTGACATCACACACGGAAGATGGACTGCAGCAGCTAGTATGCCGCCTCTCCCACGCGTGCAAGGAGTTTGGACTGACCGTCAGTCTGAAGAAGACGAATGTAATGGTGCAGGACGCATACTCCTCTCCCACATCGCCATTGATGGGTACAACCTGGAAGTTGTTGAGGACTACACATACCTTGGGTCCACCATCTCCAACTCGCTCTCCGTTGATACTGATGTAAATGGCCGGATTGCCAAGGCATCAGCAGTTATGGCAAGACTGAACCAGAGGGTCTGGGACAATCACAACCTCACCGAGAAGACCAAACTGAGCGTCTACCAGGCATGCGTGCTCAGCACACTCCTTTACAGCAGCAAGGCATGGACCACCTACGCGAGTCACGTGAGGAAACTCAACAGCTTCCACCTGAGATGCTTGTGGCGCATTCTGCGTATCCAGTGGCAGGACAAAGTTCCCAACACAGAGGTTCTGAAATGCACCGGCATGAACAGCATGTTCTCCATTCTCAGCGAGAGGCGCCTTCGCTGGCTAGGCCATGTTAGGAGAATAGACCCAGGTCGCATACCCAAGGACCTGCTGTACGGTGAGCTAGTAGAAGGTGCACGAACGACTGGAAGGCCACGTCTGTGCTACAAAGATGTCTGCAAAAAGGACATGAAGACAACCAACATCAACATAAACAATTGGGAGAGCTGTGCTGACGACCGCTCCACGTGGCGTCTTGCTGTCAGACAGGGCACTCAGAAAGCTGAGGAGATGAGAAACACAAACCTCGCTGCAAAGAGAGCCAGGAGGAAGGCGAACCAAAAACATCCTCAGCAAGCATCAGCATACACCTGCAGCAAGTGCAACAGAGACTGTCACTCAAGGGTCGGACTCTTTAGCCACTCGCGAAGGTACAGATAGGACACCCAAATCGGAAGCTACACCATCGTCTCTCAAAGACGGACGGCTGCCGACGACGACGAATCAATATTAAATAAATGCATATTGGTTAAATGCATAAATCATTTAATTACATACAACTTGCTGGTCTCAACCATTGACTTTATACGTATTTGACACTGCTCAATTGTATAGGCATGGTCCAGACATCTAAAGTGGAGGTCAAGGCTGTAAAAGTGTAGTCTGCTATCCCAAAGAAAATCAGAAAAATAAGGAAAAGATTCTTGAAGAGTGGCAGAGTAACAGGAATCCTAACAGAAAGCGTCAAAGAGTAGGAAAAGATTTGTAGAAGCCCTGTTGTGATGGTTCACCTAGGTGAGGAGGCAACAGGTGCATCTCAGCAGCCCACTGTTGCTGAAGATGAAAAGATCGCAATTCTATAAAGTTCAAGAAGAAACCTAGGGAGAAGCAAGACACTAATGACTTTACTGCTGAACAATGGATAACTGACATTCTGCCAGCCTTGATCAAAGATTATGAACCAGCTTTAATGCTGATGAGACTGGGCTTTATTGGAGAGCTATCCCAGATGGAATACTTTCATTTAAAGGTGCTGATATATCCAGGGCTAAATTTGCGTAAGATTGGGTGACTGCTAACATGGATGGGAGTGAAAAACTAGTGCCACTAGTGATTGCAAAAGTAAAAATCTGCATTGTTTTAAGAAATTTAAGACATTCCCAGTGCCATACGAAGCGGACAAAAATGTGTGGATGAAATGAGACATATGGGAAAATGGCTTAAGAAAAAATAAATAAACATATGCAAGGCAGAAAATGCAAGATTCTCATGTGTGACAGTTGTGCTGCTCACAGTTATAATCTTTGCTTGACAAATGTCAAACTATTGTTTCTGCCTCCGAACACTACATCATTGATTCAGCTGATGGATCAAGGCATTATTGCTAACTTCAAGAAGCAATACTGGTCACTAGTGTTGCATCAAGTTGTTAACATTGTCGACAATGGAAGTGAAGGGTCTTTTGCAGAATTGGTATAAAACACGAGTTTACTGGTGCCTTGCATTGACATAGAGAGGCATGGAATCAAATTTCAGGAGCAACCATCACCAATTATCATTGTGCAGGTTTTGTCAAAAACACTGCATCCACTAAAAATGTTACAGATGACGACAACACTGAGGTTTTTAACCCAACCACTATGGCATTGTATGTTTTCAGTCGCTTTGTGACGTTGGATGAACACCTTCATACTGATGATGAAATAACAAATGCCGATATCTGTTCAAATGTCCAGCAAGAAGAAAAGGATTCAGATCCAAAGGATGTGGAGGAGTCTACCAACGATTTGTCTCACACCGCCAAACTTTGCTATTGCCATTTAAAGTCTGGAGACTATTAGAACGATTCTGGAAGCAAATCAGTGCAAATCATATGATGAATTTTATAACTTGCAGACTTTTTTTACCAAGTCACTTTTTGTAATGATTTTAATGTCTTTATTTTTACATAAACTTGTTACTTTACTGGGAAATTTTTTTTGTTGCAACCCGTATACTGTTTTGCTACTTAAGAACAGTACATGCTTTCAATAATAATTTCATCAATAACAGTTTATAGTGTTTATCTGAATTTACATGTATTGTGGATTTAAATATATAGCTAGATATTTAATACACTGAAACACATTTATATAGTATATGAGCTTTGTACGGTTTTCCATTTTAAAAGTCTATATACATGAATTTCGCTTAAATGCATACTCCATTTATATGCATAGTTTGGGTCTGGTCCCAAGGCTATGCATATAAGTGGAGCTGACTGTAATACTTTGTGCTTATTTTTTTTCGATATCCTGTTTCAAAACCAGATTTGTGTATCAGATACATGATAATTTGAGAGGGAAAAAGTTGTTGCATCCATTAGATGTAATTTCCAGAGCTCAAAATAATCATATCTGTAATATGCATTAATGTTGGGGTTTTCCTACATTTTCAGATTTCAGAAAGATTTTGTAAAAGTGTTGAGGCTGCAGTTATCGAACCCCAAATGAAAGGTAAAACATTAATCTCTTTAGTAAGGTAACATGTGAATTCTTTTAGTAAAGTGTTAATGTTTTTAGTGAGGTAAAATATGAATTTCTTTAGGAAGATAAAATGGGAGTCTTATTTTATAGTACCATACCATAGTATCATTTATTTTGTGGGTCTCAATTTTTGAAGTTTTGTGAAACAAATTTCATGAAGACAAATTCTTGGCTTTGCCTGTCATTGTTTGCACATTTTTAGGAACGTAATTTCTTTGATTTTAATAACTACAAAACCAGAATAAATAATAAAAGAAAAAGAACAAAACTATGCCAACAACAACTGGTGGTTGTTTCAATGGTTCAAACATTACTTTCTATAGCATGAGCACAAATGAAACACCTGTCAAGATAATCCATTACACTTAACATCAAAGGGAGCTGATGCAGCCAACAACACTAATATACTAATTGGTTATGCAAAACTAATTGGTTATTAAATTACTTTTAGGGGATGCAATTCAGGTCATATCTTGGCTAAACAAATTAATCTGGAAAGCAAAGGAGTATTGAAATATAGGAACAAAATGCAAACTGCTGATATCTCAGTTAACAGCTTCTTATTAACAGAGACAATGAAGGCAGAGAGCACACTGTCCACAAAACATTTAGCAGGCCAAATTATTATTGGCTTCACATTTATTTAACACCCAACCCCACTGATGCCTACATTATTAAAACAGATCATCACAGTCAAACTCCTAGGCCACAACCAATGGACTCTCTGGACTAGTGATTGGCATAATAGCACATCCCAATGTTGGTTACAGTGATCTGACACAATACTTGAATTCCAGATGGTCAGTACCATCATTACTGAATTGTTGACAGTTTGCTCAATGAACACAGGAGATACAAGTGTCACAGCTTGGCTGGACCCACAATATAGTTCCAGCTTCACCACAGGCATCACATTAGGCATTCATGTCATTCCTCGGATTTGCAGAGGGAGTAAGAGGGCCATATTATTCTAATTGCTTTCTCAATCATGCAGCTGTTTCGTTTGAATCCAGAATGTTGGCCCTACCTGCCTGGCTCATATAAAGCAATCCCTCAGGTTAAAACAAATCTTAGGAACATGTGACGGATGGAATTGCTCAGTCATGATGGCCCACCACTTCAAAATTATTCAGTGGGAAGTAGAGAGTTCCTCCCATAGGTGCATTCACAAACAAATCACACTGTTTAAAGCAATAATACAACAAAATTTCTTCTTTGGCTTTTTTGAAGAGAAGTTATATGCCATAAGTTACCATTCCATACTCTTGCACATTTTGTAATGAAGGGAAGAAGTATAAAGGCCTGAACAAAGACCTTTCCAATCTTCTAGTAAACTTTAATTAGGCCCAGTGTCTGAAATGGATTCTACTACAAGTTTTGATATGATTGATTAAAGCACCTTTCAAAACCAAGAGAATTTTGAGAATAGATTTACCACTGACAGGAGGAGAGAATGACTGTATAGCTTTAGATCTATTATCCTTGGTATAATGGGGTATTCACTCTGTGTATAAAGAACCAATCCAATACCAGATTAAATTTTTTGCTTATGTTTGCAAATGATGTAAGGATGGTCACCACTAGCATGGCATTTGTCTATAAATGTACCTTATACAAGATGTGGGATGGAGGTTTTTATCTCAAATACCGTTTGCCCTTAAGGGCTCATTTTCTGTATGATATGCTGCTGCTGCTTGTACATTAGAGGACTGGGATTTGGGCCTTCTCCAAGTAAGGGAATATAACTACCTTCACTTCTTACAGATTCTCATAATGAATTGTGATCAGGTAATGTATTTTGAAGAAGACACCAGCTTTGGAAGATAAACATGATGCATACCAGATCAATATACAGGCACACTTTTCCTGCCTTCCTTGAATCTGCATTTTAAAACTTGACAGAGGGTACACATCTGCTTCAGTAGTAACTGAAGTATAAATGTGATATGTCACCATCTTTTCTAAGGGGAGATCAATCTTGTCTGATGAGCATTAGTTTTAGTACTTTTGTTGCTAAACACAATTTTGGACTGGCTAAAAAAATTTAGGTTGTGTATGTACTTCTAATATATAATGATCTGGTTAGTGGGATTAAAGAAATAAATTTGGTTTCTACCTTCTGCCATAATAAGCTTGGAAATAATTACTGTGAATTCATTAGTATTCATGGGATATCAGTTGTTGTAGATTTTGACATTACTAAAAACTTTAAATTTATAAACCAAAAAAAATCAATAATCCATTTGTTAAGACAACAGGTTTTCCATTTCCCAGTTGCATAACCATATATTTAGGTACCAGTGGAAACAATGTTTTGCAAAACCACAAAAATTGATACTGAAAGAAATAAATGAATTCATTGTGTACTGCAGAATCTTTCCAGATTGGCTTGCTGTACATCAGCTTTAACATTCAATATCAGAAATGATTTAAGGAAATTCATAGATTTTATGGCAAATAAAGATCAATTAAGACCAGGCTGACAATAACCATCTTAGCATGAAAGGCTGTCAATTTTGTAGAAATTACACTGATCCACCATCAGGTATCTTGTTCTTGGCTTAATGACATTTTTCAGCAGACAACAGGCTTTGCATGACTGCCAGTATTATTGGAAGAAGAACCTGTGAAAATTTTGTTAAGAACCACTTACCCACAGTAAGCTATTGGCCAGCTTTCTCAAACACCCACATTGGCCAATCCTGAGACTAAAACCCACATGGTCAGAGGTGAGATGGCATTGATCGGTAAAGTGAGTGTTTTAGACAATTCAACCATCTGGGGACCACCATCATTGTCAGATATAGCAGACATTACCAAAAAATAATAATAGCCCTATCAGTAACTGAACAGAATTGGATTAAATTGGGCTGAAAGTATCAATGATGGCTAGTATTTCAAGTTCATGCAAAGCACACTAATTGCTTATATGGCCACTATTATCAAAATTTTGAAACTCTTCTGTCACTTTTTCTTAAAATCACTAATTGAATTTGACCAAATATAACAGATGGCAGGCAGTGATGCCATTGCAATTTGTAGACATGTTGCTGATTTCCATCAATCATTACTAAATATAGCAAAAACATGACATCAGATGGACTTTTCTTTTGTCTATAGCAGTGGGTTTTCATCATCATCACAAATATGAAGATTCTCTGCACACTTCATTTAAAGGTAAAGTGGAAAACTTTATTTAGAAAACTGTACCTGTTATAGAACCTTGTTATCTCTAAATCATATCAAAGGAAGTGTTGATCCCAAAGCATCTGATTTAGTTATGTAACTGTGTTCTCGCAGCTTTGAAATTTCATTTCATTAATGCTTATCTGTTGCAAATCACAAGCTTAAATTTACCTGATAGGAAAAGCTTTCTATATAACTTTATGTCATAAATAAATTTGAAAGATTTGCTGTTAGAACTAAATGTATCAGTTCACATCCTCTACCATTTTGTTACATAGCAGGTCCATTATGTACCACCTTTATGAACCGGAACTTGAAAAATATTGTCTCTGACAGAAAAATTCTTTGTTCATGTCTGGCACATGGGAACTCTGAATCAAGTGCCCCATTGTTTAAAGTAATTAGGTCCTGTAACACATCATACTAATGTTTGCAGTTCAGACAGTGTTCCTTAGAATATGTTTCTTCTATTCTAGATAGTGTTGAACATCGTGCAGTTGTTGAGATGCTGTTACTGACAGTCTATGCTCCATATCGTTCCTATCTGGCAAAGTACAAAACCCTAGAAGAAGTTGTGCTGAGTATGGAACTGAACAACATTAAGCTGGTTTGTCTTATTATCATACTATTTGTATATTTGTCACTACAACATTAAGCTGGTTTGTCTTATTGTCATACTATTTGTATATTTGTCACTACGATATTAAGCTGGTTTGTCTTACTGTCATACTATTAGTATATTTGTCACTATGATATTAAGCTGGTATGTCTTACTGTCATACTGTTTGTATATTTGTCACTACAACATTAAGCTGGTTTGTCTTACTGTAATACTGTTTGTATATTTGTCACTACAACACTAAGTTGGTTTGGTCTACTGTAATAGTATTTGTAAATTTGTCACTATTCCATTAAGCTGGTTTCGTCTAATCTCATACTATTTGTATATTTCTTGCTACAACATTAAGCTGGTTTGTTTTTATGTCATACTATTTGTATATTTGTTACTATAACAAACATTAAATTGGTTTGTCTTACTGTCATACTACTTGTATATTTGTCACTACAACATTAAGCTGGTTTGTCTTACTGTCATACTATTTGTAATTTGTAACCACTACATTAAGCTGGTTTGTCTTACTGTCATACTATTTGTATATTTGTCACTACAACATTAAGCTGGTTTGTCTTACTGTCATACTATTTGTAATTTGTCACTACAACATTAAGCTGGTTTGTCTTACTGTCATACTTTTTGTATATTTGTCACTAAAACATTAAGCTGGCTTGTCTTACTGTCATACTATTTGTATATTTGTCACAACTACTTGTGCTTTTTTTGTATTTACATTTCTGCGCCTGTTCATCCATCAGTTTCACTCTCTGTCCATCAAACTTTATATATCTTTATAATGTATAAATTTCTCTATGTTCTTGTCCATCTGCTCCTGTTGTTTTTTCTTACTCTCACATATACATTCACACAGGAATATACACACTTAATAATTTGCTTTGGTCTGCTACTCATTTGTAAGTCAAATAAACTTGCATAGTTAGAGGTTAAGTTGGAATGTGATGGAGTCCTTAAATTTAAAAGAGTTGTAAGTGAAGTTCATTCTTGGCATTACTAGTTTTCTTATATATTTCCAATTTTGATATGATCACCAGAATGTTATGCTGCATCAGGTGACTAAACTCAGGTTGTATTTGAATTACATATACTATGCATCCTACAAATGAATTTAACCATTTTGTTTAACCCAGTTTGGCACAAGTCTCCATCTTCACAAAGTATGATTTGGTACTGTTGTAGCCAAGTTTGTGAGATTACCTTCCAATTTTAATGACTGGAAGGGCTCATAAATCATGTATCATTTGCCATATGGAATCCCAGCTACTAGTCAACTAGTCCACCATATTAGTCAATTATTGAAACATTCAATCCATGAAAAAGACATAGTTCATTATTAAGGTGGCAATATAAGAGATGTACAGAATTTTGCCTATGTTGGAATACTCTCCTCCACCCGAAAATAAAGTCAAGACTTAACTGGACATTGATGAAGATGACGAACATCTGACCTTAACAAATTTATCAGAATCAACAAAAGATTGCAGAAATTGCCAGGCATGTCTTAGATAAAATTCCAGACCCCACTGATTCAATGACATTTATGGTGAAGTGTTTGCCTTCAACATTCTCACCACATTATTACAACAAATCACATATTGATGTCTATCAGTCAGATTTGCCTAAGCCTGGCTCCTCTCAGGGATGCCTAACATGAAAAGAAATTCTCATTGATTGTGGTGAGTATCTTGACAGCTAGATGGCCCTTTACTTTTTATTTGTCCAATTTCAGCATATCAAGGCTACACTCGCTTATCTGTTCCCTAAATGAGACCTTCACCCAGCCTTGATGTGGTTAAACTTTTCTAAATTTGATCCTTTGACTTCCCTCCTTGATGAACCTTTTGTGTGAGGTGATACTGCAAGACCTGGTATTTGTTCTCAGATGCTGTCTGAGGTATGCAGAAAATATCCATGGCAGCTGTCATAGGCTCTTCATACCAGTTAATGCAGGAAAGCAACATAACCCCACAAACACTGTTCTCTTGGCTAAAAGGGGTTATTAGATTGGCTTACTCTGAACTCACACAGGATCAGTATGATTCATGATGATTTCAGCTCACAGAATACAAACAGTTTCACTGTTCCTGGGTATCAAATGTAATTTCTCAGTTTGATACATTTTGGAGTTGGGTTTCTCTGGTGTCTGTTTGCATGGCATAACCTTGCACAGAAGAGATTTAAACCTTATCTGGTCATGGTTGCTGCTCAGAGATTATTAAAACCTGTTCATAACAGCACAGCATCTTCCCTGGGCATGATCTTGCAACTTATGCTGGATTCACCAAGGAAACTTTTGCATGCATGCATGCATGCATTAGCCAGGTGTTGGATCCCATAGGGATCACTCTCACATGAGCATAATGTATAATGCTCGTTAGGAGAATTTCGTGCTTTCAGTATAGCAGTCATCATGATCCTACTGGGTGACATGGGTAGAGGTTAGATGCTCAAGTAAGGTAATTTCTCCTCTCCTTACCTATTCTCCTAATGTTAGTGTGATAATGTTCATTCTTTTAGTATAGCAGTCAATGTGATCCAACCTGGTGGTGTGGGTTGTATGCTTATATATTCCTTCTCTTGCCTAATTTCCTAATGTTAGTGTGATTGGGTAATGTATTTGATTCTTAAAGGAAAATTTTTAGTAAGTTTAGTTTATCCAGATATACTTACCTGATTGCATTACTGCCTATCCATTCACCTTTCATGCATAAACTAGTAAGTATCAAAGATATTTATGACCATTTGGTTGGGGAAAGTGGAGAGTTAGTATGTAAGAGTTGCTTCCCTTTGAGCCTTTGTTATTTAGATGGAAAGCCAATCCATGCAGCTGACATCCATTTTCGTCATGAGATTAAATAATTAACTTTCAAGCTTCTCTTTAGTTACCAGTGATGTTGCATTCAAGCTCTTGAGTTCATCCGTTCATCATGGAAAATGTGGTGACTGATATTTATCATGGCCATATCACTGTGCCCATGATCCAAATACATACTCTAGACAAAACACTTGGGTGGCTTGGATAGGAAGAGAGCATAATACATGTTTCAAGATGTAGGGGATAGATTTATAATGAAAGATGTATTTATTATATATAGATACCAACCAACATTTTTTATCAGTTGGGGATGACTGAGAGGGTCTAACATCAAGCAACAACTTAAATCATTCATAAATTGAATTGGTTTATCCAGTGATTTTAGTGACAATGATTTGTGTTCAATAAACAAGATTAGACTTAAGTCATATTTTTGAATATTTTATAATGAAAAATAGGTTAAGCACATAATCATGTAAATTTTTCATGCACATAATTGGTGATCACACAAGGGTATTGATGCTTAAAGCCATGCAACATTTGTTATAAAACCAAAAATAAATAATTCATACATTTGTATAACCACTATTTGCTTATATTGCAGGACCATGAGGAAGTGTTTGAGACAGTCCAGTTGCTAAGTCAGTCAGTCAGCAAACTGTTTAACGTAGCTAACCAGGTGAGCTTAACGTGTAAGGATAAATCTGTTCATAATTTTAAACCTGTTCAAAAAATTTAATTCCTTTACTGATTTGTTTAAGATATATATGGCTATATGATGTCATCACAGTCATAAAGCCAGGAAGGTGGTCAGTATGTATCAGACTAAATAAATATTTAATGGTGAATTGTTTTGGGATTTTTTTGATGACTTGATTACTTCCTTGTGACTGACAGTTGAGTGATAACAATTTATCTTGTCTTTTCTTCAGATAAGATTTACTGCAGTTTCTGCTTGCACCATGGGTGTCTTGATTTGGTACTATCTGTCTGTAAAGCTTTGTCTGGACATCAATAAGCTTCTTTATTTGACTATGAAAAAACCATCAGAAAATGAATTGTTGCTAACAATGTTTGTATGCTTCCGTAGATGACCCAGTTTTTAGGTCATTATTATAATTTTTTCAGTATTTTACATATTTTGGTGAAAAAAATACTTGTTAGCAGGATTAAGCAGAAACCACTCACCATCGGCAAATGAAGTTTAGTAGGCATATTTGTTGGTAGATATCCTGATTCGATTTTTCATGCCATGATGGGAGCCTTTTAAATCTTTACAAAGTTTTGAACTTTTGGACTTGAGACTTCTTTGACAACAACCTTGTTAGAATAATTAAAATCCATATGAAGCAGACAAAGGGTTTATGCTCATAAGTAGATGAACTGATAAGATTTTCATGCCATGACAGTAGTTGATTGAATGATTAAGCAAAGCCTACTAATGAAATATAGATCTAATTTTACATCTGTGAAGTCTACCTTGAATCAACATTGTGGTAAGTTTGTCATCCATTTGTATGCCTGTCTGTGTGTCTGCCTACACTGATGATTAAGATAGGTGTTAAAGATATTTTTACTTTTAAGTCCAATTAATGGAATTTAATGCATGTCTAGTCTTCGGTGTATGTTTTATTTTCATGTCATATTGAGAGTACAAAAACAGAAACCCAGAAGCCAAACAAAATTGATAATTTGGTATGTATTTTAAATTCCTTTTCGTACTTTAGTGGGTTTTAAGCAAACAACCCAGTGATTCATAATTTTTAAAAATGTTTTCCTGTGTTTGAATTGCTTCTGAATTTGTTAAACCTATTTAAATAAATTTTTCAGGCGAATGAAAGGTGTCTGAAACTATCAAATGGCTGTTCTTATGTTTTTCTTCTGGAAGCCCTGAAGGTAAAAATGAAAAATTATATGATATTTGATAAGATGTTCTATCCTGGAACATTACACAGAATCAAGTATAGTGATCAAGCTCTTGAGATAAATATAGCTTAAGAACTTCCAAAAAACTATATTTGAATTGACTTTGTATGACATAAAAAATTGTAAGATTAGTTTCTTGGTAGTGTACACTTAACTGTCAATTTTATCATTCCCCAGTAATCAGACTAATGTGATTCCAGTGTTTTAATATATTTTGGGTTTTAGGAAACAGTAAGGCAATGTATCTTAAATTGTTAATAACAGATGATTTTTAAAGTACCTAGAGTTGCTACCCCTTTGCTTCAAATTATCATCCTGCATCAAGGATGGGCTGCTGCTTATTTTTATTAGTCAATAGTAACTGTTACCAGCTACTTCAGGATATTTCTGATTATGTTGAACATGGTTTATTTGCTTCACTGTTAAAAGAAATAAAAAAGTGACTGTATTCACTTCTTTGAATTCCAGAAATTTTTTTGGGAACACTAGAGCTTCAGTCTCCTTTAAGGGACTTTTGTTTGGTACTGTTAGATGCAAAAATGTCCCCTAAAGCTGATAATACCATATATATTTGCTTATACTTTTTTCAAATGGAAAGGTTTTTTCAAAATACACCACTCCCTCGATAACTCGCACACATTGGGGTCCAAAAACATCGACCGCACTATAAGTGAGGTGCGAGTTATCAAGGGACCTATAATAACAAAAGGATCGATACAAAGGCAAAAGGGTGGGTGGGTGGCATATTTTTTAGTTTTTAATATTCTCTTTATAATCATGCTGTGATTAACTGTGAATAAATATCTCTTCATAATGGTGTAGTTTATTTTTTCATCATAGAGTAACATTAATTTCAGAATAAATTACCGTATATTGAGGAGTTAATCAAAAACATTATTCCACGTGGTTTCCGTTCAGTCACAGGAGTCTGATGTTTTATCAATTAAGTACGGCGAAATCTCCGACAACATGAATTCCCCTTATTGTAATATATATAAAAAATATTACCGATATGAGGAATTCATATTGTCAGAGATTTCGCCGTATTTTGTTGATAAAACATCAGACTTTTGTGGTTCGATTAACACATGTAGCGATTCACACATTGTGTATTACGTCACTAATTTTTGTACTGAATTGGATACATTCTTGTTTTATTGTTTGATCCAAATTAGACGTATTTGTTTAATGCAAAAGATCGACTCTCTTTTCGAGAAACAATATTGATTGATCGATTCATATACAGTGTATATATTTGATTGCGGTAGAGAAAAATGAAAAATTTTAAACAATGTAAATTAGAACATGATAATACAATTGCCGGTTGTGATACGCTGGACAAATGACTAGACGTTTTGAAAAAAATCAGTTAATTTTGTGTTACTTCCTGATTTCGCTGCCGTCGAGCAAAATTGTCACTTGCTTGATTCCATGCACCAGACATAAGTGATAAAACAACACAAGTCTCTTTTAATGGATTATTTTAGTGCAACAAACACTTCGCCAAGTTTGTTGATCAAAACAAAGCCAGCAGGTAATTAGGTTCTCATGGAAGTACTCACAGGTTTCGATGTGACGGTTGAAAAGAATATGTTGCAATTATAATGTTAAAGGATTATAATGTGGTTTTCACACAGTAAGATATTTAATTGCTGTTTATTACATTATATGTTGCCACCTATTAGCATTTACCGGACATTTTCTTTGATTGCTGTTTCACCAGACTTTTTTTCTACGCCGTATTGATGGTGGTGTATCAACAAATAATCCAGAATATAATGTGATATCTTATTTAGAATTTGCAAATTTCACAATATGGAATCGATCTTTGTGGGCATTAATCACCTTTTTTATGATAAAATGAGAAATGCATTAAGGTTTAATTTACCAATTCTTATTGTAATTTTTTCACGTTCAGCATATTTTGAAAGATTTTTGAAATATATTTTATCTTTGAGGAAAAATCTGGATCCACGCCAGACACCATGTTATAAACAGGTTCGCGAGTTTTCAGGACGCGAGTTATTGAGGGAGCGGTGTATTTGTAATATGTTCCACTAAATAATTTCTTTATATTTTAACCTGTCATTATGTTATATCTATCTATCTTGGCTTGCAAAGCGAACCTCTGATTCAATGACAAGTCACCCCTTCAGACAAGTCTGACTTGCAAAATACACCTCAAGGAGGGTCAAAGAGAAATTGGCTTCTTCTAACCCTAAAAAGGGAGGGTCAGCTTGTATTTCAAATCAACTTATAAGCAAGTATATATGGTATGCTTGAGAGGAAACAAATATTTGGTGAAAAAATGCTATATGTAGCCAATTGTTCAAATGTGTTTCTCAAATATTAAAGATACAAGTACATTCCACCTTGACCAGACTTTTAATCCTTTACCTATTGATTAAATGTTTAATAGCATATATTAGCTAATACAGTAATACAACATTTTAGGTCTAATTTATCACTGTTTGCTTTACATTATAAATTGGATAGTATCCATCATCATAAATAATTATCAATTAATGGAGAAATTAATATAATGACTGTTTATCTTTCAGTTATATTTCTGTAGCTACTGCCGAGAATTTAGGAGAGTACTGGTCAATATTCGAGAGAAATGTAAATTATCTGTTCGAGATGGGGATCTAGAAGACTGGTCCAATTTTCAGCATTCCTTACGAATAATTCAGACGTGTGGTAACTTTATTTTTTAATCATCTTCTTGAATATTTTGGCTTAAATTATTTTGTTTAGAACCTCTTGATCACAGTGATATGCATTTCATTGATGATAAAATTTACACTTCAAATTGGCCAATATGAATAGATGTTTTTCTACCTACATTTAAAAGTATCTCCTGTTAGTCTACTTTTACCACAGAATTTGTTTTATGTCATTTTTAACCAGACTCTTGCATGCCTCCATGAAATCTGTTCCATATGATGGTCTGGATTAAACCTGATTGTAAAACCAGAATGAGGCCTTTCCAAAATATTGAAAAGTGATTTAAGTAGCTAATGAGAACTGCATTGGTGGCATAGTGGTTAGAGTGTCCACCTTGGATGCAGATGGTCATGGGTTCAAACCATGGCCTAGTCAGTTAGATACTTGTAAAAATGGTACGAACAGCTGCCTCATTTGGCACACAGCATTAAGAGGTTAGTGTTAGGACTGGTCGGCCTGGTGTCAGGATAATGTGACTGGGTGGGACATGATGCTACATGTCTATGACATGATGCTCCAGTGCTAGACATCACTATGAACTTTTACAGTGCAGACATCATAGCAATATTTCTGAATTTTTTTTAAAGCTATGTTTTTAAAAAATCCTAAAGCTGATTAGTGGTGGAATAATGTTAGGTAATGATTGGTTGATGTCATGTGTTGCATACACATATACCGCTTTATTTGGCTGATTGAGAAATGACTCTTGTATCAGCTTCTGTTTAGAAAGTGTTGCTTAATAAATTTCTTTATAGCTTCTTACACAATTTTGGCTTGATAAATTTTGAGATTGCAAAAAATGTCTTCAAAGTTTCATTTCAGTAAAGTTTTACAGAAGCATATTCGAAAGTAAAAGTGATCAGCAAAGCATATCATCACCTTATGGTACAGAAATCACGAGACAGTGCAAGGGTCTGGTTGAACAAGGCTAATTTGGCTATAGAACGATATAGAACAATGTTTCAGTAGATGTATTTAATTTGCTAGTGAAATAAATTTCTCAACAACAGCCCACTTTAATTTATGTCAGACCAATTTGAAATGAAGTATACATTGGTCAAGTTTGTTTAAGTAATCATGTACCTGGAAATGGTGTTTTTGGTGGGATTGACTGTAGTTTTCACATTCAAGTTAAATGGTGTTTTTGGTGGGATTGACTGTAGTTTTCACATTCAAGTTAAATGGTGTTTTTGGTGGGATTGACCATAGTTTTCACATTCAAGTTAAATGGTGTTTTTGGTGGGATTGACCATAGTTTTCACATTCAAGTTAAATGGTGTTTTTGGTGGGATTGACTGTAGTTTTCACATTCAAGTTAAATGGTGTTTTTGGTGGGATTGACTGTAGTTTTCACATTCAAGTTAAATGGTGTTTTTGGTGGGATTGACCATAGTTTTCACATTCAAGTTAAATGGTGTTTTTGTTGGGATTGACCTTAGTTTTCACATTCAAGTTAAATGGTGTTTTTGGTGGGATTGACCATAGTTTTCACATTCAAGTTAAATGGTGTTTTTGTTGGGATTGACCTTAGTTTTCACATTCAAGTTAAATGGTGTTTTTGGTAGGATTGACCGTAGTTTTCACATTCAAGTTTCAGTCCAAAGGTATAGCCATGTATCTGTTCATTATAGCCATCTGATTTGAGTTGAGATTCTCAATATGAGTTAATTTCATCATTTCAGGTGATCTAATCATGCATATTGATGAATTTGATTCAAGCATAATTATGAACATTATGAAATCTGTGGGTCATCTAACAACATCCTCTCCCTGTGGGGACACGAAAATTCTCCTTCGAGCAAAGGCTTCTCTATTCCTGGATCAGAGGTCAGATATTGAAACACTTGAAGCCTTGGTAACTAAACTTCATGAAGGCAAGTAATGTATCATTTATATAAAACTTTTAATTTATTTGGAAAGGAATGAGGTCAATAAATGAATGTATTGTGCACAGATTTTCTAAAGTTCTTTTTTTCTAATGTTCATAACTTGATTATTCTAGACATTTTCTTTTTCTTTTCTTCCAAGCCAAGCAAAATCCCAAAATGTAAGGTATGTGGAGTACAAAGTAGTAACAGTAGAAATGAGTCATATGTCTACTTTTGTAATAAAATCTCTCCTCTGTTTTTAACATCTGTTTTAACATGGTATTCAGTATCCATAACTGCAGACCACGTTATATACTGCTATATGCAAAAGAACGGTACAGTGAAAATGAAAGAAAAAACTTTGCATGTACTTGTATGCTTTTTTTCTCAGTGGTGGTGGTGGTGGGGGTGGGGGGGATTGTAAAGAAAGCCCACGTTATATACTGCTATATACCAAAGAGCGATACAGTGAAAATGAGGGAATTAAACTTTGAATGTACTTGTATGCTTTTATTCCGGGGATGGGGGCACTGTAAACAAAGAAAGTCCAGTGCATAATAATAGTTAATGTAAATTAATTAAGATTTTATACATTTCAGTATGTCCGATAATAATATTTTACAAAGTAAATACAAACATACCAAGCTTCCTTTCAACCCCTGTTGCCATACATAAGATTAAAAACAATGATATAAACATTTTAACAAATATAATTGCCAGTTATATACAGTTATATGAAGGTTAAAGTTATTGAACATGTTGTAATCACTTGCAAGAAAACAAAGATTAAATGTAGGCTGCTGTTCAGATCCAATGCAGCCTGACATTAAAAGTGTCATTTCTTTATAAGTAGGAGATCACATATTTGCCACTTCTATGCTCATTTTGCCATATCTATCTGTATTTGCCACTCTCTGCCCTGGCATGTGACAGTAAAATGGGTCAGGAAAACATTTTATTTCTTATCAGATTGAAAGTAACTAACAATGTACTGCTCTTATTTTTTTGTTTTTGTTTTTCATAACCAAGTTATGTTCAGAAGAAATCTGTCCACTGTCCAAAATCAAATGCAGTGATGTAGTGTACACATTCATTGTGTGTATTGTTTATGTTGAGTTAAGCATTGACTTGTTTTGTTGACAGAAAGCTGTATAAATGAATCATGTTTGGTTCTCCACAAAGGTTTCAACATTTTATCAAACTGAAAAATTCTGTCCGACATAATCACAAGAGAGACAGAGATAGCCATTGCTTCAAAGTACTAATAACTCATGCATAGCATGGTGTATAGTACACAATAACCAAGAGTTTATTATTTTCAGGCTAACAATATATCAATAATTCATGGACAGAAAAAACTATTAAATACATTCCTTGAGTGTACAGATAACAATATTTTCACCGACATGGGTTACAAAAGCGTTTTTAAAGACAATGCTGTGTGTGCTCTTGTACCCTGCAGACATCAGTGCTTGTTAGTATCAATTATGATAGGATGTGTCAAATAATAAAAGTTGGGTCATTAATAAACACACCTGCTATAGACAAATAAACTTGATTCAGCTTGCGGTATCAAAATACAGAGGTTATTTTATTTTCAATGTAAGCCAACCCTTCAAGCTGTCTTTGGATTATTTTAAGTGTACCCATTTTCTTAAAATACAAAGTAGGCTTACCTAGGGAAACCAACCTTGGTTTCTTTTTGCATACATTCTATGAAATCTATTAAATCATATGCCACAACTGAATGGGTTTCAGTTGTATCGCATGATCACAGTAATTTCAGACAAATTGTTAAAAAAAACTATAGGACTACTTGGCACTGAGCCCGTTTCAAATTTTTGGCTCAATCAAGAGGTTCAGAAAACAAAGCATGTGCCCCCCATTACCAGCTATGGGCTTTGCATTTGCAGATAACTAAGGAAATATTTCTTGGGAATTAGACCTGGATTTCAAAGAAGGCAAATATATATCAAAAGTTTCCATTTAGAAAAAAAGTGTGAAAAATACGCCCCGTTTTTTATTTTCATTATTTTTGGTCATGCAAGTTTCAACTAATTTTGTGTTTTTAAATCCTATAGTTTATACTCTTATTAATTATTGATATTAAGATTGAAAATACATCCCCAAACTTACAACTAGAAAGTTTAAATCTGTGGCAGATCATACTGTGCACAGAAAAGAATTACTTTGGAAATTAATTTATGATGTCCCAACATGTACAGTAAATATAGTTCATCCATCACTTCTCATGAACTACCCAACAGGCATGACAGCAGATAAGATCTGTTCTTGTTTCATCCTCCATTTAAGCTAAAATATAATTGTGGATGAATATTTGTTACATGCTTAAATATCTGTATAATGATATTATGGAAAGAAAAAATTTAATTTCAATTCAGTTTCTTTTCATCACAGTTTTGATGAAGCTTTGCCTTGCAGAATTACCACACTTTACCTCATTATTATTTTTGTGATAGTTATGCAAAGTATTCATTATCAAGCAAATGTCATTCATTGTTTGAGTAACCTATGCTACTTTAAGTTAGGTCTGTGTTTTTTCCCCAGCAGTTATTCAATCGTACATTTTTTTGTTTGGTCTGGAGCCTGCATATTAGTAATAACTTTAAAATGAAAATGTATTGAAAGTAATCGTAATGTGTGTATTAGATATATACAGTGGGACATCTTAGATAATACAAAAATATGTAAATATGCATATTGTTATTATAAAACCCATTTCAGAACAGGCTCAATTTATCATAATACTATTCATCTTTTGTTTTCTATCAACTCATCTTGTCATACCAATTCTGTTACATTTGATTAATTTTGGGTCCATAATGGTTCTGTGTTATCCAGAACCCAGTTATAATGAGGGGCATTATAATAAGGCCAAGTTGTACTAACCGAACTATCTTATACCAGCCTTCTCTATAAAATGGCAACAAATACCACTGTACATTGAATTCAACTGCAAACTGCACAGACCTAGATCTGCCTTTGCATGAAGCACAGGTGTATATTGGTCAGTGCAGTTTGTTAGGAGTAACCTGTAGAACAAACAACTCACACCCTGATTTGCTGGCACATTTTGCAGTGGCATTTGCAGTTGGACCAGACTTTTAAGTGACTACATATGGCACTTGGTCCTGACTGTTGTTTTTAGTGAAGTTGTAAGGTATTTTGAAATCATTTGCTTGTTTTAAATGAGGTTTATTGTATACACGTTTTAGGTGACACTCCTACAGTACTAACAGAGTGTAAGGAAGAGATGTGCCGGTTGAGTGAAGAGGTTCACAAGTTTGCTTTTGACATTGTATTTGCCCAACTGAAGGGACACTTAACTAACCTCTCTAACATGGAGGTAAGTTTTACTTTACACATTGTCTACTCTGGACTACAGACTAAAATGACAGAATACCAAGCTGGGACTTCACAAAATATATAGACCCTGGCTTTGTGTTGGTTTTTTCAGTTATAGATCTGATGATTAGGCGAGTAGTACAATATAATTAAGCATATATATATATATATATATATTATGAGCTTTACTTGCATCAGACAATATCTTGTAAAAAACACAAACATTATTTGCCCTTTTCAAATCGATTTTTTTAATAGCTAAAATTTTGTTTACTTTTTTAACTAATTCATTCTGTGTATTGATAATTGCTTTTATCAGAGATCTTCAATTTACAGAACCACTTCTTGTCATCCACAATGTAATATATATATATATATCTGAGTGACTTGATATAGATTAGTAAGTTTACACCCATTACATTTTAAATAAGTATGCCCATTACATTTTTAGTAAGTGTATGCCCATTACATTTTTAGTAAGTGTATGCCCATTACATTTTTAGTAAGTGTATGCCCATTACATTTTTAGTAAGTGTATGCCCATTACATTTTTAGTAAGTGTATGACCATTATATTTTTAGTAAGTGTATGCCCATTATATTTATTGTAAGTGTATGCCAATTACATTTTAGTAAGTATCTGCCTATTATATTTTTAGTATGTGTATGCCCATTATATTTTTAGTAAGTGTATGACCATTATATTTTTAGTAAGTGTATGCCCATTATATTTTTAGTAAGTGTATGACCATTTTATTTTAGTAAATGTATGCCCATTACATTTTTAGTAAGTGTATGACCATTTTATTTTAGTAAATGTATGCCCATTACATTTTTAGTAAGTGTATGACCATTTTATTTTAGTAAATGTATGCCCATTATATTTTTAGTAAGTGTATGACCATTTTATTTTAGTAAATGTATGCCCATTACATTTTTAGTAAGTGTATGACCATTTTATTTTAGTAAATGTATGCCCATTACATTTTTAGTAAGTGTATGACCATTATATTTTAGTAAGTGTATGCCCATTATAATTATATTTTAGTAAGTGTATGTCCATTATAATTATATTTTGAGTAAGTGTATGCCCATTACATTTTTAGCAAGCATATGCCAGTTACATTTTAAATTCATTATAGATTACAAATATATTTTGGTGTATATCATACTTTTAGGTACTGTATAAATGTTCTGCACATTCTATACCCACTAAGAGAGTGATATTCACTTAATAATAATGACAACTTAGTATAGTGCCTTATCTTCAGAAGCTCTAAGTGCTTTGCAACATCTATAATGATTTGACACTTAAAAAAGAATATTAAATAACATTATTAGTGTTCTACTATCAGCAGATGCTTTCAGAGTATTGTTGAAAAATAATGAGCATCTTTGACTTGTAAACACATTTAATCAAAAGCAGATTTGAGCCAGAATGAATCCATCCTGTTTACAATAAACTGCAGGAGAAATGACGTGGGGTATACATGTGAACAATTGGGTTCCGACATGGGGACAGAATCACAGACTATTATTTTATCAAATTTACATGTCATGGGCAGTTAAGAAAATATGGGGACAATAGCACAGACTATTTTTTTAAAAATCAAATTGACATGTCATGGATAGCCATTTATGCATGTTGTGATGCTGTTTCTTGATTAATGGTGACACTTGAAATCATTATTACTGTCAATATATTGGGTATCAAAATGTAATGGCTGTACACTTGCTAAAAATATAATGGGCATACACATACTAAAAATATAATGGGCATACACTTACTAAAAATATAATGAGCATACACATACTAAAAATATAATGGGCATACACTTACTAAAAATATAATGGGCATACACTTACTAAAAATATAATGGGCATACACTTACCAAAAATATAATGGGCATACACTTACTAAAAATATAATGGGCATACACATACTAAAAATATAATGAGCATACACTTACTAAAAATATAATGGGCATACACATACCAAAAATATAATGGGCATACACTTACTAAAAATATAATGGGCATACACATACCAAAAATATAATGGGCATACACTTACTAAAAATATAATGAGCATACACATACTAAAAATATAATGGGCATACACTTACTAAAAATATAATGGGCATACACATACTAAAAATATAATGAGCATACACTTACTAAAAATATAATGGGCATACACTTACTAAAAATATAATGAGCATACACATACTAAAAATATAATGGGCATACACTTACCAAAAATATAATGGGCATACACTTACTAAAAATATAATGAGCATACACATACCAAAAATATAATGGGCATACACTTACTAAAAATATAATGGGCATACACATACCAAAAATATAATGGGCATACACTTACTAAAAATATAATGAGCATACACTTACTAAAAATATAATGGGCATACACATACTAAAAATATAACGGGCATACACTTACTAAAAATATAATGGGCATATGGGCATACACATACTAAAAATATAATGGGCATACAGTTACTAAAAATATAACGGGCATACACTTACTAAAAATATAATGGGCATATGGGCATACACATACTAAAAATATAACAGGCATACACTTACTAAAAATATAATGGGCATATGGGCAAACACTTACTAAAAATATAATGGGCATACACTTACTAAAAATATAATGGGCATACAGTTAATAAAATTAATGCTGGTGTTTTATTACAATGCCATTCTCAACCAACCAGCAAAGGGAAGGAATAATTATGGCTGATAAAGGAAGATGAATTGTAAAGGGAATTAATGTTTAAAGAAACACTGAGACAGGGAAAAAGACAAATAATGGCTGTATGCAGGGGTGACTGAAAGGCAGGTGTGACCATTAGAGAAAGTGGAGCTATGTATTACCAATCATTTGTAGTATTGTTTGCAAAGTCAAATTAAACTTTGTATAATCTCTATTCACCACTCAGAATTTGCACATTTTCCATCTGAAGGCATTCATGTCCTCATTATTGGCTGGAGATGAGAAAGCCAGAGCATCTTGGGAAGTTGACCTTAGATGATTTTATGACATTTGATCCTTGCATGTGCTGCACATTTAAGGATCAATCCCAGCAAATCACATGATTTAGCTGAGTAATTCAATTATACATGATAATTCAGTGGAACCTTTGTAAAACCACCAAGGGATCAAACATTGTATGCTAGACTGAGCTGAGAGTATTGTAGAAATAATGTGTGTATAATCAATTACATGTACTAGATGTTCTTGCTTGTAAATCAGGTACAACTGAAAACAACATAGATCCATTACATAATGCACCAGCAGATTAATGTCTATTAGTCCTAACAAAATGGCATAGGCCCAGATCTTTTGGTGCATTATGCAGTAGCAGAGCTGGGTCTTTGCAGTTTGCAATTTAATTTAATTAAAGCAAGTATATAGAAGCTAGAATCTTTATGGGGGTGTGGAGTGATAGAATTTGGAATGGGGACAGAATATGCAGGAGCTATATTAGACATGTTACACATTATTTCCATTTTAAATCACATAATACAGCCTGTCTAACACGATTTTGAAGAAGTTGGTAGTGGTCTTGTTATCGTAAATATTCATTTTTGTAAAATGGAGGCAGGCTTACCTTCAGATAAATACAGCAGTTTCTCAGTATTTTTATGGGTTTTTGTTTACTTTTTTAAGATCTGGACCTCTAAGAGTGCAGGAGGAGCTTTGACCTCTGACCTCCCAACATTTAGCTTGTCTCCTCAAGAATATATCACCAAGGTAAATTGTAAATTTAATTTTCTCGCATATTTTGAGTACTAAAATGGATACACCTTCTGCAGATACTATTCCACTTGTACAGAACAACAGCTTAAAGTACAAATTGTTGTTTTATTTTTCTGTGGTCATAACCTTGCATAAGTTCAGTGACATCAATTGAAGACTTATTGGCGCCAAATCCAGAAATCTTGTGAATGATTTAGTTCCCAAATTTTGACAGTTTTGCAAAATATTCATGAGTGTACAGTATACATGTTAATTATTTCCTGAATATGTTTTTGTAAATAAATACATGTGTGATTTGATGTAACAATTAATAGAGTTACATTTTTAGGGATCCCTAAAAGCACACTGTATGAACAAATGAGCTGATAGTGTGTCCCTACATCGGTCATGCATAATTTACATTCATCAGCATTTGCTATTTTCATCTTCTTAGATTTCACCCAGTTATGACAGAGAGGATTGAAGGGCATACAAATTTTACCATAAAGCACCTAGCTCAATTTTGTCAATCAGCCGTTAGATAAATCTGCCATTAGTATAAGCTTAAAAAGATTTAAACAACTTCATCTAAAAAAAAATGACTTTACAGAATTTTCTATTCCTATGCACATAATTATCACATTTCAAAAGATGTCTGCATATGTGGGCATATTGAAATCAAAGGGTTCATATACCAAGTAAGTTTGGTATAATATTCTTTTGAGTAAACAAAGAAAATCACATATTACACTTGTTTATGAAGTTCACTACAAATGCATATGCAAATTTAATCATGATCAGCCAGCTGCCTGCCTCTAGCCAGCTATACTATCAAACAGCTCAAACACCATGAAACTCAGATCTGACTATAGCAATGCTCACTGGTTGTTGGATGTGTGTGTGTGTGTGTGTGTGTGTGTGATTTGGATATTTAACACAGCTTTAACAGTTTTTAGTCACATCACTATGATGTCTGAAGTGTGGCAGTTTATAGTGATGTCTAGCACTGGGACATTATGCCACAGACATATATCATGATGTCTTACCCAGTCACATTATCCTGACACCAGACCGACCATTCCTAACACTAACCTCTTAATGCTGAACACCAAGCAAGGCAGCTGTTAGTACCATTTTTACAAGTCATTGGTATGACTTGGCCGGGGATCAAACCAGTGACTTCCCGCATTCGAGGCAGATGCTCTAACCACTAGGCAACCCAAGTGGTCTGCTGTTGGGTACATTATTTAATTACATATATCATTCATTAACATGTTACATACTGTATTGTGGTGGTTTATGTATTAGTGTAGGAGATCATCAGCTATTGAAAAGCAGAAATGTGGGTCTGACATTAAGATCATAACTGACATAAATTTAGAGAAAACTACTCAAAACAAGACAAAATGACATGTTGTTTTCTTGGCATATAAATGGGAATATTTCAAGTTTTTTGATCAGCAAAGTTTTTACATATAATCAAGATTATGTTCATGGCTTGGAATTGCCAATGAAAGTAAAAATATGTCCAGGTACCGAGAGTTTGGACCATTAAGTCATGCATGTTACACTAACATCAAACAACTGCTGGAATTCAACCAAATTTGATAGATAGCAATATTAAGAGTTTAAGCTGATGTGCCATTAAGCATGGATGGAGATACAAAAATAAAGAAACTGTGAAACTTTTGTTTCCATGACAACAGCATTATAAAATTTCTGTTTAAAATTTTCTATTGACCCTAATTGCTTGATCAGCTGCTAATGCATTTAAGTATTAAACAAGTCTCCAAGTGAGCAATCTTAGGCCCACTTTGGCCTCTTGTTTAGATACTGCTTTGATCTATCCAAAATTTAGTGTCTGCCATGAATTTGTGTATCTTTCAATTTCATCTAGTGCTAATAAAAATCTCAAATAAATTAATTTAGTTGTGATACAAAAAGCTTCCTTTCTGAAATGATCTGTGGGTGTTTTTTCATTGTAGAGATCACTTTTTAGCATTATTGGTCTTGACATTGGTGTCAGAATAAATCAGTTTCATTTATTGATCTGCATGGACTAATCATTTTAAAATACTGTCAGTTTATGATGTAACCTATTTATAACACACCTAAAGGGTTCAATTAAATCTGCTCATTATAAAAGATTGTGTTAAAAACACCATGTTATCCTCATTACTTAGTACCTTACAATATCAGAGACCTTTCTGAATCTGAGTTGTTCTGAAAAGGTGTTATTTTATGTTCTTAATTTTGTTCATGAGATATTCCATTTCACAGAATAATACTTATGTATTTTCAGATTGGTCAGTATATGATGACACTGCCCCAGCATCTGGATCCATTCATGTTACAAGACAATCCAGCTGTCATTGTGGCTCTTAAGCATGGAAAGCTTCCCTACACAGATGAAGCAGGTGTTTATTTAAACTGGTTCACTATCGTTACTCTTTATCTACACTGGTTCACTATCCCTACTATTTATCTAGACTGGTTCACTGTCCCGACTGTTTATCTAGAATGGTTCAATGTTCCTATTATTTATCTAGATTGGTTCACTGTCCCTACTTTGGTCATACTAATATGACATAAACAAAAGTTGGAATAGTTCATCCAAGATACTTATGTTATCCATAAAGCAAACTTGAAATAACAAGAGTAATATTACAATATTCTCTGTGTTGACCCTTTAACAACATTAACAGTGTTCATCATTCCATCAAGTGATGTTAACAGTCAGTAGAGATTAAATCAGTCTGCCGATGCAATCCTTATTGTGAGGATGAAAGCTTCAGGTTAGCTTACCTATATTGTTTGTGTATGTAATTGAAAAGTTATTAACATTGTCAAGTATGAATAATAATACTACACAGTTAAACTTTAACCAAAGCTCAGCTACTGTAAAGCTTAGGCTCAGCTACAGTAATAACATATTTTGTTGTCATTCAGTAGAAAACTTTGCTGACATGTTTAAAGGGACCATGAGTGGCCAAGTGGTCTGAAGCACTCTCCATTACAGATCACTGCCATCTCACATGTCTGCGCAGGTTCGAGTCTCAGATTCGGCCAATATGGGATGTGAGATGATGATTCTTTCTGGGGGGTTTCCTGGGTTCTTCCTTCACCATTATACTAGCCACCATGTATCGTGTGCTGAAAAATGGCATTAAACCCTACAATGGCATGTTAAAAATAAAGTCTGCAAAATCTGTTGTTAAAGAAAAGTCATTATCTTGAGTCTGTCATCTGTTTATTTTTTTTAATTTTTTTGTTTGTTTCAGAGATACATGAACACCCAGCAGATCTATGGCTGAAGTCGATAGCTCATGGCACCATGCATTTATATTGTGAGGAAATCCTGAAAATTCTTGAGTTGACGGCACATGGCAACAAACAGCTTCTTACTGACATAGGTAATGCTACTTTTGTGCATGGGCACAATTGACTAATATATTTATCTTTATGATGTTGTTTTGCATGTTTACAGTACAAATTTTCTGTTGTAAATGCTTACTTAAGATTATTACAATATTGTATGTACAAATATTTTTTAAATCCCTCATTCGCATGTTTCAGTGTTTGCAATATTATGCCTTCATTGACGACATCAACTACATTAAAAAAAGAGATATTATTGATAATAAGGAAAATTTTAAAATGAGCATATGCATATTGTTTAGTTTCATGTAAGTTAAGCTTTAAAGTTAAAGGAAAATAAGAATAGCATTCATTTAATCTAATTGTCATTTTTCACTTGTCATTTCTCTCTTGTCATTTCTCACTGTTTGCTGCTATCAATTTAAACAAGTTGCTTTTATTACTAACATGGCTGCTTGTTAAGCAGACATCGTTCAGGAAAGCTGATTTTTATTGGTCAGTTTTTCTTATCCTCCTATATGAATCACTAGAGAATGCTGCTAACTTTAAATATCTGGAGATCATTTGGAATATTTTTTGTGTCATTTGGAAACCTTTGCCACCCAGAGTGTTTTCTTATGCCATGTGCCTGCTGTTAGTCAGTCAAAAAGCTGCAAGTCCTAGCACTTATGGTTAGAGCTACAAGTGGCAGAATGGTCTAAATGCTTACCTTACTGATCATTACCACCTCTGTCCACATGGATTCCAGTCTCAGGCTTGGTGTATGTGAGACAGCTTGCCATTAGCCTCTCATAGTTCAGTGGTTCTTTCCATGGTTTCTCTGGGTTCTTCCTTCACCATTTATACAGGCCACCATGTATGATCTGAGAAATGGCATTTAACCTCAAAACAACAAATACTAGCAGTTATGTATAGAAAATTGTGCAAGATTGTATACACTGAGATAAACAAAAATGTTCCTAGAGATTTATTTCAGCCATCTGTGCAGATATTTAAGTCATTATCTGTTCAGTCAAATTGAAATGAACTAGGTCTAGTTCAGTGAAATGTAATAAACTCATCAGGAACCGTGAACGTCCAATATGCCATGTCAGCTGCAGGCTTAAGATTGTCTCGTAAGTGATAGTGGAGGCTAGTAGCCATGTTTCTATTATGAGCTGCTTGATTAAATCCAAAAATTGTAGCATTATTCTGTGTCATAAAACCTGTCAATTTCATAACAGCAAATTCAAAAAGCAAACTTAATGAGAAATGCATTGCCTCGGAAGTTATTTATATTTTATTTGTACCTCAGTATCATTTTTATAAAGCAATACATGTTTTTACAATAGTTAAAAAATGAATGAGCTTCCTTTTGAATGTAAATTGTGTAGTATTATTCAGTTTGTTTTTTAAATTCCATATTTAATTAACAATCAAGATAGATTCTTTTTCCCTTTTATTTACAGATTATTTATGCAATGTTCTTGATGATCTTGGACTCAGTGAATCAGAATCATTGAAGAATATAGGCCAACTTCTGAAAGCATCACCAGAAGATTACCATGATGTCGCAGAGCACATGCCTCAGCGTTTTGCCAATGCTGTTAGGAGTATGAGAAAAATTTATGCATAGAGCCAATCTTCATGACAGCTTCTGTTGATATAGAAGGTGACTGTCCAGGTCAATTTGCTAGATGCTATTGCATGGACCACATATTCATGCTCATTGTAGGGGTTTTAAAAATAATAGTTCAGGACCAGTTTTATAAAATATATTTCCAGAATTGAGAGTCTTGCATAATAAAAACTGTAAACCAATATCTGAAAGCTGAACCCAGCATATAGCCAGCTGTAGACCTGTCTCAAAAATGAGAGTTCAGGACCAGTATCTTGATGTCCGAAAAGTTGGGACTGTTAATACAGATTTTTTCTTCAACATACAGTTGACCTACAAACTATCAAGTAGGATACGTTTTTGCAAGTCAGAAGTGGGATACTTATTTTTAATTATTCTCATAGAAACAGGTCATCTTTTATTGGCTGATCATAGAAACAGGTCTTTTTTTGACTGATCATCAGTTCTTAGCGTTTGTTCTGATCCATTCACCTACATGTGAAAAGTAAGAATATATATATATTGTACACAAAGGTTTTTGTGGCTACTGTTTGTTATACCAAGCACTTATTATTTCCTTGCTTCCCATGGTATGTGCAAACATTTTACTGAAGGGTATAAACCAAATGGTTCCAATTTTCATCTGGGTGACGAACATTTGCACTAAGCAAACTGTGCATGATTGTGATTTTGTAACTATAGTATATGCAATTTTTTATATAAGGAGGACCCTTTTAAGCTAAAAAGAAACATTTCTCCAACACATGCATTTTTAATGTTGAGCATGAGCTGACATCATAAAATTGTACGTGTCAAACCAGCTGTCGCCAACCTGATAATTTAAGAATACAGTGGCAACACAGCTACTGTGTTACTACTATAGTTCTCGGTTTAATCCCAAACTCTATAAATTATGGTGCAGGGTTTGTAGCTGTGCATCCAGTCAAGTAATTCACCATGACATGGACCATCTTGTGCCCTTCCTCATCTGAATAAGAAAATCTTTATTACTTGAATTTTAAAACATCTAACAAAACAATGTTTGTGATTATTTTTTCAACTAGCAATAAGGTATTAAAAAGTTTACCTTAATCCAACAAATGCTATATATTCTGTGTATTTTAGCCCACTTTGTGGGACATTATCAGTTGTTTGGGCTACAACATGATGACAGTGTAATAATGTGTAATCAATCTCACTCTGCAAGGTATGTTAGGCTAGCTACTGTAAATTATAACTTTGCACATGTGCACACATATACATGCCCCTTGTGTGTACCTGTATGGGGTACTAGTTCACTCTCTCACACTGGTGTAGCTTTGTGTTATAGGCAGGGATTGTGTGTGCTGTAGAAAACTGAAATCATTTGCTGTACATTTGATGTGCAGGAAAGTTTTCTATGCCTAGTTTAAATCATAGAATTCACTGCTTTGTTAATAATGATATTTTGATGCTAAGGGTACATTCTCATGTAGAGTGTAGCTCTGTAAATGTACACTTTGAGTTCATTAAGTGGGACACATAATAGGCAAAACGTGTGCATATTGTCTGTTTTATATTTGTCTTATTGATTTTGTACAATGGGCAAGACCAAGTGTTATTATTAATGATACTTTAGTGACTTCAACTGTATAGGCAGTCTATGTAGCCTTTCCTTGCAGGTAAGCCATAATTTTAATATTGGATACTTACCGTCACTGGGTTGAAGGACTCTGGACACGAAGGAGGAATGCACAGAAGTGCCCTTTGAGGGATACCATCAGTACACATACTGTCACATGCACTTCAACCACAAAACAATCGAAGTAATCAATGACAACAGCTCCGCATATAACAAACCTTGATCTGTGGAACCAGTAGACCTGTTACCAAATGGGTGTGACAGCCAGTTGCCATTATCACCTGCAGTTGAACGAGTAGTATGGATTGTATATACGATGAAATATCCTTTAATCTATCTTAATATGTCAAGCAGGATATTGTTATGCAAGTTAATATGGCCCTGCTCCATCACAACTAGACTTGTCCATATGACACTAACCGTAGCAGGTTACCACCGCAGTAAGTCATACATTGTAAAATATGGAAGGTCTTTGTCCAGTTTGCCAACCCCACATCATCGATCAGCAATGGCTGCTTAGCACCGCACATACCCAGTTTAGTGCCTCAGTACTCACGAGATGCAGGTTCACTTTGTTCTTGAGCCTTTGCCACTCAAAGGGAGCATTTACTTAGTGATCATTTGAAAGTGACACTATCTGAATCAGTACACTCTGTGAATATGGTGATCAGGCCTCTTAGACATTTTCTTCAACAACACTGCATCTGTACATCCAGAGATGACAAAGTATGCTCTCATGCTCCTTCATCCATGTTATATCTCACTATGGTGTGAAAAGAGTGCAGTATTGTATAAATTCCTTGAATATTATCCTAAATATACTATTCATTTCTTAGTACACTGTATTTCAGAAATGATACAAAGGTATTCTAATTGAAAATTCTAACGTGCTTATGTGCTATGCTAGAACCACTGAAGGAACACTGTTCTAATATCCAAAAGGTTTTTCTTCAAGGTAATCCAGTTGAATGTCACTAATGTTCTTGAAAGATTTCAAGATAGTCCAGCATGGTAATGTTTATTTAGAATAAATATTATTTCCTCTCTGCAGTTTCAATGAACAAATTACAAATAAATAAGATTTTCTCTCATGACTCTTACAGAACTGACTATAACTTATGATAATGAGATGCTTTAGCTCTTATATATAGTCACTAATGCACATCAAATAAACAAATCTGAGTCACTAGAAAAATCATCAACATTTCAATTACATGTATTTTATCGTGAAATATCTCAGTAGTCATGGTCTCATTTTTAACAAAAATTAAGCCAGTTAGCAAACAGGGCATGCATGACATGTCCACAGTACAAATGTACTCCCTAGATCATGCTATGTTGGCATAACCTTTATTAAACTAAAACATGGTGTACATTGACTGAATTATTGACATAAACGTGTCAACTCCTCCCTGATATTATGAATGGGTAAAGTACTTTTCTTATAGCACATGCCAGTCACAGAACTAAAGTATTCAAAAAAATTAATATCATTAACCTTGGTGATTTAAAAAAAAACTATGCAAAATAATATATAGCTTTACATAACCACCTTAAAACCAAATTAAAGTCATGACCAATATTCTCAGATCTCCTCTTTGATGGCCATGTTGAGGTAAAAGGGAAACAAGCCACCAATGAGACCAATTTTCTTGCACACATCCTCAGTCACAGATGAGGTATTTTCAGCTAAATCATTATAAAAGACTTCCCACAGACACAAAAAACATGGAAGCAGAAAAAGAATGAAAGACTTAGAAATGAGATGTTTCCATACCAGCCTTCATATAATAAGAATTACATTCTCTTGCTGCTGTTGTCAGATATCCTTTTGTGGGGGGGGGGAGGGCTTCTTTCTTCACTCTCAAGTGGGAAAGTATTTTACACAATAATCAGTAGACCCAGCCAGTGGTTTCAGATGGACTCTGTATCACATTCATTGTACCTCTATTGTCCAGAGTCCCTTGAGCAACAAATGTCCCATTTAGGGCAAGCATTCTATAGAGAGAAATCATTCACAATGTGAACTACAGGGTTTCTATTTGAGTCTTCCTGGTCCAAAAGACTCATAAAATCCTAGACCAGTCTTAGTCCTAAATACATTAAATCATTTAATTCTCACCTCATGGTTTAAAATGGAAATGCCAAGACAGGTTTGAAATGCAGTTCAGGAGGGAGACTTGATAGTCAGTGTGAACTGTGGCAGTGCATATCTACACATACATTCACAAAGCCTCCATGAAGTTCCTGTGATATACATGCAAGGACACCATTTACCAGTTTAGGGAACTCCCATTCAATGGTAGAGGTAGCATGCTCAGCATTTTTTTTATCTCTTACTTATATTATTTATGTAATGTGACCAGGTAATGTATTTGATGGAGAAAGCAAATTTGTTTTTAATAATTGCATTTCTCAATGATACTTACCTGATAATACAACTAATCCTTTCTACCCTTCACCGAAATGCTAACATCCTTGAAGGACTGGCTGAAGGTTTTAAAAAAATCGTGTTAAAATTGGGTAAAACATTTAGCCAACTGTTGGGTAGAAATTAGATTTAACCAGTAGATGTTGCTTCCCATTCTCTATATATGTTATGAATGCATAAAGACAGTTGCATAGAATACATGTACCTTAACCAAAAATGCCATTCATTTGCCAGTTTTCTTATACCTGTATGTACTCACATATGGTACACTGCAAAAAGTCGAAATTTTTAATGTGTAATCACTGTGCTTAAAGTATTTCTGATTTAATGTGTATTACTTTAATTTGATAACTATGTCCTTAAAGCTTGTAGCATTGTGCCCACCCCATCTTTTTTTCTTGTTCAACCTAGGTGTCAAACATATAACATTTTCTTAAGTTACCTGGCTTTTTCAATATAGCACAATACATTACATAGCACAATATCACACTGTTGACCCTGGCAATAATATTGTAGCAAGGTTATCCTTTAGTAAGTCCACCAGCTGTTGTCTAGTACAAAACGATTTCATAGGGTTATATGATATTTAGACTTGCTTGTGGGAACATAAGCTGAGAAGGGCCCACTTTCTTTTTAAATGTAGAGAGTAGACTGATATAATAGTGTTGGGTTTTCAGAATAAAAAAAAGCATTGCTTGAATTCGTCTCAATTTTGAGGTTTGCAGATTTTTATGTGACGCATTAAAGTTCGAAATGATTTGTTTTATTTTTAAAAAGTTGTCTGACATAAGCCGTTCTTTGAAATAATCAGAATGCTAAGTTTAAACGACGTCAAATATTCATAATAATCCGACATACCACGGTGTTATCTTCTTGTGGTTACAACGGTAACATCATCAAGTCTTATGTTGCAACTTTCAACTGAAATCGGTTGAACCACGGATGTCGCAGATTAATTCGTACTCGTGAAAAATTACTGAGTTGAGTGAGAAACTACATGGCTTATAATATCTGGTTTTAATAGTACCTAATGATGTTTAGAACCAATATATTTCAAGATTCAGTATTATTCATATGATTTGACATGTACGATTTTTTGCAACTAACGGCAGCATTAAGGTTAAAGCCTACAAAATGTTCCACCTTTTTGTAATCATCCGGAATATTTTACTGTACAAAATAACTGTGGGTGGAGCTTTGTGTACTATCACTTCATATAAGCTAAATTAAATCTACATAGTGTAGAAAATATGTTTTAAATTACTCGTATTCATGGGCACATTGGGAGTAGCATTTGCCCACCCACCCTCACCCTCCTCCGATTTCACATGTAAACGTGTTTTGGCCTACATCCGTAAAACTTTATTGCTGACCACTACATGTTTGCCTCCACCCCCTGAAAATAATTTTTGCGGGCCCATCTTGTCGTATATGAATGTGAATATGTCAGTGCTAACTCAAGATTCATACGATGGAATTCAGATTTGTTGGTCAGATTATTTAGAGTGAAAATTCGATGGAATTATTAGAGTTTGTATCTTATTTATGGTTAACTGCTGGATCTTTTGAATTAGAAAGTTATATACTTACCAGTCTACTGTGATGTATGCAGTACAGCATGTAAACAGTCTCAGCAGGCGAGAAAATGCAGGCAAGTGAGTGGGTTTTGCATCTAAAGATGCCTTTCAATATCTAGTTTTATTTCGATATTCAACTGACAGACAATTAGTTGGATTCCCATAATCATATTTGACTGAGTCCATACATTTTTTTTTAACTACTGCGCAAGTGCAGTAAACCTGGAATCTTAAAACTTAACGAGAGGATGCATCTTAATGAATACTACATGCTTAAATTGCACACTTTGGTGACCAGAAGTTCCATTTTTCCAGATAAATAGCTTTACAAAATAAAAATGCTAACAAAAAACCAGGCATGCTTTATTAGATGAAATATAAGCAAATATTCAAGATGTTGCTCAATAGTGTGTGAAGTGGGGTGGGAAAACCTGCTGCAACCATCGATTTGCACCTACATGTAGTTGTGTGATAAAAAACCGCGGATAAATTATATATGCCTTTGTGTCAGTTGTAAAATATTTAATCATAATAATAGTTCGGACTTGTTCCATTCGATCAATACGCTTGCACGCACATCTACCAGTCGCTTAGAAGGAACGTTGGTCGGCTGCCATTAGCTCCAAATCTTAACTTTTAGTTTTTAAAGAATGTTTAATGTAGCTAAATATAAAGTGCAAACACTTGAACGTGTCAGACTCTAATTATTTTAAGTCTCTTACGAGATAGCAGGTCTGGGAACCCTGCTGGATTTGAGTGCAGAGACGTTAATTGATGTCATTACAATTTAAGAAATTCAATTTGATCCCGTAGTTTCCATTCAATCAGCGTGGTCGCAGTTGATAGGAGACTGTGGGTGCTGCTCCAAAATTGCCCGTGCAGATGCAGTCCATTATTTCTTTCCACCATTTTCGGTCCCGCGTGGCATTTTCTCTGGCATGTGCCGAGGTGATGCCATAATTCGCCAGGTCTTTTTCCACTTGTTGGATCCAGGTTTTCTTAGTTGCATTTCTTGAGTCCTTCCAGGTTTCCGGTCTGGTGCGCCACAGGGCTCGATACGGTAGACGCCTCTCTTCCATTCGGCAGACATAGCCAAACCAGCGAAGCTTAGCACGTCTAATCAGTGATTCCACCGTCGGTTTGTGAGAGCATCGGGCCCGGATTTCCACTTTTGGGATTCTGTCCAGAAGGATTACTCCCAGTATTCGTCTGAGGCAGCGCATTTGAAATACCTCCAGCTTCTTGAGGTCCGCGTCTAGGAGGACCCACGTCTCTGCTCCATATAGGAGTATTGGGAGGATGAGAGTGTGGTATAGACGCACTTTGGTCACCACCGAGAAGGCCTTTTTTCTCCATATGCACCAAACTAGTGATCTGAACGCAGACGTTGCCAGTCCCAGGTGATGCGAGATGTCGGTGGAGGCCGCTATTGATCTGCTTCAGATTATGGATCCCAGGTATTTAAATTCCTCCACTTGCTGAAGATAGACTCCGTTAAGGCAGACGGTCACTGGGGTGTTGTCCGATGTCATGACAACAGTTTTGGCAGTGTTGATCTTTAACCCAAATCTGGCGGCTTCATCGGCGATTTCTTGCAGAATTTCTGTTGCTTCGGCTTCGTCCTCAGTGAGAAATGCACAATCGTCCGCGAACATTAGATATGTGGCATGTTCATCGAACCATGCCCCAAAAGTGATCCATCTACGTCCCAGGAATACCTTGCGCATGACACAATCGACCACGATGTTAAAGAGGCTAGGTGAGAGGACGCATCCCTGACGGACGCCCGTTTGTTTTCACCGAGAAATCCTTCGTGTTTGCCCCTTGGATTCGAACTTGACTGGTTGACCCGTCATAGGTGTTAGTAAGTAGCCGAATGTATTTTGGCGGGTATCCTTCCGCTTCCAGGGCTTTCCACAAGACCGGGCGATGGACGCTGTCGAACGCTGCGGAGAAATCAATGATTGTGCATTTTACATACCGAATTCTTTCCTCGAGAATTGACGGAGCGTGAAGATCTGGTCGCAGCATCTTCTTCCAGGTCGAAAACCGGCCTGTTCCTCTCGTGCCGCTTCCTCCCACCGTTTGAGTACCCTTCTATGGATGATCTTCATAAATACTTTGCTAAGTATGGAGAGCATGCTGATGCCCCGATAGTTCTTACAGTCCGTTTTGTCGCCTTTCTTGAAGATTGGTACGATGATGGCTTTCTTCCATGCTGTTGGTTCCGCTTCCGATCGCCATATCAATGTCAGCAGGGCGTGTAATCTTTCGACGATGATCTCTCCGCCGTATTTCAAGGGTTCTGGTGTCACTTCATCAATGCCCGGCGCCTTGTTGTTTTTCAGGTCTAAGATGGCAGTCCGTATTTCCTTCATAGACGGTTCGGACTCATCGACTAACGCAGATAACTCGTCCATGGCGTCCACCGAATCGGTCCAGGTGGGTTGTCGTGGTTGAGGAGGGTGCAGAAGATGCCATTACAGAAAATTATAAGACTAGACTGAGTACTTTAACAAATGTTTTTCAGTCTACAATATGCACGATATTATACGAAATACATTTATCTTGCACAATTACACCACACTAGTTTCAGGAAGTCAAGTGACCATTCAGACACCACATCCACCAGTTCATTTAGGTAGAGATTAATTCGCGTTAGTAGCACATTTTTTTGTTGTTGGTTTGTTTTATTTTTTAATTCTAGTACAAACTTCACTAGCAATTGCAAACAATGTCAAGGGGTGTATCATGTGATAATTAGGTCATGTCAGTAGGAGCTGCAGATAAAAACTTGAGCGTGCTTTGAAAATGTCACGCTTAGTTGATGCCTGACCTGGAATTCTTGAGAGCCCTGTACAAAATATGACCAACATTAATTTTTTTTAATATAAAATCCTTTAAACGACATTTAAAAATAAATAAAACTCGTTAGAATTTGACTAGATCTGACAAAAAAGCATCTTTACATAAAAGACGTTTAAATTTGAGCAAATTGCGCCGATCAGCTGTTAAATATGGCTACCGTTCCTAAAATTTGAAAAACCATGAATAACTTTTAGTCAGAATTCACCAAATTTGACGAAAAGTATCCAGACTTCAGAGGCTTAATTATTTTATACAAATGATGTCGTTAAATATGATATCATGATTTTGTCAGATAATCACATAAAGTTGTCCAAGGAACAACATGATATGCCTTATGAGCAGAATGCGACAAATACTTTATATATATATATATATATATATATATATATATATATATATATATATATATATCCAGAGCAGCCGCTTGCATATTAAAGGAAAACTACCTGTATTTTCCAATTACGATGCTTGCGTTACCGGCAGCATATAGAAACAGTCAACTCTAATCGATCAGTTTGCACGCAACAGGGGTGAAATGAATTCAGTTCTTTCTTTTTTAGACCAAAAAATAAAGGGTAAGCAAATTTGCATGCATTTTATGGCTGCACTGTATTGCACCCGAGGCTGCACATAATCATCATCTCACCTCCCACTTGATTCAAATAGCAGTATGGCTTAATTACATTTCTCTGACAGTTCGAGCTCTCATTTGCAAACCATGATGAATGCTCCGTGCCGGATTATATCAAATAAATGCTCATTATGTTTGTGGGGATCAGCGGTATTATGGTTGGTATAGATACATGCTGAGGCAGTGGTCCGTTGCCTATGTGTGCCCTTAGGAAAGGCAGTTGTCCCGGCATAGTATGGTCAATAATGTGTTATTAAAGTGTCGATAGACCCAATATGAAATCATTCTGTTTGTGAAATATTACTGATCTTTTGATAGTATGCCTAGGTCAGAATTGCAAGTTAATTGTTAGCATTTGCAAGAAATTGTCCAGATTATACTGTATCTACATCAAGATTTTTTTTTTATCGATATCAGGAAACAAAGACAAAAACGACGTTCCATTCAAGTTTGTAAGCACATCACTTTCTTTTGGCCAGTGAAAGGGCAGTATTCTATTTAGCCATTTGCATGTTAAGCGGGAGCAACATGGCCATCTCGAATTGTAGAGTGGTATTGGGGAAAATTGTCTGGCATTCTTTAAATTTATCGTAGTAAGCCAAACTTTGGAATAGCATACGAAGTCAAATGCCTGAGCTAAACATAGGTACTAAATCAATTACGCTACGCGAAATCTAGCTTGTAATATCGGCGGTTATTCTTAAATAGGTCGCGCTAGAAAAGGAAAGAAATGTCCTCTCCTTCTTGTTATTATATTATTGCATGTATGACAGGTAAATTTGAAAGCAACGATACGATAACCTACTTTATGTTTTTTGTCCAAATGTATGGGATAGGATTGTGGGACCCCGCAGCAGGCTACACAAAGCTGACTGCGACGATTTTGTTATAAATTAACGATTCATGTATTGCGTTATTTTAAAAATATCCTCCAAAACACAGTATCAACAGTAACAGCAACCTCTTCGTCGTAAGCAACGACAATAACGAGGACAACGAAACATTTTAATTTTAAAAATTAATTCAGGTGCTTATGTGAACCCAAATTTGCTGAGGCTGATTCGCTATTGAACGTTAGTCACAAGTGTAAAACAAGTGTAAAGTGTTAAGTTGTAAAACAAAAATATATTCATCCAATCTGCGTATTGCTCGTGAATTTCTGCAGTAGTTGAAACGATTTTCTTCCCGATTTGTGTACGATAGGATTCCAAGTAGATCCAAACAAAAACTAAAACAGCACCCCCCCCCCGCAAGCCCCCCTCCCTAACAACAACAAAAGCATTAGTCAGACTTGAAACAACATCGTCTACGGTTTCACTTCTATATACCTTTAAGTTTGAACTTCATGTTCTTAAAGTTATGTGTGTTTAGAACAAGCCTGTGCTAAGGTTGACATTATGTTAGAGAGAGAGAGAGAGGGGGGGGGGGTAAAGAACATAACCCAAACTTTTTAAAGTATTGTAGATTGGATCGGTTAAGATGAGATAAGTGATATGTAAATCATATAATATTGGATATGGTTAACATTATACGGAAGAACAGAATGCCATTATTTTAAAGTTTAATAAGTCTGTTGGCGAAACCGAAACCCCAACGAGGTAAACTGGAATCCAACTCGGGACAACATTGAAACCAATCGAATGCATCACCACCACGCTTGTTCAGAGTCCCAGGCCATTATCTCAGTTTACCAAAATTAATTTGGTTATGATGTATATTTATGACAGGTCACTACGGCTTAAAAAACATTGTCTAACATATCATGACTCCATCACTCGTACATATCACATGACTTAAGTTTTAAAAAAAATAAATACATGAGAGTTAAGATTTATTGACTCCGATGCCGACCATTTGAAGAATACAATGTCTTGGATGTCATATGCCCCCACTGCTAAATTTTGAATACGTCTGGATAACCCACACTTTTTGCATTTATCAAGCTTCTTGGCACCTTTAGATTCATAGAGTGGGTAGGTGGTGTGTAAATGAGATATGCGGGTACAGTCAACCGTTTCGTATATTTCCAAATCACGTCTCTCATTTTTGATAAACATTCTGGTTCAAAACTAAACATGTCAGTCATGCGATGGTCTTCGCGTTATCTAAGTTTACCTACACTATGGTCACATATTTATAAAGTCTTCCGACCTGCATAGATTGCCTTAACCTACCTCAAGTGGTTATTGGTCGGGAATTTCTGGGAGTGTTAAAGAAACTACCATTAAAAGATCCCAGGTCGACTTAACGCTTACCAGAGGTAATTTAAACAAAGAATCCATACATTTAAGTTTTGTTGAATTTACATCAACTGAACAAAATGTCTCAGTAACAGATAAATGGGATGTTAGACTTCACTGGTTCTGATTCAAGGACCTTAGTTCGAACATGAGACCGCACACTTTAAAAGCGAGAGCGTTACATTTGAGCCATTTGCACAATTAGAAAATTTATCACTAGCTATTTCTAATGAACTATAATAGTGAATGGATATTTAGTTTCTAAGGTTTGACACATACGTTCCTAGATTCTTTTAAAAGTGTTACATATCATTAGGCATGCTTTGTGGCCTGATATTAGCAGATTTCTAAGTGTTTTGAAGGTTAACGTGTTACATAGAATTGGGTATCCTACAGTATCGTAGATATCCAAGTACTGGTAACTTTTATTGATGATAAAGCTGTTTCGTTCAAACCTTTGAAGAAACCTTAATGCCCGTAGATTATTTCTTTATCTTCTTTCGTGAAACTATATTTGTTTCTCGACTTTGTTCCAAATCGTTAGATATCAATTTAATTATATTTAATTACGGGGGATTGGAGGTAAGGGAGTCTGTCATTACCGGACAAGTTATGAATAAACAATGGAATTATTCTGGCAATTTCAAATTCAATTTGCAATCATTATATGCCGATGAAGTTCTAGATTTACTAAATTCAGTAAAATTATCTCATTTTTCGAGTGTAGCATATGTTGGTTAAAATAAAATTTATTTCATCTTTCTCTGTAAATATCATCCATTTGGGGGACCTTTATCCCCCTCCCCCCCCCCCTCCCCCCGATTTCGAAGTGTTTACAAACGCATCGTGCAATACTTGAATACAATCTGTTCCTCAGTAAACTGTTAGCTTGTGATTCTCATAAGTATTTTATTTCGGAACATTTAATACTGAACACACTTAAGACATGACATGTAATGATTTGTCTACATGTTCATTTGTTTCCTATGAAATTTTATTTTATATATTTTTAGTTTACCTGTATGGCACGTATATTGAAAAAGCTACTTAATCGCAATGGTTCCTTCGATATAGTTGTCATTGCAACGAAACCGGACTGAAATATTTTGTCATCTCAACATATCTTTGTCCGTCTAATTAAGTTACTTTATTTGATTTTGCATACGTTCGCTCAGTTGTCCCTGGTACAGTCCTGCTATATTTTCCTTCCATATTTATGAATTATATTTTTATACACTAATATTAATTGTTTTTGCCGGACATATTTCAAGCCAATGACACAGTGTAAATTTACCAAACTGTATTTTTAAAATTTTGTTAAATGTAGTAGTTAAAATTGATTCGACACCGAAACATTATCGCTAGCTTTTTAATCTATCTTTATATCATATACATGCCTTGTTTTCTTAATCTATCTTTATTCACTTAGCCTCCTATCAGCTGATGATACCTTACTATGTACAACAAGAACAACCATGCCATGTCAAACATCCATCTTGTAATTTCACTTTTTTGGTTTGTAAAATGCTCAATAACGTCCTATGATATTATTAATATTCCTTGTAATATATTTCTTTTGGTATACAAACTGCATATACTCAGGCCCCTTCCTGGGCTAGTTAAATCTAATTAGGTTAATTTTGGAATCATCTTCAGAAATGGTTGTATGTAATTTTAAAACATTCATGCCATTTTGGTGTAGTTATCTACCACATGTGGTCCCCATAGTTAGGAGTCATTGTCAAAACTCACTGTACGCCAAGAACAACATATACTAGCGCCTCCTTCATCGTTGTGCTCTAAACTTAAATATTCAGGACTACTGCCATTTTCTTCCTCAAGGAAATGCACTCGATCACGTAAAAAAAGAACCACCTTTTCGATCATGAAGTCGGAAATCTATTACCCCCCCCCCACTTCACCTACATTACTTCCCAGGCTGCCTTTCAAAAATGCTTTCAACACCACAAGCGCACGTTATGTTAACAGCAAGAACCTGATACAAGTACCTCTAAATACGGTCCTCTTTTAAGTTCCTAGACAACTATACATTGCATCATTTAATGTCCGATCGGTTGAGAAATCGGTGAAACGAGCAGAAATCTACAATTTTATCATCGACCATAATATGGATATAATTATATTTGACTGAGACCTGGCTTAATTCATCTGGAGATGAGGAATGATGCTCAGATTTGACAACGGACGGTTACAGGATCAAGTCATTTCCTCGTCTATCACGGGGAGGACGTATTACTGTCATTGCTAAAAACACCATTTTTTCTTGTCTCGCGCTCACTTCCAGCTTCAGTTTCGAGCATATGTCTTTTGAACTCGCTCAAGCAGCTATAACAGTGCAGAAAAGGTTAGTCCATTTATTTTGCCTCTTTCATCCACCATCATGGTAGAAAAGAAAAACCGATTCTCTAAATTTGTCCCCCAAAAATCCCGGTTCCTCTTGGATTTTGTAATTTCACCAGCAGCTTTTAAATGATTTTAGGAGAGTTCTACTTCCATTTCGACTGCTTTACAAACTTAGACTGATCAAAACTCTTAGACTATATCTACATTTTGAACTTGGCACAGGCTGTGATCGCACCAAGTCATAATTGTGGCCACTTGTTGTGTATAGACGTGACGACGCTATTTTGAGATTCATTACTGTCTCCTATGAACTTGCATCATACCACCTATGCATCATGTGCCACCTTGACCTGTCTGTCATTGAACCATCACCTGTTTACACTTCAAAACGTAATATCAACTGGATTAACATAACTCAACTGATCAGTGACATTAGTTCATGCCTGGCAACAGTACAAAATCCCAAACCCTGAACAACTCCACATTTGCCTGTGCTCAGTGCATGATAAGCATGCCCCCGCTCCGACTTGTCGCGTCTCAGCAAATAAATAGATTCACAACATTTCAGCAGATATCACTTCATAACGGATCTTCAACTAATAGTCCTAAAGAAGTGTCCCAAAGTCATGCCAACGTGATCCAGTTCATGTATAACTGTTATTTTAGTGTTTAGTTGCTATCCTGCACTGATCATACATACGTCTATTTCTGTTGGCGTTTTCAATACCTTTTTAAAACTGCTCTTGTAAAACCATTTTTGAAAACACCCAACCCTTGACCATAATGACTTTAAAACTATCGCCCTGTCTCTAACCTTCAACTCATGTAAAAAATCTTAGAAAAAGTAGTTCCGTCTCAAATAACATCTCACTTAAATTGACATAATCACTTCAGCGATTCCCAGTTAGCTTATCGCCCCTGTCACAGCATTGACACTGCCCTCTCAAAAGTTGCTATAGACTTCTCTATAGGGACCCCGAGTGACCGAGTGGTCTAAAGCACTCTCCGTTACGGATCACTGCCATCTCACTTCTGTCTGCATGGGTTTGAGTCTCAGATATGGCCAATGAGGGTATGTGAGAAAGCTTGCCAGTAGCTTTTCGTGGGTCCGTGGTTCTTTCATGGGGTTTTCCCCTTTTTCTTCATCCACCAGTAATAATTTTGCCGAAAATGACGTTAAACCGTACAACAACAAACACATCAATAAATTGGTTACTAATGGGTAACCATTGCAATCTGTTGAGATCAAAGTGGTATGAATTTTGTAAATGTATAATTATGACCAAGAAACTTGCTTTATTACTATTCATGTCTATTTTACTGATATTTTATCTCCAATACGTGATTGTTAAAAGAAATTATAAAAACTCCATATATGTAGTAAGTAATTTCACGTGAAAACAAGCTCTCTTCCGTATATGTTAACGCAATATTTTTCATTTCTTCATGGAGAGATTCTGTGAGATAAATAACGCCATTAGGTCGTGCAAACTGATCATAGTTTCCATCATGAGAACTCTGAAATAAACGTACTGATACAGGATCGTTTTTCATTATTTCGTTAAAATCGTTCTGAAATTTAACAGTTCAATTTCGTGAAAATATTGTTCTCGAATTAGTTCACGCATGCACATTATGATCAATAATATTTATCGGAGCTCCCTTTTTCTTATAATATTTCCAGTCACTTCAAATCTCTCCTGTTATTGATTTTATTATTATTGGAAATTGTAGTTTTTTTAGTTCAGATACGTCAGAGGCTCTGGTATCCTTAACTATTTCTCCCTACTAGTTTTTATTTTACGTCTTTTATCCGTTGGAGAATTTCACGAGTCGAAGCGATAAAATTTTCCGTTACTCGTTCGGCTACACAACTTAGCCTTGACAATTTCGTTGGTTTTAGATTATTAAAGCTAAATATATCCTTTTATTGGATATAACACGTAAAAAAAAAAACCGGTTACAGGATGCGCTCATTCATAATACGGTTTATCAATACCAGTCAACATTTCTGGTTTGGAAATTTTGCTCAATATGGCGATTTTTTTCATTAAGAAGGACAGGGTCATGTTTGTCGCGGATAATCCAAGTATTATTTTCTATTTCTGCTTATACAATAAATTTTGCTTTAAAAAGATATTTTCAATTATCTGTATTCTTAATCATCGTTGCCGCTCGTTGGTCGTTCATTGTAGCATTGCTATCATTAGGGTCGCGTATGATTCTGAACGTTGACAACACTTGACATACGCCATCTCTGCCAAATTCATTCTTTGTGTCGTGAATGCTATTAATTAAAGTTACACTTGCCGGATTAACCAGATTTCGTATCGGTAAAGCAGGGGATATTCTATCAAGAGTAAATTGATCGTCTAAAGGCCTAATCTTAGATAATCTCTCAAATTCATCCATATTATAATTAAGAAAATATTTAAATTGAACATATATATATATATATATATATATATATATATATATATATATATATATATATATATATATATATTCAAAACAAAGAAGAATGCAATAAGCTAATGATAGGTTCTACAACACCTTGTAACAAAGCCTTTGCAAACGAATTCTGCGAATATCATTTACAGTGCGTGCGTAATGGAAGTTTAGGACCAAAATCGTGTTAGAAATGCTGTGATGGAGTTATAGGAGAAAAGTGGTTGTGTCTGTGTAAAGATTTCCCGTTATTGGGGTTGGGGTGGGGTGCTTCCAATATTATACTGAATTAATACAGAAGACCCACCCTGGCCCCAGTCAGCGATTCTTACAGTTATATTAATGAATACACAAAATGTGAAATTCAAATAAAAACAATTAAATATCATTCAATAACAGATCGTCATTTCTCAAATAAGTTATAAATTTAAATCCCTATCGTCTTTCACTCGACCAAATGACGCCCTATTTCATCTTCACACTTTTTAGTGTGATAGATATTCCTCCTGTCCTGTGTTCCTACTCATCTGTATTATACTTCTCTGGACTGCTGCTCCAGTTCCCTCCACTCCGTCTAACTTCTGCCCCCGTTCTTCCCTTTTCTTTCTCCCCCAGAGATTCGAAACCAACTGCACTATAGTATTACCCTCTGTCTCTTACAGTTCATCTGGTCCAGAAAACCCTCATGTACGAACACACATGGACATTAGCACAGTGTATTCCCCTAGCTATCTAAACTCACACTAAACAAAACTATCATCAGATAAGCCATTTCTTCTTTAGTCACGCATTCGTGCGTATCAAAATACCCATTCACTCTGATATGGTGTACACAGTATATATATATTCTCAATCTTATTACACAGAACAATATCAAATAACCAGACGCATTTATGTACATTGCACTTCTACAAAGCGTACACAGATATCCACATATACATGCGTTGATATATCTTTACACATTATACTCTCTTCAAAGTATACACAAATTCTCAAGACCCTAATAACTAATGTTGGACATTGCAACCATTATACAAAGTTTTAATTCAATTCAACATTTGCAAATCTAGAATATTACATGAATAAATGCATGAGGTTGCTACGAATTAACACAATAGTGAATTACAATATTAATTCTCTACATAAACATTGCTCTTATATGAAAATATGCATGTAGATCAAACACTACAAATGAATCAAACCCTACAAATGGTAATTTTACTAATCGATCGTAGTACTGAAATATACATACTGCACATAATTAAATCACAATTACTTTCCCGTAATATATTACAACAATCGAGCAGATAGTCACTGTTCTGAAGTTGCTTTGTAACTCCCAGAATAACAAGTTTCTCGCCAGTTTCGAATGACTCCGGAGTAACTGGTATTTCTTTATAATTTACGCAAGATGTTTTAGCGACTACTGCAGTTTAGTTCTCAAGATAATATATTTAAGCTTGCAATTCAAATGGTGGCCGCGCCTTGCTCAACTCCGAGTGGTTGTTGATTCACAAAATTATTAGACACGGCGCCCTCCCCAACAGTATATCAAGGGTGGATTTACGACCTCCACTTGATGTACCTTTCATCCGAACACAGGAATCCATCACTTACCTGTGGACGATGTTATGGCCCTGTTATGTAACTGGCTTGGTCAAAATAAGGCGCCAGTCACGAGTTCATATGACAATGTCAAATAACTGGCTTGACACCTCATTGTTCGCAGACTTTACCTTCATGCACTATGACGCAAAATATGAGCCTCGGGGTCTAGCATACACATGTTGCAATCTGGTTCTTTTCTTACAACATGACAGTCAACAACATGGTCGTAAAAAATGCAGAGCTGAAATTATATTATGATAAAACTTATAACACCATCATTAAAATGAATGAGTTTATAAAACAGCACAATTTTATCTATCAAGATTTTCAAAGTAATGATTTAGACAAATAATGTTTTAAGCCCATAATATTATTATATACAAGATGGAAAATGAGTTTGTGAAACATTTTATAATCAATAATTAAGAAGCATCTCGTGCTGGTGCCATCTTACACTGTCGACTAAAATCCCCAGTCTGTTCTATTAATAATACTGGTTATCTTAAGTTTTCTGCTTAAGGAATAAAATATATCTTTGTCATAGTTTCGTATTTGAATGTTTTAACGGACTAATCGAAGTGTTTTGATCGATCATATCGATTCAGATCCGAAAAATAACTCGTTCATCAATTCATAACACTAAATTGTTCTACACCGATTGGGAGCAGTGTATATGTTGTTCTGATGGAGTTTTTAAGTACCCCTTTCTCGTGTATAAAATAAACCCACATGTTAGCACATTATATAATATATTCCAATGATTAAGTGTAATAGATTTTATGTAGAGATTTATTAGTAAAACATTATTCCTTAAGTATCCTGCTTGGTAAGTAAGTTTAAAATTTGTTCTTGATAATAACGGTTTATGACATCGTAAATAATCCGGATTAATGGGTTCTAGGAGATACTTGCGGAGTAAATACATATATAATATATCCTTTCTGGTGTTGATCTGATTCTTCAACTTTTGCTTGACAACTGCCTTCAGTTACATTGACTGCAATCGTTGCTGTTATATATACAAATCCTGAAATTATACGACCTCAACCGTATGGATCATTCTTATGTTTGAGAATACCTGCTGGCAGATTTATTTTTCTCCATGACTCAAGTATTTTAGAAATGTTTTCGTTGATACAATCGCTGAGTGATTTTTTTTGTTGTTGTAGTTTGTTGGTTTAAAATTCTGGTAGTACAATTTTGGTAATTCAGCTAAAGTTATTTTATAATGAGCGAGAAATATTTTATTTTAGTTTCTACTTTCCCTTTCTGTGTGGTGATACCATTTCTTTTGCTAATACAATTTTAAGTATAATCCAATTTGCATGGTCATCGGATATATAACCTGATTTAAATGTCGTATTCTTTCAGCGATCAGTTGTTTTTCATTGTCATTATAATACTGTATGATAATGGAAAATAAAGTTTGCAGATTATCATGTGCTCGTATATATTCAGGCTTGATGTCGTTAGGAAATACCTGAATAACTCGTTAGTTGATATATGTAATATAGGTTCTATTATTTGATAACAAATTTCACATTATTAATTCAGTTTTATTTCTTCTCCATAATCTGAGTTATAAATAATTTCGGGTTCACGAGAATGATGGGGAGGATGTTCCGATGCTGGTTTTCCTATAGAATAATTCAACGGATATCTTCCTCGATATATTTCATTACCAGTAGAAGTTAATACATTTACCAGAGGAAGACCTTTATTATCCAAATATCTCTTCGTTGAAACTTCATCATCTATTAATGGTTCTATCAAATGACTAATGGTATTATTTGACATATTGAGAGAACCAGTCATTGTATCACCGGAATTGTGTACTCGATTGTGAATATTATCTAATATCGTTGATGTATGACACTAGGCTTGATTTTTCCAATGCCGTCGAATACAGTTGTGACATTTTCAGTTACTCCATTAATTCTGCCAATATCCTGTAATGAAAGATTGCTACATCTTAATTTCCTTGCTTATCTTGAAATACAACCACTTCGTTTGGATCTACATTTGCAAGATTTAGTAATTCGAAAATTGTATCGTTAATGTTGCTGTCTACCGTTATAATATAAGAAGATCTGTTTAAAACGATAAGGATTATTGGTATAAACATGAATGACTTGATGAGGTGATTTGGTTGATTTTGATACAGCATCGAGTACAGCAATTGTTTCACGGCCACATATTGATGGCTCAGTTATTGTCTGTGTTGGTAATGTCGAATACCAGATTGGCTTAACGGGTGTCTAGGTGGATTTTGTATACAACATAAATTATTTTGGCAGACGAAGTACATACGAATCAAAATATATAGATCCACGTTTTTCAATTGCGTATGCAACCCAACGAATTCCTGGACCAGAATCATTATCGAAATTAATGATTCCGGTTTCTACATTGTTTGGTCTGGAAGGTAATTGATCACGCATACAAATACCTCTGAATTTCTTTATATTGAATCATTTTGCAGCATCGAGTAAATCAAAATTTGACATTAGAAAAATATGTTTGTATCTAACTAGGTATTGTCCAGGGAAGTCTGAGGCCTTTTCCTATTGTGTGGCTGGTAATCTTATACGACCCAGTTGAGGCATACTTGATTCTTTTGGGCGTCTTCCTGGTTTTTATTGGCGGGATCATTTTTTTAAAGCTATCTTCGTATAAATTTCCTTTTCCATTTGCTTTCTTTAATGCCATTCCCGGAGACGTTCCGACAGCACCGAACTCTGTAGCTTTTTCGACAGCAGGGGTGGCAGCTGTTATGAACGCTAGTATAGCTGCAACATGTGGAAATATATCACCTGTTTTAATTGAGTCTTTAATAGATCTCCGAGAAAGATGAAGTTACTCCGGTCTTTGATTCTAAAGCTTTGTTAAAATGTTTGAGATTATCTGCATATGGTGTAGTGGTGCAATTGTTGTTTTTTTATATACAAGTTCCTCTTCTACTTCAAAATGCTGGATCAGATACACGTTTAAACATTATATTATATTTATTATCGTCTAAAACGAAGACCACTTCCAGCTATTAAATTTGCAGTTAGATTTCATTGTGCTTCATCGGACAATTCTGCTAGTTTCTGATTTTCAGCTTGATTTATTATTTTACTAGCTTACAGACATAACTTCAGTGCTGGGTAACTTCACAGGAGTCTGACGTTTTATCAATAAAGTACGGCGAAATCTCTGACAACACGAATTATCCTTATTGATAAAACGTCAGACTCCTGTGGTAATTTCAATGTCGGTGGTTTTCGTCTTATTAATCGTGCTAGTCTATCTTTTTATAGCAGAGAACGCCTTACCGGCAACGTTATCAATAGCACCAAGAGCTTTTCCACGAACAACGTCAATAGCTCTCATTGATAATTGTTTTGCAATTGAAGGGATAACCTTCTAAATAAAAACTAAACAACATCACAGAGTCCATCACCGTCAATTGCTTTATAGACTGGTAATCGCGAATATATCATTCTGACCATGATCGGTCCACGTTGAGCATTGTATATGATCATCTTATTTGTTATTTATTTATATAATCACTGATAATTAGTCACTATGGTAATCATCAACGATTGCATCAATGAGTTTCCGCTAAACGCTAACATCTATGACTTGTTTGTTTGTTTGATTAGGATTTTTAACGTAGCTTTAACAATTTTTCAGTCATATCGCTACGATGTCTGCATTGAGGCAGGTTATAGTGATGTCTAGCACTGGGGCATCATGCCTCAGACATGTAGCAGGATGTCCCACCCGGTCACATTGTCCTGACACCAGGTTGACCAGTCCTAACACTAACCTCTTAATGCTGAGCGCCAAGCGAGGCAGCTGTTGGTACCATTTTTGTAAGTCTTTGGTATGATTTGACCGGGGATCGATCTCACGACCTCCCACTTCTGCGGCGGACGCTCTAACCATTAGGCCACCGGAGCGGTCTAACGTCTATGATACTACCTGTAAATGATCTTTGACAGATATCACATATTTGATCCTTTCTGGAGAAATATTTCCATCGCGTTTTCCTCCAGTGAGAATTTCTAGTCGATCTACGTCAGAAAACATTATTAGGACAAGAAATAAAACCACTTCCTTGAGTAACAAGACTACTTCCAGTAGCGCAGGTGGATCATTAAGGGTTCGTTGTTGCTTTAATTCTTCTATATCTTTTTTAAAATAAAATTTAATAAAATCTGGATCATTATTATCAAGAGGTTTATCTTTATTAATAGTTCCGCTCCACATTTCTGATGATACATTGATAATATATTCACGTTTCACATATTTTGGTCGTTCCTTATACCCCGATGCGTAACCGCTCCGGTGGCCTAGTGGTTAGAGCGTCCGCCCCGGAAGCGGGAGGTCGTCGGTTCGATCCCCGGCCGAGTCATACCAAAGACTTACAAAAATGGTACTAACAGCTGCCTCGCTTGACGCTCAGCATTAAGAGGTTAGTGTTAGGACTGGTCGGCCTGGTGTCAGGATAATGTGACTGGGTGAGACATCATGCTACATGTCTGCGGCATGATGTCTCAGTGCTAGACATCACTATAAACTGCCTCAATGCAGACATCGTAGCGATATGACTGAAAAATTGTTAAAGCTACGTTAAAAATCCTAATCAAACAAACAAACAAACAATACCCCGATGCAGCACTATTTAACATAGTTGTACTTATATCGGATAATGAAGATATGATGAGACATTACCGATCTCTGTGTACTCGAACAAACATGCTTCTGCGTAAATTCAAGAATTGTTCATTGCATATCAAAATTAGATTATTCAAATCTTATCAAAGGAGCGCACCGTGTATTGCGCTCCTTTGTGGACAAACTTTAGTGAATGTATGAAAAGAAAACTAGTTATTGGTCATAATAATAGTCTTCGTTTTCTATTAGGTCTTCCAAGGTGGAACAGTGCCTCCAACATGTTTGTTAACTATAATGTATTCAGTTTTGATGAAATAATGAGAAAGTATGTATTCTCAATGATGACAAGAATATCTAATAGTAAGAACTGTATTTTGAAATCTCTTTGGAACTATGACATTCATGTAAATTCTCATATTATTAGTAGATGGAACAAATTACTATTTAAATGGGTCATTTAATTTTTATTATTAGTAATGCATGACGCAGTTAATAGTTGTAGATGTTGCTGTGTGTGTGTATATATATATATATATATATATATATATATATATATATATATATATATATATATATATATATATATATATATATATATATATATATGTATATATATGTGTGTGTGTGTGTGTGTGTGTGTGTGTGTGTGTGTGTATGAACGTATGTACTTTTATGTTTAAAATGTTTCTCTTTTATTTTTATAAAACTTTATTTTTTAATTTAGAGGTATGGACTTTGTAGTCTGAAATAAAGAATTCTATCTGATCTTAATACATCTTTTTTCAGTGAATAAACCTTTTATGTTATTTTGGATGTGATTATTATTATGCCGGAGAAATTTGTGACATGGAAGATTGTGATTCTTCTTTTTGTTGTTCTTTTTGTTGCTACGACGGGACAGGTTGATAAGGTATTTTTTAGGGAGGATGTTGTTGTTCAGGTTGAGGACGATGTAGTTTTAATTGTTCCAGTGACTCATCATTAAGTCTTCTTATTTATTTAACAAAATAATCATACTTTAAATCATTATATCTTATTTGTTTTTGTTGTTATATATACGATGTATCCAATTAACAAAGTTTGCATCACTTACGGAAATATAATTAGATTTTAAAAATTTACTTTTATCGATCAAAAATACATTTTCTTTTTCACCAGGTAAATATTTAGCTTTAATTTCTTTAATTTGTACAATAACAGCTTCCTTACATTTTTCAGTTAATTTATACAATTTTTGTTCCTAATTTAGATTTTGGCGTAAGTTTTTATTTTATTTCGCCGATACTTTTAAGTAATGTTTCATCTACGAGTGGCGGCTGAGCAGCATCTATATCAATTAGAAGATCTCGTAAAATCTTTTCTTTTGTTCCTTGTGTTTTATTTCAGTTGCTATGGCGGTTTGTTCTAACACTGGACGAAGACCTTCAGTAGCTTCTGCAACTCAAACTTTTGCAACATGCTTAATTAATTGTTCTGCACCTTCTACAAATTCAACTCGACGTTCTTGACGCGCTTATGTTTTTTGTCTGACAGAATCACGGACTGGTAAAATTGTCTTAATTGATTCAAGTCGCTCTCGAGACAGTCTGTGAGATTTCGATGCCATGTTTTTGATATACTATTATGACCTAATTAAAGCAGCAGGGAGAGTGCGACTTCAGTGAGACGTCTTATGGGTAAACTAAAACACGCGTACACATTTAGAAAGAAACTAATAATAATAAAGTAACAAAAACAACCCCAAAGTGTCTTTCTTGGAGAGAAACTCTCTGTCTGTTTGAGCTTTGGGTTGGCGTTATTAACATTTTTTCCCTTCATTTTCGTAGAAAGCTTTATTTTTTAAGTCAATGCCGTTTCAGCAAAAAGGTGGACTCGCCGTCTCTGCTGATTGCTATGAGCAAAACCCATGAAAAGAAGTATACTGTATTTGCTTATTTGTTATTTCTGATGCTATGGCCTTTTCAAAAATACCATATTTATTAACCTGAGATGAAATTTTAAATTTGACCTGTTATCCCTATAAGATGCCACTTGTATAATTCTTCTATGGAACAGGATTCCTAAAACTGAATCGATTTAATGGTAAGTACGAACTTACTTTTGCATCCACCGCTTTTCTCAGATTAATAAAGGAATATGTTAAGAGTCACAAATACTGCATCTCTTGAGTAAACAGAGCACGGTGCGTACGAGCGTAAGTTTGTCCCGGCAGGCAAAATTCTTGCAGTTCGTACGTTTCGGAGCTCGTAAACGCAGAAAAATCAATAATAGTTTTTTGAGTAGACAAAAATCTCAGGCCATAGACCCCTGGACTTCATTTGGGGGAGAGGGCATTTGTATGTGCTGTAAAATTGCTGTATCATATATACGAAAATTAACATGCCCGTGTCGAGCCCCCCCCCCCCTCCCCCCAATTGAAACGACGGCCCTGACGGGACTCATTAACAGTTTGTAAGGAAATGGTCTTTTCTAGAAACCAGAAAATACCGGTGATCATTCTGCTTGCTAAATTTACAAATGAAATGAATTAATTCAGTTTTGTGCAGTTTTCTTTATTTCTTTTAATTGGTAGGTACTAACAAATGACGTCCCTGTGTCCCGTATTTGCTTTTGTTCAATTTAATATTTCATTTTTTTTTTAAATTAACACATAACAAGTTAACTCTTGTATGTATGTGTTCAAAGTGATGTAACTTAAATATTTATGGAATTATTAAGATTATCTAAGACTTAAACAACATCACATATGTTGAAGTTAATATGGCGACGATGTTACTAAATTTAGAATCTCCCGTTTATTTATAAACGCCAACTACTTTACGTGTTTGCGATCCCAGGAGCCAGTTAGGCTAGATTCAATAAATTAATCAATGAAATGATTGTTTTATTTTTTCTGTTTGATTTTCTTCTTCTAATATTTGCTTTTAAAATCGACAAGAGGGTAGAAATAAATTTGAAGGTTTGTGCGAATGCCTAATAATAGGCAATATTTGAACGCTTTCATAGCGTTATGTTATTGTGCTAATAAAAGTTTGTATCTTTTAAAAAGAGTGACAATTTTTATTGACTGTAATTGTCATATAATTTTATTTGAACGAATGGTTAAAGTAAGTGTAAGTGTAAACACTTCAATTATCTTATTTTTTAAGTAGGTACACGTAAGCGGAATATAAATTCGTTATATTCGTTTCGTATGATATTTAATGCTGCCTCAATATTTCCGTGATGCGCACTCTGGCTGTTGCGCAATGGAAGTTTGAAATTGTGACCGTGCTATTGGTGAAGTGCCCGCTGAAGTAGCTACCAGGACGGCGACATTGAGTGACTTTATCATCATTTTAAACATTTTTTCAGGTGTATGGATCCAATAATAGCGTGGTATCAACCTGAACAGTTGGGACCAACTCACGACTTATGGACGAAAGTTTGGGAGGTACATCTAGGCGTGGACAACATGTCGCTGAGGTCGAACCCAAACTTAGATAAAAAATCACAGGATTACATTCCGCTTGATAATTTAAAAAACAGAAATCTATCCTCTAATTATCTGATTAGTATCTCAAACGAACAGAGTCGTATCAAGAGGAAAAGAGAAGCTGGAGGAGAAAACCGCGCAAGCACATACGGTTTAAATCAATGCATGTACAAACAATTGTTGGTTTCCAGTTTGACACCTTGGAAAAAGAGAAATTATGCCGCAGATGTCACAGGGTATGTTAGATTTATTTTTAACAAGCATGTGATAAAAACCTGATTCACTATTTAGTACTGAAAGTAAGTAATGTTCTTTTTTAATTTCGTCAGTATTGCACAACATGCCTGATACGATGACAGTTCCTGCCTTGCTGTGAACGAATGTCAAGGTCACAGATGGAGTCTAGTTGCAGTTGCATTACAGCTGTTATGTAAAAATTAATTTGTTTAATATTACATGCTGCGTGAAAGTAAACCAAGAGAGAGAGAGAGAGAAACAAATATACATAATATTTGTTTTCCCTAATTTTATATTCATGCTTCCTGTTGTCACGACTATGGGTACATGGTTACTACATGTATTCTGGTGAAATCATAATGGATGGATACATTACAGTAGGGCACACAGTGATCCTCTTTAAACATGCTGTTTATTTTCCCCCAATACTAAGATATAATACTTCATTCTATTGGCTTATACAAAAGAGGTTATGGTTGTAACGTAGGTCACCAGAACATGACCCTAATGCAGTTGCTGTCAAAACTTCATGCAAGACCATGGAGATTTGATTTTGAGATTAAGTTTGCCTTAATGCAGTGATGCAGATGTTAGATGCAATACGGCTGCTACAGTGGATAATTTTAAAACATTATTGGTGAAGAAGATATTGTTTGAACACTGCATATTTGAAAAGAAAATTCTCTTCACACAATAGTAAATATCTGATGTGTGTACTTTGGCTGTTACAGCTGTTTTAGTTATTTTAAAAAACTGGAGAAATTGGTGATGTAAATTGTGGAATGGCATGCCAAAAGTACATGAAACGTTTCGTTAGAATGAAGTGTCTTTTTGTGGGTTTTCCTTTTATTAATGGATGTCTATATGTTATAAAGCTGGTATATTGAGAGATAGAGCCAGGAAAGACAGTGAATAGTAAATAAATTTGACAGTAAACAACATAATTTATCAGACATACATGCAGGATAAGCAGACATATATGAGCAATACAATGTAATGACAGTGAGCACAAGGTTTTCATTATTGCAATACAGTAGAACCTGTCTTGAAAGACTACTCTTTGTGCCATAACATTATGGTCTCTCAAGACAGATTGTGTCTGATAACAGGTGAACATAGAATATGGTCTTGCTACAGTAAAACCTGTTTTGAAAGACAACCCTTTCTGCTATAAAATTATGGTCTCATAACAGGTGCATATAGAATATGGGCTCTCGAGGCAGGTGGTCTCACAGCAGTAGTCTTTCAAGACAGGTTTCACTGTAGCAATATTAAACTTTACTCCCAAAAATGGGTAAAAAGCATGTTCTTTGAAAGTTTAATGTTAAGATGGAAAAAAATTGTTCTCCTGTACAAGCTGAAATATTTGCCTGTTTTTTGTTTCTTGCCAGACTACACGATGAGATCAAAGACTTCTTTGAGTACAATTCTCCAAACGCTGCTGAAGCCAACATGCGAAATGATGTGGTTAACAGAATTCGGGCAGTTGTAAAAGAATTGTGGCCAAAGGCAAAGGTAATATTGAGATACAAGTGGATAGTGTGAGCCAATAGTAGATGAGGGTTGAGTATTTACTAGACCAACTTACACTTCTTTTAATGGATGCCACTTCTTAAGAAAATAAAATTATCCCCCCCCCCCAAAAAAAAAACAAAACAATGGTTCAGAGGCTGTCATGTTGGACTCTTGATCCAGTCTTAGTGTTTTTGTGTTACTAAAAAATACCTAGCTCTAATCTGCTCTAATCTTACTTTTCCCATGTCCTTTCTTACACAAACTATTTGATATCTGACTATACCTGTGAATTAAGAAAACAGGACAACTACAATGCTATGTACTGGCAGCCTCCCATTAGACGTGTAGCGCATTCGACAGAACTCAGTAAAAACGATCATTTTCAACCAGCCATATTTTCATTATAAGATGAACCAGCAATATTATAATTTATACTGAAATAAAGTTCATTTATTGCTCTTTTTAACTGTTTGTTTGGTTTGTTGATGAAAATAAGTTAATGAATAGTAATTTGCGTATAAAAAAGCAACACTTTCACTGTTGCGCATGATTCTGTCCGCTCAACGCCTCATAGAAAAAGCAAGAGATTTGCATTCACTAGGGAAATTACATTTTAACTATTAAGTCACCGGGTCAAGACCTAAAATTAGCACCACACTGTAGAGCAGTGAACGGTCTTTAATTTCATATAAATATGTTCATGTTTCCGACTAAATATCTCGGCCATTTTTAAAAAAAAAGATATGATACCTGTATGCGCTGTATAGCCCAATTTCCGCTGAATCTAATGATATGCATGGTTTTGAGATCACATTAAAACCAGCCAATCACAAGTGTGTAAACTGCAAGGTCACATTCCAATATTTCGAGTCACGCGCTGTGAAGCATTCCAAATTACATGGCCGAATTCGCATTCACACGTAATCCAGATTTTGGTTTCGTTTGTGAGAAATTGCAACAGTACATTGGTAAGTATTATTTTTCTTGCTTTTTAATAGATTAATGAATATTTCTATGTATTTCTTTATTTTAATTTTAATGGATTTAATAAGATAATCGTTGATAAAATGTGTGTTTATACTGCGACCGGAAGTTTACAATTGCCATGTGTTAAACCTATCTTGTATTCCGAGAATGATATAATTTTAATAAATAAAAACTACCTATATTAATTCGATGAATTGGTAAAATGAGTGAATAAATAATCATTCTGTTCATAAATATTTTGTGTAGAACTTGTTTGTTTGCTCATTTTCTCACATTTATTACACGTTTATTAACCGGAAGTTGGTTTTTCTCTTACGATGTCTCTTCTGTATGTATTTAAATATTTCTTGGTCGAAGATTCCTTGTTATTTTTAATTGGCATCTCTGGGAAATTAATTATCATACACCAATAGTAATTAATCTCTGTATGTCTGCCTGTTTCTTTGCATTGTAAATTTTAAAAAAAAAACACATTTCCATCCTCCCAATCAATGTCATTTGGTGTTAACTTGTGTATAAACATATTTTAGTTGGTATCTCTGAGAAATTAATTATCATGCACCAATAGCAATTAATCTCTATGTCTATCTGCTTCTTTGCTATTAATTTTTTTAAAGAAAAAATACATTGTCATCCTCTCAATCAATATCATTTGGTGGTACCTGGATGTTTTGCTTCACCTGGTACATGGACATTTCGCCCCGCATCTATGAACATTTAATTTCATACCCCATAATATCCTCTCTCTCTCTCTCTCTCTCTCTCTCTCTCTCTCTCTCTCTCTCTCTCTCTCTCTCTCGTGTTATTTAGACTTAATTACAGCCAGGTAACTTATTTCATCTCCATAGTTAAATAATCTGCTAAATGTGGTATCAAGTTAATTACGCAGCAGCCAGGGTTTTTGAGCAAGTCATGGAAGCATTTATGAAAAGAAATTTACATTTTAGTACAGTTCATCTGGCATAATAACAAATGCAAGGACATAATTAAAACAACGTATATCAAAAGTATATCAAAATCTGAGCTTTTAGGATAGAAAATTATCACTGTAAACAATATATTAATTTTCTGATCAGTCTTATTACATAAATGAAGACATAGGGGAAAATATTGTCTGATATAACGGCACGCAGAATGTAATTGAAATACATGTATAAGAGAGAGAGATATAGGATTATGGGGTATGCAATGAAATCTTAACGATAGGCGTCTAAAGTAAAATGAAGAGAATGGTGTAATGCTGATGCATTTATATAAATGTCCAATATTTTCATTGATGTGGGGCAAAATGTCCATGTACCAGGTGGGGCGAAATGTCCATTGAAGTGTGGTGAAATGTCCACAATTCCATTTGGTGTTATGTATTAACATATTAAAACATTTTTTGGTCAAACAAAACAACAAAATGTGCTCACAAAGTTAAAACATAAATTTCTACGACCTGAAGATCTCAATCTATAATTTTCAAAAATAAATAACGTAGAATTTTGATTAATATTTTAACAATATTTAAGTTTCAAACTGGAAGAAAAAAATTAAGTTTCCCAGATATTGCACTGGTCATGTAAATTATTAACTGTGCTGTTTTGCACTTTTACAGAGAATGAGGACTTCCACCATATGCTTACATGGTTGATTAAAAAGGGCAAAAGGAGAAAAATAGCCCTTGAGTATTAAGAGCAAGATGTCATCAGCTATAAGTTTTTGATCCAGCTCCATCAGCAATAAAGTAAATTTCCTGTCACTTCCGATCAAACTAAAGAACTTTTTAAAAAGATTTGCTCAGCCTCGTGTCAAGATGATCTTAGGCATACAAATTTGCACAAGGAGATACATCGTGTGCTAAGCACAATTGCTGCTGAAGCAAATTTAGAATCTATTTCTGAATCGGATGCTTTGTTATTTCTTAACTGCAGTGCAACCCATGACTTGGAGAGACGTAATGTCAGACCTTTTCTTCAGCAGTTGAACTTAAAGTGGCATCATATTGAGATCTTGATATGTAAAGCTGATGGGGGATTTTCCACAGACATGACACTTTGTTATTGAATTTGCTATATAACATGCCTTTTTCATTTCAATAAAATATTGTTCTTGCTTGTGCTCTTCTGCACAGTGCAGATTTTACATTTTTTGTCGTTGTATGTTGACGTCATGCATCAGTGTATCCCCTAGGAGTGTAAGACTGAGGGTAAAAAAAAAATCTTTGGTGTCAGAACTGGGGGTCAAATGAAAAATGTGGGGGTCAAAATAATTGTGACAAATTTTCATCTCACCCCTAATTTTTTTTACCTGAACATATGAAATTACGTGTATTGCATGATCACTATATCTCGTACTAAAATTAAAAATCAACAAACCAGCTCAATAATCAAACAATAATTTTAATGCTTCTTAAACGAAATTTATACTCTTACCATTATTTTATTTTATTTCTTCCTATTACAGATTTCTTGAAATTTGATGCACGATTTTTTTGCAAACTCTTGCTTGTCAAAGTCAGAACGTTTGGCTTCATATTTAACAAGCATTTTCTGTCGGTCTGGAATATTTTCTCGGCACATATGCACTGTCGTTCTCATCTGCGCCATAAGGCTAGCGTCTACCTGCTCTTTGCATTTTTCTCGGCACGCTTCCAGATTTCGTTGTTGCGAAATAATCCCTTTTGCGATAATATGTTCCCCAGATTCTTCATGGCGAACAAGGGCAGATTTTTGATAGTTCTTTGACCCAGTCACAAAAGGATTCTTCACTTTGGAAGTCTTTGCACTCGCCCGAACACAAGTCCTGCACATCATTCCAGCAGATGAATTGTATTCCATCCAGGGGAATTCTTTCTTCCATTTATCGTTGAAATTACATGCCACAGTTACTTGTATATATTCATCATCCTTCACCTTCTTGGCTGACGATTCTTGGTACGCGTGGTTTTCCTCTGGCGGTCTTTTTCTACTTAGAAAAGTATCAATGCTCCTTTGCTTGCAAGACATGCTGCTGAGCTTGAAGGAAATCGCGTAATGGCGAGATTAGGGGAAGCTATTCCATCATAATAAAGCCTACACTAGAACCAGACTGGTATGAGCTTGCAAGCTACTGTCATAAGAATGCCTACACTCGATCTCAGAAACGATGCCATCGTTCATCCACTGCATTGGAGATTGAACACATCACAGCGTGTACATCCTTTGTGTCAAAAATACGCATGGCAATAAAAAGTGTGCGTCAATATTTTTAAACGTGCGTATCTGACGCACAACTGTGCGTAAAGGGAAACACTGCATGTTCTGCACACGGGGTGGGGAGATGTTAAAAATAAAGTGTTTTAAATCCTCAGTATATAGAATCATTAGATAGTTTACAGCAATCTGAACACAATGCACTTTAAATTTTAAAAATTGATAAATATTTGGCCAAGATATTGAATTTTTAATATTTGCGGCTGTATTTGCCGTTGACCAAGTCTTTGAAGATCATTAATTTTGGAGGTCTGCTACATCGTTATTTCAGAGAATTGAGTTCCCAAAAAAATTGAGCAAAGTCTCTGTATAGAATGTAAGAGATCTGGAAAGTTACAGGCCTAAACTACAGTTAGTTTCAATATCAACTACTCAATATGGCCATTTATGCAATTTGACAATTTTGAAGAAAATCACGCCATTTTATGAAGAAGATTTTTACCCATAACTTTTGAACCAGATGAGGTAGACGTATAATCTTTTTTTTTGTTCTTTTAGTTTCATAAAAATCTATCTATTGGTTATAAAATCCACACAGAATTTCTAAGTTAACATTTTGGCTGCCAGTACATAACAATGCTTTACAATAGTGACATAGTGCATTTACACCCAGCCCCATCCACACACACATACACACACAATTTATTTTCCAAATATGGATGCACCTATTAAATTGTCAACATAAGTCTGAAAATGTCATTGTAATTTTCATTTTGGTAAATCCCTAACCTTCGACTAAGACCTCAGGGGTTTGTAGTTAATAGTGACATGCCCTTCACACGTAAAGCATCATGGTTACAAGGTCTGGTGAATATGACAGTGTTCAATAGTGTGTTCCAATTATCGATTATATTCAGTCATCAGTTGGTTGAGCAAATAATTGATTGTGTGTAAAGGGAGACTACTTTTTAGGTGTACTTAAAGCACAAAGGTTAGTAAAACTTCCAGCCACTAAAGTTGACCTGAAATTTATTAATTCCCTTTACACCTACAAATATGAAACCTTTTAATTCATAATTAGGAATATATAATCATTATTACATGGTCAAGTTGTTGAATTGTTGAGTTAATAAATTTAAATTGTGAATGTAAGAATTTAAGGGGATTGTAGCAGTATTTCAGTTACATATGATTGATCAGCCATAAAAAGTTGCGTTCATTTAACAAAGTTGTAGAACAAAAGTAACACACAATGTAACATTATTGTCAGGTTAAAGTATACAAGTCATTAAGAGATTAATCCTGTACATTTATTAACATATTGAACTCTTGATTAAAGATATAGCTGTTTAAGAAATATAAAAAATTGCTCTTTGTAACCAATTATAATCGATGATCAGTTAAGGGGAACTGATTATCAAATTATTAATTAATGACCAATTCCCATGACTAGTGTTTGATTGATCAAATGAAGTTTGCCCGATTTTTGTACCTTTTAACATTTCTTTATTTCACCTCCATTGTTTGATTCAAAGACATAATTTACATGAGACCAGCTTCTAGTTCAATGAAACAATTCAAAAATATACGTCCGTAAGTCAGTTATAAAAACATGGTCTACATTTAATTATGTTCCCAGAGAAACTCTCGTGGACATAGTTATTACAGTAGATTGATGCATTTTATGTTTAATTGCAAGTGGATACATTGCATTTATGATTATTACACTTAATAAGAACTGAAAGATAGAATTAGAACACAAATTTCAATTGATCAAAAATCATTTAACTTGTATTTACTAATTAAAATACCGCCTCCTCTCTGTGTATGTGACATTTTCGTTGATCAAACTTTACTTACCTATTGTTAATTATGGTGTACCAGGAATGTCATTTGGAATGAAAATGTAACAAATGGTCTGAACTATTTTTAAATTTGATATTTCATAATGTTGATTAAAATTTCCTGGTCCTGTCTACCATTTTTGATGATTAAAGTAGAGATATATCAAAATTTCCTTTCCCAATTTTGAATGCGATTTTCATCAAATTCAACAAATAGGGATCCACGTTTGGGTTTTTAAAAAAACATGGATCCACACATTGTGAGCTATCAAGGGAGTGGTGTATAGGCAGAGAACTCTGCCCAACACCTGTAATTAGTATTGTTCCAATTATGGATTATAAACGATCATCAATTGGTTGAGCTAACCGATAAGATAATCGACTGGGGAACTGTTGTGTTTAAAAGGGAGACAACTCCTTTTTAGTTGCATGCAAAACACAAAGGTTCGTAAAACTCCTGTACATGGCAAACTAAATAGGTCTTCCAATACAACAAAGTTGATCTGATTCATTTACTCACTTCATAACTTACAAATAATAAAACATGCATGGATGCACAAGTGATTTTTTATGCTGATGAGAGCGAGAATGAAGTTTCTCTGGCTTGATCTAGAAAATATTGAGGAAGCAGAGGAAAGATATGTTCGACAGTTGGAGAATTTGTGATAATTAGAATCAGGCATTTCAGTTTCCGAGATTGAATCGTCAGAAGAAGATGCTGATATCGATAATCTAGCAGATTGGAGTGATCATCTTCGGCCTGTCCAAATCATTTCAGTGGACTAAATCCCGGACCTACTCCAAATATTGACAAGGAAAAAGAGATAAATGAATGCATATATGATATGCCCAAATATATTTATTTGTATCGCAGAACAAAATGTGGTATCCAACAACACCAGACGAGATGAAAGATCTGATTGGGTCTCATTGTTAAGGGAAACCTTCCAGCACCAGCCCAAGATATATATTGGTATAAGGACTAAACTTTTTCATCCTTCCTGCCTTGAAAAAAAATTTAGCCATGCAAGATTTGAAAATCTAAAAAAAATATTTTCTTGGTACTGACACCAGCAACAACCAACCTCAGATGACGCCTGGTTAAGATAAACTGGCCCATGTTAGACAAATATCCAGAAATTAATCTTGGGAAAAGAGTTGTTGATTGATGGAAAATTGATTTCATCGTGGACACCATGTCTACATCAACAGTTGTTTTTATATCCCCAGACCTATATATTCACCTTCAGGAGAATGGTACATATGGTTGAGGAACATGTCATTCAAATAGAAAAGATCTGCCATCTGGATTGCACAAAGTGAAGCTGAAAGATCAGGGCCATAGCATAATTCAACATGACAACATGAGGGTTACAGTTTGGCATGACAAGAAAAATAACACTTTGCTTTGTACCAACCATGATGGTGAGGCCATATCTGTTAGCCGTAAGCAAAAAGATGGATTGATCAAGGATATTCCATGTCGACTCCCAGTCAAACTGTACAATATGTACAGGAATAGAGTGGATCATGCAGATCAAATGCGAGCTACATACAGTACTCCTGAAATGGTGGAAGTATTTTTTTTTCCTTTTCGATATTTCTGTAGTAAATTCATGTTTGCTGATGAAAATATCCCTGAGACTTTCTGAGAATACTTGGCTTGCAGAATTTTTCAGAGAGAGAGAGAGAGCTATGAGTAATAAATGTTATTTTCTTATTTATGTTCTTTTATTAAGCTAAAATTTGGTGCATCAGTTCTAAATAAAATTACATACAAAATGGTATAAATGTTGTGCTACATGCAGAAATAAAACTGATGCATAAATAAAGATTCTCTTACCAATTCGTTTCTCATGCCATGAATAATATAAAAAAAACATGAATTCACACCGAATAATTAACATTATCAACACACAATATTGACTCCATTTTATGTACACAGAAATTCCACTTGTCATCTCTATTGCAAACCTTGTGTGAAAACTTCATCAGTCTGTCAAGTAAAACTCTACTCCCAGCAGCTGATTCTCGTAATTTTCATGTTCTATTACAAAATTTTACACTATTTTTGTCACTATAAAAGACCATCAGAATCAAGACAAATTTGGAAACTGGATTTATGAGAATAACATTTTATGCTTTGTTACAAAATTTTGCTGAATATTTATTTTATTGATTGCTGTTTATGTTCCAGTCATGAGACTTTACAGTTAGACACATTTCTCTCTTCAATGAACATAAAATCAAATGTTGCTGTGACCTACATTTTATGCTTTACTAACCAGAATTAAGTACACTAGTTTTTGAACACACTGATTTATACAAAATAGACATCCATTTTAAACCCACCTGTTCAATGTTGCACAGTGATTATAGTTTCCCTGCACATTGTTAACATTGTCAGTTCAAATATTGACCCTGTGAGCCCAAAATATTGGCATAAAACTTTCACCCATGAATGTCTGTCCATTTCTATGTTGGTGCTGGTCAAAGTTGTGTAAGGTGCGGGATGGAAATAAATATCTATTTTAAAACAATGAGAACCTTCAAACTTTATAGTAGTTGGAGTTTAAAGTTGGTGTATGGGATGCTGGTAGTATAAACTTATCTTTTTAGGCAAAAGTCACATGTACAGTGAGGAATATTTCATTTATTTTGAAGCAGAAATAATGACAATAGAGACCATATTTATGTAGATTCACAATTTGTTTGTTTTTTTACCCATGAATTGTTCGCTTGAAAAGAAAAGTAATTTAGAAGTTGTAAATTATTATCATAAATACTGGTAGGTTAATGAGTTTTCATTAAAACTTAATGAGAGCAAGCTCTGGAATGGTACAAAGTTATAGAACAAAAATAACACACAATGTAATATTATTGTCAGGTTAAAGTATACATGTCATTAAAAGAGATTACTCCTGTACATTTATAAACATATTGAACTCTTGATCAAAGATACAACTAACAAAGATTTTAATTTGCTCTTAGTAACCGATTATAATCGATGATCAGTTGGTTAAGGGGAACCAATTATCGATTATGAATTTCTGACTGATTCCCATCACTAGTTGCAAGAGAAGAACGTAAAATGCATTTATGTCGTATGAAAACTGTTATTTGTGGGTAAAATTACAGTGTTGGAAAGCTGGCTGATCAAGCTGTGTAGTGTGTATCGAAAACAAAACTGTACTGACTTTTGAATATTTCAAAACAACATTTAAAGACATAGTCACTTATACTCCTTTTTGGCCAATATTTTTCAGGTTGATGTATTTGGAAGCTTCAAGACTGGGCTCTATCTTCCAACCAGGTAAGTTTTGTTGAAAGCAACACTTTTTAATTCTTGGTGTAATCATGATGGCATTTGATTCATAGTTTATAAGTGTGTGGAGTGCATTACTCAGATGTCTCATATATCCACACAACCATTCTCTTTATTGTTTGGATTCAATCAGAATTCCCATTATTATATTGATTCTTTTTATAAAGAGTATTGATGGAATAGTGTGCAGTCCTATAGTGAAAATAATGTTTAGAATGGACTATTTCAGTTTTCAGTAACAAGTCATTTTTAAAAAATTTTTTTAACTCTTACTTTTAAAGAAAAATGATTGACTTTATTTGGATCATCATACATCCTTGTTCATTTGGAAGGTAATTATTTAAAAACGTGTCTGGGCCCCGAGTGGTCTAAAGCGCTCTCTGTTATGGATCACTGCCATCCCACCAATAGCTTCTCATGGGTTGGTCGTTCTTTCTGGGGGTTGTCTGGGTTCTTCCTCCACCATTAATACTGGCCGCCATGTATAGCCTATATTGTGCTGAAAAATGGCGTTAGACCATGAAAAAACAAAACATGTAGATGTGTCAAAATTATTGTTAAATTATATGGATATTTTTGGATGAGGCCAACCTAAAGGTATCATTCAGTATAAACCGTATTGAATGTTGCGTGCTGTGAAAACAACTTTGTACTAACCAGTTATTTGTAATGATAGGCCCAACATCCCCTTTTCTTGACCAAATTTAGTAGATGGTTACCATTGTAAGCTTCCATAGTGATCAATAATTTTCATGTAGAAGTTCTTTGTTGAATGCTTTGCACCTTAAATTTTAACGATCTGGATTAATGGACCTTGCTTTAACTACTTTAGTATTTAATTTTTTTATCAAGTATTATTTAAATGAATTTTATTAAATATATGACCATATTGCTGTACACTAGCGAAGTTTATTGTTTCGTCATTTATTATTTAAGACCAGACCAGTGGAGTGAAAAGAGACGAATAAAAAAAAAAACCATGAGTTTAATGTTTTCTTTTTAATCCATCCTAAGAAGATTTTGTTTGTCTCCCAATTGACTACGTATTTTGTTGAAAATTTGGCATTTCTTTAGAAAGATTAGTGTATGTAACATAACATAAATGCTGTTCATCTCTCATTGCAACGTTGCAGGCCATGAGCAAAAATCTACTATGCCCTCTTTTTACTGGTGCTACATGTGATAGAGATTTATAGATGGCCGTTATCGCTTAACTGGCTTGACGCAGCTCGTCTGTTTTTGTGCTGTTTTTCTTGATATATGTGCTTGTCTTAGGGCATAACCGATTAGCATTTTTCTACCGATTTCCGATTCCAGATTTTGGGCATGAAATTTTTCCGATTCCGGATACAATTCAATTAATCGCAAATGCTAAATCCGTATTTTTTTTCTAAAAAATTTCATCTTCCGTTTCCGGGTTTCTGGTATCTGGTTTTGCTGTGTCTAGCGTGTTACTTAGTACTTTACCATATCCGGCTTCATTTCCGGTTTTTACCTGCCAGTTCAAATAGATTGTCTCACAGCATGGTTGTGTTGACCATACTGGACTTTTCTGACTTCTTATTTAACTTTATTAACGCACTATCGAATGACACGCAGTGTTAGACATGGTGCTATAGAAATTCAACTTATTTTTTTATCCGAATTGGTCGTTCCTGCCTTGTCCAACTCCGATTAATCGGAAGTTCATACTGTCCGGTGGAATCCGATTTCCAGATCAAAAGTCGGTTATGCCCTAGCTTGTCTATTTTTGTAGGATAGTCATATCATTATAGATGTTGTAAAGCGCTTAGAGCTTCTAAAGATTATGCACTATACAAAGTCCTTGTTATTATTATTTCGCATGAATATACTGTACATTTGTAATTTGCAAGTGAGCATATAATAAGTTGCGAAGAGAAATTTTCCCTCCCAAGAAAAATGTACATGTGTTCATGCTGTTTGGTAAAGCCGGTTATTCTTATTTATGAAATATGAAGAATCTATGCTGGACTCGCACTTCTCTCTGCATTGATTCAAGTAATGGGCGCAGTTAAGTTGTGGGTATGTGAGAATGCTTGCCAGTAACTTCTGGAAGGTTGGTGGTTCCTACCAGGGGTTTCCCTATTTCTTCCTCTATTGTAGCTGCCATGTATAGCCTATCATATGCAGAAAAAAAATGTCATTAAACTGGCAACAGCAGCTGTCACAGGTGAAGAACCCCTGCTTAATATCATTTAAACAATACATCAGTCTGTTCTGCTTAGTTAAATTCTTTAGCATTGTGGAACAAAACAAAACCCCTTATTCCTTAAGTGTTATATACCAAGGTTTAAACATAGTTATTGTTCTACAGGTGTATAAACCTCTTTGTACACTAAATATTGATTGTGGGTGCTAAATGATCGTACATTGTTTGCTCTTTTAATGAAATCCAGATGGCTGCCTTTTATTTCTGAACATGCATCAAAGAAATCCCACAAGTTATATTAATAACAATTGTCACCTAGACACCTTGAAATCTTTGACATGCATCAAAACGATCTTTGAGCAGTTCATTGTTTTGAGTCTGGTAGCTTTGCTCGTTTTGAAGCTGGTTATGTGGGGGGAAAAAAAAGAATCGCACCAAATAGACTGCCTTTATTTTTTTAAAAAATCCAACATATTAATCACGTCAACTTGTATAATGCAACTTGCTTGTTTTTTTTTTAATAAAAAAATTCACTTCCTATGCATGTATACAACAATACCACACTCACCCCATGTGGAGCCTCTCACCCTTGGTCCTGTAAGATTAAGAATCGTACATGAACCAGTATTTCTACTCTTGATACTAAAATGTTTCTGTTATAAATATCTTAAATTATAATTTCAAAATCATTATATTTAATTTGTATTAATATCTTAATTATTCAGAAATAAAGCTTGAGTGTGTTTGTAATGTAGATTTTAATGATCACTGATTAGAAGAGGGTTAAACTGGATTACAAGATTACTACTATGGCAGTTGTTTTGAAAATATGCAATCATGGCTCTAATACATGTATACCAGTAGCTGTGTTTTCTGATGGATGGACATATATCAAATAGAAAAATAGGCAAGTAATGCCTGATTTTCGTTCATTATCCTTTCCGTGGTGTTAGACAAAATACTTATTTAACTTCATGGAAGCATGTTATCTGAGCTAACGGTAACTACGTTATGGTTTGAAAGGGGGGGGGGAGATTTATCTTAGCCTGTATGTTTTCTGACACATAATTAAAGAATTTAATATGTATTCAGACAACAAAAAAAGTAATTATTTGTTGCCATCCAATAACATACGGTAATAACATTTCATAAGACATCAGCATTGCATATCTGTTTTAGTGACATAGACCTGGTGGTGTTTGGAGAATGGAATACCCTGCCCTTACATCAACTAGAGAAAGCCCTACGAGAAAAGGGAATCTCAGATGCATCCAATACTAAAGTTCTTGACAAAGCCTCCGTAAGTTTAATTTTTTTAAAACCATTTCTGTACACACTTAATTTTGATGGAATTGATAACCTTTGTGTTGTTCCGTCATCCAGGCATATAATAGCATTAGCAGAAGCTATTCCTGCCATTTTATGGATTGCTGTGAAATGTGGTAAATGTTATGACCCAAAAACTTGATACATATAATGATCATCTCATTATAATGTACTTGTTGACAAATCGCTTAATTATGCAATTGTTTTTGTTTGAGTTACTGCCCTTTGTGTATGTAGTGTATGAAACTTCTTTTGTTCTTTTTTATTGATTGTCATATAACATAATAAATATTGAGATCATCACCTTAAGATTTTATTATTGACAAATCTTTTTGCTCCTGCGATTTTTATTAATAGTTATTTACCTGTTTGGTCTGATAGCTTAATTCATTAGATGACAGTCTCAGTTAGTTTAAGAAATCCCGCAGGTTTTAACTTGCCTGGGGATAAGGTGAGGGAAGATATTGTTTGCATTGTATGTGATGAGAATAGTCATTTGTTGCATCTGCCAAAATTAACTTTTTGAATATCATTTATTACCATGAACTGTTTTGGTTTCTTCCAGGTCCCAATAATAAAGCTGAAAGATATCAAGACAGATATCCAAATTGACATCAGCTTCAATGTGCCAAACAGCGTTAGAAGTGCTGACCTTATTATGGTAAGTTGTAGGTCAGCCGGTATATTGTTCAGTTTGTACAATATTGATGTTGTGATTTCATTTTCTGAAACTCGCTTGTCCACAATGGTCCGTATCAATGAAATCAAGCTCATTATTTTACGAAGTATTCATTTCGCTTGGCTGCCTTGCTGTCTTTGTTCACAGTTATGACAATGACAGAGTTGATTAATTTAAGGTAGTTTGTTACAGACACAATAATATTTATAACTGTGTTCGATAGATCAAATGAAGTGAGTTCACCTGACACATGATTGGGGCAGCTCAAGTTTTAGTTTCTTTAATTTTGTTCCTATTAACTTTTTTTTTATTCCACAAGACATAATTAGTGTTATTATACAGTGGGATCCAGTTTTAATTTATTGCGACAATACAACAAGTACATCCGCAAGTCAGTTATGAAAACATGGTCGGCACTTAAGTTCTCGTAGAAACACACACATACATAAGCAGTTATGGTAGATTGACACATTTTATGCTAAATTACACGAGGGCACATTGCATTTATGATGATTACACTTAAAAAGAACTGAAAGATAGAACTAGAACACAAACCTCAATTGATAAAATATTTAATGTGTATTTATTTATTAATGTACTGCCTCCGCTGGGCGTAATGATATTTTCTTTGATTGAAATTTCTGTACAGATCGTTAATTGTGGTGTGGTATACATAGCAGACCTGCCAACCCTACTGAAAAAAATAAGGAGAATCATGATTTTTTAAATCTATCTCTTGATTCCCCGATTGTTAAGCTCCAGACAAAAAAAATCCAAAGAGCCAGCCTGTCAGTATCAATCTCGGAAGCTATTCTTGTTAGCAAATTTGGCACCCAAGGACAAATAAATGAACTTTTGCTGAAATGCAAATCTGCAACATACAATATACTGAAATAACAAAAATAGACATCTTTATCATGATATATACACCTTATTCTTGTACCTCCTGATTTGTAATGGTGATATTCCTGATTTCGATTTCTTCAATTTTGGCAGGTCTGACATGAAAGTTGTTTGGATAAAAAATGTAAAACAATTGTATGACCTATGTTTAAATTTAATGTTGATTAAAATGTTCAGGTCCTAATTATCGTTTTTGATGATAAAACTAGCAAATATTTCAAAGCTTTCATTACCAATTTTCATCGCTATTTAAGTTCAACAAATCGGGATCTCTTTTGGGGGTTATTTTTGGTTTAAAAAATGGGAATCATGCCTGACCCCACATTATAAGTGGGTTTACAAGTAATCAGAATGAGGGAGTAGTGTATCTACTGGCAGTTGTTTTCTTTGTGTTGAATTGTTTTTTTAATATTATTTCATCACAATTATTGGATAATATTTTTTGTATCCCTTTTGTTAAATGTTTTGTGTTCTAATTATCTTGTTAGCAAAGCATTGCATGTTATTATTCATTTCCTAGTGGAGCTGCCAGCCTTTTCAATTTCATGTCATGCTGAAATTCTCTAACTTACAAACCTAATGATTAAACCAAAATATGATCATGTGATTGTTGTGGTCAGATTCTAATATGACCATGTCCAGGTTTGGTTGGATATTAGAGTCAGTGGAATTGGTCAAGGAACCAGGTTAACTTTACAGGATTACCTCTGATGCTAATCTGCCTATGTTTTTTTAAAATGCAAAATGTCTATGATCAAACTTTTGCTATAGCATAATCAAGAAATGTCATCCAGCAAATAAAAAAGATGTAGATATCTCTAAAGAGGCAATCAGCCTATTAAAAGTTCAAATAGGAGTATAAACTATATTTTTAATGCTAGAAAAGACAAAAAAGGCATCAATTATCTCCAGTATGTTTATTAAAAACCAGGTCATGACAGTTTGAATATTGCAAAATGTCATTAATGACTTTTATTTTTTCAAATTGGTAGGGAGTACATTATTCTCAGCTAGATTGTAATTGTGCCAGGGAAATACTTAGGAAGACAGGATCTGGAAAATGATTCATAATGAACTGGAGGCAGACTGTTATGTTGTCATATGACAGGAATACATGCTAAACAGTTTATCTCAAAGAAAAAGAGCTTTGTTTTATGTTTGAGAATTGTGCATCTGTTTTTGATGATATATGTAGAAGAATGTTTTACTAATGAGTTACAGTACACAAGTTAAAAATGTAATATATTTCAAAAGAAGGAAGAAATTAAAATTTCAGAACATTTTCAACATTGTCCTTTGCATGCGAGTTAGGTTATGATCTATAATAATTTCTTGGTACAATAGTAGATTTTACTTCATATTGTTACATATGCATAAAGCTGAAGATTTCTTGTTCTTTAGTATGCATGTGTACTGTTTGCACTACCATGAGTTTCTTGGCTTTCTTTTATGGATTATATTCACAATATATACAAAAACGGCTACCAATACATACACTAATGCTTGTTATAAGCAGATTTCTGATCATTATCAGAATTGGGGTCAGAATTCAAAGAATTGAATAAGATATAGTTAATCAGTAGGTCGTAGTAAAAGCTGACATTTGTCTCAAGGAATGCATGTAATGCAGAAAACAATATAGGTGTTGAACTTGCGTGAGGTGGCAACCATAAGTTTCAGAACAGTTGTACTAGTAGTATAACATATTGGACCTGAAATTAATCTTTGTAAATATTGTATAGTTTGCATTTTATCCATTTCTTTTCAGAGGTACATGAAAGAATACCCCAGCTTAAAGTATCTGGTTTTGGTATTAAAGCAGTTTTTGCTTCAGCGGGATCTGAATGAAGTTTTCACTGGGGGTATATCCTCGTATGGACTAATTCTCCTAACAATCAGCTTTTTACAGGTAATGATGTTGATTTGTGTTTAACTCATTCAGCCCCAACAAACTTATCAGTAAAACTGCTACTATGCCCTAGCCACACTAAGCTGTGTCTAGCTGCTTGTGCCTTAGAGTGTTTGACCTGTTTGGAAAATTTTGTAAAAATCATGCACATGCCTTCACAATTACTTTAGTTTCTCTTCTTATATCCAATATTAATACATGAAATTTTCACCAATTAATACAAATGAATTTGTCATTTTACGATTTTTCAAGAAAAGAACATGTGTATTGAAACTGCTCTCAAGTAGTAATTCTTGGTGTCCGAACATTTAAAATTTGCCCAAACGAAAGTAAATTCATTTTTGATTGGTTACGAGTGGGCCTGATTCTTGGAAAAGCCCCATTTCTCTCAACCACACATTCATACAGTGCATGAACGGTACCGTCCATTAAATGCAGTCGAGAAACTTCATGTGAAGACTGTATTGGCCATTGAATGCAGCAACTAAATTACGTACATAGACGGTATCAGGGCCGAATGAGTTAATAAAACTTGTGGCCAAATTGTAGGAAAACTTGTTGGGCATGTGTTTATCCGTAGTAGTATTATTTAATCTGAAGCACTTGATGTGTTATCAAGACTGCATTAAAGGTCACCAGTCCTAAGAAATGACCAGCCTTAAACAGACACTACTTTTAGGTCCATCACAACTGATAGTAGACCTAAACCTCTGTAAAGAAGCTGTTAACCAATACATACATTTATATTGCTGTTTACATGATTTTTTAAAAATTCCCCACACTTGGGGGTGGGGAGGAGTGGATTAAAACGAAAACCTCCACAATATCTGCATACATCCTAATTGAGTTGCTACGACTTTTCCTGGAAAATAGTTCTGCACACCATGCTTTCTTGTGAAGTTGTATCAAATGACCACTGCAGAGTGCATATGGTCTTGATTAAATGAGCATTGAATGGGGCTGAGTGGTCTCAAGCACTGTCCGTTATGGATCACTGCCGTCTCACCTCTGTCTGCATGGATTCGAGTATAAGATTTGGCTAATGTAGTTATGTGAGAAAGCTTGCCAGTAGCTTCTCGTGGGTCAATGGTTATTTCCCGGAGTTTTCCCTGGTTCTTCCTCCACCAATAATACTGGCCGCCTTATATAGCCTATCGTGTGCTGAAAAATGGCGTTAAACCCTAAAAAACAAATAAACAAATGTGCATTGTGTACTTTTTATGACCCTCTGCAAACATGCTCTGAAGAGGTGAGAGAAAGAGAGGCATCAACTTCTCTAAATCATTATCACTTTATGATACAGAAAAATTGGGATCATTCAGTTCATTGCAAGATGTGTACATCACATATGTACAAGAGGGTGAGAGAGCATTATCAACCTTTTGTATCATTTGTAATATTAGTGTTAATATTATCCAGAGATTTGGCAGTACATATCATACATTATCATTGTTACAACTAGCAAATGTTCATAATTAACTAAATGACATGATCGCTATTAAAAAATTTAAGCAGATTGCTCCCAAAAGAGATGATGATGTATATACAATGATGCCTCACTCTCTCGCATTTTAGCCATGCTTGCAGGGATTATAAAAAGTAAACAACATCCAGTTTATTGAGACCATATACTTCTGGTGTGCAGAGCTGTTCTCAGTGACAAGCCACATCTGCTCCATCAGGACATGTGGACAAATGGATTTTTTTCCTTAATCTTAATCACCTCTCTCTCTCTCTCTCTCTCTCTCTCTCTCTCTCTCTCTCTCTCTCTCTCTCTCTCTCTCTCTCTCTCTCTCTCTCTCTTTCTCTCTCTCTCTCACTCTCTCTTTCTCTCTCTCTCTCTCTCTCTTTCTTCCCCCACCCCCAAGAAGAATAGAGAATAATAATAAAAAAAATTCTTAAAACTCTTGTTACTACTTCAGAGTGGATGGTTGTATCAACATTGGGATTTTACTGAACAACTGACTTCTTATGATGTCTAGTTGGTACTGATGATTCCATCCAGACTAGTGGGCTCTCTAAGTTCAGTTCATTTCGATTGACATATTGTGGCCCCAACAATCATAGTTCAGTGATCTTGTCCTACTATAATAATAAAAAAATTCTTAAAACTCTTGTTACTACTTCAGAGTGGATGGTTGTATCAACATTGGGATTTTACTGAACAACTGACTTCTTATGATGTCTAGTTGGTACTGATGATTCCATCCAGACTAGTGGGATCTCTACGTTCAGTTCATTTCGATTGACATATTGTGGCCCCAACAATCATAGTTCAGTGATCTTGTCCTACTAAAAGATCAGCCTAGGTAATTTTTTTCATGGCTCATCTCAAGTGATTCATCAGCAAGGACAAATTGAATGAGAAAGTTGCCAAGTGCATCGTTGAGGACTGACTTTGGTACAAATTCTCACAATGCAAACATTAGAACATACTTTGAGCTGCCAAAACCTTTGTGTGTCTTAAGGTCTACAATTTAAGCTCACTTTGAACCATTGGGTAAAGCTTCCATTGAGAACCCTATCATAAAGACTACTTTCTTTCATTTCTTAATATCCATAAAATGAATGAATGAGCTTCATGCCCAGTCAATTGAACAAGGTTGTCTAAAGTTCATTGGCTAGTGTGAATCAGTATCTTTGTGAACCAAGTTTCTTGGCCTCTAGTGTGAATCAGTATCTTTGTGAACCAAGTTTCTTGGCCTATTACCCAGCTGCTTTCAGTAGCAGCATTTCCTGTACTTTCAGTCTTTGTTTTATATCAATGCTGGGGATGATCATGATTGGCTTTTATGCCCAGTGAGGGCATTGAAATTCTATTTCGCTGCTTTTAAAAAGAAAAAATGGAAGAAATGTCTTTTTCTTGCTTTAAAGGCTTTGTTGATATTTCAGTATCCACTATTTTAGGTGGTTTGTTAAAAGAATAGAGTGCTTATCAGTGTGATAGGGTTCTTTCTTTATGATAATAAATACCTATGAAGTGTGTAGCATTGCTACCACATGGGCCTATCAGACTCTTTCATGATCGGAGGATGTTGAGAAGGCCACAATTTGGTGATGTTATGACTTTCTCCAACCTTTGTTCCTTAGTGCATCAAGTGCAGGCGTATATTCTATAGGGCCTATGGTTGCAGCACAAAAATAGTTGAAATTGCATATTCTAACTTACATGAGTGTAAATTCCTACAGCAAGGACGAGTACTCCTTATTTATACCAGTTATATCCTCGCTGTGTTTTGATAAATTCGGACATGGAATACAAACAGGTAATATATTAATGATATTAAAATGTAGTTTAGAGTTGTGCTGAGATAAAACTAATTTTATTGATGTATTACTAGCCTGTCAGTATTGACAGATTCCCTCCTACATTGCTCTGATGACCTGCCAGTATGTTTTTCTGTTCTTGAAAAGATACGGACTATGACACATTCTTTAAAAATTCATCCATGGAAGGACTATTTTTTTTTAACTTTGAAAGGACATGGGTAATTATATCCTTGAATAACAAACTATACAATACTGACAGGTAAAAGGTTTGTCATTAAAATTAGTTTTACTCCTTTCCCCCCTGAAAACTGTATTATTTGATTTTGAATTGGAGTTTTCCTTTTATTCTCTCTTGTAGCTTCATCCCCGTGATGATGCTGTCGATCCAAATACTAATCTTGGAATACTTTTGGTTGAATTCTTTGAACTTTATGGACGCAACTTCAATTATATGACCACAGGTATTCGTATCAGGAATGGTGGATCCTATGTTAGAAAGGATGATATGTATAAAGGGTTAGATAATGGACACCGCCCATCAATTGTGTGCATTGAGGATCCACTTAACCCAGGTACAGGAATTCACAAATTAGCAGAATCAAGATAAGCATGTGTACTCGTTAGCATAGCATGTTATGGCACTGTTTGAAAATTATACCATTCTTTTACAGGGATATTTTTTGATAATAACCATTTCAGAAATTCCTTGTATTAAATTCGTTATGTCTGCTGAAAGACAAGAATAAACTACAGCATTGATGAAACTTAGCCTGGTTGTTGTTGTTGTAGGGTTTAACACCATTTATCAGCACACGATAGGCTATACATGGTGGCCAGTATTATTAGTGGAGGAAGAACCTGGGAAACCCCCCGGAAAGAACCACCGACCCACGAGAAGCTACTGGCAAGCTTTCTCACTTAACTACATTAGCCGAATCTTAGACTCGAACCCACGCAGAGGTGAGATGGCAGTGATCCGTAACAAAGAGCGCATTAGACCACTCGGTGAAACTTAGCCTGGAACACTCAATTTTATTGCTAGTTGCATAAGTACACATATCTCGCAAAACACATATTCATGACATCATAAATCCAGTAATGTGTTATCAGTATTAACTGATTTCAGATGTTGTGGAAAACTAATAATATTATTTGAAAGTCTTATAAGAGTACTAAAAATGAAAGACAACAAAGTTTTCTATTTATTCTGAGAACAACTACTAGGGTTTTGTTGTATCACGTGACTAACTCGTTGACATGTGCTCGTTGCTTAATTAATCAGATGGTCAAAATTGCTGCAACAGCGACAGGTTTCTTGTCTTTCTCGAAATAAACATGTTGACAATTATGTTCTTTCTGGTATTTGCAAAAGCCTGACTTTCACTTAATATAATTGAATTTTTATACAACAACTTTAAAAAGGAGTTTGTTGTTGATATCACGTCACTATTAGACACAAGATGTCATTTTAGCTTTGTGAAGTCATATGACTAGTTATGCAAATGGAAAGCACTGGGTCAGGTTTTATCTGTGCTGTAGTGTCATCTAGTACATCTGCATATTTATGACAACGATTATAATACTTGCCATTTCTAAGAAAATAAACCAATTTCCCATCAATTTCATGCAGGTATCATCAAATTTCAAAATTTTGACATGCAATAGCTGACCCTACACACCAACCTGATGTCCAAATGTGAAATATGGGGTAGGAATATTTGGAGGAAACCCAGATTAATAAATGGACTGTTATTCATTTTAAGCCAAATTTGCTGTACAAAATGTCACATCTCTGCTGAACTTTGGTGCTAAATTATTACAGTGTCATGTAGCGTGAATCATTGATTTCAGATCTTAAATATGATACAGGAGGAATAGAAAATTGACTTTGTTTTATCAATACAGGTTTGGGACTGGTTTATCGAATTACAGAAAGATATGATTTTACAGGAAATACAACAATACATAATTTTGAAGTCTTTTGTCAAAATTTAAATCAACCCTTTTGTAAATGTTTTTTAAATGATGGGTTTTTAACCAAGTCCTCATAAAGAGTTTAGGTTGCTTGAAAAATCTTTTGGGTTTTATTGGTACATATTAATTGAGGGTTAAACTTTTTTTGTTACAAGATAAGATTCTAATACTTTGCATTTATTGCTTTTTTATACTTTTGATATGAAAAGTTTACTTTGAATAACATGCACATATTGCTCAAGAATTCTTTAGAATTAAAGGTTTTAAATGAAACAAAACTAATTTGTTTATTATATTGTTTCCACACAAGAACATAATGCAGGTCAGCAAAGTAAAGTTATAATTTTTATTCCATATATTGAAATGACTTTTTTTTATGGTTTTGTACATGGTCTTTTCTGACATAGATGTTTTATAATCTTACATGTTTTTTAATACTATTCAGTAACAGTCGTTTATGCATCTTGAAAATATTAATTTCATCCAGGAAAACCCTGGAAATTTTTCTTTTGAAAAGCGTGGGAACCATGTTTCCAATCAGACTTTATATTATTTGCTGCACATCCACCTGTTCTGTGTTCTGCTGTGATAATCAGCTGGGCAGAAGTCTTTGATGTTGTATGAACAATATACAGTGACATTTTCTTTTTATATTCCAACATTGGAACACTGGCTAGATCATCACTGCCGAAAGGTGCCAATGAAGCAATTAGTTCAGTTTCTAATATTTTTCATTGCTGGATTTGGTATAGCCAAGAAGCACATGATCTTTACAGTGCAAATGATAAACAGTACTTGTGTATTCTTCAAAGTCTTACAGATCATCATCATCTTTGACCCTCCGGAACTCCCTGATCAGAGTGCTGCCCCTCGAGACCCCGTTAAAAGACTACCCCCAAGCTCCCCTTTCACATTTTCAGTTTTTTTTTTTTTTCAAAGGTCAAAATCATGTCTGTAAAATCTATGCCTTGCTTGTTCATTTTTGGGGCTGTATTTATACTGTTGAAACTGCAAGACTAGCATCATTGTTCTTCTGGCACACTTGTTTGTATAACATGATTGACAAGTTTAGTTCTGGAACATCAGTTACCAAAGATTTTATGTTATTATCAACTTGTTAAAAATTTTAAACATAATTTTGAGAACAGTTTTAAATGTTCTGCAGATTCATTGTTTGGTGTAACTGGTTTAAGAATGTTTCCCAAAATATAATTTGGATACCAAAATAAAGCTTGTAAAATATAATTTTTTAATGATTGATGATGCATATTTTTTCTGAAATTGCAAAGTAGTTTGGTAAAATTTGCATCAGGTTGACGGATTATTTCATTGTATATGAATATTGTATTATCATGCTTGAACCACTGACTTAATTAGTTACATATGCTGAGAGATTGGTTTGGAAGTTTTATGAAAAATCATGTTTTGACATGCTATTTATCTCAGATAAGGGAGGTGTCACACATCAGCAGCATGATTATTGTTCATTTCCATTTAAACTGCTCCGTTGGCCTAAAGGTTAGAATGTCTGCAGAAGCGGGAGGTTATGGGTTCGATCCCCAGCCGAATCATACCAAAGACTTACAAAAATGGTACTAACAGCTGCCTCGCTTGATGGTCAGCATTAAGAGGTTAGTGTTAGGACTGGTCGGCCTGGTGTCAGGATAATGTGACTAGGTGGGACTTTATGCTAGATGTCTGCAGCATGATGCCCAGTGCTAGATATCACTATAAACTGCCTCAATGCAGACATCATAGCGATATGACTGAAAATTGTTAAAGCTATGTTAAATATCCTAATCAAACAAACATTTCCATTGACTTTTGAAATCTGTTACTTTCAATGATTATAAATAATTCCATTAATATAATGTTAAAAAAGAAAAAAAAAAGAAAACATGCCTATTATAGGAAATTCTGTTACATGTTACACTATATAAGATGAATGGGGATGTTGCAATGAAAATTCTAAACAAGGTATCACCTTTTATTAGATTTCAGGTAAATTATCTAGTCAGCAATAGACTTGTTGCTGATAGTCCTACTTGACTAAAATTCAGTCATCCATATTGACCACCTTGGTGGACTAATGGTAAGAGCATCTACATCGGATACAAGAAGTTGCAGGTTCAAACCCTGGCTAAGTCAAAACCATGACTTATAAAAGTTGTACTATCAGTTGCCTCACTTGTTGCACTGCATTATGAGGTTATTGCTAGGACTGGTTGGCTTGGTGTCAGGATAATGTGCCTGGGTGGGACATGCTACATGTCTGCAGCATGATGACTTATTGCTAGACATCATTATAAACTATCACACTGCATATATCATAGCGATATGTTAAAAATCCAAAACACGCAATCATTCATTGACTATTACTTGGATGAAATTTAAATCCCCACTGGGTCGTGATAATGTTTTATTTTTTGTATTTACTTTTTTTAATTCCTTCATTTTTAGGGGGTATAGGTTTGCAAGAAAATGTGTTTACGGTTGAGTAAAACTTGTAGAAAAAATGGGGTTCTCTTGTTTTAGCAGACCATTTTATGTTTGGTCATTGCGGTTGTAGCTGACATGAAATCAATGAAAATTTGTGCCATTTAAGTGAATTCATGGTATTTCTATTAGTATGTGCAAATTATAACATCACAGACGATTATTCTTCAGCTGTTTTATTGCTTTTAAACTTTGACTGAATATTTTGCTAATAACTGTTTAGTTTCTCAAAGATTTTAAGAATTGAATACAGAATACAAGTTCAGAATGGCTTATAATATTTGTTATTAGAGTCCATCTTCTGCCTCGAGTTGTGTATATAATTGTATGATGTTCTTGGATTTTATTTATTGGCAAAATTTATCTACCTTTCTTTTTTTTTTTGTTGGCACTAAGGAGCAATTTTTTAAAAATATTTGCATAATATGCTTTTTGAATAATCATTATAATAATTATTATAATATCATTAACTGTGTTTCTAATTTGAATGTTGTGGTTGCTATTGTTAGCTCTACTTGTCAAAGACTAGAAGAGCTTATGCGATGGGTCTGTAGCCATCATCCGTTTGGCCATCTTACATTAGCATTTGTTTGCCAATGCTACTCCTTCAAAATTGCAGCATGCCAAATTTCATGCTCAAGTATTGTTAAATTAAAATGACTCCTTGAACATTCATAATGGCCACCATATCCTAATCAACAAACATTTCCATTGACTTTTGAAATCTGTTACATTCAATGATTCTGAAATCTGTTACTTTCTTGAATCTTGTTACTATTTCTAATTGGATGGTCCACTGCAATATCTATTCTAAATGACATTGACACAGATCAAACCTCTAACTTATCTGCTGCTGTGAACAAGTTTGAAAGCCAGATGTACTTAAACTTAGATTCAGGTTGCTGCTTGTATGTTTGTACTTTATCAAACTTATGAACACATTGACAAAGACACATACAACTGAATTGTGACCAGTTTTAGTATTTCATTGTTTTTTCAGGAAACCAGTTGATGTCAGCACTCTGATACTGAGTTTTAGATCAATGGTCTTGACTTGTTTTTATGTGTGATGGCTTGTGAGCATGATAATGTAAACAAGTGTGAATAGATTTTATCAAACCCAGTTTGTGGATGTGTGTGAGGAATACTTTGAATGATGCAAAGTCGGTTAAAAATTTTGAAGATAAAAATATTAAGGTTGAAACCAAACTAGCATATGAGTATATATTAACAGTATTGGAGACAAGTTTGGTAATGTTATCAAGGGTATTAAGTTTAAGGCCAGTGGCTACGACACAGCTTTTTGTTACTATGCCTGTACTGTGAGTATGATGACTCCAGCATACTACTAAGATTTTTGTTACCAATTCTGGTATGCTTAAATTTTCTAAAATTATTTGTCTTTTGCCATTAAATAACACAAAATGAGGAAAGAAACAGTCTTCTTTTGTAGACTCTTTCAGCCAGTAGAGTGTCAATCCTGTAGAGTGACTCTTGTTCTTAATGAGTGTATTTTTATGTCAGGCAATGACATTGGCAGGAGTTCGTATGGAATGATGCAGGTGAGGCAAGCTTTTGAGTATGGTTATATTACATTGAGCGGTGCATTATTGCCACAGAATGTACAATCCAGTGAAAGCAAGGAAAGGTAAGCTTTAATATAAAAAAACATGTTTACATTTCTTGTGAATGTTCCTCAGATAATCTAGGTAAAGAGATTTTTCATTTGTTGCAGTGATTTCTCAAGGATTTTCATTCCCCCCTCTGCCATTTTGTTTTTTTAAAAAAAAAAGGAGATGCAATATCTTTCAGCATGTGTATAACTAATTTGTTATGAAACAGTAATACTTTTAGTTATTTATCTTCGGTATTGGCACAGTTGCAGAGTTTCGTTATGTGCATGAGATCTGCATGTAAGTGGAAACATTGCCACCACATAAGGGGTCCAGAGTGGTCTAAAGCACTCACTGTTATGGATCACTGATATCTTACCTATGTCTGTGTGGGTTTGGGTCTCTACTCAGCCAATGTTTGTATGTGAGAAGCTTGCCAGTAGCTTCTCCTGGGTTGGTGGTTCTTTCTGGGGCTTTCCCGGGTTATTCTTCACCTATTATATTGGCCACCATGTATAGCATATCTTGTGCTGAAAAATGGCGTTAACCCTACAACAACAACAACCACCACAGAATACTAAAATCTACATATCTGCCACTATACAACCTCAGCAAATGCAGTTGATGAACAGATTTTAAAACTAGATAATTAGTAAAACCATCTTGTTGCTCAGTTGCAAGTATTCATTTGCCAATTACCTAATTATGATGGTTGGTTTAGAAGTCAGGTCACTGAAAAGGTTTGTTATTAAGAAGTTAAAAGTTGGATTATACTCACAGCAGATGGACTATGCAGGTTTTGGTGTTTAAGGTAGGTGGGATTGATTATAGCTGGGGATGGGAATCGTCATTCATGCATTTGTGCATCATGGATAAACCACAGAAGCTCATAAATGCATTTGGTCACCTACTAGTTAGGTTAGTTTAACTATCCCAGGTCTTTAGCCCCATAAAAACATGTATATGTTTTTTTTTTTACCTGTAGGGTTCATACTGGTCCTTAAAAACATGAAAAGGGCTTGTTTTTTGCTGGTGGCAGAATCAATATCTGGATAGTGGCTGAAAATTACTATGTTAGCAAAAAAGTGATTAAAATGTCTATGAATTTTATCAGAAGAAATGTCACTTGCAAATATTTCTTAAAGAGTTTTGGTCATGTTGGTTTTTTAAAATACATATAATTGAACATAACTGGCCAATATTCTAAAGTTATTTTATGATCTTTAGTTATTTAAAAGTAATTTCCAAAATGAAAGGAAAAGAACTTTTATATTGTGTCATGATATATTTGAATTAGCTGCTTAAAAATTATTACACAACTTGGAAATCTTTTTAAAGGTCTATGAATTTTATACTTCTAAAGCTGTATTAATCCTGGGTTTACTTTTGAAAGGGTGCACTAAGGATTTTTCGTTTGTTTTGGATTGTGCTTTCATTTGCATGAAACTTTAATCTTGACCTATTTTCGACCAGTGTTTTTAACAATTATCTTTTTTTCAGATCTTCTTTTCTTTTCATATTATTAATTCATCTATTTAATGCTAAAGAAGGAATGTTTTCTATATCTTCCTTTAGAAAAGAAGTCCCCTTTGTAATGAATTCACTCTTGATATTTTGTTGGGCCCTCAGACCAAGGAAAATAATATCAGTTGAATATAATAAAATAACCAATAGTAATAATAAGATGCCTGACAATCAGGCTGAACCAAATAAGACTATTAGAAAAAGTAAATCAGATCAAAGGAGAAGGTTCCATAATTGAAAGATTTTCCATGGTTGGCATATGATTCTGATCAAAAAATGATTTGTGGTGTCTGTAGAAAGCATAAAAACAAAAGTCTGTGAACATAAACTGCAGTTTCAGAACTAGTATACTGACCAGACATGCAACAATCAATAAACACAAGTCTTCTGTTATTGCTGATTCTATGGTCAATGAGTTTTAGAAAGCACTGGATAAAGTTGCCAGTGAAAAGAAGGCTAGCATTCTAGTAGCTATACAAGATTTTTTGGGGATGGTCAAAGAATAATTTCTAGTACCAAATATGAGAGTTTGATGTAGTTACTTGAGCTAGATTGTTCAGATGTTTTTGAGGTTGAAAATGGGGAAACTATGTTAGTTTCAGATAAGTCAGAGGTTAAGATAATAAATGAAAAGCTAACAGTACAATACTATAAACTGTTTTTTTTTTTATATTACTAGCACATGTGCTTCAGCATAAAAAAATATATTATATTGTTGACCCAAGATTATTAAATGCTCCACTGGGGTAATTTTTCTTGGCAAAACTAAACTGAAATTATGCAAACTTCACAATAAATAAATATTTCATTATCCAGGAATTACTGTTTTAATTGACATGATATGGCATCTTTAACTTTTGATTGCCCTCAATCAACAATTTTATTAATTACTAGCGCCATTATTACACTCAACACATGAGGTGCTGTTCTTCTTGCCTGCAATTATTATGCACCTCTTTTGAGTGGAAGAAATTTAGACTACTGTATTTTGGTGTGTATAAATTGCACACTGATCATTTTAGATATGACTTCATTTTCATGGTGGGTATAATGAGTATACAATTGATAGAAGAGTAACGTAAGTATCTTTCTGGTGTATACACATGGTTGAGGTTGGATAGGTATGTTGGACTGGAGTCCCATCAGTTAAATATAGCACAGGGAACAAATTTTGTACTTGATTCTGGATCAAATGGATAGCCAGTGTAGGGTACAGAACAGCAAGGAGGTATGCTCTGATCGTGGTACTCTTAAGGATAATCCAAGCAGCGTTGTTTTGAACTTTCTGAAGTTTCTGGAGTAGATATTGAGATGAACCAGACATAATTGAGTTACATTATTCCAGTCTTGAACAAGTGTTGTAGTGGCATCAACTGAAAGATATTTGCGAATGGAATTGGTGTGTCTCAGCTCAAGATACGCAGCCTTGCATATGTTCATGACATATTGGCACAGTGTGAGAGTACTATTCAGAATAGCACCTAGGTTTCGTACCTCCACCCACCCACCATTAAATTTAAAGTAATTAAATTGTAAATTTACCAAAGACAATTTAGCATAACTGTCTATATCATATTGGAGCTTTAGCCAGTGCTGATGAAGCATTGATCACAGTACCGTATTTTCCGGGGTATAAGTCGCTACTTTTTTTCGTTTTTTTTCTTTCAAATGACGTGTGCGACTTATACGCAGGAGCGACTTATACGATAATTTTTTTTAACGACTGATATGACTGATGCGCAGTGATGCTGTGTTATAGCGAATGCATCTACGGTATACCGGCAAGCCAATTGCTCGAAACTTACATACACGTAAGTATTAGACTACAAGAATATCAAATTAAATAATCAAATAATATTTAGTTATAATATATATGTGTTAAAATTTGTTGTTATTAATAAAAAAAAATATTGAAATTACGATTGCCATTGTTTTCCTTTTATTATTCACCACGTGCTTCAAGCATAGTGTTGGTCAGATGTCGCTACAATATATGTATTTAAATGTACCGGTAGCGCTTCATAATTTACTTCAATAGTTTATAAAAACTCTGGATTAACCCGAGACTGGCTTCATTGAGAGAACTTCAAAGTAATTCATAAAAAAAAAAAACTGGAAGGCTGGCGAACAACTTCAATTGTTTTATAAAGTGCCTTTGAAGTTCGCTCGGGTTGTGGAAATTGACCGGAATACCGAGACTGGCTTCAATGAGAGAACTTCAAAGTAATTAATATAAAAAAAACTGGAAGGCTGGCGAACAGCTTCAATTGTTTTATAAAGTGCCTTTGAAGTTCGCTCGGGTTGTGGAAATTAACCGGAATACCGAGACTGGCTTCAATGAGAGAACTTCAAAGTAATTAATAAAAAAAAAACTGGAAGGCTGGCGAACAACTTCAATTGTTTTATAAAGTGCCTTTGAAGTTCGCTCGGGTTGTGGAAATTGACCGGAATACCGAGACTGGCTTCAATGAGAGAACTTCAAAGTAATTAATAAAAAAAAAACTGGAAGGCTGGCGAACAACTTCAATTGTTTTATAAAGTGCCTTTGAAGTTCGCTCGGGTTGTGGAATTGACTGGTATATAAATACGGACCGTTCATACCATGGAGCATTAAAAAAAGATAGTTTCACAATAACGTTGTATGATTTAAAATTGTTATATTAGCGTAAGTCAATACAGTTTAATCATGGCACCAACAACTACCACGCGAAAAAGTTATGATGCAGAATTTAAGTTAAACGTTGTAGTATTTGCGAAAGAAAACGGAAATCGTGCAGTGGCGCTATTATTTACTTAATAAACATTATTTATAAATCTTATTTGCTTATATTTCTATTTTTAACATTTCAAACAAGAATATACTTACACGTTGATGGAATTACCAAGTTGTATGCAATGGCCGGCGGTATCAAAAATGTGATTACGGTAAGTGCGCAGGAGCGACTTGTACGCAGGAGCGACTTATCTGTTGAATTTTCCAAAATTATCTGGATTTCCCCCTACCGCGACTTATACCCCGGAGCGACTTATAGGGCGGAAAATACGGTATATAATTGCAAAAAATATCAAATTCATAAGATGAGAAATAAAACTTTGGGCAAAAAAGTTTGTTTTCCATACATTAATTTTATATTGTGCTTCATAATCAGTCGTTCTTACTGTAACAGATGAACTGTAGTTATAAAATGTAAGTAGAAAGAGAACATTGACACTGCTTGAATTTTTAATTGTTATATTTCAATTCAACCACAAATAAATGAAAAGATTATTAGATTAACAGTTATCAGAACCAAACAAAATTTGTTCTCAGTCCAACATACATATCTGGCCTCACTCGTGTACACACTAGCAAGATACTTACTTTTCTCTTCTGACAGTCGTATACTCATTATTCCCACTTTGAATTGAAGTCGTATGGAAAACGTTCTTTTGCATATCAGGGCCCAGCAATGTGGAATGAATTGACCGTATAAATTAGATACAAAGACAGTGATCCCTTTCAAGAGTGCTCTTAACACTCACCTTTTTTGACTGCAAGAACAAACTTAAAGACCTCAAAATGTTTCCTATCTTAAATATTTTCAGCATTTATTTTGGTATTTTTTGTTTGTATTCATATTATTATAGATGTTGTAAAGCACTTAGAGCTTCTAAAGATTAGGCGTTATACAAAGTCATTTATTATTATTATTATTATTATTATTATTATTACTGTATAAATTGTTTATTGAACTTGTCGAAAGAAAGTGCAATTTTTTTCAATATATACTAATCACACAAAGCCAGACAATGTCATACATAGTCCAACAAATCCTCACAAAGCCTGACCAAGTCATAAAAGTCATTTCAGACAATTGAATTTGTTAAAGCTGTACCGATGTCACTTTTTTGCCGATAATACGTATATCCGATTATTAAAATTGCTGATACCGATTAAGAGACCAATTATTTCATTATCACAGTATATACTCGCATATAAGCTGAATATTTTAGGAAAAGATAAAGGCCTGGAAGAAAGGTGTGTATGTGTTGTTGAGGCGGCTTATTAGCGGACCAATGTCTAATCTTTACAGTTTTTAGGTCTTTTTGTTGACTATTGTAACGGATGTAAATCTTGGGACATGAAACAATAATTTTTTTCCGTGTCGTAAGACATAGGCATGTTAAAAAAAGTAACTTTCGATAACCCAACAATTATTAAACTGTTATAAAGTACTATCATTGATTTAAAAGAGAAAAGTTAATATTCGTCTCCAAAGGGTAACCCGTGGTCAGTGAGTAGCATTTACACTTTGAGAAAAAAATGGAAATTTTGAGTACATAAAGACAGAATCAGTGTGAAATACACTTTTATATTGACAAATTACATTCTGATTACCTTTGTGTAATAAAATCCACAAAATATTGCATCGCTCACATCCTGATACGAAAAACAGTATGATAGTCAATGTTGGCATTAGCCTTGATTTTGGTCAGTCTCTTCCCATCTTATTGAGGCTACCGAGGGGATGCTGCTATTCACAGGGAAATGAAAATCTGTCAACAGGACATGTATTCTCCACAAATGCTTTTGTATCAGATGTTATGACGAACATTAAAGTGACTGAACCACTTGTTGCAGAGACGTTCTCCACACTTAAGTTTTTTCACAAATGCTTCATTGAACCATTTTGTGGCTTCCTCTACGTCTTCAAATGTAGTCTTTTGCTTCTTCCTTTGGGGAGCACAGTTACCTTCAACGTAGTCTTTCTTTATAGACTCTGCAGCTTTCATCCTTCCTGAATGGGTGTTATTTTTAAGTGAAAAAATTTCACAGACCTCTGAGAGATGTTCAGCCCTCAACTTCCTTAACAGCCAGATATTTAGTTTCCAGAGACTGTAAATTAAATTTGCATTTTACACTGCTGTTGGCAGCCATCGTAAATAAACTTGTTTTAATCACCGACCACTTTCAAAGGTCTCGGAAAAGCGTAATCACGCGTATTTGGACGCATTTTTTATATCTGAGATTTAGACTATAACGTATACAGGAGTCCTCAGTACGCATCAATTTGCTGGACGGCAAATTTAATGGCTTGCTAGTCCTGCTTCGACCACCTGTAGAGGGGGAAAATGTGTTGATCAATTGATCATTTTAACTGTTTACAATCAGAAAATTAAGTGGCTGAAAGACCCACAGATGTACATGTTGTCATTATAAGAGTACATCTGAAGAACATGACCCACAAGATAGGCGGCAAGATTAAAGACTTGACTAGCTGGAGAGTGGCGAGAAAATGTGCTGATATTTTCAATGACTGATTTCAGAGGTAGAATGACCTATTGATGTACTTGTGTATAAGAAGAGTACATCAAATGAATAACTTTCGCCTTCATTATTGTTTTCATTTCCAAGTGTAGCAATCTAAGTAGTGCTTGTGACCTTAAAATAAAGTCATTTGAGAGTTTAGACAAAATGCTGTTTGCTAATTTTAACGGGTTAAATGGCTAAATGGCAAATATTTTAATGAAATTCAACAGTGTTAGAAGTTGTTAGAACTGTCATTTCACGTGGAACACTATGTATGATGCCTAACTTAGTGCATGGAATAAGACCTTATCTTGACCTGAGAATTCACTCACTCTAATGGACAAAGAAGGGTTACATGTCAGTGATGTAAAGAAGTTTGAAAATTAAACTCTATGGTTCTACTCGTCTGGAAATGTAGCCATTTCAGGTATGCACAATTTGCTTCTGGTAGGGACTGCAACATTTACTGGTGGTACTCTTGAACTCCTAGTTTTAAAATCCTAGCTATACCTCTGTGGATTCTTTGGAAAATGCTAGAATTGATCAGATTTTACTTCTTTTAAGTTGCTGCGAGAGGCCAACTTTATAGGCCCAAACAAAAGCGTGGTTGCTTTTTTTATTTATTTATCCGACTGCAACATTAAAGCCTGGCGGCAAGATCAACTAATTGTTGAACAAAGTATGGGTTGGAACTGGCAGCTTGTCGACATAAATGATAAAAAAACCAAAGGATTTGTTCAAGCTGGGGCCAAAGCTTCTGTCGATATGTACATTTATCTTTTATCTCGACGTCAACATAAGCATGACAATTTGGTAGTAATAGTAGACCAAGGGACTGGGACTTTGTGTTTTTGTCGACATATGTGGCTTGTCGATATAAACACGTAGGACTGTATTTAATTCTGATTTAAAATTCAAGCCATGTCAAGACGAATGTTATTATTGAATTTGTATTTTGGAAATTTGTTATTTTTTAAAATTTGTTTACATCGGCACCGATTATTTCTGCCAATACCGATTATACCAAGTGTTCTAATAATCTGCCCAATTATGAGTATGGACGATTAATCGGTACAGCTTTAGTATTTATATTGTAAATTAAATTGTTTTACAAATGTAAAGACCTAACAATGTTTTCTACCATACCATATTTTCAGCATGTTTTATGTTTTCTAATTTCATGGTGTTTGTTGGATTTTTTGTAAAGTTATATCATTATATATGTTGTAAGGCACTTTATTATTATTATTATTATTATTATTATTATTATTATTATCAGATGCTGATCAATTACGGATCTGATAATCAAATAGTTCTTCAACTAGTTATCTTGAAAAGACCACACTGAAGCATCGATAGCTGTGTAGTCACTTAGAAATTTAAAATACAATGATTTAAAATGAGAAATTAAACTATTCAGGGGGTAAAAAGAGAGTTAATTTTCCATGGTTAAAAAATATTTCCAATTTCATACATTGCTTTTTTTTCACAATGTGTGTCAATGTCACTGTAACAAGATACTATGTAGTCATGAAAAATATGACTGATGAGAACACTTACAATGTTTGAAATTTGAATTTTACATTTGAATTCTACCCACAGTAAATATAGAAAAATTTATTAGATCCATAGTTATCGAATAGTGACCTTTTATGGTCCAGGTATTTGTTCCACTGCATTGAAGTACTTTGCGTTTAGAACATCAAGTTACCGGTTATGCACATATATTGCCAACTGAGTCACAGAATAAAATGCCCAAGTGAAATGAAATTAAATGAGTTCAATAATGTAAGCAATCAAAGAAATAGACCAAGGATTTTAAGCATTTCTTTCTTTTATAAGGTTACTATCTGTTGAGAATTTAGATGCAATGCAGCATGCACCAGATTAAATGAAAGATTTTATTGGGAGTGAATGTGATGTATAGATAATAATATTGCTTACAGTCCTTTCATCTGATAAAAAACCTTGTTTTAAGTTCTTCTTTAAAATGCACATCCTATCTTGAAATAATGACTAAAGTGGAATAAAATATGCATTATATGCATCAAACTAGAGTACTTCCATTTAACAAGCATAGAAAACACTAGCATTAAAAACATGAGCAACAGCCATGTTGCTGTGAAGGATTCTCAGAACATATATAACAGCTCCACTTAAATGGGCAAATCGCAGAAGCTGTAGAAGTAATTTCTCAGTTTGAAATGGAAATTTAAATATGAGAATTAATACAGTTCATTTATATACATGAGCTATGTCTGTATCAGCCCTCAAAAAATGGTAGCCCATTGGACTGCCAAGAAAATAATCTGGTAGCTCAGCTTGAGGTTAGTAGCCAATAAAAGGCATTTTAATATTAATTTGCTTCATTGCTTGAAATATGCTGTATGTATTCTCAGTTGTGAAGTATTTTATTGGTAATATTTTGTTTAAAGTGAGGATTATGGTTGCTCACTATTGGAATTCAGCATAGTTACCCAGCCCAAGAATTCCGGTCTCTGGGCATAAGATTTGTTTGTGACTTGTGGGAAAGATATCTACAGTAGAACCCCGCTATAACTCACCCCACAATAATGCAAATTCAGATGTAATGGCGTGGCTCCCCAAATTTTTAAAAATTAATTTGCACATTTAAAGTACGTGAATACTGCATAAAGAATTTATTATCATTTTGGGGAAGAGATCGAGTATGGGAAAGAGATCTATGATATACAATATAATATGATCGTGGCATTCCAGAAATTTTGCATGTATGTACATGTATTTTGCGAAAATCAGGAATTTTTTAAAATACAAGTACAAAAAATAGTGTTTAAAATGTTTATTATCATTTTGGGGAAGAATTCTTGTATATATGAATTTTAATATAATACAATCATGGTGTAGCCTTTGCAATTGAACTATTTCACTAGGTTTTTGAAATGTTATGCCAAAATAAACATTGTACTCTTTGTATACTCTTTGTTGTTCAAACAATAGCTGAGATGTGTTTCTTTAACTGCATACACAACCAAGCAGCAGACAATGCAGTGGTTGATAAAGAATCTCATAATTTAATCAACATAATAAAAACTAAAGCTGCCAGCATGTTTTCTGTGCTTGGTGCTGTTATTAGACGAATTTCATTTGACGAGTAAATAATGTCCACTTTATTAGCTGGCCTAGACTAGATATTTTAAGAAATGATGAAATTTAACATTATGGATTCATGCAACCAGATTGACTTTGCACTTTGTGCAATGATTAGTATATCTTTCGATATTCACAAAATCTGAAGTAAAATTTATCTGCACACTGAAAGCATGTGTTGATTCTTGCTGTAGGCAATGTACAATTTATTAAGGTACACGGAAACACACGAGAAAATTTTGGTATGAAATTTGTATAGACACAGATCATGGACCCTGGAATGTAATTTACAATTTGTTAAGGTACACGGAAACACACGAGAAAATTTTAGTATGAAATTTGTATAGACACAGATCATGGACCCTGGAATGTAATTTACAATTTGTTAAGGTACACGGAAACACACGAGAAAATTTTAGTATGAAATTTGTATAGACACAGATCATGGACCCTGGAATGTAATTTACAATTTGTTAAGGTACACGGAAACACACGAGAAAATTTTAGTATGAAATTTGTATAGACACAGATCATGGACCCTGGAACGTAATGAAATGTACATGTGCTTTGTCTTTCTTAACCCAATTTTCTGTTAATTTTCCCCATTGAATTCAGACACATGATGATCTGTGAAAAAAATATTGAATAGTTTAAATACGTTGCAATTTTTCCAATGGAATTACAGGTATTATAGATTAGTTGCATGCCACGACGGTACTATATCAGACAGTAGGTAAACAGTGTTAATACTCTGTTCATGCTATATATTGGACATTGAATTCAATGATATTGGATAGAATTCATCCAATAATACATTGATTTTAATACATTAGACATGAATACACATATATATGCCAATGCTGTGTTTTCTGAAAAAAGGTAGAATGCTGTAAAGCACTGCATTAACGAAATCCTGGTATTAACACTTCAATTTTTTTTACCCCAGTTGTCATGTTATAGCAGGGTTCCACTGTATAACATTTTACTGTACTATACTTTTGGTCCCTAAGAAACGAGTGTAGTACATATTTGACCCTTTGCAGAAAAAAAAACAACTACCTAACACCAAATTTATTTTATATAATTATTTACTACAATTTCTTCTTGGCAGGTTTGTGAAGAAAAAAAGCAGTGATCTACATGATAATCTCATAATCTGTTACTAAGGGTGCTAAGTATTTAATTATTGTTGATTTTAAAGTTGGATTTTATATTTTATACTCCTTTTCCCTGGGTATAGCCTATCTTGCACAATGTACTTAATGGCAATCATGAAATAAAAACATTGGAAAAAACATTGTGATATGGCATGTCATATGAATTCATACATATATTTTTGCCAATGATTTTGTTATTATCCGAGTTGGTGAATGAGGGAGTTTAATGTTTTTGTTAGTAAAGACTGCTCTTCTTGCTTCAGCATTCTAGGACGGATAGTCCGTGTAACTGATGAAGTGGTGGCCTATAGGAAATGGGTTTTGGACAACTTCAGCGATGAAGTGAAACCAGACAATATAACAGAGCCTTCTGGAGGGCGTACTTACGCTAGTGTGGCCACGTCAACTTCAAGTCCCAAGGTGGCCAAATTGGATGATAACAGGTACAATACTTATCACTAATTTAAATTTAAAAAATCTTAATGTGTTTCATTGTCAGGAGTCGAAATTAAGTCAGAAGTGAACAGTTTAACATGATTTTCACAATTTTTTGTTCGATTTTAAAATGTGGCACCTCCATCACTGTCATAGTTTTGGAAGGCAGAGACCAAGTGAAATTTATGAACAATGTTGCTATTTAAAAATATTTTAAGCATACACTAAAAAATAAAGTTTGTAAACTACCTTTCTCCACTCTTACATTTTGGGGCTGTCTATTTAGAACATACTCATGGAGGAGGGATAGGGATTAACCCAAATGCATACGCTTGCATATGGGGGGTGGTTAACATTGCATTAACACTAACAAAAACATTAAACTCCCCTCGTTCACTAATTCGGATAATAACAAAACCGTTCACAATGTTCGCACGCATATGAAATGGGGTGGGGTGAAACCTTGATAATAATTTGTCTACATTATTTTCAAATGAGCTTGGGGGAGAGGTATAACTTGTATGCCACCATAACCGTGACTGCTAGTTATCATGAAGCTCAGTAGAGAGTCTGGCAGCCTGCCCTATGGATTACACATCTTTCAATCTGATCTCACCGGCTCAAGATATTGGCTGCTGCTCTGCTCTGTTTGTATTGCTGCTACCCAGACTTTAGTACATACACTGGTCTGTACATCGGTCTACTAATAGTACAGCAGATGTTTAGTCAACATACTTATTATATAGAAACTAGTTCATCAAGTTTAATAATTGTGTTTTAAGATCATAATAAAAGTATAACTTTTACAAAGCTGTATGTAAAAGCTAAGCCACAAGCTAGTTAACAAGAACAGCAAAAAGAAACTAATCAGTTATGGGATAAAATAAAGTGTGATGAAACTACATATGAATATGTTTCTGCTGATCTTGCAAGTAAATTGTTGGGGAACAGAAGCAATCTTCTGTCTTTCTGGTCACACAGGCAAACAGCACAAGCACCAGTACCGACACTGGTGGTGACTGTATCAAGTACCCGAGATATCTTCTCCTGGTGACATTGATGCTTTAGCACCTACAATCATGAACATTGTGGAACATTAGAAAATTACATGTCAAAAATGCATTCCAACTGAAATTTTATTTTTAATTGTGTAATTGAGATAAAACTTCTATCCACTGCAGCAGCATCTATCTCATCAACAGTTACCCTTCTCCTGCACACCGATCCATTCTTTCAGTACTTGGAATATTTATTTTATTGGAATATTTATTTTAGCTTTCTCATACTGTGAAAAATTGAGGCAACACATCACCTGAAGCAGAAACTGCAAGGACTAAAGTCGTATTTTTTCAAATCTGAACTAGTCTTGCAAATTCTTACCCCCATCTTATCATTAGTCTGTCCATTAATGTGATCTGGTTACATCTGTGTTAACGATCATTTTGTTGGTGAAAAGATCTGTTTATCTTCTCTGGCTTTCACGAATTCATCACATGATTTTGACTTCTCCAGACATTTTGGGCAACAGTTTCATTGATGTTCATGCATGTAACACTTCATTGAGTCATTTTAAAAATTGTTCCATTGTTTCAATTTATTTTCAATATTCCTGTGAATACAAGTGAAAAGGAAACAAAAGTTTGCTTTCATACCTCATCTGTCTTTGTATGTTCTAAAAACAAAAAAAAAACAACAAAAGTCAGCTCTCTTAAAAGCGATGGCATTTATGTGCTTGGCATCTGTAGTTTAAAAAAATACAAAGGAGCATTGGTATCTGCAGGTAAATAGTAAGGATACTTTTTTATCCCGAGCTGGTGAAAAAACGTACTCAAGTAAATGTGTTGCAAATGACGATTTTTGTTTGTGAGATACTGTCATACAGTATACCTGGATATAAATGATTTTGCACCTAACATAGTGTCATGCGTGAATGGCATCTTCAGGGTATCAGTTGATTATTTCCCTCTTGTTTGCGATTGTTCAAGCCAGTTTTCAGTTAGATAACATGTTCAAATCTTGGAGCACAACCACACGCAATTTGTTTCTCAATGTTCACATCAATGAACAAGTTGGCATTTGTTACCGGATATCATTGATACATGCTACAGTATGGAAACCTACACTACTTATATGGATTTTCTGGATACATTTTATTCTTTAATGCTCGTGATGAAAAAAGGAATAGATGGTAACAACGCAAGTTTAGTTTCTTTTATTATCAACTAAGCATTTTATTTATCTATTTTATTGCAACATGGTTTGGGGGGGGGGACAAGCACAGTTGAAATACAAATTTAGTTCATTGCTTAAGTCTTGGGACATATGACTAAAGTGAGAAAAAATTCAGAAGTTCTGGGACAGGAGCAAAAATTAATTATTTTATCATGTCCCAACATTTACAGCTAATACGGTAATATGGACAGTGTGTATTGAAAAACTTCTGATGTTGGATTTTTGGCATTTTTAGAAATGCAGCTCTCAATGAGCGCCATATGAAAAGAATGATGGAGAGTGAACACTCAGACTCAAGTGGCTCAATGTACAAATCCACCTCTAGCTCGGCCTCTACCAGCTCGAGCTCCAGTATTGCCAGTGACTCGGTAAGTGCACCACAGCTTATGTTAGTATTTTTGTTATAGGTTGTGCATATTATGACGTCATCCCTCTGTCCATCCATTAACATTTGATTGTCCAGTTGATATCGTTATAGTGGTTGGAGATATTTTCCTGAAAGATAGACCATAGTAAATATCATGACTAAATAATGTGTGTAATATGATAGCCATGCTGCCTGCCCAAAGGTTATGGTCATGGCAAGGGAAAATTTAATTCTGAGACTTGTATTTCTTGTATGGACAAACTTTGCCATAAATGTGAGTCAGTGAAGATATTTTAATGAAACTTTTCCAAAGTATATATTGTAACTAATTAGTGTGGCATGTACTCAGATGCAAGATTAAGGTCACACTAAGGAAAAAAGTAATTCTTTGACTTGTATACCATATATTGCCTAATTAACACCCACGAGAGCATTATATTTTGCAAATGGAAGGCATATACTTGAGCTTTACCGTATTTTCCCACATATAAGACGCACCCATATATAAGACGCACCCATATATGACGCGGGTTTTGCCGATTTGTGTAAATAAAAAATACATAAGACGCACACGGCCTAGCCATCTGCTGCACTGAGCAATTTGTATCCAGTGGTTTCCTTTCCTTTATCATAAATGAAAATTTGTCCAATGTTTCATCACCCGTCAGATGTAAACAAGGCTTCATTACCATTTTTAGTTTAGATCAAAGAATTGTCTGAGGCATGACCGCAACGATTATCGTTTATTCTTATCTGCCGCCAGGCCAATTGCGGATGGGTTGAGTACCTGGTATCTAGATTCTAGAACAATAAACGCCAGATGTAAAGGCGGCTTCATTGATCTGCTAGGCCAAGTCTTCAGCGAGTGGGATTAGTACCGTACAATCCAGGGATGGTCCTGGCTTTTAAAAATCTGTTGCCAAAAAAAATTGCCAACCTCATTATTTTGTCGCCAATTTTCAAAAAGTATCGCCAGAACAAGTAGTGTACATTTTTCCAAGTGTTAATTTACTCTATTAATGTAACAGGCAATGAAAATTACAAAAGATGGGTTAGTTAATAATTTAATTACAACAAGCATTAACAAAATGTTTTAAAAAAGTGTTACATGGAGATCCGTTGCGATTTTATGGCTGCCCACTTGTTGAATGCAGTTTCAAAGTCTAGTTTTTCACATCTGTACATGCTGATTCTCGTTAAATTCTCGAGAGATGAGATGCAGAGTTTATTTCTGATGTCAGCATCCCGCATCACGGTTTGTAGTTTGAAAATTGATGCTGATTATGAAGTGTTTGCCATATTTTGCCCACCACCTATCGAGTGGCTATTGCGGTCAGCTGACCACCCACCACGTGATAAAAATTCCGAGCAAATTACGAAGTTTGCCAAAATCTCCATTAAATGCTCTATTGGTTCCTAAATCCCAAAAGAATGATCACTGAATGCTGTATAAATTTTCTCAACAAGCAAAATAGGATCTCCATTCCCACGAATATAACTTACACAAGTCAACACCTTGCAATATTGGACTGTATATATTAACATAAGTTAACACCCAGTATAGGGATTCTTTCACTCCTGTATTTTGAGAAATAAATAATTATTTTTAATTATGCAAAACTTGTTTATTTGTTGTTTGCTATTTCTTCTTGCAGAGTTTAAGTCTCTGTAACTGTAACAGGGATTGATGGCAAAAGGAAAAGATCAATGAGTAAAATGCACAAATATTTTTTACACCGCCTGGATTCATGTTTGGTGACACACTCCTTCTTCAAAATATCACAGCCAGTTGTAAATGAATTGACGAACTTTGCCTTGATACATACATCACAGAACATCTGTTTTAACTTTTATCATATCTCAGCCACGGACGCCCAAGTTTCCAACTGTCTAAAAAAATTTTGGAAATTTTGCCCTGTTGTTGCACTTGAAGCACTACATGTAGATGATGTTGGACTGCAAGGTTTATCATTGGGTTCAGTGACTGTATTGTCTGATGAATTTGCACTAAATCCAAACGCCGTTAATTTTGTTAACTTAGAAGGAGATGATGAACACGCAACGTCTAACTTCCGTTTGCTCATGATAATGTTGCACTGGCGACAGAGATAATTGTGACTGGAATTTTTACCATTTGCTTTGTATGTATACACAGTAGTCGGCACTTCAAAGGTTATCAGTTTTCTATGAAGGTTCAGCAAAACTAATGTATTGGTATATGTAAAACAAAAAAAAACAAACAGAAGGATTAGCCATTCAATTAATTTTATCTGTTCTATTCGCGTCTTCAGAAGTCGGTCAGTTGTAGGTATAGTACGGTAGCATGATTGACTGTATCACAGCATACAGTACTCTGCCCAGATGTCAGCATAAGCAGATTATGATGTAACAATGCACTGCTAAGATGGGGTTGTCGATACAAACAAAGGATCACTTGTGTACAGATTGATTCCAATGCATTGCTTAGTCAAGTTTGTGGCTTCCTTTCGTTCTCCCTTTTAATTTATCCAGTCCAAATCCATGATCGTTTGTACAAATTAAATAACCAAAAAGTCTGTCGCCAAAAAAATGCCAGATGGGACATTTTTGTCGCAAATAAGGGGAAAAAAATCGCAATTTGTGACATTGGCGAAGCCCAAGACGATCCCAGGCCCTGCATTGGATTGGTACACGTGGTAATTACTGAACACTTACCCAATTGTTTTTACAACTAGGAATGAAAATCGTGAAATGTGAATATCGACTATAATGATCGCCCTTCAATATTGCACACTGTACTGTTCGTTCGTGTTAAAAAATACTTATTTTCGCGCTTATAAGACGCACCCGTAATTAAAAGACGCGGTGTTGATGATTTTTGTAAAAATATTTTACATAAGACGCATCCATATATAAGACGCACCCTGGGTGCTAGGTGTGTAAAACTTTGTATAAGACGTGTCTTATATACGCGAAAATACGGTACTTTGTTTAACGAAAGCTCATGTTGTTCTTATGATGTATTCTTATAATGACCACATGTAAATCTGGAAGTCTAACTACGACTGAATTCAGTCATTGTAAATATTAGCACATTTAAAGTGCGCAATTGATCAACACATTTCCCACTCAGCACTTGGTTGAAGTAGGACTTTGAACTTGCCACCTAGCTATTGCATCATTTTTAACACATGTTTGCCTGTGGCTCAAGTAACCTTTATATTGATATATTACAATAATGCAAGGAGCTGATACAACTGTATCATTGTGTTTTAATCCTAAGGTGTTATTAAAGGAATACAATATAGAAAGGCATTGAAAGCACAAGTCATAATTTACATCTTTTAAATTTTCTGTTCTTAAGAAAGGGGAAGGGGGTATTAATTAGGGATTATATGGTATTATGGCAACTTATAACTTTTTAACCAGGGAAGAGATGCAAATGAAACTTCATTAATTTTACATTATGTATTGATGGTGTTTTGCATTTCTCATGTTGCAGTTGAATGGTAACACTTGATGCACCATTGTTTATGTACTTAGGAATGAATAAATAATCTGTTTCTAAGTCTAAATTCTATACCATTAATATCCTTATTGTGCTAAAGTGCCACTTACTGCCAATAGATGCATATTTACTCTATTGTAACTAGGGTTGTTAAACGAAAATCGGAAATCCGATTATCGGTTTTGAAAACGATTATCGGTTTTTGTTTTTACAAAACGATAATCGAATTCAATATTTTTTACCATTTTTGTAGTGAAAATTTTAAAAAATGCCAGAAAAAAATTCATTCATGCATTTGTTTAGTGTTTACATTTTAATATAATATGGCCAGCAGATAAGAAGGCGTTTGTTTAAAATTTGTGAGCGCTCAATGCAGCATGTTTGTAAATGAATACATTTATTGTTGAAGGATGTCAATAGTTAGTCGACCGACTGGTCGCTAAGTTCTTTGATGTCTGAAATTGACAACAATAGACTTAATAGCTACAGTCTCTGTTGTTGAGGACTGGTCTCTGCTGGTTGTCTTTTCAAGTTTACAAATATGGCTGGTCGTATAAATAAATCTGCTGTATGGGAAAACTTTGGAAAAATTTCATCAAGCATGGCTCGCTGTAAACTATGTTCACAACAAATAAGTCGGAGCGGTGGTACTACTACTGGATTGCATGCACATTTGCGTATCAAACATCCCGGAATTGCGGCTCATTCAAATGTTCAGCCGTGATTAACAACATTTATTGGAACACAAAGAAACTGTCCTGATAGTCATCAAGAAAAAGTTACTGCTGCTGTAGCTAAGTTTGCCACTGAAAACATGCTACAGTGGAACCCTGCTATAACGCGATGATCGGGGTCCATAAAATTGGATTGCGTTAAAAGCGGGGTCGCGTTAATGCGGGGTTTTACAATATTTAACTTTTTTTCCGAGAACATATACATGTATACATGTACAATGATCAAAAGTCGGCTTATCAGATGAATATTAACTGGAATGCATTAAGATATATTCAAAATAATCGATGGCTAATATATTTATAGGTTATTACTGTGCATTAAAAACATTTACTAATTTTTATTTGTTTGAACGATAATACAGATTGACCGATAATACCAGACTATCGCTATATCATGAAAAGTGTATCAACACCGTATGCTACCGTGTCGTCGTTGCATGCAGTTCATCCATAATGGATGTAATTTCATTGAAAATCGTACAGATTTAAAATATTCAATAATTTTGTAATAGTCTGAATTCGTCGTGTAAAATATAGGATGAACAAAATATTGAAACCATTTACTTGCCGCCTGATATCGTACGGTCATTGCATGCAGCTATTCCCGGGTCTACATACGGTGTCTGTACAAATTTCATACCGCTAAAATTTTATCATATGTGACAACTGCAAGAATAATTAACAATCAACGCATGATTTCAGTGTGCAAAAAACTTTTATTTCAGATTTTGTGAACATCAAAAGAAACATGTGAAAACTGCTAAATTAATCGTTGCGCAAAGTGCAAAGTCAGTGTGGTTCCAAATTTAAATTTCATCAGTTCTTGAAAAATATATCCAATGACGTTTGCTTATTTGCTCTAGGGCATACAGTTTCTCTTTATCAGAAAATGACTTGAGTTTTTGAACTTGCTTTTCCATAACAGTAAAATATTTTTTTATATAAGCAAACAACGTACACAGATAAAGCTCGATAACTAAGTAATGAAGGCCTGCAATGGTTATGAATCACTTTTTATATAAAACAAAATTAAGCTGAACGGATGTACAATTTCATACCCTTTTAATTTACAGATACTAAAGTGGATATTATTTACTTTCAACTGTTTGTTGTTTGATCACACCGCCAAGCACAGCATACATGTTGGCGGCTTTCGTCCTTTGATGTTTATTAAATTGTGCGACTCTTGTATCAACCACAGCTTTGTCTGCTGCTTGGCTGTGATTGCAGTTAAATAAGAAGCCCATGTCGGCTATTGTTTGAGAAACAACTATACAGAATTCATGGAAGACGATCACAAAGACGATTTACTGGCTTTACTCATGGATCCGTAATAAGTAACTCTTCCGATAATGTTTACTTTGGCTTAACAATTCAAGAACCTAATGAAACCAGTTTTCTCTTCTAGAGTAGAATACGGAGCTTCACCACAACCGAAGCCAAGCGTTGTACACACTATTTCTCGTACGTTATATATATCGTATTATTTTAGAATTCACACATGATCACTTCTCCAAAATCACTTAAAGAACCTGGATAAATTGTTAAGTTCCGATCGTTTATTATTAAAAGTCATACACAAATTCTTCCACCAAATTATAATAAACGTTTTACACACTATTTCTCGTACGTTAAACAAATATTTTCACGGTCCGATAAAAATACACGTAAATGAATTTCAAATTTCAGGAACCATGCCACGATCATATTATTTTAAAAGTCACAACTAATCTCATGCCCAAAATGAAGTTAATTTCTTTTGTATTTTTTACTTTTCTCCAAATTTTTTTTCTCCATGTGTGAATGAATATACGAAATTTCGGGAGCCATGCTATGACCGCATTATATCCGAATTCGCGTTATGGCGGGGCGCGTTATAGCGGGGTTCCACTGTACCAGTTTCGATTGTTGAATCCAATTCCTTCCGTGATTTGTTGGCTTTGATGGAGCCACAATATCGTCCTCCATGCCGTCAAGACGATGCGCATCTATACGTTATGGTATTTAATGAATATCTTTTATTCGCAAGAGGCATTCAGTAACTTACATTATAAGAATATATTTCTTGTAATTTCAGTGTAGGACAAAAACTGATAATCGGTTTTGGAAAAAACACCGATATTAACATCCCAAATAGTAACTTATATGAATGCTATTTTGATTGTCTTCATTCCAGTCCACTGTCAATGAATGGTTTTTGTTGATTCAAGTACATAACTCAATCATAGTATAGTTGAATAACATCCACTACTGTGTGAATACAACTACGTAACACTTGAAAAGATAGTCACCATATCTTTTGGTTATCTTCCTGTTTTGTTCATTGTTTCAAGGAAAAGTGGGAGACATGGTATCTACATTTCTGTCCATCCATCCATCACACTTCTCATCTACTCTGTAATTTAAAATATTGGAGATTAAAGGATTAAACTTTGTAAACTTGTACAACATCACTAGAAGGCATATTGCATCCACAAAGTTAGGGTCACTGCTCAGTATTTAGTTTTCATTCCTGTCCACTTGATAATTTAAAGCTTTTTAAAAGTGTCACAAATTACACTGGGTAGGTTACTCCAAGGTCAGTGTCATGGCATAGAGTTGTATGTTTTCCATCACACATCTCATTTTTTTTGATGATTTTAAAGCAGTTTGTGGTTAAGGCTTGAAACTGCAGATGCATCATCTCTTCAAGGTCCATCAAATATTGCATTTTGATGCTGTCTTCAAGGTTTAAGGTCTTGGCATCTTTTGAGTTTTTTATCCACTCTACCCATTGCTCTGTAACTTTACAGCCATTTGGGATTAAAGGCTGAAACTTTGCACATAATTGATATAAGGTATGTCATATACCTTATTGAGAGAGCCTTTTTCAAAGTAAAAGTCACAGCTTAGTATTTGACATTTTCTGTCACACTCCTTTTATTTTTGTGACTTTAAAGCTGTTTGAGTTTAAATGATTAAAAATGGTTTATTTGTAGTTTTTCCTTAAGATTTCATTTACTAGCTTGGTGCACATGTGCTATCATGAAGGTCAAGTTTATGGCTCAATATTTTATTTTCTGTTGCACTTTCTTTTCTATTTTCTAACTTTACAGCTGTTTAATATTTAATGGAGTACATTAAGGTCAGTGTCATAGTGTTATATATTTAAATTCTCTATATCCCATTCATTTTATCTAAATTTGAAAGCTATTTTATAATGAAGGGATAAAATAATTTTCTGTTATATATTTTCACAAAACAAATGTCACATGTTATATTCAGGGTCAAGGACAGGTCTGTAGTTTAGGTTTGAGCCCATTTTTCCATTTTGTTTCTATTTTATTAGCTTTTAGATATAGCGTAAAGCATGGTATACTTACATATATTGTCATAAATATATTTGCTGATGTGTGCACTTAATGTCATGTCCTTGATGTGTGAGTCATAGTTTAATATTCTGTTGTTTCACTTACATGAATCCATAATAATATAGTTGAATAGCATCCACTACTGTGTGAATACAGCCACATAACACTAGAAAAGACATTACCCATGACATTTGTTTCAAGGAAAAGTGGGAGCCATCCATCCACTTCTCAATTAACTTTGTAATTTAAAATATTGGAGATTAAAGGCTTAAACTTGATAAGCTGTATGTTTTCCATCACACATCCCATACTTTTTGATGATTTTAAAACAATTTGTGGTTAAGGCTTGAAACTTAGTATGCAGATGCATCATCTCTTCAAGGTCCATCAAATACTGCATTTTGATGCTGTCTTCAAGGTTTAAGGTCTTGGCATATTTCAAGTTTTCTATCCACTTTTCCCATTGTTCTGTAACTTTCAAGCCATTTGGGATTAAATGATGAAACTTTGAACATCATCGATCGAAGGTATGTCACATACAGTGGAATCCTGCTGTAACTCAATACAGGATAACGTGAATTCGGATAAAATGCAGTCTGCGGCGTGGCTCCTGAAATTTCATGTATTCATTCGCACAAGATTTTTCTTCTTCAAAGTACGTGAAATAGTGTATTAAGAATTTACTATCATGTTGGGGTAGTGATCGCGTATGGAGAAGAGATCTCATATGAATTTGAATATAATATGATCGTGGCATGGTTCTTGAAATTTTAAATGTATGTATTTTTCTCATAGCGGGAAATGTTAAAATATGTAAGTACAAGAAATTGAGTGTAAATTGTTTATTATCATTTTGGAGAAGAGTTCACATATGAATTTTATAATAGTATCGTGGCGTAGTTTCTTAAATTTAACAATTTCACCACATTCTTGATGTGTTGTGCCAAGATAAACTTTGTGGTCTTTGTGGTTGTCTTCAATTAATTCTGTATACAGTTGTTGCTCAAACAATAGCCAACATGTGTTTCTTCTTTAACTGGAAACACAGCCAAGCAGCAGACAATGCAGTGGTTGATAAAAGCTTCTCGCACTTTAATAAACATCAAAGAACGAAAGCCGCCAACATGTTCTCTGGGCTTGGTAGTGTTATTAGATGCAATCAGTTGACCAGTAAATAATTTCTGCTTTACTAGCTGGAAATTGAGAGGTTATGAAATGATATATGCGTTCGGCTTAAAAAGAATTATAAAGTGACTTGTGACCATTGCAGGCCTACTGCACTTAGTTCTTGGGTTTTACATGTGTATGGGTTTGCTAGTATTTTAGGTTTGAGTCACCTTTGCCATTTTGTTTCTGATTTAATAGCTCTTTAAGATATCAGCATAAAGCAAGATGTACTTGCATATATTTTCATAAATAGACTTGCTGCATTGTGCATTTATCTTGTCCTTGAGGTTTGGGTCATAGTTTAATATTCTGTTGTTTTTGCTTAAGGTCGTATAAACTGTTAGAGATACAGGGATAAAATGTTGCTTTGAATTTCATTGTCCTCTTAATACAAGTCAAAAAGGTTTTATCTTCAGTGTTAGTGTCCCAAATCAGTTATTTATTATTCCTCTTTTCTGAACCATTCCTCAAATGTCCTTTTTTAAGACATGCAGTGAAACTTGGTTACTTTTCAAATTTTTCCATCAACTTTACAGCACTTTTAAAGATTATCAGATTTCATCAGTGTGAACTATTGTGACATCATCATAGATGTCTATTCAAGGGGAGACTACTCATCTTTTTCATCTCTTAAAGTAAATTACATTTTACAACTTTTATCAGCAAAACAAGCCATATTTGCGAGGCAGTGGATGTTATTCTAACATATTTTGATCGGGTAAGTATTGTCAAAGAAACAAACGTTGATGCCTAATAAATGGTTGATTCCTTTCTGTTTAGTTTTGTTATTAGGAATATTGAGATAGCTCTCTAGCTCTCTCTCTCTCTCTCTCTCTCTCTCTCTCTCTCTCTCTCTCTGTGTGTGTGTGTGTATATATATATATATATATATATATATATATATATATATATATATATATATGTCCACTGATTAACTTAAAATTAAATGTTTTCATATTTATTTGGGCTTTTTCCCTGTCATAAGCTGATTTCATTATGGTTGGGGTTGAAAGTTGAATCTAATAATAATCCTTTACGATTGTAGGAGACAGATCCTGACAATGCTCAAGAAACCCAACATAAGGATATACATTCTGTGAGTACTGTGACACAGTCTCGTGTTCAGACTGTTCCAGCACAAGAATTCACTCGCAGGCGAGATGCTCAAAAACAGCCACATAGTGCCAACAACAAGAGTAGAGATGCAAGCTCCAGTAGTGTATTTTCCAACAAATCAGGCAGTGTGAACTATAATGCCCGTCAAGGAAATGCAAACAATGGCTTCAGTTCAAACAATTGCAGTTTTCACCATGATGGTTCTCAGAACTGGAGAGACAGGTACCAGGGAAGCATGCAATATGGTAGCTATGGTAAATCCAGTTCTGTGTTGTATAGGACTAACCAGTTAAATGGTGGTCAACAAGGGAGTAAAGGGCCTCGTAGCTCTGCAAAAGGAAGAAAGCAAAGTGGTACCAGGAAAGACTATAATCAAAATCAGAATTTTGGTGGCAGCAGTAGGTGACAGCTGGAAGATGCATCCCATAGTTTCACAATGTCTTTTAGTTTAGTCTCATAAGGAACATGAAGACCAATACCTGTGAGGTATGAAACCATGCTGGATTTGGCATCTATAAGAAGATAGCGTAATGCTTATAAAGCATTATGTGATTTGTAGTCTAATCATGTTTTATTTATGTGACATGGAAAATGAGTACCGTATATACTCACAAGTCATGCCCAGCTGCAAACTCTACAGACCCAGTCTGCCATTGCATAATGTATTATTCAGATTGCAGACTGCACAGATCCAGTCAACCATTGCATAATGCATTAGCAGATCTGCAAACTACAGACCCAGTCAACCATTGCAGCATTAGCAGAGCTGGTTCTGTGCAGTTTAAGAATGATTAGTAAGTAGTACAAACAACAAAAAGACCCATAACTGCCATTGCATTATGTGATGGTATATTAGGATCCTTGATGTTTACAGTTGGACTTTTACTTGTAAGTGAGTTTATAAAGTATTTGTTTGCATCATGGAATGCACAGGACATAACTGAAATTTTTTCAAAAGGTAACATTTGACAGTTGTATCATTAATGTAAAATGTTTAAAAAAGAAAGACCCCAACTCTTTGAAGCATACTATTATCTCAGGTATTAGGGTGGAAACGTTTATATTGCCATAGTAGTTTTTGACAAATTTAGCTGTTTGTGTTTATCTGTAAGGATCATGGCATGTTCTTGTTTTCTTCCTAATAATTCTTAAGTTCGACATCTGTTGATCATGTATGCATCTAATGATATTTTATTGGAAAGTTTAGCTTTATTTGAAAGCCAAAAGAAAAAATCCCTCTTGTACAAATATTATTTTTGTCAAATCCAGCATTATATGTCAAGCATGCTGTTTCAGGGAAAGTAACTACAATATCAGTTTATGACCATGATGAATCAGTCTTATGCAATGAAATCATCACAATTTTGCATGTCAAAATGCATGAAGTCAGAAATCAGTGTTTCATAAATACAAGGATTCTGTGTAAAAAAAATGTGAAACTCGATGTTTAAGTTTCTTTCTCTGTCCTATACTTGGGTTTTATCCAAGTGATCTTGTGATATTTATATCGTATACATTATAACAGCCACACACAATACACAGTTTAAATATAATTTTTTATTCAGGTACTCTGAAATCTCGTCAGGAGGTCTTTACCCTGGAACAAGATTATTTTTAATTTACTCGTAAGCTGTCCACATCTCTTTTAAAACCTTCAGGGACTTGCTGGTCTTTTTGAGAACAGTGGTCAATTTATACTTTTCTTGCTAGCACTCTTTGCTCAACAATCAAAAATAAAAACCAAAAACACAAGAAAAGAATAATTACAATAATATAATTAATATTTTTAGTCCAAAAATTTAAAGCACCCCATGAAAATGTCACTTGACTGAAATACATGCTTCTTATTTTTCAAAGCAGCTGAAAGTTAAATATTCAAGTTCTCCAATTTCATTTAACATTCGTGGCCAAAGCACTGCAATCAAACATGTTTGATGAGTGTAGAAATCAGAATTGTGAATCAAGTTAACAGAGCTTTACTAATTGATTACAGATGGAATGCTTTCATTTTCATTGTCAAAGATGCACTCGCATCACACTTTCTTTACCTTGTAAATGAGAAAATGGTTGACTATAAAAAGGTACACGTATGTGTGTGGACATTTTTTAGCTTGTACCTCTCAGCAATTTTTATCATTGTATTTTCTCCAATACAGTTTGGTTCATTAAAAGAAAGAAAAATCCATTTAATCAGGGATTCTAAATTCCAAAAGATGATTGGTTTGATATGTGTTTGCTTCTCAAGTTTAAATTTATAAGCTAATGTCCAGGATGTGTTGAGGGTTTCAAAAGAGAAATGGGCAACACATTTTAGTTATAAATAAGGAATTTCTTTTCTAAGTGATAGCATTTTGGTAGATTTTGAAAAAAATAGTTAATAGATGAAACTGCTGCATAGGCTTCACACAAGTCCCTTTAAGGGCTCTTAATAGTAATATTTGTTTTTGTAAAGCTACTTTTGGTGCTCAAAAATAAGCCTCAGGTAGCTGTTCTTAACCACTTGTATATAGGTTGTGCTGGGGAGCTGGAATCTAGTCCTAATCATTCAATCTCAACATTCCAAGACCTCCACCCTCATTTTATGTCATTCCATGCTCAACACACATGAAAGTAAAAAAATAAAGAAAAAAGATCACAATATTTCATAGATCCTGTTTAAATTCTTGTCATCACATTGATTGGGTCAGAAAATGTCTTGTATTATTAATTTCAGATCATTTTTGGCATAATTTCATTTTGTTTCATGTTTGTACAGACCTTTTAATCTTTCACAACCTTTTGTTATGAATCATTTGCATCAATTTCCTTGTTGGTGCTCAAATGTTTTTGTTGTATGTACAATGAATTTTTACATGCATATTCATCAAAGTTTTTCATCCCTGTATCTAATTTATTTATGTATGATCATGTTTAACATGGTCGACCCTTTGCAATGGAAAGGTGATTTTAACATGATTGTACATTTCTTTTCCAGACTTGCAAAGTCTTTGTTGGCTTATATATATATATATATATATATATATATATATATATATATATATATATATATATATATATATATATATATAATCTCCCACTGTGTACTTGATCTCTTTGTAACAACTTTTCATTTTGTTGCCCAATATTATCACCAGACCAAAGATTTCGTGAAATATTTTATTGGTTTGTTTACCTAACATAGAGGTTGCAGAAAGGAAGACCTTAATTGATATTTGATTAGAAATGCACTACTCCTAAATATTAAGATGTAAGCATCAAAGGTAATATTCAGACAAAATGAATGTAACTCCTTGAAAAATGAGAGTAATTGTGCATTTTTACAAAGAACTAATCATGGGGCTTGTTCTAAATTTTCATTTGCTCATTATTTTATTGTTGTAAATGAATGAATGTTAGTATGTCATCTTTGATACTATACAAGAGTTTTATTGGGTGCAAAATTTTGAAACTGTTTTCTTTTTCCAGAATTCAGATGTCACTTAAGCATTCCATGTACTACTTTTATACACCTGCTATAAGGCAGAGCAGTTTGTTATAATGTTGTCAGTCCATCCAACTGTCTGTGCAGAAACTTTCTTTAGCACAGCAACTCAAGGTCTCTTACATCAGCCATTACCAAACTTTATTTGTTCACATTTGGGGCAAAGAAGAAAGCTATAGATTATGGGATTGAAAGGTCAAAAGGTCAAAATCAAAGGGACTAAACGATAAAAAAAACTGTACACACAATATCGTCATTGGTATACCGAATACTTGAACCCCATCAAAAACACTTTGAGATAAGAAAGACACTTATTGATTTGGACCAGTATTCAAGGTCACATTGACTCAAAAAAAAAAAAATGGGTTTCTGCACATATATATGTTCTTTGTCTCCTCCTTCAGCCAGACTTTGTGGGTTGTTTCATATGAGGCATGATGCCTAATTTGGGGTCAGAGGTTAGGGTCACATGGACAGAAAGAAGGAAAACCAATTTCCACAAAACTACAAAGTTTTTTTTAGCAAAAGTCTTGACTAATTTTGTAGATGGCTTGCATTCGAGACGAGAAAGACAGGCTTGGGTTTTCAAACTATAATGGTCAAAGTCAGAAGGTCTCTAGAAAGAAAAATGGTTTACTCAAAATAAATAAAATCCTATGCCACAAACCATGACCAAACCTTCAGGATAGCCTTCATTTCAGACCATATTTTGGGGTTGATAGTTAAAAGACCAGTCATGGAAAGAAAAAATATTATTTCAGGAAATAACTTTATAAGAGCGGAATATGAAGTGCCATTTACTTTACTCTTTTGTCATTGGATATATAAGAAGAGTAGATTAAACAGATTGATTTAAGTATTTATTGCAGTTTTGAATTATATTTGAACAGCAAAAGTAGAAACTTAGAATGCATCATTTATTATACATATATATTAATTTTTTTATATTAAAAAAAAAACTATCAAAAATTAGTATTGTAACTTGTTCCTGTGTCATTAACAGGTTAACAGAGGTATTGTAAATATAGCAACTATGTATGTGTTCACATGGTAGTATGTACTTGTATAAATGTACAGATTCATTTCTCTATTTTCAACTTGAAATTTTGAGTTTTCAAAATATATTCACCCTGGAATGGTCATTACTTGATTATTTCTTAATATTTAAGAAAAAGGGATTAAAGTTTGTTATTTCAAAAAAAAAAAAGGTAAAACGTGAAAAAACTAACAACTAAAAACTTGTTATAAGAATTTGTTTGTAAATTATTAGTATATTGTATTGCATATGAGAATTATAAGGAATGAATACAAGCTTCTATATGAATATGACTAAGGTGTCCATTTAATGATTACATGCTGTAAACCAAAAATCTGATTTGTTGCTAAATATGCAGATAGCATAAAATGCACAAATTTACAAGTCTTTCTCTTGGATATTTTCCACTGGGTCATTGTGCCTGCCTGCCCCCTTGTATATTTTTCAAAAGGATAGAGGGGGAACACTAAACATTAAAGAGGAGCAGTATGTGGTAGGCCAGATCTGATGGATAGGTAGCCAAAGAAAAATCACTGCCATTACTACAAACAGAAAAAACATTTAAGCGACTTCCTAAAGGAAACGCGCTTCAGAATCATAGCAAATTTTACAGAACGCACCCTGGCAAACAAATTATAGCTGATAATTATTTTTAAAAAAGTGCACACAAAAAACTACCCCAGAAAAGCTGCTGAACAAAATTTGACTAAATGTTAGAGAGAAATCCTGGCATAAAGGTCTTTCAGATTTTTTCAAATGATTCAGATTTGCCATCAAATATGGCAGCAATTAGTAAGAATAGAAAAACCTTGTGACTTCTCACTCAACACAGCGCAACATTATTGGTAAAAATTCATCAGTATCCTGGCATAGATCACATCACATTTTACAATATCAGGCCCTCTTGGTAGTCTTGATTTATGCCATAGAAATAATGTTTGTCATTTGATGCCCCGTCATAGGGCCAAACATTTACTAGGTCAATATACATGTAACTTTAGCCTGTATATATTTTCTGCATGATGATTATTGTCTATAGTGAGCTATGTGAAAATTTATAACATTCTGATCTTGATCTATTCAAAAGGGCAACACATTTTACTAATTTATTTCTTGCACAGGATCAGGTAAAAATATCTAAATATATCTAAAAAAAATATCTGGATTTATTCTCGAGTCTTTCTAGAGCAAAGGCTTGAGTTGGCTCAGTATTAAAGTTTTTTTAAAAATAGAAGGCGGGTGTAAGTTTGAAAAATGTTGTTCTTCACATTTAGGAGAAAACCTTGTGGTCACATATGGAGTCAGTAACTTTTCAGTTTTTAAATGGTTTGCCTAATATACAACGTATTGAATGTTCTGGCTACAAGAATCCTTGTATTCATCATGCATACTATATACATGAAATAGTTTGCATGGCTTCCAGTAACAAAATGATCTTGTATGTAAGTATTTAACTCAAATGTCCCAATATGCTGTGATGCTGTACATAAACTTGTTCTTTATAAATTTTTGATGTATATTAATTTGTTAAAAAGAGGTCTGAAAGTTTGTACTATTTTCATGTGTAAATAAAATTAGTCATCTCAGATTGTATAATTTAGCAATGTCATTACTGTAGCTAAGTGTTTTTTAATGTGAGCTTGAGTGAGTTATCTCCCCAAAAAAAGCAGTGTCCATTTCTTTTGTTAATAACTACAACATCATTATTTTAAAAAAAGTAAGTGTACTGACCTATAATTTAAAGTCTTGCCTGAAATCCTAATATATTAACTTGTGAAGCATCAGACATGAACATTATTTCAAACAAAAGGAAGTAAATTAATTTTTTTCTTTAAAACATTTTTTGTAAAGTCTTGAAGTTGTGGACCCTCATTGCAATACAAGGTTGTCAACTTCCAATTTTTGCCATTTTTTTTGAGTAAAAGAGATTTTTTTCCTCATATAAATTGAGTTTGATTTACATATTTGGTAAATATATACTTAACAGAAATTATTAAAGAAATTTACACTATTTCCTAGCTATTTATTATTTTGAATGGTAGGTTTGATTTCCATGTAAATGATGGTAGAAATGTCCAATGATCATTATGAAACTGTTTGTGATTATTTTGGGAAAATAGTAATTGTTCTTCTGCATCCCTGACAAAGGAAAAACGACCTGTGAAAATCATCTAGTTTGACAAGAATTTTTTCCAATGCATGGACACTTTACATTTATGGCATATGGTATGTTGAAAAATGGTCTGTGAATGTTTGTGATTATTTTTTTCTTCATGATACGTCTTTCTGTATGTTTGGCACAAAGTTTGTAATTTCTCTGAAAAATGTAAAGTTGGTAAATACACTGGCCAAGTCCAGTTGAACCTTCCTGTTTTAGCTTCCAAGTATTCCGAAACACTCTGCCTGTTTTGGCCATAAGCTTTTGGCTTAATAAATTGACCACTTTATCAAGATGGTAAAATGTAGCAACAAGGAATTCTACTTGTGTATAGAGTTAATCCAGTTATATTTTATTTAATGCATATGGATGGAAAATGTCCATACATAATAAGGGATTAGTTTACTATTTATGGACTTGCACACAAATGCATTGTTTGCACTGGCTCAACGCCTATAATTGGAGAGTGCTGTCGATGACTAGAAGCCTCAATATGCTGAGAAAAAAAATGAGATTCATAATGAAACTGGTTCAGTTCCATTTTTGTAACTTGTGAAAGATTCATGCATGCAGAATGAAGGGTAAACCGTTTTGACACAAATATAAATAATATGATAAATGTTTTCAGTATTCATCCTATAATTTGTCAAAGTTATTGTATATATTTAGAATTTACAAGAATGTGTATGTGATCCTGTTGTATTGGTCACAGCAGCATGCCATTTATGAGATTAGCAGCAATATGGCAATCTTGTGTTGTGAGTAAAATTGATGGAAGTGTCAGATGTTTAGATGATAGGTTTGACTGCTCTATCTGTCCTGCTAGAATCCTATGTGATTGTGTTGTTCGAGAGTGATTTTGTATGTCTGACTTGCATTTGCTTATGTTATAGTGAGATATAGGTATTTCTCTCTTTGGCGGACAGGAATGCCAACGTAAATTACCATTAAATTAATAATTTATGTATTCATATTTTTAAATTGCAGCTTCTTGAAGTCTTGTACAGGTAGGTTAATCACTGGGGCCTGGCAGCTCAGAAATGCAGGTAGGTTTTAGTTAATGTGTCCAGTAGGCCACGTGAACATAGATATGACCCTATAGTTGGTGTTTTCAGCTTCTCAACAAAAACTGCCAGCCCAGTGTCAACTAAACACAAAAACCAATTAAGTTTGTACAGACGATGCCAGTCTGACATAAGGGGCTGGCAGTCATAGCATACAGGTAGAATGTTATGAAACCCATGTTTTTTTTTGTTTTTTTTTTCTTTTGGTCATAGACCAGAAGAGCTTGTGGGATGACATGTTTGTTATCTGCCTGTCCATTTGAACTAATGCTAATCCACCTAAAGTTCTTGGATGATTGCCATGAAACAACCATTCGTTCCAAGGTCTTGCTGTATAGAATCAAAGTGATATATAGCTACCATGGCATCCATCTTAAAGATCTTGTAGCTACTCCTGTTAAAAAGGTGGTTACATCAATATTGTGGTTTTTACTATTTAAAAAAAACAACTTTAAATGATCCCAAGGTGGTTCAAAATGACTGGTACTGCTCATACATCTAATATGAAAATCTTGTAGCTACTTCTTAACAGATGGTGGTATCAACATAATGAATATAAAACTTCTTATGAAGTCTTATTGATGCAGGATGAAAGTAATGCTGCTTGGACATTTAAAATGAAAATCTTGTTGCTACTTCACCTGTATAGATCATTTGTGACGTATTTTCACCAAGGGATTTCTTATAATGCCTGTTTGGTCCTCTCTGAAAATTGTTCTGATCTGTAATTCAGTATTTATACCATGGCATCCCTCCTGATACTCTTGAATGGAATTCGTGTTGGCATGATGTTTTCACCAGAATTATTATGGTGTCTGGTTGGTTATAAATCGAAAGTGTGCCGATCTGACCTCCATTAGGGCCATCTTGAAAATGTGGCGGTTGCTGCTCCTTCCGGATGGATGGTCGTAAGGAGATGGGATTTTCATCAAAAGATTTGGTGTCTGGTCCTAAACAAAAATAATGCCAATCTAAGATCTCTTAATGCTGCTGAAGAATATTAGAGATGGTTTCAGCATATTGCTGTTAAAATGAAGAAATTATTGCGAATTCCTGAATATTATTTTTAGCTAGCAGTACATCATTCTCAAGGATTATTTGCATTTTACATAGTTATGCTCACATGGATTGTTAAATAATTTTGAATTGTGTGCATGACAATTTACATTTTTTGGAAGGTCCTGAAATAAAATGGATGTGTTTCTTACATTATAGAAGGTATTAAGGACATTTGATCCAGCATTTTGAAGAGAGACTGGAATTATGTATTAAAAAACATTGCTACATGAGAATGATTGACAATTATGTATGTCACAATTGTATTTGGTTCCTAGTCCATATATTTTTATCTGTGGCAAGAGAAGTTATACCACTAGTAACAACATGACCTGTGGTCAGTTGGATTTATTTTCTGTTCATTATTTTTTTACATAAAATGGTCAGTTGTTCACTTTTTATGCGGAATTATGCTGCAGTAAATTGTTTAGGTTTTACTAAACATGTTGCAATGAATTTTTAAATGCTATGATTTTTAAAAGAGAATAGCAAAATGTCATAGCATGCAGGCATTGCTGCACAGTTTATTCAGATATGTCAGGAACCTATGTAACTCCGAAATAAATTTGTTGCTTTAAAGAAGCAGTTTTACCTCAATAATAAAAAAGGAGCATAATCAGGAAATAAATTTTACTGTTTTAACATTACATGTAAAGAGCAGCATTTCAGTAAAACAATACATGAAAGAATATTTGCCATTTCATAAAGCAGATTTTTTTGTTGCAGTTTTTCCCTTTATATTTTTAGAACTTAATTTTTAATTAGCACTATTTGGCCAGAATTGTCCTAATGTGTTGTTAAACAACATACATACATGACATACATACATTCTTAGGTACAAAATAATTTAGTGAAATTTTAGTATTGGTTTTTTATTTAAAAAGATTATGTATTTCAGCAACATTTAAAAAAATGAATTTGAATTTTTCAAAACTTGTCAACTCAAATTTTTAAAATATTTCTTTTCTAATAATACAGTTTGTATTCTAAAATGAACATTTATTCTTGCGTTTTTATACTTGTGAAGAAATAGCCTAAAATAATTTTTAACTAAAATATTTCTATTATCATTTTACAAACCTAAGAAAAATGTTTTTGAGTACAATATTTAAAATAACCATTATGATGCAGTTTTAGCATGTATAAACATATAATAGTCTGATTTACCACCAGAAGCTTTACATGTTCAATCATTTTTGCATAATAGAAAGTGGAAAATAATTAAATAGTATTTAATCTTGGATATTTGGTTTTTGAGACATCAGTATTACAGTAAAGAGACACATGTACTCATTTTACTTTATTAATAACTTAGTCATCCATTTTTGTTGTAACAAGCTTTATTGTATTTAGGGAAAAAAAATTCTTATTAGTATGTATTTAATTCTGATAGATGGACAGTTTTGTGATGCATCTAATTTAACCAAGAATACAAATTGTTCTTAGGAAAGGGAGATAATTTAATCTACCCCATGGAAAAATCGTTATACTTTGTATGGATTTAAAGACATACATGTACTAAGTTTGACTCATTTCAACCTGGCTGAAATTCTTCTTTCAATTGACATATAAATTCATATAAATTGTAAATGAGTCTTGGTTAGCCAATATTACTATTACTGTTGGGAACATTTGTCATGTTCACACTTTTTGGTTTATTGTCTGGTTGTAAATGACGTGAATAAATATTGATTGAAGACCAATGAAAGTACAAAACAATGTCTAATTTTAATCTTCTATCTTTGCTTGATAGTCTTTTTTTTCTCCGTGAATCTTTAGTCTTTGTGCAATAATACTGGTCAAAATGTTTAAATTATTAAGAACAAACATACAATTGTACAATACTTTTAGGACAAATAAATAAATACAAAACCAAGTTTGTTTCTTCTCAAGTTTCCCCATTCTCATCTAATTAGAAGGCACCAATTTTACTAAACATGGAAGCTTCACCCCAAAGCTATTGCACCTTCTTATGCAAATACATTTCGTGGGTGTGGTATAATGGTGTGACCTTGTGTAAACATGTCTTGCTTTCTTTTTTACTTAACATCTCCAGTAGCTCAGAGATTTACATCAACATCTCTTTACCAAAGAGCGGTGGGCCAAGTGGTCTAATGCGCTCATCGTTATCTATCATTGCAATCCCATCACTGTTTGCGTGGGTTCGAGTCTCTGGTTCGGTCAGTGCGGGTATGTGAGAAAGCATGCCAGTAGCTTCTCGTGGGTTGGTGGTTCTTTCCGGGTTTTTACTTCATCATATAAATGATGAAGTAAAAACCCGGAAAGAACCACCAACAGGCAGCCATGTGTAGCCCATCTTGCGCTGAAAAATGGCGTTAAACCCTACAACAACAACCCAAAGGGTTCTTGTGATGTGTTGTCAAACACCAAACCTATCCAAAACATAACATCTCTTGGACCCTATCAGCTTGAAACTGTTTTAGATAATGTGGCCTGAAACATTTTATCTTATTCTTTTGCATTATTTGTTTCCCTTATAAGATTTGGTTTTGTCTGATAATATTTTAACGTTAGCCTCTGATGTTTGAAAATTGTATTTACATTTCATATCTCATTACCGTTATTTTTTATCGTTTTGTATATGACTAAGCGATGCTTTTTAAAAAAAAAACACTCTGGCGAATATTTTAAGATGTGTCCCTTTTTCAGACCAATGTCTCGCTGTCACATACTGGATGGTTAATATCATTTGACCAGTGAGAAATTGTTATGAGTCTATGCTCTGAAAAATATAACAAAAAATAGTGAAAATCAACAAGCTTATAATTTCAACAAATAATTTATTTCCCTAAAAACAAAAAGAAAATGAAAAAGAACATACAGTATTAATTCTCCCAAAAAGATCCCAGACTTAAAGATATTAGTGCTAATAAATTAAATTTCTGAATAAACATCCAAATTTAAGTCCAATTTCTGAAGTCTTGATGCATCTATGTTAATATTTATAGTGCTTTAGTGCCAATCTTTTGTTGAAATACAATTTTAAAAAAAAAATAAGAATGCAAATTATTGTTTGATTGATTAGGATTTGTAACGTAGCTTTAACAATTTTTCAGTCATATTGCTACGATGTCTGCATTGAGGCAGTGCAAAGTGATGTCTAGCACTGGGGAATCGTGCCTCAGACATGTAGCATAATGTCCCACCCAGTCACATTGTTCTGAGACCAGGCTGACCAGTCCTAACATTTACCTCTTAATGCTGAGCGCCATGTGGTTCAGCTATTAGTACCATTTTGTTAAGTCTTTGGTATGACTCTGTCAGGGTTTGAACCAGCCACCTCCCTCTTCCGATGTGGACGCTTTAAACACTATGTTCAACTTTCTTCTGTCGCTTTAACATTTACTTTCTATAGATATATTTGTAAAATATCACCAACTGATTGAAACAATTGATCAACGTCCAGTCCTGTGTCAGATTTGTATTGTTTGGACTAGGAGGCATTCAATCTACATGGTTGGTAGATTTGGTTTCAAGTTTCTAATCATAAAAAAAAAAACTATTATAAAGTTTGAAAAATGGTAAGCAATGCCTTAAGAAAAATCAAATGTGTGTATTGCATGTCAATCCATTTGTTGTTCAGCATCCAAAACACTTGAACTTTTATACTTCGCAAATATACCGTTCCGGTGGCCTAAGTGCTTAGAGCTCTGCCTTCATATGCGGGAGGTCGCGGGTTCGAAACACCGAGTCGTACCAGGGAGCAGCAGAGGAGGCGAATCCAACAACTTTGTAGAGGCGTCTATTTGGCAAACCAAGGCTTCCTCCAAAATCAAAAAAAAAAAGTTCCATTTGGAGACTCAAAGTCCTTGTTGCGTCCCCTCTGTTGCTACGGAGTTAAATCGTTTTATGATTTCAACCATATATTTTATCAAGTCCGATACGATATCTTGATCTCAGGTCATGCAAATTTATCGTTACAAATCCATGTGGGATTGACTGAGCACGACTAAAGAAATTTCTAAAGATATTATAATCCATATCACCACTACACCATGTCTGGTAAATATTTCGTAGCGTTGTGTGTAAACTCCATTAAATACGGCAATAATATTGCAGTTATCTCTGATAACTTTTGGTATTTGTGTGTATCGTTGAGTGACATATATCACATCAGTATTTTTATGCCTACCTCAGGAAAATGTCCAAGCGGGATTCTTTTGATTGTCTAGCATGACATCATCATATACGACTTAATTGTTAATACTTCCATCAATAACATCAATGCTCGGTGCTTCCTCGATATCGGTTATAAATTCAATAATATCCTCATCGATTTCTGATTTTGCTTTCTCGTTAAAATCCTTTAACACCTCGTAACATCGCTGATCGTCTACACTCGGGGCTACTAAATACAACTTGTCCCATTTCATCCATCTCGTTATTAAATTAAGTAGCAACTGTGTCTTGCCACTTCCAGATGGTCGAATTATAATCATTCGAATAGAATTTGGTAGCGATGCATGGTGCTTAACTGGTTCTCGCGTTTTTGTCGCCGAAAAATCAATTGCATTCATGTTATTATAAATAAATTATGGATCTATATTGTGTAAAATGTAAGAAGCGTACTAGCACAAATGACTTGACAACAATTGCAAATAAAAAGAACAGATCAGCACATGCTGGTAAGTGTGTACAATGTGGTACAAAAAATTTTGATTTGTTTCTAAGGATTTAAAAAAAAAAACGAGGAGATGATATTGCAGTCAAGTTAGTAAAATTATCAGGAAAAATATCCGGGAGAAAAACACCTTCCAGGGTATAGTTATTCTGGACCCGGGACCAGACTCTATATCCAACTTGATTTTCAAAACCAACCCAAAAACCAAGCAAGTATCCAATAAACGCTATTGATAAGGCATGTCATGCTCATGATGTTTCTTATAAAAGTAAAGACCTTCAACAGAGACATATCGCAGATGTGAAATTGATTCATGCGTTGAATTATATCACTGATAAATCCATCAAAGAAAAATTTGCTTCATGGTTGATAAAATCTGTGATGAAAGGTAAATTAATGATGGGTGCTGGTAATTAATAACTACATGGAATCTATTTATTATTTCCCATGAGGATACTGGAGGGGTAAATCAGCAATCGGTAAACTCGCTAAGGCAGCAAAAGTAAAGAATACTACAGCAAGGGATTGGTTATCCAAACTGGCGATATGGCAAATTTATCTACCATCGCCTAAAGAAATTAACTTATCGCATTTTGATGTCAGCGTCCCTAATGAAGTTCATCAAGCTGATATATTTTTTCTGCCGCATGATGGTGTTTACAAGTATGCACTAACTGTAGTTAATGTTGCGAGTAGATACAAACAAGCAGAGCCATTAAAAACAAAGTCATCAACTGAAGTAGCTTCTGCGTTTGAAGGGATTTATCGCAAGGGTCCTCTAAAGTGGCCGAATCTATTACAAGTTGATCCTGGCAAGGAGTTTCAGGGTGCAGTGTTATCAACAATGAAGCATCATAATGTCACCATCAGACGAGGGCATACTGCACTACATCGCGATCAGACAATTGTTGAATGATTTAATCTGACACTTGCTGAGCGGTTTTTGGATATCAATACGCGAAGGAATTTATTCAAGATAAACGATCTCGTGAATGGGTCAAGAGATTACCGGGTGTAATTACCACGATAAGCAATGAAATTATTCGAACAATTAATATGAAACCTAACAACGCCATCAAAAAGAAGTATATACCATTACAAAAACCACAAAATCATTTTTCAAAACAACCAATACTCGGCAATGTCACTGTTAGATATTTATATGAACCGGGTGAGCTTGAAGGCAGTACAAAAAGAGCTACTGATCCTATTTGGAGTGTCACCACGCATAAAATATCTGGCATAACGAGATCCACGGGTAGACCACCAATCTATAGATTGGATTCAACTGCTCCTCATCGAGGATTTACACTGGAACAATTACAAGTTATACCCGAGGATACTCAATTACCACCGCGTGGTCTTAACTAGCACCTCTGCTTCTGTTAGACTCAAGATAAGTCAGCATCACATTATCTCTGGCTTCATGACGTCAAAACTATTTTAACGTCACTGGGAAATGCTATTATTTTGACATTAAAGAAAGACATTCAAGAACAAATGCATATGAAGTATTTGTTTTATTTTTCAATCCAAACATTAAATAATGTATTTTGATCATTTCCCAAGTTGCAAACTATACTTTGGTCATGTATACATGTAAATCAAGTGAGAAAAGTGAGGAAAATTCCATAAAGTTTGAGGTAATAGTGCAAAAATTGTCCAGCATTGGAATAAGAAAAAAAGTCCTTGATGCTATAAATTCATACCAGTAGAAATAAATATATATTTTGTTTGTAAATAATTACTTTTTTCCCCGGCACTAGTAATCTAATTTGAATCTGCACTAATGCTTGTATGCCAAAGAATTGAAATGAAAAGTCAAGGGAAATTAACTCCTGGAGAAACCATTCCATGGACCAGGAATGTGATTGATGATTACATACATAATTGATTACAATGAAAATCAAATATGTTGACTGCTTTATAGGGTCAAATTAATTATAAAACCGAAACATGCAGACTTGTATGCCAAAAAAGGGGGTAGGTGTGTTTCCCAACAATTTCAAGCCCCAGCATGATTATGATGTTACATACTGTCTAAGATCCATCACACCCAGGAACAACTGGTAACCATGATGTCACTAATACTACATCAACCCACATTAGCCACTATCTAAGAAAACATTGCTAAAGGAAGAGCTAAGAAAATAGCTATTTGTCCACAAGAGTTCATACAACACAGTCAACCATAGGACTATGGATTATGAGTATCCAAGAGTGACCAACCTATTCAGGTTGCAATCTGGTTCTACATCTCCACAAATAAAGCACCCAAGAATTGATGTATATGAAGAATCACTTATCTTCATGTGGCCCAAATAAAGTGCACCCAAGCTTTGCCTTGAATTGGAGAAAGAAAGAAATGTAGAAAACTTAATTGTTGGGTCACATGTTGCAGCGTATTGTCAACATCAATGGAAATGTAATTATCAACATACCAAAACTAACTAAGATATTGGAAACATTGTGCATAATGCATGACTGAGCTGGAAATTGCAAGCAATATAATCCACCAATGTATAAAAGCAAAACTCTAGGACTGTGTGCCTTTTTAACAGTTAAATGTACAAACTGCAATCTGCAGGAAGCAGAACAGGCTGCCTTTCCAGAAAAGTGCCAAGGACACAGAAAGTGAGGCCCAGGCACAGGAAATTGAATGCGATGTTGGCACTTTCTTGCTACAAGGCCAAAGTTGGAGTGACTGACTTTCCCATTTAGCATCCCATTACTCAAAATTTCTGCCATATGGGAAACATTTAAATCTTTCTTATATTAAAAAGCTTGAATATTTACTAAGAAATTTTGTCTTAGATGTCAAGCTAAGTAAAATTTCACACATTCTAACCACAAATAAGTGCGAGAGCTTGCACAATATCATTTTTACCTATGCACCTAAAATATCAGTATGGAGCAGAAATTTTGATGCATTATGTCATTCATCCCCTCAGCTCTTAGTATGGTACAGGAAACTTTACACTCCCACTGACCAAGTCTCATGGAATTGTTCTACTCAATCTGATCCAGTATTTCAGCTCATAGTAGAATGAGATCAGAGAACAGTAAAAGATGGGGAGAGGAAATCAAGTCTTCAGTACAAGTACATATGCTACATCAAACGCAAACAAAAATACAACAGAAAACTTGTACAAAATTCAACGTTTGCCAATTCAACATATAATTTTGTACCCAATGAACATCCATACACTTTAAATCCTTTAAATGAATGCATGTAACAATTATTAAATGTACCTGACTATCACAGTATACACCACTCCCCCTAGCCCATATTGCCTTGGCATTCACCATAGACTTGACATGATTTTCTAGCCATATTTACTCTTTTTGGTTCAAGTGATAAATGATCATATTTTTGTATGGCATCTATGTGATACCTCACACTGATATGGTAGTGAATTTACCATAGTTTCGACATAGAACCTTAGTCAGTGAGCCAAAGCAATCTTTCTTTTCCTTCGAAAGGTTACATAAATTATTCCATAACCATGTTGTTCATGAGAGTCTGTCCAAATGTGATACTTGCTGCAGACTTGTGTATGTTGAGTTGAAGCTGTTTTATATGTCATTAATTCATGAACTGTTAATTTAGTTTGAAATATTTCTGACTTAGCTTAATAAACCATGACCATATGATACTATAGAATTTTTTTTTATCTGTCAATGCAAAATTATTTAACACCAAGAAAATAAATTTTCTGTTAATAGTTTAATTTGACAATGAAAAAACGGGGGAAAAAATCCAAATTATTACCAGTTCAAAGAAGAACTGATAGCATCTTCCTTGAGAAATGTGAAAATTAATGAAACATTTTTAAAAACAATGACACACAGAGGTTTCTAATTGCCACTAGTCTTTGTAGTATTGCGTACAATAGCAAGGGACATAACTCTTCTCAAGCCCACCTGCAGCCGCTTAATTAAAGCAGAATTTGGAATGAAAATACATTTAAGTTCTAAACTGCAGTGAATTTAAACCAAATGAGCCAATATTAATACAAACAGCAATAAATATACCTCCATGGGTATACACCCGAATGCTGTTTGCATTTGTAACATGCACAATGGAGATAATGTTGGCATATCTCAATGCTACTTTGATGTAATGTGGCTGATATTTCTTTGGATACTGCACTTGTGGAAATTGTACATGATCTAAGCACATGGTATAACAAAATGGATGCTTCCATGTGCTTGAAAAATTAGCCAGAATTAGCAGTTATTAATTAAACTAGGGAAAACGAATTTTGCTTAAGTAGGCAATAGCAGCTTCTGAAAGTGCAATGAACAAATTACAAAACATCTGAAAAGTAAAAGAAATCGGATCACCTCTGAAGTCCAGGAAGTGAAAATGACCATGCAGAGCTAGCATTTTTTTTTTTTTTTTTTTTTTTTTTTTTTTTTTTTTTTTTTTTTTTTATCCCAGCACATCTTAAGTTAGCCCAAGCTGTATACTCTAGAACCTAAAGTACACCCATCAATCATACATCAAAATAAAGAGAATTGAAAGTTCTTCTCCCAACACCTAAGATATACAAAGTCTTTATTATATTGCCACTATAACCAGTGAAGAAATCCCAGAAAATTATTTTTCTTTAAAATTCTAGCCAAGTACGAAACTATAGAGCGCCACCATATGTAACATTAAGGGGAATAGCTCGTGTGGGCTTGTGCATATAGTTTATAAAACAGATAACGCTTTTGTTGTTCAGTGATCTCATGTGAACGTTTTGTCAGAAAACGAATCAAATAAATAGGTATTTACAACAATAATATTCTTTTTTTAAATACCTTTTTCAGGTTTCTGGACTTGTTTAGATGCTGTCAATAATCACAATTAAGTAAACGAGAGAGTAAAAAGCACACCACTGATATAATCTCTGTGTATTAGTTAGCTTATATAGAAACCCGTCTAATATATTATTGGATTTTGCGAAGCTCAACATGAACCACTCTAAGTCACACCGTCACACGGGGTGAATGTGTTATTGCATTCAACCCGGGTGATTTTGTGGGTTAGAGTGGTTTAGTTGAATGTAGCTTATAGCCCATTGTGTATGTGCCGTCCTCCTATAATCCATTGTTATGTGTTGTATTGTCTTGTGCCGTTCTTGTACAAAAAAAAAACAACAAAAAAAACCTGGGATCAATTCTAACTCGTTTTCGTATATATATGTCTTATAAACCCGCCACAACACTCAAATGGGAGTTAATAAGATCGCATCAATGTCTTATATGTGCCTTATAAACTCACCATAACACTTGAATGGGGGTTGAAAGGTTGTATTGTCTATCATAAATCATATATCATTACAAGCAAGTACCCGGCATGCGTTGCAATACCACTCAAAGAAAGAAAGTGTTTGTGTTTTAATCCTGACATGCGTTGCAATGCCACTCAAAGAAAGAAAGTGTTTGTGTTTTAATAGACTATTTGACTGGTTTTTGGAAAGCATCTCAGATTATTTAGAGGTATTTATCGAGCCCACAATAAGTGGTTACCTAACCGAAGGCATTTTAGGTATGCTACCGATTATGAATTTCATACAGCTGTTGATTTACGTCATAGTTTCAGCCAATCCATACCGTGTTCGATCACATGACGTATCTAAGGCGCCTACAGTTCACACCAAACACACGCGATTTTAGGTACCGCTACCGATTATGAATTTCATACAGCTGTTGCCCTTGCACTTTAAATATTGGCATGTATTTCTCGCGCGCGATATTTGTTGTACCGAACGATGTCATTTGGAAACATGAATTGTACTTCCGTATGTTTGCCAAGAAATGTTTCGATTGGCTTGTGTCACTTGATACCAACGTTGATAATGGTTCGGGTGGTGAATGTAATTCTGGCAATTTAACTTTTCCACCCGCGCAGCACATTCCTGGTGTTTCATTCTTAAATTTGAGGGCATTGCAATACACGCATAATTTATCTATTTTTCCAATAAGCACACTTGGATGAAGACTGTTATCATAATTAGCATTGTAATGGAATGCACTAAGATTTAAATCAGCGTGCATTGTTCGTCTGGATTGAGCAGTGCGAACTCGAACGGTTTCCAATCTTGCTTCCCGTTGCTCGTCTGTTTCAGATGATCGGGCTTGAGCAGTGCGAACTCTCGAACGGTTTCCAATCTTGCTTTCCGTTGCTCGTCTGTTTCTGAAGCTCGTGATGCCTTTATCTTTCGTGCTTGAGGTGTAGATCGACCAATAGCTTTTCGTTTAGGTCGCATAATTGATTTGACAGCGAAGGTAATGCTTTGTAACGACTATTACAAATTCACACCGCGATTATTTGACATAACCATGGCGCGAACTAAACGTAACTAAGTAAACATGACTTGTCTAAGGCGCCTACAGTTCACACCGAACACACGCGAAATTAGGTATCGCTAGCGATTATGAATTTCATACAGCTGTTGATTTACGTCATCATAGTTTCAGCCAATCCAGACCGTGTTCGATCACGTGACGTAATTAAGGCGCCTACTGTTCGATCACGTGACGTATAAATTCACACAGCGATTGTTTGACGTAACCAAGGCGCGAACTAAACGTAACTAAGTAAATATGACGTATCTAAGGCGCCTACAGTTCACACCGAAGACACGCGAAATTAGGTATCACTACAGACCGTGTTCGATCACGTGACGTATCTAAGGCGCCTACTGTTCGATCACGTGACGTATCTAAGGCGCCTACTGTTCGATCACGTGACGTATCTAAAGGCGTCTACTGTTCGATCACGTGACGTATCTAAAGGAGCCTACAGTTCACAGTGAACACACGGTAAATGTCGCAAAAACACATTTGTTAATTGTTACAATTTTAATGGTTGTACTAATTCAGAAACCTTCGCGGGCGTGCGCAGAACAACTCACCAAAGTTTAATCGTATTCGGATGAACAGTATAGGAACGCATACGACACAAACAAACAAACAAACATTCCTTCTGAGGTTCTAGACCACGATTGGCGGGTTAGATCCTCTCATGGAGACTATGCTTCGTGAATGCTTCGTGAATGGTTAGATGTGAGAAACACCTGAGAGGCGCACATGGGGTTGTGTTGTCTATATATGTGACCTATGGGCCTCAAACATACGAAGGTATTTTAGGGGTTCCAAAAGGGTTTGATTGTCTATCATAAATCATATATGTACCATCCTCTATGTGCCTTATAAACTCTCCATAACACTCGAATGGGGGCTAATAAGGTTGTATTGTCTATAATAAATCATATATACAAAAACGAGTTAGAATTGATCCCAGTTTTTTTAAAATTTGAAAAATCAAAAAATACAATTATCAGTAAATTAGATTGTAATCAGATTCTTTCTGATTTTCAAGATATTGATGATAGCGCTGAAAATAATAAGCATGTCTTACCGATGTCATATTCCTTTATAAAACGAACTCAACACGCTATTTATGACTACCTAGTATTTGACAACGACATAAATAAATTCGTCCAGTTATTTGCTGCGGTTGAAAAGGTTAGAATGGAGCTCTGACATCAATATCAGATCAGACGCACAATAAATTACAAAATTAAAATAATTAAGAATTTAATTAAAGAAAATAATACACCTTCCCCCGCAACTGTTCCTTAAAACGCCTCTACTGCCTTGTTACTGACACAAATATGGATTAGCCAAGCTATACAGGTATCGCGTCATCACTAGATATAGAATTTCAACTCCATACAATTTGTCATTAAATACTTCATTGTGTGTGAAACAGGTGTTGTGTTTTTTTTTTTGCATGAACACGGAAGTAATGTCGCATTCATGTTATTATATGTGTGAAATGTAGGAGGGTGGGTGATCCTAGCAATTAGAAAATCCTATGAATTTTTACAATAATGGTTGATGAATCGTTAACAACTAGATTAACGCGCGAGAGATTGGTTGCAATAAGGAGATTTGTTCCTGTTAGGGACTCTATTAGGGACAAATTACAAGCGCATCAAAAATCTTAAATCGATTTTACAACTGATACTGCACAATTATTCAAACCCGTTACTACAGCAATCGAGAAAGCCGCATTGACCACTGAAAAAGCTATATTGGGAGAGCTTGTTGACGAAGAGGATAGAAAAAAAGGGTATTCTCGCAATGTTAAAACAGATAGCTGGAGATAAACAACAACCACATGATGAAAAAGAACAACAACAGTGTGATGTTACTAATACAAAGGGTGTTTCTTTAGTGGATAAATTTACTGAAGGGGCTAAAACAATAATAAAACAATTTCAATTATTAAAACAAAAGGATTATCATGCGTTTTGGCGATTTTGCTGCTAAAAGCTATCATTCAAGAAATGAGTTATTAAAAGACAATCATAAAGATAATATGATATCACGCGATAACTGGTTTGATGGGTTGTATAAATTGAACAAAGGGATTGGTCGTTTAAATAAAAGGGAGTTGGGGTTCAAAGAAATTAAAAAAGGAATTACTAATTATGATATACAACAAATCGAAGAACGACAACAAGAAATAGAAGAACAACAACAATAAAGAAAACGTCAAACACCAACACGGAAACAAACACGAAAACAAGAACCTCAGTGAGGATGATTTAGAGAGGAAACGTCCAACACCAACACGGAGACAAACACGAAAATAAAAAAACAAAAACAAGAAAAAGAACCTCAATGGGATACATCACCTTATTCACCGCCTGCGCAACTCAAAGATGATGATGCACAATCATTGTATATGCCACTTAAGCAACTCAAAGATGATAATGATGATGAACTTTTTAGGTATTTACAAGATCAGGAAAAGAACACACAAGGTGCAACTGGTACATCTAAAAAAAATCTACTGCTGCTGGATAATCAACGGTGTTTCAGGTAGTGTAGACCACTAGACGTTCGTTGTCCAAATAATATTTTCGGAGATATATCACTATTAGAAGTTCTCGTAGGAGGAAAACGAGCTGGAAATAACTCACCGGAAATAATTAATGAGGCAGCTGATATCTGCAGACGAATATTTGAGGGTGGTGTCATGGATATTGGTGTATATCGAGACTTTATTGATGAGTTAGTGGACGGTTACCACAGTGATTGATTGTTATTGATGACTAATGTCACTAGTGATTTATCACTGAAATTGCTAACAATGAAAATCGTTTACGATTTCGCGATTAGATAAATGTCATTTCAATAAGATGATCATACACTACAACCACAACAAGCCAACCATGGTCTATATAGTAAATTCACGACTTCCTGTTTATATAGCGTATTACAGAGATGGTCTCGGTTCTTGTTTACAAGAATGGCTCAAAAAATAGCACCAATCGCAAAACAATTACCGATGAAAGCTATTGATGTTATTCGTGATAAGGGTATTATCGCTGTTGGTGATGTTGCCGGGAAAGCATTTTCTGCGGCCCAAGAAAAACTACTAGCGCTAGTTCGACGAAGGAAGAAACCAACACTGATGACTTCGTCATTGGCGGGACCACTACCGTCTACGGAGATTATGCCTGCAAGTATTAGCAAAATAATAAACAAAGCGGTGGGGCAGAATATAGTATCACGGATAAATGATCAAGACAATATTACTGCAAATATGATAGCGGGAAGTGGTTTGAAATCCCGAGCGAGATCGCGATTTAGATCAAGAAATATATTATAAAATGTTCAAATCGTCCCCTGATACAGCGTTCGATTTAGATGCCCCAGTGCGCAAAGATGATTCTGTACGCGATTATCAGTTCTATTCCTATAATGCAGTACAACCAAATAGTTGATCAAGAATCGAACTTCAAGTCCAGGATACTAGCAAATACTTTCTACCCGCTGAAGCATTTAAGGAGAACTCGTAACAAATGTTGATGCTAATACACCATATCCAGATGGTGTCCGAGTTGGTTTTGTCAATAATGGTATCATGGCGCTATTCGAGAGTGCTAGATATATGATTGATGGAAGAAAGACTGAATCCATAGAGCATGATGTTGATGTTGCCACAACAATAGTGGGGTCAGCAAGATACTCCGATGATTTTACAAGATCAGCAGGTCCATCTATGATGTTCGCTAAGGATATTACTGATCACGCTGATAATATTCAGTATATTAAATTAAATACACCACAAGATACCGCAGTTAATCCACAACCAGTTGACACTAAACATCAAGTTAGACCAGTTGATGCCGCCTTTTATATTATAAAAGGCATTAATAATGATTACAATCTAGGGTTTGCAACACGTATACTAATGTTGTAAGGACCCCGTAAATTATTTTCATGCACGATTCCATTATCTCATATATTTGGATTTTGTAGAAATGTTAGAAAAGTTATCTATAGAGCGAAACATACAATAGTACTCTCGCGAAAGAGTGATGATAATGATGCAATCTGGCATGGTGCTGCTGCTCCAATCGCTGCTGGTAAAGTAAATATATCAAAGCTATCACTGTGGATGCCAGTAATGACTACATCAATCAGCGCAGAAGAAAAATTACTATCATTTATGGATCACGGAGGAAAATCATTGATATCATGGCTAACAGTGACCACAGATACCATACAATCCTCTGTTAATGGTGTATTTACGTGGCACATGGCATCAAAACAGGGGGTTTCTGCACCCCGACACATATTTGTTGCGTTATAGGATAAGGTGCGATTAAATAACCAAACACGTAGCCATATGATATTTGATCAATTAGGTGTTAATGAAGTCTCGTTGAGTATAAATGGCCAACAAGAACCATCAGAGGATATTTTACTTAATTATAATCAAAACCAAAAAGCACGCACGTATCATCGTTTGCTGACATTTTGTGGACGCAATAATAATGTAGATACCGGTCTGCAAATATCATAGTTGGATGTTAGAAAACTATATCACATATATTACTTTTCGTTGGAACATCTTGACTTAACAAGACAGTCCGTCGTTGAAATACACTTCCGAGCTCGTGTAACCGATCTTCCTATTATTGATGCAGGTCCACCAATTATTTACGGTAATTACAGAGCATTTGCTGTCACTCTCAGTGACAAATCAATGCTACTCGAAGGTGTTGGTGGGCGGATGAGGGTAGTTGATGCACCAATAGAAAACATGTAAACAATTAGATCAATATCGTATTAAATAAAATGTCATATAGTCATGTTAATGTCACGTTGACTCCTGGTCAAATTAAAAAATTGCAATCGGAATCGGCTAAAAAATGTGGAACTAAGATTAGATCGCTGAAACACAATCAAATGTCTGGTGGTCATAAACTATCACTGACAACTCGTCAATTTAAGCATTTCATTGATGCTAACAAGGATAAAAAGGGTGTTCAGGTCTCTCTCTCTCTCTCTCTCTCTCTCTCTCTCTCTCTCTCTCTCTCTCTCTCTCTCTCTCTCTCTCTCTCTCTCTCTCTCTCTCTCTCTCTCTCTCTCTCTCTCTCTCTCTCTCTCTCTCTCTCTGCGGCCGCGATAAAAGACATGTTAAAATCCGGTGGTATATTCCCGCTGTTAGCTGAGTTACCAGCGTTGATTGCAGCCGCGGCCCCAGCGGTGGCGCATTAGGAGCCATTGGTACAGCGGCAGGGATGGCACTAAAGAAAGCAACTGGGCGGGGATACAACAAAAAAAAACGATCAGGAAAGGGTCTAAGACTACCAGGAACTCCGTACTCATGGTACACCGGAAAGGGCCTGAGACTACCAGGAACAGTTTACTAACTCGAGAACCTATAGTTCCAATGTCAAATATTGATTTACTCGATGCTGCTAAAAAAAATAGAGATAAAAAACTTTAGAGGTGTTTTTTGAGAGATCAATTACCAAAACAACCAAACAACGCTGAAACCGGTATCATTAATCTCGATAACAGCACCAGACCTGGAACTCACTGGGTTGCATACGCGATTGATCCGTGTGTAATTGTTTATTTCGATTCATATGGGTTAGCACCGCCTAAAGAGCTTATGCGTTATATACAACAATTAAACACCCCTCGTTGGTACTCAACGCTACCGACACAGAAAATGACCGGCCCACCAATATGCGGCATAGAAGCATTAAATGACCTCGACGCTATTTCATCATTGAGAAAACCACCCCATAAAACCGTACACGAATATTCGAGTAATCGCTTTTTAAAAAGATCTTAGAATATAATGATTGATATTTGGGGAAGATTCCTATCAAGCCTGAAAAAAAAAAACCACGGAGGAAATATCTGCAGCCGGTGATGTAAAAAAAATAATCGAAGATGAAATATCCGAGATGCTTAACCTCGCAAATGTGGATCCAAATGAAATAGTCGTATTTCAAGACAAATAGGGTAAATTAGAAACGAGTAATGTTTCCCTGGATGATATTTTAATTAAACAACTAGGTGTAAATGAAAATACTATTGCGGTTTTTTCCAATAAGGGCAAACTCAAACCATGTGTACTTGTTTCATCTATTGTGGATAAATTAACTGCACTCGGCGACAATTATTTGTTGACGACAGAATCATTAAAAACACTCAATGATAGATTAAATTCTCAAGTAAATCAACTTGCGAGAGTACAAAAATCCATCACTGAGGTTCAACTCCCAATTGCTAATTTCTTTGGGGTTCCACCAGTGACCACACCAAAGCTCGTAGAGATAAAAATATCCATGGATGATTTAATAACGCTTAATTATGCATATGAAGAACGCGTAAAGAGTTTTGTGGCGTTACGTAGAAACGTCATCGCGAGTTTCTTTGGGACTCTACCGGTGACCACACCAAAACTCGCGGATATTAAAAAATCTCTCGATGATTTTAAAACAACCAGCGACGCCATCAAGGAAGACTTACCGAGGATGATATCCGTAGTTGAAAAAATAAAAATTCCTCATGAAAGAAAATATTGTAAATAAACGTGTACATGATCCAACACGGATCATTTGCGTGGACACCACTCGCTAACACGCTAAGTATCACTGCAACCGTCAAAGGTATTTATCGACTAACACTAATATCTCCGATTCAGTTTAATATTTCATCAACGAGTTTAACCGGAGTCAACACTATGATATCAACGATCATCGATAAGAATAAAACTGAACGTTTCACGATAACAACCACCGATAATAGTTTGGTTAGGACATCAGTAACATGGTACGTGGAATTTATGGCGGATTTGAGTAAATAACTGAATTGAATTCGCCAGCGTTTTATGTAAATAAAATGTCATCGCAGCAGTATCGCTATGATCAGGTCAGAGAATTTCAAACTAAACTGAAAACACTCACTGAGGAGTACCAAGTAAAAATAAAAAAAAATACCGAAGAAGAATTTCCATAGTTGACGTTACTGTGTACTCGGTATCAGGTGTAATTACCGGAGCTGATATTATACTCTCTTCAGTGACAATGGTTGCCCCGATAGCTGTTCCAATTCGTATATCAGCGGCGACAACAATCGCTGGAATAATTTCAATAATAACAAAAAAATATCATCTTGTAGTCAGCGCAAACTACAGGATTACATAGTTAAGTTCCATGTTGTGTCAACCACGTATTCGCAGTTATCCTCGATGATATCATCCTCCCTCGATGACACATTAATATCCGATAGTGAGTTTTCCGCGATGGTATATGTTTACAATTCCGGGATGTCAACATTAGAAAAACAACAACAATTTAATGGCAACATCGCAAGAACTACTTCAGCGGATAGCGGAAAATACCACCCCAGTGAAAACCAGCATGATCTAAATAACCTCGACGAATCCTGAATTCAGTGTAAATTTCCCTACTGCGATTCCGGTGAAGGAGATAGCGCTAGCAAAATTACGAGTATACCACAGTTGGCCTAACATTAGATCAAAACAATTTGATGGTCAGCAACCGAATAATTCCTTAGTGTTTGCGAGTAAGAATAAATCCGATGGTACTCCAGACTGGAACGTTGTTTCGTTACCATCTGGGTCTTACCAAATTGAACAGATCAATAATAAATTACAACGCAGAATAAAATCCATGACGGGAAAAGAATAAAAAATCGCTATAACAGTTCATGAACCAACACTATCATCTGTGATTGAAATAAACTCACCCGGATATGCTGTAGATATAGAATTAACCGGTAAATTCACATTTCTTGACAAGAATACCATGCAATGGGAATTTGGCATTGACTCCACTAAAACATTGTATTTATTTTAAATAATGTCACTGGTTTTTTTTAGCGAGATTAATCAATTACATAAAACACAACTAAAACGACTACATCAGAGTTTCCAAGATCATCTTTTTGATATTACAAGGCCACGCAGCGATATTATAAAATATGTTGAGATATTAAATCAACTTGTATCTGACATGGAATATATCCACAAACAAATAATTCAAGTAATAATTAATGACAAGAATGGAGATAAACAAAAATTTCTAACTGCATATAATATAACAGAAGCCGATTTACCCGATTTCAAGTTTTCTGGATATAACGCACATGAACTAAAAAAATCTGTCAATGATCGTATCCAAGAAAGCATTTCTCTTATATACGATACATGGAAAAAAAAATACCACAACCACAAACAGCCATTCTCAAACATAATAATGACCCAGATGGCGGTCGTAGGCATATTGCTCCTCAAAATGTCAATATATCCTCGGTGGTTGCAGTGAATTTAGTATGTGATGTTATTGAAGGAAGTTACCAAATAAATCTCGAAAATTCAAATCAAGCCCAACAAGGGTATATTTTATATTCATTTGCACCAACAGCTCCACCCGGATTTCTAATAATTGAAGACCCAACTAATCGGGTGTATATGCGATGTCATAATAATTCATTAACGAAAATTAATTTCAAACTCACTGACCAGTCCAATAATTTGATTGATTTACGTTGTGAGATTTTACAAATTTGTCTGTTTGTGAAATCCTAAAACGATTTGTATCATAACGATTTAACTCCGTAGCAGCAGAGGGGATGCGACAACGACTTTGCGTCCCCAAAGGAAACTTTTTTTTAATTTTGGAGGAGGCCTTGGTTTGCCAAATAGACGCCTCTATAAAGTTGTCGGATTCGCCCTCCCTGCTGCTCAAGGACAAAATAATTGGTACTAGCAGCTGCATCAAATGACGCTCACCATTAAAGTGTTGGGACTCTTCGGCCTGGTATCAGGATAATGTGGATGGGTGATGCTTCGTGTCTGCGGCATGACACCCAAGTGCTAGACATCACTATTAACTATTATACTGCAGACCTCGTAGCGATAAGACTAAAATTGCTAGTTACGTTGAAATCCAAATTTCTCTCCCACACACGAACACTTCGCAAATAAACACCAGACCAATATTGACCAAAGTTGGCACATCGTTCTGTCATCAAGATCTTTCAAATTATGTTCTAAATGGTGCTAATCCACCATCATGTATGGCTGCAATTATTATAATTAGTAAAACCTCTTTAATTAAACCGTGAAACTAATGTTAAACATATTTGTATCAAATTTGACTGCATTCTTGCAGGAAGACCTTTTGAAAATGTGCAAACGTGTCAGATTCACCTTCAAGCTTTGCCACTATTAATAAAAATAGACATGACACTAGATAAAAAAAATTGAAAGACATTTAAATGAAATTTCCAAAATGATGAGTGAAATGTAACGAAGTCTAACATAATGCACCGTGGACCTTCAAAATTGAACAAATATTGTTGATCTACCGTCAAAAATGGCAGCCTTTACTTAAAAATAGAAAAATCATTAAATGTTTGTTCAAGAACAAATACCAGCAGAGCTTTATATGGGCTGATTTAGTGTCAGTCATTCGTTATCTGTCTGTGCGCTGGTACAAACATGTTCCTCCTACTCCTAAACTACTTGGAGGATTGACTTGCAACTTTACAAATACATATTCATCGCAAGAAATAACTGGTCCTAAAGTAAAATGATGCTGCTTGGGCAGTCAGTATGACCACCACACTGCCAACTTGAAAATCTTTTTATCGCTAATCCTGCAGATTGGGTTGTTATATCATCATCGGTTTATCACTAAAAGACCTCTAACTGATGTCTAGTTGGTCGGAAATAATTATAAAAAAATGTACCTATTTGACGCCCATTGTGACCGCCCAAATAGTGTATGCTCTTGGGTTGGCACAGTTTTGTTTCGCTACTCCTAATAAACTACTTGGAATATTGCCATGAAACTCGATATGTACAATCATCTCACTGTGTAGCTGGACCTAAATGAAATTAGTGCTTCTCGGACATCCGGTCTGAACGCTACAACGGCCATCTTGAAAACCATTTTATCTCTACTCGGAATCGATCATATTAACGTTAGTTTGATACTAAAATACCTCTTTTAACATCAAAGTTGTCCTAACTGAAAATGGGATCGATCTGACTTCTAATATGGCTGCTTTGGCATTCATCTTGAATCACTTCTCCTGAATGGATGGTTATGATGCCGATATGTATGGTCACTATGGAAGCCATCTTGGAAATCTTACTTTCAGTATTTCCAGGATGGATGGTCATATCAGCTTGTGTTTTCTCTAAACTACTTCTTATGACGTCTAGTTGGTCCGGAATGAAAACAGAACCTATCTTATGTCCAATATGGACGCCACAGCAGCCACCCTAAAAATCTCATGGACACTCCTCCGGAATGGATGCCATAATTTGGTTTTCACTAAAAGACTCGTGGTGTCTACTTATCGTAAATGAACATGCTGCCGATCTAACGTGAACTACAACCGCCATTACGGTTATTTTGAAAATCTTATCGTATATCATCCTGAATGGAAATTCATATCAGCATGGGAATTGGAAGAAAATCTTATGATGTCTATCTAGTTGATCCTGTGTAAAAATGGGTGTAAATTTGACATCCATTATAGCTACTGTGGCAGCCATCTTCACAATCTTGTTATCACAACTCAACTTTAACAGAAAATCATACTGATATGGGTTTTCACCAGATAATCTCAAGTTCGTCCTAAATGAAAGTGGTGCCAATCTAATACCCATTTTGACCGCCGCTGCAGTTATCTTGAAAATGTTACTATTTGCAACTCCTGCTGAATGGAAAGCCATATCTTGACAATTGTCTCTATACTCCTTCCTAAATAGTGAACCATGTCAACATGGGGCTTTCACCAGTAAACTTCTGACGATACCTAGTTTCGTTCAAAACGAGAAATGGTGCCAGTAGTTGATCCATTATGGAAGACATGACTTTCTTAAAGATCTCGTTCCTTCGCCCACTAAATGGTAATCATTATGACATGATGTTTTCACCAAAGGTATTCTGATGATGTCCACTTTGTTATGTTAAAAAATTGATGCCAAGCTGACATTCAGTATGTGTTGCAAATTTGAAAATATTTTTTAGAATAAGAGAGATGGTTTCATCACCCGCGGTTAAAAGAAAGAAACGGTCTTATCTTGAATTTCTAGAAATTCTCTTCGTCCAAAAAAGCGTCAGACCTTTTTTGATGGAGTCTTGCTTAAATTCTTTTTTTAATAATTTTTTTCCGGTAACATGACTTCAAATAATGGTATTTCGATGATATCCGTAATTGGTAAATACTTGGGGGGAATCGCCTTTAATGTGTGATATTGTGAATGTTTTTTTTTAAGATAACAAAGAAGTCGTAGGTATCTAATACGAGATACAAATTTCCAACAACAGACTTGAAATTATTCATGCTTTATGGAATATGAATATTAATTTAAATCCATTCAGACCAGTCAAGAGTGCTTACATTTTATTCGACGATAATTCTGAACATGAATTAAACAACTTTATAAAATTGAAATAAGTTCAGATGTAATAAGTGAAGGAAAACGGTTGTTACTGGTGTTACACACAGATGTGAAATACCAAGAGATGTATCAGTTTTTCTCTCCCTTCGGTTGGGTTGACAACACTTACCATCATTCTTCATAGGTCCTTAGTATGGTATTGCACAAGTGAAAATCATCTATTCTCGTCTTATCGTGGATTTTCGCCATTATCTTGATACGATGAGAGAGAGAGAGAGAGAGAGAGAGAGAGAGAGAGAGAGAGAGAGAGAGAGAGAGAGAGAGGAGGGGGGTATTTGAATATTTTTATATTAAATTAATAATACTATTCGATTTTTAGATGCTTATAACATTTTTTTAAAAAAACACAACTACAAAGTCTTCAATACATATATTTGTGCCCCGTAATCAAGACATTTGCTTTGCTGTGTCGACCGGCAATTCCAGTGATGTATCATTGATTATATTAACACTTATAGATATGTCCCCAAGGGAAGTGTTCAAATATCGTTATGAAGAATGATATTGCAGTTTACTTGGTACGATTTATTTCACTGTTGCTGTTTTTTTTTTTATCTTACAATAGTGGTACTAACAGCTGCCTCGATTGGCGCTCAGCATTAAGAGGTTAGTGTTATGACTGGTCGGCATGGTGTCAGGATAATGTGACTGGGTGGGACATCATGCTACATGTCAGTGGCATGATGCCCCAGTGCTAGACATCACTATGCACTGCCTCAATGCAGACATCGTAGCTATATGACTGAAAAATTGTTAAAGCTACGTTAACAATCCTAATCAAACAAACAATACTTTGCATTCTTATTTTGTTTTTTAAATTGTATTTCAACAAAAGATTGTTTGGCACTAAAGCACTATAAATATTAATACAGATACATCAAGACTTCAGAAATTGGACTTAATTTTGAAGTTTTTTCAGAAATTTAATTTATTAGCACTAATGTCTGTAAGTCTGTGATCTTTTTTGAAGAATTAATTAGCAATACTGTATGTTCTTTTCCATTTTCTTTTCATTTTCTTTTCTTTTTAGGGAAATAAATTATTTGTTGAATTATAAGCTTGCTGATTTTCACTATTTTTTTGTTATATTTTTCAGAGCATAGACTCGTAACAATCCATGGGTGACGTACTAATACGATAATTATTACCTTCCACCGTTTAATCAACACAATCAAACCTCATTATAATAGCATCTGCTTTGCTTGCGATTTGCACTTGACAACTGTAAAGCGTTTCCTGTGTTTGCTATTGTTTAAAGTTCTCATCCAAGACGAAGTGTCACTGAGAGTGAAAACGACTCACTTGCCTTTCAATCTGACACTCGTCCAATTGTCAATTTTTAATGCTCTTGTTCACTGCAATAAATGGGGCCCTGAGTGGCCGAGTGGTCTTAAAGGGCTCTCCGTTACGGATCACTGCCATCTCACCTCTGTCTGCGTGGGTTCGAGTCTCACATTCAACCAATGTGGGTATGTGAGAAAGCATGCCAGTAGCTTCTCGTGGTTCGGTGGTTCTTTCATGGGGTTTACCCCTTGTTCTTCCTCCACCAGTAATAATTTTGCCGAAAATGGCGTTAAACCGTACAACAACAAACACATCAATAAAGTGGTTACTAATGGGTAACCATTGCAATCTGTTGAGCTCAAAGTGGTATGAATTTTGTAAATGTATAATTATGGCCAAGAAACTTGCTTTATTACTATTCATGTCTATTTTACTGATATTTTATCTCCAATACGTGATTGTTAAAAGAAATTATATAAACTCCATATATGTAGTAAGTAATTTCACGTGAAAACAAGCTCTCTTCCGAAAAGTCAAATAATTACAACTCCATGCATGTGATCGATATCTAATATTTTTATGTGTTAGAAACTACAGGCACCGCTTTAGATACCAAAGATCCAGCTTGATTAGCTCACTGACCTTCTTTACAGCTTGATTTATTTTAGTTCAATAGGGCGATAGGCCGAGGATGTAGTAGGTTGATTTTCTGCTGTCGAATTTCCTTATTGGAAGAATATGTTAATGGACCGATTTTCCTCACGACCTATAAGTCCCGGAATGTTTTGCTAAATATTTTTTTAAAACTTTTACTAAACTGATGGATGATCGATGACCCAAAAAATTGTGTTGTATTATTTAAGTACAATTTTGGTTTAGTTGCTCGATAAATGATCAATAAATTTATACTTCCTTCACGACTTCTAAAATTATGAAGAATTAATTGTAAAGAAAGTATATGCTTTGTGAATTAGAGAAAATATTTTTCTAAATAATTTTGGTAAATGACTCTCATTCTCTGCAACTAATAATGCCTTTACCGACCATCTTTTGATATTATTGGGCAAAGAACATTGAAGTTTTTCTAAATGTTTTCTTTTAAAAACATTCATTTTCACAAAAAGAGCCGATTTCTTGCAAAGAAAAATATATTTGTGCGGAGGTAACCAAAATAAAAGGCTCGACAAATTCATTTATTACATTTTCTTTTAAATGTAGTAATATTGTTCCTTATGAAGATTAATAATTGAGGCAAATTACGGTAACTTTACTACTAATTTTTTTAAAGCAATATATAACTTGGAAATATTTATATCACAAACTATTAATGACAATAAAATCTTTCTCCAAGTAAATCGTGCTCTTTATTATATGAATGGTTGACTTGTGTATTTCAAACATTCAACAAAGCCTTGGTTTCTACAATTTAAGGGTCTTCTCAAAGGCATTCATTAATATGTATGGCTTTTTAAACAAATTAAAACGACAATTATGTTGTCACTGTAACAGTAACTCTAAATAAGTTGATCATGTTTTAAATAATTTTTTAAACTTTCAACCGATTTCGGTTAAAAATCGATTATCGCAAATATATTTGTTGCACGTTGGAGTTAACATCACGCTATATTTGCTCAAAGTTGTTTTATTTATCATTTGTGAAATATAAATTACATGAGATATCTTATTAAAGTTCGCCTATTGAGAATATATTTTCATAGTGCGAACAAAAATCAAAATATGCAGGGTTTTTAGGTCTAATTTTGGTAAATACTTTATGTCGATATAAATGTACAATACAATGTGTTCTAGACATGCTTTATTCGGCATAACTTTCTATGGCGGTCTTTTTGAAGGGATCAGATATAATTGTAACTGCATGCTCTATAATTCCAAGTTACTGACTAATCATGTTTCCATCACTCAAATTTTGTCCAATAAGGTATAATTCAGTAGGTTTTGGTTTGAGGCGGTAATTAGTGACACAACAAAACTGAGACCATTTTACCCGGACGGACCATTTGCATTGCATGTTTTTAATCAAGGGTCTACTTTTAGGACTTGAAAAGAACAACGAAACTATCAACAAAGTGAAAATATTTTTGAAATTTTGAAAATCACTCGAATATGCACAACAACACAAACATGATATTGTGAGTATTTTCGTTTTTAAATCTTGAGGAGCTGCAGAATGTGAAATAGGGATGGATATGCGAGTGATCTAGACCTTTTGCTAGCACTACGACTGGAATCCCTAAAACTCTGGAACAAATCTCATCTAGAAATAAAGATGAACATGCCACTATTCTCCAATATATAAAATATAACTTTTGTATAATGAAAAATTTATAGATCTTTGGTATAGTTAGTGGAAATTCGAGAGTATTTCGCTTAAAGTCTTGAGGAACTGGAGTTTTGAAGACACTGAAATAGATATGGACATGCGAGTGATCCAGAACTTTTGCTGGCACTACATTTGAAGTCTCTATGGATCAGGAACAAATGTGGAACTTGGATGAATATGTAACTATTCTCGAATTTGCGATCTCACTGTCGGAAGTCTCTTTGGACAATAATAGAAGTTATATGAACTTAGTAAAGACCTGAACAAAATTATCAATGGACAATCTGAACATGGAACATTATATATTTATTTTTAATGAAGTGATTATAATACTGTTAAAAGTACGTCTACGAAAATCTCCTATACTCTGCGCTGAGCTCAGACAAAAAGCATGCAGCAGGAAACACAATGAGCAACGTCTACTGGTGTGTGCAGGGTGCAAATGCACCATTTGATTTGGATTTGAACTTAGTGCTAAGTAAAACTTTACCAGTGCTATAACTTGAACTGAAATATAGAATCTTGAATTATGATATACAAAACTATATACTACAAATACCAAATTTGAACTTTCTGAATTAATTGTTGTAATACTTATATAAATGGTACCTTGTACCTACTTCACTACAATTATCGAATTAATATATACTTATTTATAATATGAAACCTTAAGCTATGCGCAACCATCTACATAAACAAATACTAATATTTACATACACTAAACTGCCTCTATAAATAAATTATTTATAATTTAATGACAACTCAAACGAAATTTGACTTATACAAAGCTAGTCCGAACAAAAATACAAAGGGTAACGTGAAATACAATGTAGCAACATACACAATATCATTCACTGGATCACATATTTAAATAACTCAAAGACCAGCCAGGGTTGAGGACTAGCGGTAACTAGCTAGGGAAGTGTAAAAACCCTATATCAAAATTATTATAATAAATTCTCAACAAATAATTTTGTTTATAAAATATGTAAACCTATCATGCGATCATTTGTAATGTAAAAGAAGAGGTGCAGAAACATGCTTCAAAGTGATAAACATTGTACAATCCTACAGATTTTGTGACTGATATTATAGTTCAACCTGTGACTTGTCTTTTTTAGCTGTGACCAGTAAGACTATTATTGCAGGAGGATTTTGTTGGACAATGTATGGAATTTACAATACGACTTGATAAGTTCAAAATGTAATCAACATAAGCATTTAAATATGATCGTCATACACTTCTCTGTCACTTGCAAATTCAGGTTTTAAGGATATTGATGAGCACTTTTAGTCGCAGACAAAAAGCAAAATATTCAGAAATAATTCTTCATTAAGCTTGTGGAAGATATCTATTGGATGTCATATATTGAAATATATTGCAATGCTCTATTAAATTTCTTGCACTGATGTTTATTTATGATTATCTTTTTATGGAGAAACGCTTTGCTCTATGCAGCAACTGTTTAATAAGAAGCAAATGTAGTTTAACATAATATTGCTATTTACAGTACTACCCCAGGGGCCCCGAGTGGCCGAGTGGTCTAAAGCGCTCTCCGTTACGGATCACTGCCGTCTCACCTCTGTCTGCATGGATTCGAGTCTAAGATTCGGCTAATGTAGTCATGTGAGAAAGCTTGCCAGTAGCTTATCGTGGGTCGGTGGTTCTTTCCGGGTTTTTTTCCCAGGTTCTAACTCCACCAATAATACTAGCCGCCATGTATAGCCTATCATGTGCTGAAAAATGGCGTTAAACCCTAACACAACAGAACTGTACAACAGAAGCTCCATCAAATGCGAGACACATGGCTGAGTAACAAAGCTGATGAGATCCAGTGCTACGCAGACCAGCATGACATGAAGAACTTATACAATGCCCTTTCCCAGCGCAGACGGGAACACATTAATTATTGACAAAGAGAGGATTCTTCAACTATGGGCTGAGCAATTTGAATCGCCTTTCATCCATCAGTGATGAAGTCATCAGTCATCTCCCACAAATTACCCATTAACGAAGCACTGGATGGCCCTCCAACCTTGCTAGAGACATAGAAATCGATACGTCTGCTCTCCAGTGGCAAAACACCTGATTCAGACTCCATCCCAGCTGAAGTCTACAAGGAAAGGGGCACAGTCCTGATAGAAAGGCTCTGCCAATTATTTTTACTGATGTGGTAACAAGAGGCGATCTATTAGGAATTCATAGACGCTTCCATAATCCACCTGTATAAGCGCATAGAGAACCGTCAGGCCTGCGACAACCACTGTGGTATATCCTTACGCTCAATTGCAGGAAAGATACATTGTCAGAACCCTTCTGAAACGTCTCACTACACACCTTGACCATGGATTACAACCAGAAATCCAGTGTGATTTCCGAAAAAAACGTGGGACCATCGACATGGTGTTTGCTGAGAGGCAAATACAAACAAAATGTAAAGAGCAAACAAATACCTTCTCTCCATCTCCGTCGACTTGACAAAAGCCTTCGATACTGTCAATATAAAAGATTTATGAAAGGTAATGGCCACGTATGGATGCCCAAGAAATGTATATCCATAGGAAAGCATTGCCACGATGGCATGCAGGCACGAGTCCAAGACAATGGACATAAATCTGCGCCATTTACAGTAACCAATGGCGTCAAGCAGGGTTGTGTTCTGGCACCGACACTGTCCAGTATATTGTTCTCCACCATGCTAACTAATGCGTTCAGAGACGGAGATGTTGGAGTCGGCATCAGGTACCGTACAGATGGAAAAATATTCAATCCCAGGAGGCTTCAAGCAAAAACCAAGATCATGACAGACCCATTCAGGGTTTCTTATTTGCTGATGACTTAGCCATCAATGCTGGCTCAGAAGCCGACATGCGATGCAGCGAGACAGGTTCTCCAGCTCCTGCACAAGCCGCGGTCTCACCATCAGTGCCAAGAAGATTGATATCCTGCATCAGCCGGCCCCTGGAAAACCCTATGGTGAGCCCAACATCACCGTCAACGGCCAAAAAACTCAATGTAGTGAACTGCTTTATTTACCGTGGCAGCACACTATCACAGAGTGTAACTATTGACGATGATGTGAACCTTCTCATTCCTAGAGCCAGCGCAACGTTTGACAGATTGTATGTGAACATCTAAAATAGATGAGGGATCAGGATCCAGGCCAAACTAAAAGTCTACAGGGCAGTTGTGCTCTTCACACTACTTTACGTATGCGAGAAACGTCGACGGTGTACCACTGCCTATCCAGAAATCTGGAGCACTTGCACAGCAGAAGTCTCAGGATAATTCTAAAAATCAACTCTAATGTGGCGAGCTACAGCAAGGACAGCGATCCCAAAGAGGTCAGAATAAACGCTTCAAAGAGAATCTGAAAGCATTCAACATAAACCCTGATGCCTGGGAGAAAACAGCAAGCGATCGAGTCACTTGGCGTTCATCTGTGCACAAAGGCTCTAAGTAATGCGAATCTAGCAGGATATCAGCTGCATAGCAAAGAGGCAAGCCACAACAGTACGTGGCATCAACCCTCCTGGAGATATCCTATTCATCCCCTGTTCCTTATGCAAACAAACATTCCTTGCAAGGGTTGGCATCATCAGCCACATGCACACAACAGAACAGAACCAGCCCCTCAAACCCTTGGATGACTAGAGAGGTCCTCGTCGAATCGACGAACGAACTACACATTTGAAAATATCTTTGACTGAAACTTCTTGCATTAAAATATATTTGACTCATTAATACTGTAGTTTCTACCGAAAGGTTTCTATTATTTCCTCAGCTCAATAAGGCAGTAAATTACTTTAAAAACTCTGTGCTTGTATGATGTCTTCTTTTACGTGAATTTTAAAATTCTATATTGTTTAATCAGAGAGGAGAGGTTTGTCCAAACCATTTCTAAACTGGATATAAATTAGGACCAGCACTTTTGGCCAGCTTGTAATGGTTGAAGAAGTAAAACAGAATGCATGGTCTATTTAGGACCAAAACATGGATGGTCAAGTCAACATGGAGAGGAATCCAGGTTATGGCAAAGTTTAAATGTACAGCGGGACTTTGTAACCAAGGAGAGAAAAAATATATCTAGTGCCTGTTATTTGGACAAATCCTATGGGCTCTTAAACACAGTATAACATAAGAGAAACACTTTTAAAGAATGCATGTATAACAACAAAATCAATACAGCAATTAAGTCTAGTCTGGATGACAATTCCTTTAATTTTAAGATGTCCTTCATTAACTCGCATCCTTACTTAGAGTGAGTCCGTTTTTTATAGCAGAGATGGGAACCCCAAAAAATGTTTACTACGGTATGTCATACATTTCAATATGCTTTGATATTACTGCAAGCTTATTAAAGACCAGTACTTTAATTTTCTGGGTCAGGAGTTCTAATTCAAGCACAGTAACATTATATTACATGCATTACATAATTTTAAAAAATTATCTTGTGGTAAGAGAACAAGATCTGCTCCCCTTAACATCTGATTTTTGCTCTTAATGATGAACACAATGTACCCATTAACATTCACATGCACATACAATCATTCTGTTTCTTATTTTAGTCATAATTATTTTCAAACGTAATATTAAGTCTCTCCCAATGTCCAATCAGTCTTTTAGCGTAATATTGAACATTAATTGATGACAAATACAACTAATATCTTAAGAACATTCAGTAACTTTTGAATTTCATTTGTGTCATGAGAACCTTTAATATTATTAACTTTTCAAGAAGACAACTTGAGCATTTCTGTACATTCATTAATAATGGAAACCACTACCAGCAAAGTGAAAAGTACTGTTATAAGCAAATCTGGAAATAAGTGCCACAGTAAATTGGTACACCCGTAATACATTTCATTGATCTATAGTTCTGGGACACCGTTTTGCATGAGTTATATATAGAGAGACAAGTATACACTGTTAAGTCACTTGCCAAAACATTACATTAAGAGCCCCCCACCCCATCCCTCCGGCAACTTACTCTCCTTTTTTGTCCTTGAATAATGAATCCTCAATAATCCTAAAGTGTTTCAGTCCAAAATGTCAATGAGTACTTTGTAATTTCATGTATATCTATATTTTGGGTTGATCGTTTGATCCACGACTGTAGATTCAAAGTTTAGATAAAGCTAAGGAAGAGTGTTTATGTCAACTTATCCTAACTGCCTAAAGTATTGGCAGACTCGTTAACCCACAAAAACCAACCATTAACAATGTAATGGTCTCTAAAACCCTCAGTTCTCACTTTGTTAACACAATAGGATGAACCCATAGTGGACCTATTAACAACAAGGTCGCAGATCCAAAAGCCAGGATAATTGCTTGTCTTTTTACGTATTCACATGACCAAATTTATATAAGGTTCTCTTCGAACACCTCAGGTTCTGAAGATGGTAAAGGAATCAGAGTATTGCCTTACCCTGATTACTCTACTCAAACGGGAAAACGCGGATGAAGGACCTGATCAATCTCGCACAGAATCACCAGGAAATCAAAATATTCCTTTGTCTGCTTAAACAACCATGATGGCAGGCGTTTCATCGCAGCTCAGAGTTGTTGAACCTGCATGTCTGGATTTTTTAAAACCCTGGTAGTGCTATATTGTTTTTACAAAACCTTATAACTTATGCTGATATGTTTCTAACTATTCCATCTGCGTATGCTGAATTTTCTCAGAACAAAATTTCTTTTCAGCCAAATCCAACTAACAGCTTCAATACTAGTTTTTATTTTAAGATTGGGGTGGAATTTTAAAGAATGACGTATATATGCATGCATAGTATTAAAACTAAACATAGTAGTGAAATTGATGCGTGTTCATGGTTGATGAAACACCAACTTCAGAAAAGTATATAGTATATAGTTGATTTGTAATGTGTACAGTTACATACCACTTAGGCCCTTAAAAATGTTTCCTATCGCACTGGCTTTAAAAGAGGGGTAAGTAGTGGTTATTTACAATCGCCTTTGCGTATTGATAAATTGATTGTTTTATTTTTTAAGTTTCTATTGTTCTTCAGAGTGATAAAATCATAATAATACACACTCATGATTTAAACATGAAAGATGATTTTAATAATAAAAGTAGAGCACTACAAACACTTGGTTAGCTACGCCATTCACATGAACACTAAGTCATTAACCTACAGGCTTATGGAAATTAATATTACCCTTGTAAGTGAGCAATTCTGGCCGCAGACGCAGAGTGCATCCCTCTGGTGGTCTTAATATAATTCCTTCCTGCTTAATAATGCAGTATAGTCAAACAAAGGATGTATGCAGGCATGCACCAGTTGAGTTCCATGGACCGTAGGACACACACAAAAAGGTGTTTTCACTAACCCGATTTATCTAATTTGTACCAACCGATGCTTATTTTTTTGTCTTTTCCCATGACTTACAAAATTTGAGGAAAAGAAGAAAAAAATATTGAAAGATTTCAATAATTTTCTTTAATGTATTCAAAAGAAGTATATAAGTATGATCTGTTCTTGTGACTAGAGCACACTTAAAAAATCCCGCACAATAATCTATACTATTTTGTTTAAGGCATTATCATAAACACATTTTTTTCAGTCTCGTGCATTCCTCGTGCATTATGCTTACACCATTCATCGATGTCCCATGAGTTGCAGCAAATTATTTATTACCATGATAGCAGAATATTTGGAATTAAGTCACTGTTCATGTATCTACACCACTAGCTACATGTTATTTGTATTCCTTTCAGCCCAGACTGTGCTATAACGTTCTACAACTCAAAGCTTCAGTGATCTTTGTGTGACATGTTGCCTAAATTAATAAATATAACAAATAAAACTCCAGAAAAAATATTACTTGTACTTTTATCATATTGGCACAGCGTGTGGGTGAGAATTTTTGTTCTTTCCTTTCACATTATATTTATTAACAAGAAACGGGGCTTGAATCAAATGAAGTTCAGTTATAACAGAACCATAACAGCTGAGGTTCATAATTTAAATGGTATCCCCCATATATCATTCATTTTACAGTGTACACTGGGTTATCTCCGTTTTACACCATTAAGTTTGACATTGTCAACTGGGTTATCTCCCTTATACCATTCATTCAATAATAAATGCAACTTTCATTACATTCAGTCTTTTTGTATTTATGTGAGGCCTGGTCCCTGACAGCAGAATTACAATGAAGAATCCAGGCACTTGAAATGAGATGCCATTCTTGGCATCTCTTACATGGATTATATTACAAACGAAGAAGTGCGTAACACCATCAGGCACAAAGTAGGCCATTATGAAGACCTCACCGCTGTCAAAAAAAGAAGCTTAAATGATATGGCCATGTCACTAGAGCCAACAGTCTATCCATAACAGTACTGCAGGGCAGCGTCCAGGGTGGCAAAAGGAGAGGTAGACTGACAACATCACATAATGGACCAGGGAAATGTTTGCAGAGACACAGGCATTGGCACATGATCGTTACAAGTGGAGGGAACGGGATAGATGTTCAGAAGCACAGTGCCTCACCGATCACACTAGGTCAAGAGACTGATGATGATGATGATGACTTTACGCTCAAGTTTATAGGTGTTCTCCACGATATTCAATATTTATAATGTCTGTTAAATCCATTTCATATTAATCTGGTAATTGGTAATAAAGCAGACCTACTACGCGGGTGCTACTAGTAATCCTTCTAAAATAACGCGGTGTTATAATCTGACAATTGGTTTAATACTGTAGATCACGGAAGAACTGAACTGACACATGTATATTAAGAAAACTGGGCGGCATGCCGGTTTGCCGTTAGTATTGAGGCTGTTGATTTGGTCGAAGCCCCACATTTCAGATAGGATCAGATATTACGTTCTAATATTGATTACCCTTTCTGTATTACTTATGCCTCATGCCGTCTTAATTACTTGTGCTTCATGCATTCCTAATTACTCATGCCTTCTCAATTACCAAATGCATCATGCCTAGGTGTGTAGGTGGGTTGATTGGCGGATTGTATCTTCTTTTAAGGTGTCCGCTTTATTCGGTTCTCCTTATCTAGAGGATGATCACCCTCGGCGTTATTGTCCGGATTGAATAAATATAAATATTAGTGTGAAACGTATTGGTGGAATATATCTGAGCAGATATATAGAACACGAACCCCCGTACATGAAAAAAGAACCCAAACAATAATTTAATCAATTACATTTACATTTACAATTACAACTGTGATAATACCTTACACAAAAAAGATACATTTCTCTTGAAGTAACCTTTCACCGAATTTCAAACACAAATATATTTATATAAATAGTCGATCTGTTAGAATTGGTTTATCATGGAATCGAGTGAACAATCGAAGTCACTGACTTGTATAACTTCATAACTTGATTATTTCCAGTGCACTCCAATTTCACACTGGTTGTTCCTCTTGGTCCTTTTGTCTTTCTTTCGGCCTTCAAACTTTGTGTGGGTAGGTGGACCAGTAAGCACTTAGATACGTATATACTTGGATAATTAGATACGTAGGTGGAGCTATTTCCCCTTCCAAAATGAACAGAGGCAACCTAAATCTTCTGTCAGATATACTACTGGCAATAGATCATTTATTCCCTATCATTATGTCAGATATCATCTTATCGGAACAGAGACCAACGGCTATCCAGTCAAGCCAACGTGGCAGACCATAAGTAAACCTAGTTTCATAAGAATAATGTATTTACTAATGGCTAATTCATCAGTGACTCACATTAACACTACACAAGACATAACAGTTCCCTTCTCGTCTCAATGACACAAATGAACGAATGTTATTCATTACATGGCTTAACTACGTTATTTCCAGCGAATACACACTTTCGAGTCTTTAGCATACATGACATCATCTAAGATTGGTGAATTCAAACGGATTCTTGTCTCTCATATTAACTAAAGTACTACATGAAATCATAAAATACTCAATTCCTTTACAAACAACGACTAAGTCAAACAATTCATCAAACTTATATAAAGAAGAGCATGGTAAGAGTTCAGATACATAAACTCAACTACAATTATACATTAAACGGTACTCGCCTGCACCGCCGAATTGTGTATGTCGACTTTCCAGACATCCGGTTCCTTTGACATAGTTTTAAGAAAGAATTTGCTTTAAATTTTCTCTCGGAGTCTTCTATGTTTTTCACTTTTGCAGGAAAAATGTAGATTGATTAGATTTTTGATGGGTCTTATTTAAGACAGGAAATTTTATGTGGGGAAACACGCCCCCTATTTAGCGTAATCATTCAGGACTAAATATATATATATATATATATATATATATATATATATATATATATATATATATATATATATATATATATATATATATATATATATATATATATACCTTTCTTCCTAGTCTTGTTTGAGACGGTTAAATAAACGAAGGCTTAATTAGGACTCACTTCCTCTCACGATCTGACATTATAAATCATTGCAGTATAGCGATTTAACAAGCACCTGTCCCCATAAATATAATTAATTGTTCTCTAGCCAAAATAAATGTGCTCTTCATAGATAGTCAGAAATTTTCATCCTCACACTCATGCTTTCTTAATGACATGTCTCCTCTAATACCTCCGTAAATTAGCATATTCCACTCCAGGTCCTGCTTTTGAGAAAAGTAGATCTATTTATCCACATTACTTCTTCCTGCTAATATATGCTACTGCTACGGTGGTCTACTTGGTCAGAGAGTTCGCTTCTGATGCGTGAGGTCGTGGTTTGGAACCTCGGCCGAGTTCTATCAAAGACTTATTTAAAATGGTACTTGCAGCTGTCTTGCCAGGTACTCAGCATTAAGAGGTTAATGTTAGAACCGGGTGGTACATCATGTTATAGACTCATCATGCTCCAATGCTATACATGACTATAAACTGCACCGCTACAGACATCGTAGTGATATGACAAAATTGTTAAAGCTACGTTAAAAATCCAAATCACACACACACACACACACACACAAACACGCACGCACGAGCTGATTGAGGTCCATGATGTGTATTCATATCCTAGGATCAAACTAAAACCAGTGGCTTTACACGCTTAAACATCCACGACAGACGACACGACACTCACCACCATATATTCCATAGAAGGGTAGTCCTTTGAATCTAATTTATACATTTGGTAAGGTTATGCCTAACAACATTGAAATTCAAATCCTTATTTAAAAGCAAACCTTGTGATACCTTAACTGACACGTGATACTCAAGCAGGTGGTAGGATACCATTAAAGTCTACAATGCAAATGCAGTGTGATAGGGGACGTATGTGTTTGGAAGACGACTAAAGTCTTTACGGAATTCACATACCAGATTTTGAATATGCAGATTGCTGTTGTTTTTATGATATAGTCGCGTTCAATTGTAAACATCATTTAGCAGCATTCAGTAAATCTTGGAAAATTATTGTCAAAAGTAATTTTGTTTACCTATTAATGCTGAGACACTAAATTATAGTAATTGCTTCATGGATTATAAGTCTTGGGTTAAATTCAGCATTCTTTTCTGCTACTCGATTGACGTAAAAAGAATACAATAAAGATGTCTCAGAAATAATGCTTTGAAAATAACCAATATGGTCAAAACTCAGTTTTAGTTTCCGTTGGTGCTAGCGACCATAACCGTTTACACAAGAACGGTAATCGTGCTAATATTATGGAACACAAGGGAATTAAACATCCAACTACATAGTCGCAAGACAGAATACCCTTTTGCAATAAACGGTTTCAGGGTTTAAACAGTTACAGTAACTGGCTTGGATTACTTTCGGAAAACAAAATAAAAATGTACTAATTATAAACGAACAAGCTGCTAAAAAATACAGCGTGCCAACGTATGAGAAATTATTTTGTTATATCCAAACCACAAAACTAAAGAGTTTTTTTTTTTTCCCCAGCGGACAATAGTTTTAGTGTGGCATGATTTTTATACTTGTTCAGTTTCATGTTGAGTCCCTTTGTTCATACCGTGCAACTGACACTAGTTCAGTTGCATCAAAACCTTTGATAAGATTTCAAAGACTGTATGATCAAAGTGTCCCTGACAGATCCACACCCATCATCTACATAAATAATGGTCAAAGTTTATGAATAGTCAGTGTTCTTTGTTACTTAGGTACTTTGGCCTATGCGGGGAAAAGAATATGTAATGCATACAACGGCACATTTAATCTGAAGGTTGCAGACTTCGCAGAGAGAACCAACATTAGTGTGGCAGAACGTGAATTTGGTGTGTCAGAAACTGTATGACTGGAGCAAAAGTCAATTCTAGCTGATAGTACCAGTCATGTGAAGAAAATTCAAATAACGAAAAGCCCTCGTGTGAATCGGAGTTTGTTGGAACGAGTGGGTTCTTCAGTAGCATAAAAATGGGCATGCAGTCACCAGAAATGCCATTAAATAGAAGACCATTCCTTTGCCATGGCTATCGGTGATGTTCAGTTGGATGGTGTAAACGATTTATGCAACGTCACATATTTGCACTGGAACAACGCAATCACAAATTGCCGGTCGATGTGTGGAGAAAGTAGACAGTCTTTTTTATTTTATATAAAATTGTTCTTTGCTTTTTGATATGACGGGAAAAAATAACTGTGCACCAATTTAAGAGACTAAACGGTGATTATAAGGACTTCGGGAAACGACAAACAGTATTTACAGTCTTAAGTTGTTTAGCAAACGGTATGGAACCGAAGTCACTACTTGTGTTTAAACTCAAAACTATGTCAAAATGTGATATCAAGTGACGTTGTTGTAACCTTAAGGGATGGGTGGACGGGGAATTTTGTTTGTGGTCTGAATTGAAAATGCGTAAAAGAACTTCTAAGACAATCTTCAGCTATAAATACGTCTGATTTTGCTGATTTGTTGCCAATATTATTTCTGTCATCAGTCTTGTTATCAGAAAGTGGGAATTTCATGTCATAAATTGATTTGCTTTGAGAGTTCACGCTAACTGTCCAGCCTCTATTTGAGTTCTCCACGTATGCGAGTTAGTCTTTCCTTTTGGGATTCATACACTGTAATGGTTGTTCTAGATTGCGGGTCTGTATTGTGTACCAGTACAGTATAATGCCGCCAGAGCCAGTCAATGGCATTAAGTTCTTACACAACTATTGCAAAAGCTCTTAGAGAGAGAGAAAGCGTTTTGCAATATACAAGACAGGACTTGTCAAAAATTTGTATATTCTCCACAGATTTTCTAAAGCAATGGCTTACTTACTTTCTATTGTTTTTGATTTTTAAAAAAAATCTTTTAACACTACTTTTACTGACAATTTATATTTACAATTATTTGTTCTGTATCTTTAGATTTGTTTAAATTTCCTTTTGATTTATTTAATTGAATCCGTACAATCCAATGCAAAGGTAGGATATACTGTATTTCATGCTATAGCTAGATACATTAATTATGTACTTATTTAGTAGGTATAGCATATTCGAACGGCATATATTTTATGCTCTTATATATATATATATATATATATATATATATATATATATATATATATATATATATATATATATATATATATATATATATATATATATTTAATGAAGAAAGTTTCTCTAGCATGAAATGAAGAAACTTTGCTCGGTTGGTATATTCTTCATTAATTTTTATGAGAAATTCTTGCGTGGAACTCTCATAAATGATAATGACGAACGGTCAGGAAGAGAGAGAGAGAAGAATGAAGCAGCAAGGTAGGACTCGATTGAATGTGCGAGAGGTACTGGAATCTGTAAGAAGAAATGCAAGGAAAGTTCTTCGTGTGAGTGGAAACAAAGAGTCTTTATTCAAATAACTACTATATATTAATACACTTCAAAGATACATTTATAAAGCATATATATATATTTCAAAATACATGTAAAGCATATAAAATTACACTTTCTTTATAAGTTTACCAACTTCATTCATTTGTACTATTTCTGTATTTTAGAACATGATACAAATAATTAAATTTAGATTAATTTCATGATCACCAAAAAGTATAAGGTTTAATAGCTGCGATTATTACAGTAATCCTTTTAAAGAAATGTATTTCTCTAAATTTAAATAGAATACTAACTTGAAGTATGTTATTAAATATTATTCTTCATTATTTAAGAATACTTTACTCATACATTAATTCTGAACATGAAGTTGGTAGCACGTATATATTTTACAATAAAAATTGCTAGAATTATAAGTAAATATTAATTCTTTAAAACAATTGAACATTCCATTACACCATAATATTAAATAGAATATTTCAGTAAAAGAAATGTTGCAAACATGTAACTTTACCATTAAAAATCTCAACATTCAAAGTTCCTAATTTTGATAAGAAATATAGCGCTTCTTACCTGTAAGAAGAAATGCAAGAAAAGTTCTTCGTGTGAGTGGAAACAAAGAGTGATCTAATAGACTGGGGCGAGGGTTATATCTAAGTCTGCGTCCAACAGCATTACCAAAAATGGTAACCTCTCTGCCCCAGGATCAACTTGCTTCCACAACACAGAGAACAGTCATTGCGCATCTTCGTTTCTAAAAGTCGTTCAAGAATTCCTTTACGTCATGGAATTTTTCTACCTGATCAGCACCTTTTGCTGGAGAACACGTGAAATATGCGTGAAAAGACGGCCTGACCATTATTTAGTTACAAAGTTAACTTAACCTAAATGTATGGATGCTGGCATGATCTCTAACATATATCTTTGTAGGTCAGCTTGTCTTTGACCGATATATCTTACAAGCGATGTTAACTTAACCTACATGTATGGATGCTGGCGTGATCTCTAACATATATCTTTGTAGGTCAGCTTATTTTTGACCGGTATATCTTACAAGCGAGTTTTTCCTAACGTACTGTATAATGTTTACCTATTGAATAGTGTATAGTACACAACTGTAAAGAATGAATTTATCCCAATATACTTTAGCATACGTTTTACTTTCAATATTATTTTAATGCAAATAACTTTAATAACCCATTTTAGAGAAAAATTCCAATCATATAGAATCTACTGTAAACAAATGTCGTAACAATACCTCCTGGTTATTTGAGCCGAGACCCCGAGGCTCGATAAAGTGAAAAATTTCAATCATAAAAGTAAATTGAAAGTTAAAGACAATGAAATACAATGTGCAAAGAGAGTGTGACATTTCGTAAAGGTCAAAATACAATGTGAGACTCTACATAATCGTCAGGGAAATACAAAAAAAAATACAATGAGAAAAACTGTACAATTCTTCGTAAATTTAAGAAAATACACTGTGCACAACACTGCAAAATGTTAAGTAAAATGCAACAATACAATAAGAAAACACAGCAAAGAAATTTACTGTGTCTAAGAAAGGAAAAAAAAAATACAATGAGTACACAAAAATACAACCATGATACAATATAAAATTCATGGTAAAATTTCCCAAAAATTTTATTATGCGGGAACACTTGCACATGTTCAGTTGGGGTATATAATAAATACAAACACTGCAATTATTGAGTAATATAGAAAAATTACAATAAAACATTAGCAATATACAAAAATTACAATAAAACATACATTGTAAAATAGTGGCAAAATTATTTCCAAAAATGCATGGAAGTCTACTGCCAACCATTTGGAAAAATGTCCAATACATCATTAAAAGAACATTTCGTCCGTCATTTGGAAAAATGTCCAAAACATGATTAAAAAGAACAGATCGTCATGTTGACGGTATTGATAAAATACAATGAAAAGAGCAAGACACAATTTTTTTTTTTTTTTTGTATATATATATATTATACTCCAAATAAATCACAACTACGACTAGTGTATTATCATTCTGAGTGCTAACTCTGGTATGCAGATATATAGGTATTTATGGGAAAATAGTGTAAGGTGGTAAGGAAGGGTATGTTCGAGGGTGACATTCAGGAACACTTCCGTCAGGGCGTTGTGGAAATGCGATATCGTGATGTGTCCAAATAACGTGAGCCGAGAAGGGCTGGTTAAAAATTGAACGAAGTTTGAATGCAGATACCAGATCGATACGGAACGAGGTGGGCATTGTCAATTCGGAGTTACCATTTACTTGGGTGAGCTTAAAATCGGTCCATCGTACATGTAGTCGTGGGCAAAGATAACCGGTGAAATGAAGATTATCGATCATGGATGGTCCGGTTATGTGCCAGTATGAGGGACACAAGCTAAGCTGAAGAATATCAACCATCACGCATTGAACTCCAGTAGTGATTTCGAGACGGAGTTTAGTTCGAGCATTGGGGTGTGATATCCATTTATAGACTTGTACAAAGGCGATTGTAAGAGTCATGATTGAGACTGAAAAAATCAAATGATCCCAAGTGAGTACATCGGAGATAGAAGCAAACCAATCAGGAGTGAGAGTCGTAGGTGCAATAGTATATTGGAAGTGAACTGTAGATTGTGCCTTTGTCGCATGGGCAAGCAAAAGTGCAGTTGACAATGTTCTAAAACGCCATATAAGCCAGATGGTTGCCAAGGTGTTAAAAATAGACAAAGACAGACTAGTGATAGTCATGACGTGTAGGGTATCAAACCAGGAATCGTTATCAATCGAGATTTCGCCACTTAACATTGTTTCAGCCAAAGACGAGAATATTCTCTGATCACTCTTAGCACGTGCAGCTACTTTTTTTGAGGCTTAAATCGATCTCCTTATCTGTAGCGAAAAATTTTGACATTTGATGCTCGTATAATTTGAACTCTGGTAAAGAAATAGTCAGGGGATGGTCAAAAGATGTGTTACCTAAAATTGCGGCTAAATGAGTAGAATTAAAAAATTGTTGTAAGAGTGCTAAGTTGATTGGGTGAAGTTGAGTAATTTCTGTTGAGTTGTCGGAACAGGTCGTAATATGTCCGTCATAAGTCATGGATGTAGTAACAACTGCACAGTGACATGGAATATTCATAATACAAAAACGACAACCCTTAATAATGCGACGTTGACCTTGACATTCGAGTATTATTTCATCCATAAGGTAAACTAATATTTGATTTGAGGAAATATCAAGAATATGCGGTACAATGCGATTTGTCATAAAACGGAAGTTACATGTCTGATGGATAGTATCCTTATCATTTAAAAATAGACTATTGACACATTCAGGCTGAGAAAAGGGTTTGAGTGTAGGACGGATATTGCAATGTAGGATGTCCTTACCTGTACATTGATGTAAAGTCGATAATGCTAGTGTTGTGTAAAATTGGTGGTCGTCAGATACAAGTAGTATGTCGGGTAAGTCAAGTAATTGTGTAACGTGTGTTGAGGATTCATTAACTGGAACCGGAAACGATTGAATTCGGAACGTCTCGAACGGTCGCAGGCGAGTTGAAATCGGAATCTGTAGCGCAATGTATAGATTACTACCTTTACGTGTTGCTATGAATGAACCGAATTGATAATAGTAACGTGGATCTGTTGGCGTGACGGAATAACCTGGATAATCGGAAGACATAATGGTTTCGATTTGCCTGATTGATTCCGCGAGAACATGGGGTGGAATCAGTATAGGTGGTAGTTTACCTGCTGCTAGTTCCGCTGTTGCGATTTGTAATTTCTCTAATTCATGCCTAATTTGTTCAGATTCGAGCATTTGAGCGGTAATAACTTCTTCTGCTTTTTGATATTGTTGGCGAATATTTTCTTCATTTTCAACCATCACCTTTCCGAATAACTGAAGCGCTTTCGAGTTTTGACCAATAGCCGTTAACATGTTATTAAATCGATTATCGACTTGTGAGATATAGGAGGAGAAATCACCTCCATGTCTAGCAAGAGCACCGAGAATTTTATTATTCTGTCGCGTCAGCATATTTATGTGACTTGCTAATGTGGCAACGTCTCCCGTTGTGGCCAAACCGAATAGGTTTTTACCTATTTCACCAATAAAGGGCAGAATTGCTCTTTTGGACACATTTGAAGGCTGGAAAACACCTTCTGGAATCAACTCATTAATTAATGAGATTGTTGTGTTATACTGTGTATTCATTATCAGACGTATTGCATTTAAATGTTGAAGGAGTGAATTGGTGTAGGTACATCTTACATCTTGAGTACAATATTGTATAGGTTCTACTGAAATATTCTCTGGAAGCTGAATTTAAAAAGTGTGGATCCACTTATCGGCTGAACAATATACTGGTGAGAGAGACTGGAATATAACTCCATAGTTCAATCTTTGCTCATCTACTGCGGACCCTGGATTCAGAGTCAGGAGAAGTAGTCCTACGACCCAAATCCACATTCCACTCATACCTTAAAGAAAAGAAAGAGTTTGAGAGAATTTGCGCGCAAGAGAGAAGAAGAAGAAGGAAGAAGGCAGAGGAATTGATGGAGTGGTGTAAAGGACTAGAATTATCTTTCTCACTAATTGTGCTCTAATTTTCGTATTGATTTTAATAACGAAATATTCTACCTCGTCGGTTGCGACGTGTATTCGGTTGTGTGCGTGTTTTGTGAAATGCTTCCTTTAATGCCTGATAAACATTCTCTGCTGGTTGCCATGATGGCATGGAGCCATCGGTCCATTTAACCAAATAATGTTTCTTGCCTGAAATCCATTTGGATTTCAAAAGTTTATCAACTGAGTACCATTCTGTACTATCATCAGTTGGTGCTTGACCATTGCTAGCTTGGTCATGTGGTGCCTGAGTCGAATGCGGGACTGAATTGGCTGTATCTGGTGTCGGGGGTCGATAATCCCTAGGATCTTTATAGTGCTTAAGCCTGTTGGCGTGTACAAGTGATTTCATTTCCTTATTGTCGGAACAACGGCGTAGTCTGTATGTGTCATTTGGACCTAAGTGAGTGATGTAATACGGACCCTCCCATCGGGGGTAGAGTTTTTTTGATAATCCTACGGGTATATGTGAGATTTGTAAATGTACATAATCTCCAACATGAAATGACGGTTCTTTTGCTTTCTGATCAAACCTCTGTTTGCTTGATTGTTGTGCTTCACGGGTGTTTGTTTTAGCTAATTCTTGAACTATTTTTAATCTTTGAATTAACTGATCGATGTAGTGTTGTGTTTGCGTCTGGACAGTTTCTCGAGGTGTAAGAGACACATCTAAGGGTAAGGTCATTTCTTTCCCAAAGACTATGTAATAATGTGAGTATCCAGTTGAATTAACTGCTGGACTCATTCGGAATGCCATCATTACACTGGATAAGAGCGACGGCCAATCATCTTGGTGTGGACTGCAATACGCTCTCAGGGACTGCGCAATTACGCTGTTAAGACGTTCACACGCAGCATTAGTTTGAGGGTGATATGAACTAGTATGATGCCGTGTGACTTGAAATAGTTCACACAGTGCTAAGACAATCTGAGACATAAAGTTTCGTCCACGATCACTGACAAGTGTTCGCGGTGCACCATAACGTGTGAATATTTCATTGTACAAAACATTGGCAATTTCTGTTGCTGTTTGAGAACGTAAGGGAAATGCTTCACACCAATGTGACAAACTATCTGTCACCAATAAGATATACTGGTAACCTTCCTTACTTTTTGGCATACACAAAATATCCATGTGCCACCGAGAAAATACGTCTTCTGGAGGTAATGGGTGTAATGGGGCCTTCCTTGCATTTGTGTCTCGTTTAATGAGCTGACATTGGGAGCATGATGTAATGTAATCATACACATTTTGATACATTTTGGGCCAATAGTATTTTTGTTTGATAGCTTGATATGTTCTTTGAACACCTAAATGACAACCTCCTGCTTTTGAATCGTGATATGACAAAAGAACATCATGTCTCAAATTTGTGGGTAGAGCAACTTGTTTTATGAGTTGATCTGTAGAAGTTTTGTGTTTTGTTCGAGGCTGAAAAAAATGATGTAATACACCATTGATAAGTTCATACTGACTTGCTTCGTATGGAATAGCTTTTGCACGACGAGTATTTTCTGGTAATATTCCCTGCTCTAAGTAAACATACATATCCTTGAAATCTGGGCATTCGCGCTGATATTGGGTAATGTCTGGTACTTCGGTAGATTTACTACTATCATTTGTATCATCACTAGTGTTGATTGCAGATAAGCTTGGAATGTTGTCTTCAGCGTAGTACAATGTTATTTCTGTTATTTCATTCTGACTAGAGTGATCAGATGGTTCTGATTGAGCAGGCTGCGAGTCTGTGTAGACGGAAGATTTTTTCGCTACACTGTTGTCAGTTCTGTCATACTGTCGTCTTGATAAAGCGTCTGCGTTTGTGTTCTTATGGCCTGGCGTGTAAATAATGTCAAAATCGTATTCTTGTAAACGAAGTGACCAACGAATTAATCTGTTTGAAGTGTGTTTAACTTGTTTTAGCCACACTAAAGCTTTGTGATCTGTAATAACAGTGAATTTCCTATGTGATAGGTAAACATGATATGTTCTGATACCTTCCAAAACAGCTAAACATTCTTGTTCAGTAACTGACCATCGTTTTTCAGCGTCTGATAGAGCTCTTCCGCCATAAGCGATAACATGTTCTTTGTCATCTGTCCCTATCTGAGACAAAATATAGCCTAAAGCTGTGCCGCTAGCATCGCATGTGAGCCTAAATGGTTTATTGAAATCAGGATAGGCTAAGATAGGTGCTGAAGTCAAGGCTGTCTTAAGTGTTTCAAATGCTTTTTGACACTTGTCTGTCCAAAGAAATGGATTGTCTTTTGTCAACAATTTATTCAGTGGTGCTGCTATGTTAGAATAACCGTGAACGAATTTCCTATAGTAGTTGCACAAACCTAGAAAACTTCTAACATCTTTCTGTGTTTTAGGAACAGGAAACTGTGTTACTGCATTTATTTTAGATTCGTCTACTTTGATTCCGTTTGTTGAGAATTTATGACCAAGGTAGACAACTTCAGATGCTGCAAACACACATTTTGAAGGCTGGAGTGTCAAGTTTGCTTGACGTAAGCGACCAAATATTAAGTCCAAATGTTTAAGATGGTCTTCAAATGATTTAGAAAAAATAATGATGTCATCTACGTATGCAAGACAGATTGACCATGGTATACCTCTAAGAACATGACTTAAAAGAACACAATAGGTAGCGGGTGCATTTCTGAGTCCATATGGCATTACATTCCATTGGTAAAGACCACGTGATGTTATAAAGGAACTCTTATGTTTTGTGTCCGGGTCTAATTTAATTTGCCAGAATGCTGAATTCAAATCTAAAGTACTGAAAAGACATGGTTGAGTTTGTCCCACTGCATCAATGACATCTTCTAAGCGAGGGAGGGGGAAGGTCATCGGTTGTGTCACCTGATTGAGTTTCCTATAGTCAATAGCAAATCGATAATCACCATTTTTCTTTTTTACCAATACTACTGGTGAAGCGAAACTCGAACTGCTAGGTTCTATTAATTGATGTTCTAATAATTCATCTACCTGCCTATCAATTTCCTTATTGATGTGCGGTGCCGCACGATACGGCTGACAACGAACTGGCATGGAATCGGCCTGTTTCTATTCGGTGTGTGAAGACAGTAGTACTCCCTAATTCATTCAGATTAAGAGCAAAAACATCCCTATGTTGATTCAAAAATGATTGAAGTTCCTGTTTTTGAATTTCTGTCAAATCTGAAGAGCTTAAATCAAAATTGATTGGTTCTTGTGGTTTGCTAAATTGTGTGTTCATATTATGAGGTGTGTCATTTTTGTCAGGAGTGTCCTCATTAATGGTAAATATTGTTTGTGGGTTGAGCGCGTCTACACTGGCTAAGATGGTATTGGCGCGAACATGTATAGCTTTTGGCGTAGGGTTAATGACCTGTAAAAAGTTCTTTTCGCAAACAATCAAAATTGTTCTAGCTGGAAGAATTGTCGAATTTGACATGTTATTGTATGGTTCGAGCAAAACAGATGTCCCTTTCTGAACCTTACTGATACCTATAGCAATTGAACAAACAGAATTTGGTTGAATTGTAGTGTTTTTCTTGGTTCGAGCTAGGCCAGAATAAGTATGAACCAGGTTGATACGTATGGTATCGTCTAGCAATGTGAGTGTTTGTGTATCTAAATTCACAACAGCCTTGTATTTAGTCAAAAAATCAAGCCCTAAAATTACAGAATTGTGTAATGCGGGAACAACATAAAATGAATGGAGGAAACGAGCCCCTCCCACTTTCAAATTGAGTTGAACCAAACCTGATACCGTATGATGCTCTCCACCTGCACCTACAATTCTGGAAATATTTGAATTTTGAAACTGGCGTGAATTTATTCCTACGCGTTCAAGGAATTTTAGATTAATGGCGGAGATAGTTGCGCCTGTGTCTGCTAATGCATGTGTTAATTTGTCTTTAACAAAAATTGGAACAAGATTTTTGGAAATAGGTGTAACTAAAGTAATTTGTGGTTCTTGGTCAAGCTCACGACAGGTTCGAGTCCTACCGTGAGGTGCGCGTTCCTATTGTTTACGAGTGGACATGCATGCACGTGAAAAATGGCCTATTTTGCGACAGAAGTGACATTGGGCATTTTTAGCACGGCATACTGAACGTGAGGCGCATGCGCCTCCGCACCCAAGACAAGGGGCTGGGGAACGGTTGTGTTGTTGTGGCTGGTAGCGCGTGCCACGTGGAGATTGATATGCATAGTTACGATTAGGATAATTGGTTGGAAATGGCGGTGGTTGTGTCGGAAATCTCCCTGTGTACGAGTTATTATTTCTGTAAAGTATACCGCGTTGCTGATAATTCGCATTTGTAATCTGGGGGCGAAACTGCTGGTTTGTATTATCGGAAGTTTGATGAGGTTGAGAGAACGCATTGACGTATTGGTCCTGTTTTAAATTAGCAGCCTTAACCTCAGTTTTGAGCTGTTGTACTTCGTCTAGAATTGTGTTAAGAGCCGAAAGATCTGGGTTATCGGTTATGTTAATGGATTTTTCTGCCAGGATTGCTGCTTGGCGCAAATCTGCCATATTTGTTGGATTTTTGTTCATTACTATCCTTTTTAAGGAAGGTTTGAGTCCATTCAATGCTACTGCTAATAAAACTTGGTCAGGGATAGTTTTGTTAGTTGCAATTCGCAGGAGGCGACTAAGATAGTCCAACACGGTTTCGGAAAGCCCTTGCTGAGTTTGCAGAATAGATAAGTCTAAAATAACATCATCATTGTGAAACCTAGTTTTAAAGGCTGTGACTAGAGCGTGCCAATCATTTGTAATCTCTCCAGGTAAGGTGTCATACCAAATTTTAGCGTGACCCTGCAAGTGAAAGGGCAGTGCATGTAGAGTTTTAGCTTCAGATAATTCATAGAATCTAGCCCATTGTACAAAATGTTCTAACCATTTAACAGGATTCTGCGACTGATCACCGTTAAAAACATCTAATTTAATAGCAGAAGACATACCTGTATGAAAGAATCTGCTGGGTCCAGAAATAGTATTCCGTGAAAAATGTTCAGGCGGGGTTAATGTCAAATATACTGAATTTGTTGATGTATCGTCTGAAACGGTAGGAAAAGTTTTTGGTAGTGTCAACTGTGGCACTGTCAAAAATGTTCTGTTAGAAGGCACAGGTGTAGAAATGGGTCCAGATGTCTGGAGCTGACTTGGGCTTCCGGGCGTTGCAATTTGGTGAGTCGGGCGTTGTATCAAGAATGATGGACTGGGCGTTGGCAGCGGAAAGTCAGTTGATTCGACCTTTGCTGAAGATTGTAGTACTGGGGCTAAGCTGGGGGTGGTAGTTGTTGAATTCGTGAGAATTGTCTGTAGCGGCAAAGGCGGGTAGATTGTAACCGGCGATGTATATGTGGTTACTGCGCTGTTCAATAGAAGCGAGGTAGTCGGGGTCAATGTTTGGTTCAGCGGTTCAAATGGAGCTGTGGCCTGTGGGGTGGACGTAGAGCAGTCTGGCGGGGTGAAGTCAGATGGTCGGAGTAACCTGGGCACCAATCTGTTCCGTAGATCGTAATTATGTGGGGTGGCACAGCAGCAGAGGGGGTGAATCAGACAACATTTTTAAACAAGTTTTCAATGAAATCAGGCTTCTACGGCCAAGATGTGGTGAATCGGATAGCGTTTTTAAACAAGTTTTCATGGATTAGGATGAAATCAGTCCAAAAAAAAATCAATGATCAGGCAAAAAATAATAATGAAATCAATGAAATCAAAAAAATGACTAAGCCTCCATTCGTCTTCAACCGAATATTTGATCCAATCCGATACGATATCGTGTTCGAGGGTCATGTAAATTTATTGTTATAAATCCGTGTGGGGTAGACTGAGCATGACTAAAGAAATTTCTAAATTGATTGAAGTCCATATCGGAACACCATGTCTGCCAAATATTTCGTAGCGTATGTGTATCAACTCCATTAAACACACACAACACATTACAATTATCGCGAATCACTTTTGGTATTTGAGTGTATCGTTGAGTGACATAGATCACGTCCGTGTTTTTATGCCTGCCTCGGGAAAATATTCTAGCAGGATTTTTTTGTTTATCTAACATGAAATCGTCGTATACAACTAAATTGTTGATACTTCCATCGAGGTCTTCTACTGATGGTGCTTCATCAATATCGGTTATAAATTCAATAACATCCTCACCAGCAATCTCTGAAGCGTTTTCATTAAAATCTTTTAGCACTTCATAGCATCGTTGGTCATCTACGCTAGGGGCAATTAAATACAACTTATCCCACTTCATCCATCTCATTATTAAATTGAGCAACAATTGCGTTTTACCGGATCCAGATGGTCCGATTATAATTGCGCGGATAGAGTTTGGTAGCGCTGCATGATGCTTAACTGGTTCTCTTGTTTTAGTTGCTGAAAAATCAATTATATTCATATCTCTATACATAAATTATGGATCTATATTGTGTGAAGTGTAAGGCGCGTACTGGCACAGATGACTTGACGACGATTACAACAAAAAATAACCGATCAGCGCTTTCTGGTAAATGCGTACAATGTAGTACAAAGAAATTTAGATTTGTTTCTAAACCCAAGGAACCTTTAAAAAAAAACGAGGAGGTGATATCGCTGCCAAGTTAGCAAAACTCCCTGGAACTCCATGGGCAAAATACCCCGGAGAAAAACACCTTCCAGGGTATAGTTACTGTGGACCGGGAACAAGACTTGATATCAGACTCAATAATCAAAATCAACCCAACCCCGGTGAAGAACCAATAAACGCCATTGATAAGGCGTGTCACCTTCATGATGTCGCTTATAAAAGCAGCAATTTGCAACACAGGCATCTAGCAGATGTGAAATTAATTCATGCGTTGAATGCCATTCCTGATAAATCCTTCAAAGAAAAATTGGCTTCATTTTTGATAAAATCGGCTATGAAAAGCAAATTGATGTTAGGTGCTGGTAATTAATAACAACATGGAATCTATTTATTATTCCCCAAGAGGATACTGGAAGGGTAGCGCTGCAATCAATAAACTCGCTAGCGCTGCAAAGGTGAAAAAAACCACTGCGGCTCATTGGTTATCCAAACAGGCACTATGGCAAATTTACTTACCACCGCCTAAACAAATTAATTTCTCGCATTTTGATGTGACTGTTCCTAATGAAGTTCATCAGGCTGATCTATTATTTTTGCCACATGACCACGGTTACAAATATGCGTTAACTGTAGTTGATATTGCAAGTCGATACAAAGAAGCAGAACCGTTAAAAACAAAATCATCACCTGAAGTTGCTTCTGCATTTGAAAGGATTTATCGACGAGGCCCTCTGCACTGGCCAAATCTGTTACAAGTTGATCCGGGCAAGGAATTTCAGGGTGCAGTGTTATCTACAATGAAATATCACAATGTCGCTATCAGACGAGGGCACACTGCGCTACATCGTGATCAGGCAATTGTAGAACGATTTAATCGGACTCTTGCTGAACGGTTATTTGGATATCAATACGCAAAAGAATTCATCCAAGAAAAAAGATCCCGTGAATGGGTTAAGAGATTACCAGGTGTAGTTACCGCACTGAATAACGAGATTACTAGAACCATCAACATGAAACCTATCAATGCGATTAAAAAGAAGTCAATACCTAAAATGGAAATTCAAAAAGATTTTAGCGTTTCCGAACCAATTCTTGGTAGTAATATCATTGTGAGGTATTTATATGAACCAGGAGAGCTTGAGGGTGGCAGAAAAAGAGCTACTGATCCTATTTGGAGTGTTACTGCACACAAGATATCTAGTATAACACGATCTACGGGTAGACCTCCAATCTATAAACTGGATTCAACTGCCCCTCAACGGGGTTTTACTAGACAACAATTACAAGTGATACCTGAGGATACTCAATTACCACCGCATGGGCTTAACTAGCACCCTTGCGTCTATTGCACTCAAGACAAGTCAACATCACATTGTTTCTGACATGACCGAGACTATTATTTTTTCTGTCAACGGTAAATTGGCGAGGATCTTTATCCGAATACTGCCAACGCATTATACAATTGCAACTTGCACAGTGATTATTCTGTTGTTTCTTCAAAGTGATTATTAATTCAGCATCAATATCAAATTCTCGTTGTTTTTTTTTGTCCTGTTGTTTGTAACCGGAGAGTTTTTTTATCAATAATATCATTATCGTCACCAATGATTTCATCATCGCCACTGGCTTCGCCAACGACAATTCTTCGAAGTTGATTTATTTTTCGTACTCTGGATACTGAAAGATAGACTAAATTCGACCATTCTATGCGATTATCTACCATCCAAACAATTGTATCCGATATAGTCAATCCCTGTGAAGAGTGTATTGTTGCTGCGTATCCTAGCGTCCATGGGGATTTATTAGCACGCAATGCATCTTCAACGACATTGATATCAACCAGCACAATATCATTTAATACGAGAATCTGCTTTTCACTCTGTCCTGGAATATCAACTTCAATGTTCTGTTTTCGTGTATCTGATGGCCTATAACAAAGAGGCACTGGAAGCGTTGCAAATTTTTGTTTATGCAATTCAAATAATTTCATCTGAAGTGTATCCCTAACTATTTTTCTACTTGCAATGATCAAATCATTTGGTCTCCACATTTCCCAGAAATCATTCATTGGAGTTTCCGAAATTATTTCACGGGCTATTTCACACTGGATTCTATCCGGTTGTAATCTAATTAATTTCTTAAACTCTTTTAATTTTTCATCAAGTGATCTATGATCAGTATCAATTTCTTCATAATAGTCTACAAAACCCTTTAGCCATTCATGTGGGGATGCACCGACAAATGGTGGTGGTTGGCCGTGATCACCGCACATGACGACTTTTGTATTCTTCAATAACAACCACTCAAGAAATATTTTTAAGACATCTTCGGACACTGTGTCTATTTCATCCCAAATCATGATTTCAGGAATAAATTTCTCTCCCATGCGCTCAGGAGTCCATTTATCTCCCTTCCATCGGAAAAAGCTGTGATAGGTACAGGCATTTACCCCTCTCTGTATCATTTCTCTTGCAAGTCTGTGTGTTGGTGTTAGTACAATCATGTTTGATTTCCCACGAAATAACTCAATTGCCCGGGTTGTTTTTCCTGACCCACCACAGCCGTTTAAATAAACTGTTTTATATCTACAGATTGGATCAGAAATCGGTGGTGCACTAGAAAATTCTGATTGAAATTCTTTGAGATTCCGATAATTATTTTCAATGGTAACATCTGCTGATGGAATATAATCATGAATCATTTCATTCTTAATTCTCCATGATCCACAATTGTCGTTGCCAGTAGCCTTAAAATCAGTCATTTTGCTATTTATGTAAAATGAATCAGTGGCAACTCTAACTGCGGTGGTAGGAAATTTATTAATCATTGAAAATAAATTAATAGAAGCATAACCGAGCATAGAAGCTCTCAAATGTGTGTACTGCGGATTGTATCCATCAGTGTAAGTAACAATTGTACCCAATTTGGTTCCATTGGACATAAATGCGTCCTTACGATTGACATATAGGCCCCTATTCGTTAAATCCGCCATTACAAAATCGTATTCAGCGTTGTCTATAATCAATCGTGAAGAATATCTCGTATTATCATCTTTGCCACCCTGAGTGAATTTACCGATTATTCTTCGTCCAAGATCTTTTGCTTCATTGTTTCTGATTTCAAATAACTGTTTGGACCAATTCATGATTTGTTGTTCATTAAAATCAGGAAACAGTTTTCGCTCTTCGCTAATTATTTTTTCTAGATCAGGTTGGGGTAACCACACTGATTTCTGTGCTCGATAGGATATAATTGCTTCACTGACAATTAATGATTTTAACATCTTACAATCAAGCATATACCGTAATAACACTATTGGCATCCAGTGTTTTTCAGACATGTGTTTACCAATCCAAAGATAACTACACTGATGAAGTCCTTCAGCCATTTCAAATGATACTACACAAGCGAATCCGGTTAAATCAAAATCAGGCAGTGGTCCATTAATAGCAACACGGGCCTTTTCGTGTGTAGGGTGTCCAAATCGTTTGAAATATTTCTCGCATTCTCCATACCCGAGAAAACTTCCTGGATAACACGCAATCATATCAACGGAAATAACGGTATCAGCGGTGTATTTTGTATTCCATAATCCTCCATGACTGTATTCAAGACAAGACAATTTGACATCTGATAAGAACTCACTTCGTGTTGGTTTCCACGCGTTTTTCTTTCTAGCAAAATGTGCTGCAATTGATGGTACTGTGAAACAGTTTGCTAATAATTGATCGTTGTCTTCTCCGTCTCCAGAAAACTCACTAGCTAGTTGTTTCATTTGATTATGCAGTTCTTCGGTACGGTATAATTCTCCGTTGGGTCTTACAAACTGATCAAATCTACATTCTTCGTCTGAAGTACTATGAAATAGCCACATTGACACAGGATCGTTTTTACTCAAATGGTAAATAGCATCAAATAATTTCTGCTCTGAAAAAAACTCTTCGGTTTGGGATAGATATTTTACGGTTCTATCCCGTGGGAATATTGTTACTGCAGATGACCACGCGTGTTCATTATGATCAATAATTTCAATTGGAGCTCCCTGTGATTTATATTTCGATTCGTATAATACTTCACCGGTGATTGTCCTTACCGATATTGGAAATCTCAATGATTTTTCTAATTTGGTTATATCCTGAATTGTTGCCCCATGCTGTTTTACCGTTAATTCCCACTCGGTTATTTTTTTTCGTCTTAGATCAGTTAGTTTATTTCCCCGGGACGCATTTGTGAAGTGTTCTATTATTCGTTCTGCTACACAATTGAGCCCTGTCGAATATTTCATGGGTGCTAGTTTTGCAATATCAGGTTTTTCATTGAGCGGATAGATCCCGTAAACAACTGCTGTGACAGGATAAGATCTTTCGTAGTAGGGTTTATCAATTCCGGTCAAAATTCCCGGTTTTGAATCCTGATTCACGGTGATAGTTTTTTTGCCCTTGAGAATGGGTTCAAATTTATCCCTAATAATCCATTTTCCATCCTCACGGATAATGAATTTGATTCGGAAAAAATGACTTTTTTCCCCAAGACGTGAAATGATCACTGCTGCTTTTTCATCATTCATGGTAGCGTCAACAACACCATCAATTCGAAATGTTGACCAGCAATAAGATGCTCCATCACGCTTGAATTCATTAAAACAGTCTCTGATGGCTTTATCAAGAATTTTATTCTTGGGTGTATTAGAAACTATATCAAGATTGAATTGAGCATCCTTCCATGATGATCTCATGTTTCTGTCTACTACACGTTTTTTGGGTCTATCGCGATTAAATCTAGGATTGATTTTCAATAATCTCTTAAACTCTTTCATGTTTCCGTCTATTGGACGTTTGTTACGTTTTTTGGGTCTATCGATATTAAATTTAGGATTGATTTTCAATAATCTCTTAAACTCTTTCATGTTTCCGTCTCTTTGACGTTTTGGACGTTTGTTTCTGTTTACTACACGTTTTTTGGGTCTATCGAGATTGATTTTCAATAATCTCTTAAACTCTCTATCAGCATTGAATTTAGCATTTTTCGAAGTCAATCTCTTGAACTTCTTCATGCTATAATTAAAACAAGCATTTAAATGAAAGATTTATGTATAATGAACCAATGCAAATGGCTTATGATTGGATCAGTAATCCCGTGTAACAAATCATGCAGAAATGAGTTCTGTGGGTATCATATGCAGAGTTTTCGACGTGGAAGCCTTGGTCCGTTACCTTGTATTCGATGTGGGGTTGGGGTCAGGGGAAAATCACGATTATGTCTGAATTGCGGTGGTAAGCGATACAGGGAATTGAAGCGTTATTATGATAAAAGAATAAAAAATGGGCAATCCATCAGAAATTTTGACCCTGAAAAAGTCTCTGACCTTGACAACGTCACTGACAAAATCATAAGAACCCCTAAAGACTACATTGAAAGATTCATTATTGAACCAAACACTGAATTAGACAAACAATAGTATTATGTATACGAATGAACCAAGAATTCAGACAGCACCCCTTGATTACAAATTATGAAGCATCCAGTGATGGTACTGTCAGAAACCGTAGACTAAAGAAACCAGTTGGTTCTGACAGTGGTGGGGGATATTTGAAGTTTGGCACTGGAAGGAAATTTTATTACTGCCATCGTTTCATATTTGAATGTTTTTATGGATTGATCGAAGATGATTTTGTTATCGATCACAAGGATTCTAATCGAAAGAATAATTCTTTATCAAATCTGCAAGCTATCACACAGAGTGAGAATACCAAACGAGGAAAGACTGGCACTTGTTCAAAAAAAGCGAGACCTGTGAAATCTTTGAATACAATAACTAATGAAGAAAAAATATTTTCATCTATGAATGAAGCCGGTAAGCACTTCGATATTTGTGGACCCTCAGTACGATTCGTTGCAGAAGGGATAACCAAAACGGCTATTTCAAAAAATCGCGGACAAAAAATTCAATTTAGTTATGTCTGATGCGTCATATTTTTCAATTAGAGATATGTCATTGCTATAGAATAATGAATTCTGAAAACATGAATAGCATCATAGTTGAAATAGCAAAACTGAAAAATCAGGATATCAAACTATCAGATGGATTAAATCCTGATCAAATCAAGTCAGATTTTCAGGATATAGAATACGGGGTTAACAATAACAAGTATATGGTGCCAAAGAAGTATGCACTCATCAAAAGAATTCAGAATTCTATTAGAGACTCTCTTTCATTTTCAAGTGACATCAGTGTGTTCGTCCCGTTGTATACTATCGTAGAGGGGATACGAATAGAATTAGGTAACGAATACGAATTGAAAAAAGAAGTCAACTCTAAAATTAGAAACCTACGGGCGTTAATTCAAGAAAATTGATTGCCTGACCCTTATCATTTTTTGATTGCCCGACCATATCATTTTTTTTTAGCCGACCCTCAAGGGAATGTCAAAAATTGAATGAGGGAACTATCAGTATTATTTATTTTATATACAATTATGATACTTCCCTCATCAATGATAGAGCCGTTAAAACAATCAAATAACACTTCCATGACTGTGTTAAAAATCATCCGACATGTCAAAATAGAAATGAAGGAAGTCACAGTATTAATTATTTTATATACAATTATGTGACTTCCTTCATCACTGATAGAGCCGTTAAAACAATCAAATAACACTTCCATGACTGTGTTAAAAATCATCCGACATGTCAAAAAAGTGAGGAAAGTGCCAGTATTAATTATTTTATATACAATTATGGCACTTTCCTCACACCTGATAGAAGGTGTTTTATGATGAAATAACACTTCCATGACTGTGTTAAAAATCATCTGACATGTCAAGTGTTTTGCAATTGAAAAATGGTTTCTGATTTCAAATAATGGTCAATGAAGCATTAACAACCCGATTGGCTCGTGAACGATTAGATGCAATTAAGAGATTTGTACCAATTCGTGACTCTGTACGGAATAAACTGCAACAACGACAGAGTTTACAAACGGATTTTGCTTTAGGGTCTGAAGAGTTGTTTAAACCAGTAACCACAGTAACGAAAGGGGTAGAGCGTGCTATACTGGGAGATGATCCTGACGGTAAAAGAAAAGAAGAGGGTCTTATTTCTGTACTTGAAAAACTAGCAGCGAAAACTGAACAAACTGAAAAAACTGATCCGAAAAAAACGACTGTTTCTCTGTTGAATAAATTTACTGATCATGCTAAAATAGTAATAAAAAAACCTAGTTTATTGAAATCAAAGGATTATCAAGCCTTTGGTAATTTTGCTGCTCAAAGCTATAATTCAAAAAAAGATTTTTTAAAGGACGAGTATAAGAATGATAGAATATCAAGTAATGATTGGTCCGATAATTTGTATAAACTAAATAAAGGGATTGGTCGTTTGAATAGGGATGAGATGGGGTACAGGGAATTTCAAAGGGGAATTAGTAATTATAAAAGAGAACAAATAGAAGAGCGACAACGAGAATTAGAAGAACGACGTCAAACACCAACACGTAGACAAACAAGAAGACAAAAAAAACAACAACTACCACCTGATGATGATGATGATGATTTAGAAGAACGACGTCAAACACCAACACGAAGACAAAAAAAACAAGAAGAACCTAATGATGATTATTTACAAGAAACGGATTTAGAAAAAATAGATGAAGCAACTGGTTATAGCGGAAGTGGATTGCAAAATCCAAGGATTAGTTTCTGTCCTGATAGTGTTATCAATGATATATCACGATTAGATGTTCTTGTAGGAGGGTTCCGAGCTGGAAATAATTCACCGGAAATAATTAATGAAGCAGCTGATATCTGTAGATGGTTATTTGCCGGCGGTATCATGGATATCAAAACATATCGAGATTTCATTGACGAGTTAGCAAATGGGTATCATAGTGATTAAATAACAATTGAAAACACTATTGTTTTTATAATAATGATCATACATTACAATCATGATAAACCAACCCTCGTCTATGTAGTTAATTCACGGTTTCCAGTTTATAAAGCATACTATGGAGATGGTTTAGGCAATACCATTTTAGGATTCTTTTCAAGAATGGCCCCAAAAGTGATGCCGTTAGCTAAACAGTTATCAATGAAAGCCATTGATGTTATTCGTGATAAGGGTATTGGTGCTGTTGGAGATCTTGCCGGAAAGGCATTTTCAGCCGCGAAGAATAAAATAACATCATTAGTGAGACGAAAAAAGAAACCGTTACCGTCTACAGCAGAAATGCCTGCAAGTGTTAGTAAAATAATAAATAACGCAGTAGATGAAAAATTAGCATCGATGGCTTTAACTCCCGACCCAAATATAATAGCGGGAAGTGGCTTTAGAAAACGCTAGCGTTGAAAATCGTTTACGATGATGAAAATTGCTAGCAATTTTCCAATTTAGACTCTGATAAATAGAATAAAATGTTCAAAAAGTCACGTGATCCAGCATTTGATATAGATGCCCCAGTTGGCAAGGATGATTCTGTACGCGATTATCAATATTACGCCTATCATGCCATAGACTCAAATAGTCGATCAAGAATTGATCTTCAAGTCCATGATACCAGTAAATACTTTTTGCCCTGTGAAGCGTTTATTGAAATCGAAGGAGAAATTGTAACAGCTGCTGATACTACTGCTGTACCAGCACCGTATCCAGCTGGTACTCAAGTCGGGTTTGTCAATAATGGTATTATGGCGTTATTTGAGAGTGCAAAATATCTCATTGATGGAAAAGAAATTGAGACGATAGATCGTGATGTTGATGTGGCTACAACAATCATAGGATTAGCGAGATATTCTGATGATTATACAAGATCAGCAGGACCTTCTATGATGTTTGCTAAGGATATTAAAAATACGGCTGGAGGAAATCAATTTATTATAAGACGACCAAAGAATAATGCTGGCACCGCTAATATTGATGCCGAGGATATGATTATAACCAGCGATCCTAATTTCAATCTAGGAGCTGCAACACGTATTTCAATGTTGGAAGGGCGGCGTAGATCATTTTCATGCGCGATTCCACTGCATCACATATTTGGATTCTGTAGAAACGTCCGAAAAGTTATTTATGGAGCTAAGCATACAGTATCGCTTGTACGAAAGAGTGATGATAATGACGCAATTTGGAGGGTTCCAGCAAACCCGGCTGCAGATCATGTAAATGATGATGCCGGTAAAGTCAATTTAACAAAAATATCATTGTGGATGCCAGTGTTGACTCCAGCAATCACCGCAGAAGAACGATTACTATCATTTATGGACCAAGGAGGAAAGTCGTTTTTGAGTTGGCTAACCGTGAGTACAGATGTGAAGCAATCAAATCTGAACGGGTTATTCACGTGGAATCTAGCATCAAAACAAGGCGTTTCTGCGCCACGTCATATATTTATTGCGTTACAGGATAACACACGAGTTGGCGATCAACGTTTCAGTCATATGATATTTGATCAATTAGGTGTGAAGGACGTCTCACTGAGAATAAACGGCCAACAGGAACCATCCGAGGATATACAACTTAATTACACAGAAAATCATATTGCACGAGTTTATCATCGTCTGTTGTCATTTATGGCACGTGATCAAAATGTGGATACTGGTTTGCAAATATCACAATATGATTTTAAAAATCTGTATCCAATCTATTACTTCTCACTGGAACATCTCGATTTGATGAGACAATCTGTTGTTGATATACATTTTAGAGCTAATGTGACTCGTGGTACTATTGCTAATTATAGAGCAGTTGCTGTCATTCTCAGTGATAAATCAATGCTACTTGAAGGTGTTGGTGGAAGAATGAGAGTGGTAGATGCCCCAGTAGAAAATCTTTAAACGATTTTTCCATTAGAATCAATCTATTATGTATAATGTCATATAGTGTTATTAGTGTTGCGTTAACTCCTGGTCAAATCAAAAAATTGCAATCAGAATCGGCTAAAAAATGTGGAACCACAATCACGTTGAAACCTAATCAAATGACTGGTGGTGCAAATAAATTATCGCTGACAACTCGTCAAATAAAACATTTCAATGATGCACTTGTAGCCAAAAAAGGTGTTCAGATTACTCTTTCTGCGGCTGCTATCAAAAATATGATGAAAATAGGCGGTATATTTCCATTGTTAGCTGCAATACCAGCATTGATTGCAGCAGCAGCCCCAGCAGTGGCGAAAGCAGCAGCGTTAGGAGCCGTTGGTACTGCAGCAGGAATGGCGTTGAAAAAAGCAACTGGACAGGGTTATAAAAAAAGGGGAAAGGGTCTAAGACTACCAGGAACCCCGTATTCATGGTACAGCGGAAAAGGTCTGAGACTACCAGGAACCCCGTATTCATGGTACAGCGGAAGGGGTCTAAGACTACCAGGAACGGTTTATTAATTGAGGAACCTATGGTTCCCAAATCTTTGATGGTTCCCATGTCCAATTTTGATTTAATGGATGCTGCTAAAAACCTAGCGATTAAAAATTTCAGAGGTGTTTTTATGAAAGATCAATTACCACATCAACCAAACAAAACTGAAACAGGTATTATTAATCTCGATAACAGCACCGGACCTGGAACTCACTGGGTTGCATACGCTATTGATCCACGTGGGATTGTCTATTTTGATTCATATGGATTAGCCCCGCCAAAAGAGTTTATGCGTTATATAAAAACTTTTCCAATGAAGACTTGGTATTCTACGCTACCAACACAACAAATCAATGACCCACCAATATGCGGCAGCGAAGTATTAAATGTCCTTGATGCTATTTCAGCATCTAGAAAACCACCACACATTGTCGTAAATGACTAAACCAGCAATCGCTTTTTAAAGAGAGAAAGAGTTTTACAATAACATGATTGATATTTGGGGAAGACCTCTGAAACCCAAACCCGATGACACTGCAACCCCTGATTCTATCAAGGATATAACAAAAAAAATTAAAGATGAAATCGCTGAGACGTTGAATTTAGTAAATGTTGATCCTAATGAGATAGTTGTATTTCAAGACAAACAGGGTAAATTGAAATCTAGTAATATTTCTCTGGATGATATTTTAGTTAAACAACAAAACGCAATCGAGGATACTATCGCGTTATTTTCCGATCAGGGTAAATTGAAAACCAGTGATGTGTCGTTGGATGATATTTTAGTTAAACAACGAAACGCATTCGAGAACACCGTTGCGTTATTTTCCGATCAGGGTAAACTCAAACCAGGTGTACTTTTTTCGACGATTACAGATCGATTAAAAATTCTCAACGATGAGTTAAACAATTCTGTGTTTGTACTAACAACACTTGAATCTAAAATTGAAGAAAACGGAAAACAGTTTACATCATTTCGTAGAAATATCATTGATAAATTTATTGGAACCCCGTTAGATAAAATTGAAATAAAACTCCCTGATATTAAAAAATCCATCGATGAGACGAAAACCTTCATCGAAGCCATCAAAGGTGATCTTTCGAGGATGATAACAGTCATTGAAAAAACAAAAATTCCTCATGAGAAAACCAACAACGTAGTATACACAATCCAACACGGATCATTTGCGTGGACACCTACAAACAACAAATTAGATATCACTGCAACCGTTAAGGGTATTTATCGATTAACACTAGTGACACCATTGACTCAATTTAATATTTCATCGTCCAGTTCATCCGGGGTCAATAATACGATTTCAACGATCATCGACAAGAATACAACTGAAAAGTTCACAATCACATCTACTGATAAAAATTTGGTTAGGGTCTCAACAACGTGGTATGTGGAATTCGTAGCGGATTTAAGTAAATCGTAATTGAAAACGCTAGCGTTGTTAAAATAAAAAATGATTTCATCATCGCAATATCGTTATGATCAGGTCAGAGAATTTCAAACTAGACTCAAAACCCTGTCTGAGGAGTATGCAATGAAAATTAAAAAATATCGCAGGAGAATTACCGCAATTGATGTTACCGTGTATTCAGTGAGTGGTGTAATCACCGGAGCTGGTATTATACTGTCTTCAGTGACAATGATGGCTCCGATAGCTGTTCCAATTTGCATTTCTGCGGCAACAACAATCGCTGGAATTATTTCAATAATCACAAAAAAAATATCATCATGCAGCCAACGGAAACTACAAGACTACATAATTCAATTTCATGTTGTGTCCACTGCATGCTCGCAATTATCCTCATTGATATCGTCATCTCTCGATGATACAATTATATTAGAGAGTGAGTTTTCAGCGATGGTAGATATATATGATTCTGCGATGTCAAAATTAGAAATACAAAAACATGAGTATAATAACAATGACAACACCGATGGAATTGGAAAAAAACAGAATGATCTCAATAACCTCAACGATATCAGATAGTGAGTTCTCAGTGATGATACGTGTCTATGATTCCGCAGTATCAAAATTAGAAATACATCATGAGTATAGCAACGATGACAACACCGATGGAATTACTTCAACAAATAGTGGAGAACACGAACCCAGTACAAACCAGCATGATCTCAATAACCTCAACGAATCCAGAATTCAGTGTGAATTTCCCCTCTCCGGTCCCAGTGAAGGAGATAGCGCTAGCAAAATTACGAGTGTATCACAGCTGGCCAAATATTAGGTCAAAATCATTTGGTGGTCAACAACCCAATAATTCTTTAGTGTTTGCAAATAAGAATAAACCCGACGGGACTCCAGACTGGAATGTCGTTTCGATACCAACAGGGTCATACCAAATCGAACAAATCAATAATGAATTCGCGCGTAGAATAAAATCGATTACTGGAGTAGAGTCAAAAATAGCTATAACAGTTCATGAACCAACACTATCATCCGCAATTGAGATAAGCACAGAAGGATACGTCGTAGATATCTATCAAAGTTCTATTAGAACCGTACTAGGATGGCCTGAATTACCACCCGGGGGGAAAACCGTTGATTTACCAGAACCAAAAAAAACTGATTATGTCACAGACAGGATAAAATCTGATAATCCAATAAGGAGTTATAGAGATTATGACAAATTGAATTTTTTTCTTGAAACGATAGATACCGTCACTAATAAAAGATACCACACACTTCTACAGAGTAAAACCACTGAAAATTTCAGAGCGTTCAATAACGATATTTCGTTGTTGTTAATATCCCTTAAATCCGGTACTCTCACCCGAGACGAATTTATCAGCGTTGTAGAAACATGTAACAAAATCATCAATGATATGGAAACATTTCATTCACAAATTATTCAGGGTATATTAGATGACAATAACCCCCTATCGAGAACAACATTTGCAACGAAGTATAATATACGCGTAGAAGATATTCCAACAGTCAAACTACTAGGATATAATATCTTAGAACTACAAAAATCTCTCAGTGATGCCATCGATGTCGGTTTTAAAATAATTCATGATACGTGGAAAAAAACAACATCACCGGAAACAACTATCCTGACACACAATAATGACCCAGATGGTGGCGGCAGGCATATTGCTCCGTTCAATGTGAATATTTCATCGGTGATAGCAATCAATTTAGTGTGTGATGTGATCGAAGGAAGCTATCAAATAAATTTAGAACGATCAAATCAAGCTCAGCAAGGATATATTTTATATTCATTTGCACCAACAGCTCCTCCAGGATTTCTAATTATTGAGGATCCAACTAATCCAGTCTATATGCGATGTCATAATAATTCATTAACCAGAATTAATTTCAAACTCACTGACCAGTCCAATAATCTGATTGATTTACAAGACGAGGTGTTAGCGATTAGTCTGTTTGTAAAGTCGTAGTGATTTTCGTCCTATGACCCTCGAACACGATATCGTATCGGACTGGATCAAATATTCGGTTGAAGACGAATGGAGGCTTAGTCATTTTTTTGATTTCATTGATTTCATTATTATTTTTTGCCTGATCATTGATTTTTTTTGGGACTGATTTCATCCTAATCCATGAAAACTTGTTTAAAAACGCTATCCGATTCACCACATCTTGGCCGTAGAAGCCTGATTTCATTGAAAACTTGTTTAAAAATGTTGTCTGATTCACCCCCTCTGCTGCTGGCACCCTTATTCATATCTTGCACTTTCGTCTTCTTTTTTATTTTCTATTCTCCACCAGTTTTAATGAAGAAAGTTTCTCTAGCATGAAATGAAGAAACTTTGCTCGGTTGGTATATTCTTCATTAATTTTTATGAGAAATTCTTGCGTGGAACTCTCATAAATGATAATGACGAACGGTCAGGAAGAGAGAGAGAGAAGAATGAAGCAGCAAGGTAGGACTCGATTGAATGTGCGAGAGGTACTGGAATCTGTAAGAAGAAATGCAAGGAAAGTTCTTCGTGTGAGTGGAAACAAAGAGTCTTTATTCAAATAACTACTATATATTAATACACTTCAAAGATACATTTATAAAGCATATATATATATTTCAAAATACATGTAAAGCATATAAAATTACACTTTCTTTATAAGTTTACCAACTTCATTCATTTGTACTATTTCTGTATTTTAGAACATGATACAAATAATTAAATTTAGATTAATTTCATGATCACCAAAAAGTATAAGGTTTAATAGCTGCGATTATTACAGTAATCCTTTTAAAGAAATGTATTTCTCTAAATTTAAATAGAATACTAACTTGAAGTATGTTATTAAATATTATTCTTCATTATTTAAGAATACTTTACTCATACATTAATTCTGAACATGAAGTTGGTAGCACGTATATATTTTACAATAAAAATTGCTAGAATTATAAGTAAATATTAATTCTTTAAAACAATTGAACATTCCATTACACCATAATATTAAATAGAATATTTCAGTAAAAGAAATGTTGCAAACATGTTACTTTACCATTAAAAATCTCAACATTCAAAGTTCCTAATTTTGATAAGAAATATAGCGCTTCTTACCTGTAAGAAGAAATGCAAGAAAAGTTCTTCGTGTGAGTGGAAACAAAGAGTGATCTAATAGACTGGGGCGAGGGTTATATCTAAGTCTGCGTCCAACAGCATTACCAAAAATGGTAACCTCTCTGCCCCAGGATCAACTTGCTTCCACAACACAGAGAACAGTCATTGCGCATCTTCGTTTCTAAAAGTCGTTCAAGAATTCCTTTACGTCATGGAATTTTTCTACCTGATCAGCACCTTTTGCTGGAGAACACGTGAAATATGCGTGAAAAGACGGCCTGACCATTATTTAGTTACAAAGTTAACTTAACCTAAATGTATGGATGCTGGCATGATCTCTAACATATATCTTTGTAGGTCAGCTTGTCTTTGACCGATATATCTTACAAGCGATGTTAACTTAACCTACATGTATGGATGCTGGCGTGATCTCTAACATATATCTTTGTAGGTCAGCTTATTTTTGACCGGTATATCTTACAAGCGAGTTTTTCCTAACGTACTGTATAATGCTTTACCTATTGAATAGTGTATAGTACACAACTGTAAAGAATGAATTTATCCCAATATACTTTAGCATACGTTTTACTTTCAATATTATTTTAATGCAAATAACTTTAATAACCCATTTTAGAGAAAAATTCCAATCATATAGAATCTACTGTAAACAAATGTCGTAACATATATATATATATATATATATATATATATATATATATATATATATATATATAATCATTTGATCATTACATTTGATTCTCCACACCTTTTTGCTGCAAGAACTAAGCTCCAATCATATTTAAATACAGAAGTTACGGAGCCAAAGGGTGCCAAGTGTTAGACTTTTCTGGCATAGCCAAACAAGAAATACCCCGAGCCGCTAATGTCTTGAACACACTGATCGCCCCATAAGAGAAAGGGACATTGAGGCAAACATCGATGAGGTCTATTTATCAAGAGTGCAATACAAATACCCAATGAGGAGCTTCAACTTAGAGAACAAGTGGAAATCAAGATTATGACGCAAAGAAAATAGCTACAGTCTGGGGTTATGACGCAATCACCACGGGGGTGCGGATTGTGGATATGGATGAGAAAAACGCCAGAAAGGTCCCCGCGCATATGTATATGTCATTGAATTAGTCATCGTACCACGGATGCATATACCATTGTGAATGCGTACAGTGTGGGAATACAGGCCTTACTCCAAGGGAGTGCCAGAACCCACAATATTCAAACGCATATGCTGCCAGAATACAGAAAACAGACGATGTCCTAGGTCAGAAACTAGAAAACACCCCAGAATTAATGGATGCAAAAGAAATGAACCTTTAGGAAAACACGGAATATGCCACTTCCCCGCCATTTACTCTAAAGGAAAAAGAGGTTGAAACCCCACAAAACTAAAAGAAAAATAGAAACAATGGCCAACAACGTAGATACTAGCATAAAGTGCACACTGTGAAGTTTCGTAAAAGGGATCAGCATCTCTACCGGGGGTCCAATACGACATCGAAAGTAGTTTTAGATGGACTCAAGACAAATTAAAGACCAAGCCCCGCGCATACGATTTAAAAAACCCATAAGAAAATAAATGTAAAACAAACAAAACAAAACTAGCCAAACAAAAGAAAGCGCATGAAACTAAACTTAGTTGAAAAGCAGACGATAACTATGTCCTTGAGGAGTCGATGTTCAAGAACACACAAGGTGATACAACCACTTCCTCGTTCTCTAGCTAAAGAGAAAAAGAGCAGAACAATTGACGAGAAGGAGACGAAGAAAGCAAGAAAGAGAACTTGCAAGTGAGTTTGAGACTGAGAAAGAAATAGTCAGACAGACAATGATTGCCCACATGAATTAAAAGTGGATAGCACCTCCGATTTAACGACCCAGCACGGAGATACTAAACGGTGACTAAAGAGGAACCAACCAATATGATACTGAACCAACTCAAGAAAGAGGAAATGGAGGAACAGAACCTCCACGTGAGTCACCAAGAAGAAACATCCCAAATAAATTGGCCTCGAACCCCAACACCTACGAAACAAAACATAAACGCAAAAGATGAAAATTACCCCCAGGCACAATCCTCAGATCCGGAAATCATGGAATATATTAGAAAAAAACCCAGATCACCCGATAGAACAAGGGGCTTGTCTCTGACGAGAACAAACACAGATTTGACGAGAACAAACAAAACCAGAATAAGAATATCTTTGGACGAGTATATAAATCATATAAACTAAACAGCAATCAACCTAACACCCTAAATAACATTAACAACTACTATAAGAAGAGTAATGAGAAAAATCTAAACCATAAAAAATTCCTTCGCTCATTTCTTAATACCAACTCAAAGCTAAGATGGAGGGATTTAACCTCAAACTTTTGACCATGAATATAATCGGTATTCAAGCAAGGTTAGAGGTAGTTCTAAAAAATGTAAAGATTATGATTTTATCCTGCTACAGTTAACATATGAATTTTTAAAAATAAAATAAAAGACTTGAATAAAAGAAACTACATGCCTGTATAATTCACCTATTCAATCTAAATCTGGTGTAACCATAATATTATGAAGGGAAGCTAAAGAAAAGTATCTTGGGAGGAAATCAAGGTTATACCAGGAGTACACATACATACACAGAGGGATTAGGGGTAGTAAACTAGATACATTCTATACAAAACTTAAAGATAATATGGCTGACCATAAGCCGACTCAATATTTAATATCGTCAATAAAAGGTAATGGGGGTTCCTGGATCATGGAAGATGTACAACGCAAATTAGTGTGATGAGGAATATATAACCATTATTAACAACATGCTAGACAAATATTAGTTAAATGCTACACATCACCAATGTTACTGACTTAGTAGAACCAATACTGAACAAGACTGGATAAAGATGATACACTTTATATTATATTTATTGGCGGTAAAATAGCTCAGAGAGAGAGAGAGAGAGAGAGAGAGAGAGAGAGAGAGAGAGAGAGAGAGAGAGAGAGAGAGGGGGGGGGAGGCAGGGAGGGAACATATACATTACCGTGTATTATATATGACACGGGCATGAAAATGTAATGACGTTATACATGATATACGAGATACATTACCGCCACAATAATTACAAAACAAGTTCAGAAATAAACCTAACCATGTTCGATATTAATCCTACCTTCTTAAAAATGTAACCTACTATTACTAGTAATATAAATCCTTCGCTAAGTCGAAAACAAAAATATAAATGTGTGCATTAGTCTGCGTAAACCAAAACTACAAAATACAAACAATTAACGTGGTAGTACAATAGTGATATCGTATATACAAGTAATTAATAAACTTACACACCTCTACATCCGGAGATGTATAATCCTTATAGTCAATCGCTGACTGACAAGAAAATCCGTAATGTAAAGAGCTTTGCATGCGGTGAGGTATTTATACACATATATTGTCTGTGCACTGAATGCATTCGGCTCCTCCCATCGAATGCACTTCGCACGTGCGGCACAGGATGGACCGAACTCGCTATTTTGAAAAACGACACAATATGCATTAATCACCATCGGTTATCGTTGTACGCGAAAAATGAAACTGAAGTATACGAATTTAATAAATAAAAAAATGTTTATACAATTCCGTGACACTTGCGATATTACGAATTTGTATTATTTAAGTGGGGTTTAATTAAAAAAAGATGTGTTCAACAGAAAAATATATATATCCCACCATGTCACCAAACGTCGGTGCTCTTTAATGCTCTTGCGGGGCTGTTTATGGGGAGGGTGTGCAGAACTTTTCTGAACTTATATAAGACCACTTTAGGATGAGTTAATTAAAATTATTTTTTTTACCGTCCATATAATTAAGTTCGTTAGGGCTATATGTACCTTCCGACCCTACTAGAATATTGTTTGGTAATCTGGGTGTTCACATGGGATTGTGCCATCCTTAGGATAAATTTGTTAAGATTATATGCATATGTATGTACCCTCTGAACTTGCTAGAATGTCATTTGGCAATCTAGGATTTCACATAGTGGTTGTGTTGTGTAAATATCTCGACCTCTGAGCGTGCTAGAATATCGTGGAGTTTACATGGGAGTTGTATTGTGCAAATATATGTACCCTCTGAACTTGCTATAATATCGTTTGGCAGTCTAGGAGTTAACATGGGGTTGTCCCAGCCAATATTTCTATTCTATTCTATTCTATTCTATTCTATTCTATTCTATTCTATTCTATTCTATTCTATTCTATTCTATTCTATGAACATAGAATAATATTAATAATATCATTTCTGCAGTTAAAAAATTAAAACATGATGGTATAAAAATTCTTGAAAAGTTATTTACGTTTTTGAATCATTGCAAGAATGAAGACTTGAATGTGGATATACACCACCTTCAGGGAAATATATCAATTACGAGTATCAAACAGGTTATGTTGCAATTTTGCAAACTGTTCGAGATTTGTCTTTTTTTACACCAGAGATCGACAAAATTAGATCAAAATTATCTCAGAATACGAATAAAAAGACCATATCATTTCAGATTGTTTTATGCCATGATTTAATGAATAATATTAAAAAAAAACAAAAAGAGAATCGCTTGAGGTTTGACCCTTTAAAGATAATATAATCTGACTAATTGGTTTTTTTTAGTACTATTTACCGATTTTTTTTCTTCAAAAAATCATATACCGTTAAGACGGTATATTGCTATGATCTCGCCGCAGTTCATTAACTGTTAATGTGTCAACAAAAAATCTTCATTTGCCGTATTCATAAATAATTATGTAAACATTAAATTGTTCTGCCCCGACTGAGAACAATATTGTTCTGATGGCATTTTGAAGTACCTCTTTGTTGTGTATAAGACATTCACATGTTGATACATATATAATATATCCCTTCGATTAATTGTAAAATCAAAAATTGATTAAATATCGTTAAGACTTTACATAAGGATTTATTGATAAAACTCCATATCTTATGTCAAGACGGTATCCGGCTTGGTAAGTAAGTTTAAAATGTATTCTTATAATAACGGATTATGACATCGTAAATAAAGTGAATTAATGGGTTCTTGTACGATCAAATATCTAGGAGGTGCTTGATGCGTAAATGGATATTGAAAATATCCCTGTTGGGCCTACGTGGAGTTTTCAAGATTTGCTTGATAGCTACCATCGACGACATTATATACACGATTAAATGCAATCATTGGTGTTATATAAACCATTCCTGGTGAAATATGACAAACTTCACCGTATGGTTCGTTGGTTTTTTTGTGAATACCTGCTGGTGGTGCTATTTTTCTCCATGACTCAACGATTTGTGGAAAATTCTCATGATTAAGATCATTAAGTGATTTATTTAGTTCGTCGGTAAAAAATCCTAGTATTACAAAGGTTAGAGGAGGCCCCGAGTGTCCGAGTGGTCTAAAGCGCTCTCCGTTACGGATCACTGCCATCTCACCTCTGTCTGCGTGTGTTCGAGTCTAAGATTCGGCTAACGTAGTTACGTGAGAAAGCTTGCCAGTAGCTTATCGTGGGTCGGTGGTCCTTTCCTGGGGTTTTCCCGGGTTTTTCCTCAACCAATAATACTGGCCGCCATGTATAGCCTCTCTTGTGCTGAAAAATGGTGTTAAACCCTACAACAACAACAACAACAACAACAAAAGGTTGGTAATTCCGCCTCGGGTATTTCAAGAATCAAGAAGTACCTTTTTTAAAGTTTATATTGAATTTTTACTATTCCGATTGTGTGTGATGATACTAATTCGTCTGATAGTACCTTTTCAATTATAATCCAGTTTGCAAACTGAATGACCTGATTTAAATGTTGTATTGTTTCAATAATCTGTTATTTTACATCATTATTATAATGTTCTATGATACCGGAAAATACATTTTGCAGATTACCATGTACGCGTGCGTGTTCAGGTTTAATGTTGTCAGGAAATGCTGTGATACCTTGTTCATTGATATAGGAAATATGTTCAAAATCTCTCCTAGATATTGTCGTCAATAACTTAGCAGGCTTTGTACCATCATATATAGTATAACCAGAAGATAGGGAAGGACCTGAAATTGGTTTTCCTGTATCACGCCATGGATATCTATTTCGATATTCTGGATGTTTTAGAAAAATTTCTCATGTGTTTTAACTTCAACTCGTTTTGGTTTTGTTGGCCATTTATATTCTGGTGGAATTTCAGGCCATCCTAAAACACTTCTAATCGATGACTGATAGGAATCTGCAACATAATCTAGCGATCTTATTGCTATCGTTATATCTATAAAAAAAAACAACAATTTTTCGTTTCTTGTAATATATTTAATTCTGCATTGAAATTCAACGTTGATTTGTTCGAATAATACTCTGGTATTTTAAAATTAAGAAAACCAACAATATATAAACCCTTATTGGCAGATTGTTTATATTCCGACCGGCAGTTATAAATTTTACATCTCCCGCGCATTTATCACCTATACCTATAGTACAGTCCGTTTATCTCGGAATCCTCTGGACCAAGGTAATACTGTTGTCGACATAAACATACGTCGAGATAAGCGTTGGGGGAGGAGGTATCAATGAAATTTGTTAGAGATGACCATTCTTAAGTAAGTAGGATTTACACTGACAGAAAATAAATATTGGAAATTTGATTAAGTCAAAACAAATTTAGTCTGAAATACTCTAGTATATTGACGTGTATTTGTGTAGTACAGACTACAATGTGTTAAGCACTGTAAACGAAGATCCCATGAATTCAAGTCTTGGTCGCACTCTTAGAAACTTCACATATCACGTACCATTTGAATACACAAATAGCACATATAAATAATAGTCATTGTTTGATCTACATCCCAATGTCAATAACACGTGTCACTAAACAATTCCCAGTTCTCGCAATTAGCACGTGGCTGTAAAGTTGTTGTTTACATGTACGTAAATTTGCCTTGCCTTTGGTCTGCACGAGACAATTATTAACCTGGTGAGGCTAGCAAGGGGATGAGGCTTTGCGTAGGGAAATCAAAACATCTGAAGAAAATAACATTTTTAACAAAGAGCTTTGTGGTACATCCCGTCTTCATTAATATGATGATCATATATCTAGCTTCAAAAGACTGGAATTTAATTTGTCTTGTACGCCACTTTTGTATTTTTCTTAAGTAATAAAGTTACCATTTTCTGCCCAACAAACGTGTTCAATTCACTTTGGTAAATACAACAATCGATCCGATTCCATTATTTTTATTCAAGTTTGGTGCTGACTGACTTTCTTTGATGATGGATGCATTACTTTTAATTGAAGATCGTTGCTGTCTCGCTTTGATGAAGGGTACATGTGTTATTGAAGACCAACTACGGAGAACCCTAAATATTATTGCAGCGGCAACATCAAATAATTGTTAAAACAAAGAATGAATCAAAACTGTCAGCGTCTTGATGTAAACAGTAGATAATAAAGGATTTGTACAGTTTGTGACACAGTGCTTCAGTGGACATGTGTATATTTGTCCCAAACGCAAAAGAGCACTCATGTTACGAGTTTCCGTAATAACAAAAATTTAAGACTTTCATGATTATTTATGCATCCCCCCCCCCTCTTTTCCAGACATTTACAAGGCCTGAAAAAGGCAATTTTCAAATTTAAGACCTTTGCCAGAATTCTAAAACCCCGCACGGTAATCTTGTCAAATTATTTATTTAAGAAACATGCTATTTCCAGTGCAGTGGATGGGACCGAAGATGAAGAATCGATCAGACAAGGAATCGGAGTCAGAAAATGTTTACCGTCATGGGGTGGTGGATGATGTGAGTGAACTTCACCACTGGTTTTTTATTATCGTTATCTGAGAGATGATCTACCACGATGATATTAATTACCGTGATAGAGCAATTAATGATATCAATTTGAAATTAATGGATAATTCTGAAATATCAACTCACTTTTTCGACAATTAACTCACTAAATTTAAGGGTTAAATTTCTGCACTTTTTATTAATAATTTTCATTGACGCTGCTGGGTGTACAAAATAACTAGGTTAAAAAGCTTGGAAACTCTTTGTGTTGAGGCGATTTTGATATTGTTGAATACTGATTAAACAGTTGTTTTACTAATTCTTCCTTACAACGTGATGTAGCCCTTTGTTCTTTCCATCTGTATTTGTATTCACAAAACTCACTCATGGAAGTTTTTACACTTAAATCTTAAATAAGTTTAAATATTTCTGACTTTAAGGTATGAATATTTTGCTTCTTTGGCCAGGATGGGCTTGATATTATTAAATCTTGCTCTGATATAGTCAGTTTTATGCCCCCAAAATACCGTTGGAGACAGACCCGGTCATAGGATGCACGAATGCCCTGCTCATCTTGCCCAAGGGCCGGGCCTGTTTGGAGAGGAAATTCATATACATTCGTCAGGACACATCAAGTAATATTACATTATATCCATCACAGGTTTTGTTTCTGTTCAGTAAGTTCAATGGATTGAAACCAAATTTAGTGTGAGGCTTTACATTAAGAGGTCAAATGTTTACCTTTTCCAGCACATGTCTATGGTATTATGGCCTCTGTTTGACTTTAAATTTCGTCTTTCCACTCACTAACTCTAGAAAGACTAATGTTGTGAAGTATCGAATTTGAATGAGCAGTGAACCTTAAAGTTGAATGCACTGAGCATTACGATTTTATCACATTTAGTCCAGGGGAGTATTTGGCAAGGGCAATTTAGACCTTTATTCTTAATTTCTTCCATATTAGTGTTAAAAATTCAAAGGGGACAGTGTCCTGATTCAATGAAATTCACCAGATATCATAAATCGGGTTTGACAAAGAGAAAGCTGAACATCCGATCCGTGTCAAATAGTCATTCTGCAAAAGGAAAATTTATATAATGTAGTTCAGAGATTCTGACCTACTAAACAAATGATTGTCTTAGCAATTTGTTTTAGAAAACACTGAATATGATTGGCCAAGTGAAAATAAGGCGTACACCTTGGATATAACGGAAATTTAAAGTAACAACCTTCGATTGAACTTCTTTAGTCCAAATTATTCTGAGAGAGAGAGAGAGAGAGAGAGAGAGAGAGAGAGAGAGAGAGAGAGAGAGAGAGAGAGAGAGAGAGATCGGTGGCTCTAGAAAAGATTTGTGCTTAAACGAGAAATGGACCAGGTGACTGTCTTGTAAGAAAGACAGTGTTTAGTGCTGGTTGCATAAGTTCTAAAGTTAACAACATTAAGGAAACAGTTTTCCGAGGGAGAGGGAACTCGACAGTCCGAAGATATTGTCCGAAAAAAGGAAAAGTGACGAGTGAAGTCCGAAAGTCGGAAGTGACGAGTAGAGAGTAAAATCTAGCAACTAGCAAGTCCAAGAACGACAAGGTAGTCGAAAAAAGAAGACTCGAGGAAATAGGAAATGTAGGAACACGGTCGAGAGGAAGGTGATGCAATCAATTGTGGACATTGCGCTCTTTTCCCCACTCGTTATGATGAGTAAATCCTGTTGATATCATTTAAATTTAAACTATCACTATTAAATTGTTTGATTAAATTTGTTGTTTGTCTAGTCTAATTAGGCTCGCATAGCGTTATTTCTTCCCAAAAATCTTGCCCAGTTCTCTGTTGATATTCTATCCTTCACTCACACCGGGTCATACTATCGAGGAAGGTCATTCCCTGGAAAACGTAGCTAAATCCAATCAAATTAACTACCTTTCTTATTAAGAGGTAGACGTTACAAATGGATTGAAACAATTCTTAGAATCAAGCTTCATTTTCTTATTTTCACTATTTTTATCATACTTTTATGGAGTATCCCCCCCCCCTCCCGCATAGGACTTGCTGCACTCTAACTGATATTATTTTGGCTCCGGCATCCATGTCATATAAACAAATGTCTAGTCTAATGGTTGTTGCTTTACGGGATTGTTTTAGCAATGGGGAAGCTGATGCTGTGAATTTATTATTTCATAAGTGTTAGTTTTAGTAGTTTTGTGAAACAAATTTTATCACAAAATCTAAGAAAATTAGTATGCAATGAAAATAGTGTATTGTTATGTATATTCAATTTGTATGTTATTTTTTTCTCCGTGATTACTGGTTTATATATATATATATATATATATATATATATATATATATATTACTTGTATTTGGCTGATGTATTAAATGGATGAAGATGGTCAATATCCATGACATAATTTTGTGCAAAAAACTGGCAGCATCTAATTATATCTTTTATCATATATGTGCCTGTATTTTAATAGTGTTACATATGTCACTTGTAATTAGATAGTAATTGTGGAACAGGTTTTAGACTGAAATTTGATCTAGGTAAAGTAAGATCCTTGGTATGTGTTTCAACAAGTTTATAAAAGTTTTTAATATTTTTTGTATTCAACTGAACATGGTGCTACTTTTTACACTTGAGAAGGTCCATGCTACTGACTGGTAATTTCAAAGCATAGATGCAGACATTTTATTGGGGATTTGAAGAGTGATAAAGCCTAAGAAAGTTTTTAATTTATTGTGGAAATTTACCTTTTGTAATCAACTACCTTTCTTATGCAGGCACTTGTCTCCACACTCTGGTGGCATAGTTATTTAATGACAAGATTAACTATATTTCATAGCAACATGATTATTTTCTGTCTACAAAATCATTTAGAATTTCCATCTTAGCAACTTTGATCATGATGGCTTAATTCACATTTAAGCTTTTTTGACATTTAAGCCATATTTACATTTAAGCTTTATTTACATTTAAGATACATACACATTCAAACTTGATTCACATTTAAGTAATCAACCAGATCTAATAATCACATAGAAGAGGATCCAGATTCTACTTCCTACCACCTTAGATAAACAGCAAGAGACAAGTTATTTTTTATTGCTGTATTATTACCCCACAAAAATCCAAAACAACACCAACAACAACAGATCAAAACTATAGACCCAGCTCTACTATGACAGCATGGACTAACAGAATGAGGTGTATTCTGTTCCTTTGAAATTATGATTACCATGACCTTGATCTGCTGGCCCATTATTTGACAGCAAATCAAGGTCTAAACTATTGACTATTGGTGGTGTATGCATCATATGAGTAAATACGGTATCTTTTGTAGACTGGTAGTTGTGACTGTGACTGGTTACCTGAGGTTGTATGCTCATTTCATTTTAACAGGTGCATCACAAATGTGCTGTGTGTACAGACAGGCTGGCCATGCTATTTTGTGGGGACTGAATAACAATGTTTAGTAAAGAGTGATGGAATTGTACATATGGACTTGCAGGGGTTAGGTACAATTCGCAAGGTATGTGTTTTTAAACATGTAAAGTCCTACCAAATTTTTAATCAATTGTTTATTTTGAATATTTGAAAGAAAATACAACTGTATGCAGATCTTTTAATTTTTTATTTAGCTTTATTTTATTTCAAAATTTTAAGTTACATCTGTAATTTAGTGCAATAGCCAAACATTACTTCTCTGTTTACTACAGCAACAGTATTGTTGTCATTGACATCATGTAACTATTTTGTGTTCTAGCTTTGAAATTGTACAGATCATAGTATGTTCCCATTGGTAAATATATGTTTCACAGAAACAATCATCATCTATCTGTTTGTTAGAAGCATTTATATACAGTGAAATATCAATAAATCAGCTTGCATGTAATCCAGACTCTTCTGAAATCCAATCTCATATCAAATCCCAAACCCTGTCTACATTGATTTAATTATATCCCAATTAGGCCAGTCATGTACTAATTAGACCTCCCTGATAACTGGCAAAAAAATGACGACACTTTTTAAAAATTCCTAATAATTTCTGTTTCAATGCAGAATCATGCTATAGTTTTTTTTTAAAGTTATCATTTCATTTTATTTTATTTTATTTAAAAGTTAATTCACTAGTCCTCTGTAGAAAGTTCTTTTATTTTGGGCTTTCATTCATATAAACATTCATGAGTTGGTTAGAAAGTTTTATTTGATTTGTAGTTTTAGAAAATTGTTTTTATTTAATGCAATTTTGCTGCATTTAATTACATAACATAAACTTGTTTATGATCCTTCTTCTCACTGGCTCCTAACATTCATGCATGCATGTCCACATGCATCCTTATCCATAACTGATGTAAATCATTCTAGCTTACTGTTGCCATTTCAGGAAAAGCACTTAAGTGATTCATTTCTGTACTTTACACAGTTCAGTGCAGATAATTGAGTCATTATTGAGTTAGATGATGTGAAGAGATCTAGTAATAGACTGCATGATGTTTAAGTAACAATTTACAGTCAAAACAGTGTACAATGAATCATATTAGAAGAGTAAACTTGAGTATATTTCTTTTTGCATACATGTTCTTGACGCATGGTGCATTTGATGAAGAAATTTTAACTTGTCTAGTTGGGAACATTTGACTGAATTGTTTACATACATACATACATACATACATACATACATACATACATACATACATACATACATACATACATACATACATACATACATACATACATACATACATACATACATACATACATACATACATACATACATACAATATGTTTTGAAAGACCACTGCTATGTGAAACCACATGTCTTGAGAGATCAGGTTCTCCATAAATGCAGCTTTATTGATTAATATTTTTACCTGCTATGAGAGATCATTATTTTATAGGAGAGAGAGAGAGAGAGAGAGAGAGAGAGAGAGAGAGAGAGAGAGAGAGAGAGAGAGAGAGAGAGAGAACCATGTTTCCTGGACAAATGAACTGGTCATATTTGTATGTTGGACATTGGAAATAAGGTGCTCACAAGTACGTCCATGTGAATATGTTTGTTAATGAGCAGTGTCAAACAAACCAGTGTTGTCAAAGCCATCTTCTGGTGATGAATTTGTATGATTTTTATGTATTATTTCATGATTTTTTTCATCCATCTTGAGTGATTTCCCTTGAACTTTTTATAGTATCTGGGTAGGCTTCAGAAACATCATAAAATGATATAAAAAAATGTTTGTGATCTTGATAAAATGAAAAAGAATATTGTCAGTAAAAAAGAATTGTATTTACACAGTATTCTTTATTTACCTAAGTTGTAACATGAATTTATGTCAAACCTAATTAGTCAAATAGAGTTTTAAGTATGTGATGAGATTATTCAAATTATATAAAGACATGGTGAAGCTATTAAACTTATCTAAACATCAGACTATGCAAGTAAAATAAATACAGAATAAGACTATTCCAGTTATAAAAAAAAGCTATAAGACTATTCAAGTTATATTAAAAAAACAATACGACAATAAAAGTTATATAAATACACTGGCTATTCAAGTTATAATAAAAACTATAAGACTATTCAAGTTATAAAAAACCCAATAAGACTATTCAAGTTTTAAAAAAAAATAAGACTAGTCAAGTTATATTAAAAAAACAATATGACTATAAAAATTATATAAATACACTGGCTATTCAAGTTATAAAAAAATAACAATAAGACTATTCAAGTTATAAAAAACCCAATAAGACTATTCAAGTTATAAAAAACCCAATAAGACTATTCAAGTTATAAAAAAAACAACAATACGACTATGCAAGTTATATAAATACACTGACTATTCAAGTTATAAAAAAAACTATAAGACTATTCAAGTTATATTAAAAAAAACAATATGACTATGAAAGTTATATAAATACACTGGCTATTCAAGTTATAAAAAAATAACAATAAGACTATTCAAGTTATAAAAAAAGCTATAAGACTATTCAAGTTATAATAAAATAACAATAAGACTATTCAAGTTATAATAAAATAACAATAAGACTAGTCAAGTTATATTAAAAAAAACAATATGACTATAAAAATTATATAAATACACTGGCTATTCAAGTTATAAAAAACCCAATAAGACTATTCCAGTTATAAAAAAAAACAATAAGACTATTCAAGTTATAAAAAAAAATAAGACTAGTCAAGTTATAAAAAAAACAACAATACGACTATGCAAGTTATATAAATACACTGACTATTCAAGTTATAAAAAAATAACAATAAGACTATTCAAGTTATAAAAAAAAAACAATAAGACTATTCAAGTTATAAAAAAAACTATAAGACTATTCAAGTTATATTAAAAAAACAATATGACTATGAAAGTTATATAAATACACTGGCTATTCAAGTTATAAAAAAATAACAATAAGACTATTCAAGTTATAATAAAATAACAATAAGACTATTCAAGTTATAATAAAATAACAATAAGACTATTCAAGTTATAAAAAAATAACAATAAGACTATTCAAGTTATAATAAAATAACAATAAGACTATTCAAGTTATATAAATACACAATCAGACTATAAAGTTATATAAATACATTAACTATTTAAGTTATAAAAAAATAACAATAGGACTATTCAAGTTATATAAAAATAACAATAAGACTATTCAAGTTATAAAAAAACCAATAAGACTATTCAAGTTATATAAATACACAATCAGACTATTCAGTACACAAGCAGGATAAATAAGGGAAGACGTGTATCAACTCTTGGGGCAAGAAGGTCAAAGGTCATGGTCACTAAAATGCTTTAAAATGTTGTAAAATTAGTCCTACATACATACCTAAACTGAACCTTGTGAATGGCTTGTGCTTGGGGTAAGAAATAAGCCTTTTGATTTTGGTATCCAAATCTCAAACGTCAAGCTCAGCGTGACTAAACTAAGAAAACCAATTTCTGCACAAGAAACAATTTACCTTCATAAATGTTCATGGATGATTTATGCAATAGGTAAGAAAGAAGCATATTGATTTTTAGTTCCAAAAGTTAATATCAGTGATTGAAAGAAGAAATGTTTTTGTGAACAAAACATTTAGTCTTTAACAAAGTTCATGAAGCAAACATGTAGAGGGATTACCTTGAGGTATAGAAGACACCTATTGATATTGTGTCCGAAAAGTCAAATGTCAAGGTCAATGAGATTCAGAGAAAAAGAGGGCTTTGCACACACACACACACACACACACACACACACACACACACATATTAGTATAAGTTCCTTGATATACCTTTGTGGATGATTTTCTTATAGCTTGATAAATAAAGCTAATGATTCTTGGGTTTAAAGGTCAGAAATCATGGTTTTATATCTCCATTAAGAAAGCAATGGTTTCTGCACATTACATTTAAAAGTGCATACCTTGAGCAAAGAACATTGAGAGACTGCTTGTGCCTAGAGAAGACTATTAAATGAGTTTGGTGTACCATGGGCCATTCACAGTACTCTTGATTTTATTTTTCTCATTGTTTGCTTAGAATAACAAGAAAGGTACAAAAATATTCTTATTTTACATGTTATCTGAATAACCAACCTTGCTAAATTCAGAATTTACAGGTCAAAATTAGGCAGATATGCAAGTCGTTGGATTGTGAAAGAAGTGAAAATTTGGAATCCAAAATGGCCTTGTAAACAAAACTGCACCCTAAAACCCTGCACCCATTAAGATCTAGGAAAACCTCGTACCAATATAGTATAGGAAAATCCTGCACCCATTATTATCTAGGAAAACCTCATACCAAAATGGTATAGGAAAACCCTGCACCCATTATGATCTAGGAAAACCTTGTACCAAAATAGTATAGGAAAACCCATGCTGACCCATTATTATCTAGTAAAACCCAGCACCGATTATGATCTAGGATTACCTCATACCAAATTAGTATATGAAAACCCTAGACCCATTATGATCTAGGAAAAACTCATACCAAAATGGTATAGGAAAACCCTGCACCCAATATTATCTATAAAAAAACCTGCACCCATTATGAACTAGGAAAGATTCATACAAACATAGTATAGGAAAACCCTGCACCCATTATGATCTAGGAACACCTCATATCAAAATAGTATAGAGAAACCCTGCACCCATTATGATCTAGGAACACCTCATATCAAAATAGTATAGAGAAACCCTGCACCCATTATGATCTAGGAAAACCTCGTACCAAAATGGTATAGGAAAACCCTGAATGCAAAATCGTCTTAGAAAACTCTACCCTCATAAGGTACATACTAGGAAATTCTGCACCCAAAAATGGTGTGGGAAACAGTCCCACCTGATTAATTAAATTATTAATTTGTCACAAAATTACTTTTAATTCCTAATTTCATATTTATATTAGTGTGTATAAAATGAAAAGATGTATTCTAAAGGATTATTAGCTTGATTTGAAACAAATCACAAAAAATCCTTTATTCAGTAATTGCTGTTGGAATATAGATGCTCCCCTTCATTAAGTACCAGCTATACTCACAAACAACAAAGAGCCTGTTCTGCCATAGCATAATGTATCTGCAGATCAGGGTTTATGTTGTTTGTTCCATGGATTACTCCTTACAAGCAGATCTGAGTCTGTGCCATTTGCAATTTGGACACAACTTATAAGTGAGTACATGTATATATGGTATGCAATGAAATGGATTTGAGAATATCTTCTGTCCCACCTGAATTTCTCAGATACATAAAAAAAGATGTGAAAATTTCAACACTTTTTTTAAAAAAGATTTCTGCATGTTGCATAAAAGCTCAATGCATCTCGTCTCAACTTCATCAAATTTAATTTGTTAGACAGTTTATCTGTCTTTAACAAAATCATACACACACCAAAAGAAAATTTGATGTCTAGATACAGATTTTAACATGGTTCCAACAACTTTGGATAAATACTAAAAGTCTTACATACAAAGAAGTTTTTTCCCCTGTCATTTATTTGATGACAACAAATCATTTAACATCCACTTCTTTCAGGGTAAAAGAGCATAATTATCAGAAAAAAATGAATTTAATTTAAATGATCCTACATCTGCAACCTAAATACCATTGGAACGAACAAATGAGATTTTTTTTTCTATTAGATAGTGCCAGGGAAATACTTGGTCCCATTATTTGGCTGTAATCATGTTCTTATGCAGAAAATGTGTTGTGTAAATTTCTCTTTTAAGTCCAAAAGTGGAAACCAATACAGACTTACAAAACAACTTTTCTGTTCAACAGGATCTTGCAAGACATAAAATTAACATGAAAAACATTTTATGAAAATATCAATACATATTTTGTTTAGATTTTAGTGCACATCATGCTAATACATGTATTGATAGGTAAGACTAGATGATAGAATGACATAACTTATATTTACACTACTCCATGTTAATTCATTTGATTTAATTGTTCCCTTTGAGAATTATTTTGGCCATACATCAGATAAAATAATAAATGTTTAATTTTCCATAAATCTGACACAACATATGCAGACATTTCACTCTGTAAGTCTTTGTTTCTTTTTCTCTCTCTCTCTCAATGTTTGTATACAGCTGATGATTAGTTTATGTCATAGATGCATACCTGAGGTTAACTGGCATTAATTGAAAGTAATTTACCCCATAGAATATTTGTAAATTGAGGAAGTTCTGGGCAAATTATACTTTTACATTTACAAATAATGATTATTTATGTATAATTTTCAAGTAAATTAATACTTATATAATAATTCATTGCATCAGTGAGTGATGAGATGCACATGCATGCACATATGTGAGCTACGGTACACATGAGTCACAACACATGGGGTCCCAGTGATGGAATACAAATGAGCACAGTGGTGCTAATTGAGTCCTATTTCTTCATTATTAATGGCATTAAAATGAAAGCGCATCAGTCAATTTGGTGGTTGATGTTTTGGGGTTTAATGTCATTTCTCAGCACAAGATAGGCTATAGATGGCAGATCATATAACTGGTGGAGGAAGAACCCAGGAAACCTCAAGAACCACCACCCAGAAAAAGCTTTGACTATATATATAACTTTCCTGTGGCATGACCTGTTTAACTCAAGGGTACTGTACCTCAACAGGATGTGGCTTTTTGAAAACTGCTTTGTTGGGACCCCATTGGAATGTTGATATTCTGAGAATAATTTTTTATCCCACTGGGATCTCTGTGTTAATCCCAATGAAATCCTGTGGAATCTAGTTGAAATTTCATATAGGGAAATATTTTTTATTTCCTTCAATAATGTTTAATTATTTGTCTAGAACACACATTTGCAAGATTCGAGAGTGAAATTACACATAATGCTTTCAAGCCCTTTCCTTTACTTCCTCTTGAAATTCATTCTATGTTCAGAAAATTGTTCTGTTGTTTCAAATTGGGGCAGGAATCCACACCCTCCATTACCAAACTGTCAATTCTAGAACACTCTCCAGCTTTTATGAAGTGCACAAACATTGTAGGCCTCCCAAACTGTGTAGATACCATAGTTATTAATACAGGATTCAGGGCCCAAATAGCACAGGATAAATTAAAGTACTTGAGCAAAAAACATTTAACACCACAAAATTGCCAAAATTTAAGTATGCTGTAAACCCAAAAAATAGGCAAAACTAAACAAGATAACCAGGTGGGATTGCAGATTATAACAACAAAGCACAATGATGGTGATACAAATACAATGTGTAATGATTAATGATTTGAATAAAACAATTAACTGTGATTGATTTGTGCATGTATATAATCCAAATATTGGATCAATTAACATAAATGCAATGACTTAGAATAATGAAAAAGAACCAAAAAAAATGACCTTACACGGTACAAGGACAAGGGGAGAACGATTCACAGTGACGTCACAACAAAAATCATGTTTTACTCAGACAGTAAAAGCTGTAGTATTTCACTCATATATTAATGTGTATTCACTCATATATTAATGTGTATTCACTCATATATTAATGTGTATTCACTCATATATTAATGTGTATTCACTCATATATTAATGTGTATTCACTCATATATTAATGTGTATTCACTCATATATTAATGTGTATTCACTCATATATTAATATGTATTCACTCATATATTAATGTGTATTCACTCATATATTAATGTGTATTCACTCATATATTAATGTGTATTCACTCATATATTAATGTGTATTCACTCAAATAGTGAAATTATGTAAACAAAAAGGGATATATATACAAGTTAGCATTACAGCCCCAAAACCACACTGGGTTTTAGAAATCCCCAAATTTAGCCCACTGCTAAAAGATTACATGTATTGGAATTACACTCTCCATCACCTATACTATCATTTAAGAAAAACCGGCTATTCAACCAGCAACACTTTATTAAACAGCTCTATGGCTACTATGGTTCAGCTTCACTGTGCTGCTATAGTTGACTTCCATGGTTAGCTGTGCAGCAGATACCACATCAACTCTGATCATTCTGGTCAGTTCTACATCTGATCACTCTGGTCAGATATCACTCCAATCACTTGGATCACTCTGGTCAGCTCCACAGCTGATCACTCTGGTCAGATTATTATAATAATCACTCCAGTCACTTGAATCACTCTGGTCAGCTCTACCTGCAAAAGTAAATAAAAACTTGCAGATGCTGTGATGTATTGTGGATGCTTTCTTCTGCATTTTGTGATATGTCTCGTAAGAGGAAAGAACTGATCAAGCCAGATCTCCATTGCAGTTATCAATTTTTCTGTGCATACCAAAATAAGGTAATTAGTTTGGAGATGATCTGTCTACAAAAATTACAAATATTGCAGATGCTCAGCAGATGGGGAACAATGTGTCGGGAAAGCTTTCAGCTTGGAAGATACTCAATTTATAATGGTGTTTAAGGAGGACTCCAGTCTTTTTTTTTTTTAATTTACAATGGGGACCAGGTTGCAGCCCTATCAAAAACATTTCTACCAACAGGAACCACAGAACCTCAAAAAGAGGAGACATTACAACCCTCATCATGATTTGTGAATGGAGGCAGTGCTGCATCTTCCATAAAAACTTTAAGTAGAAGTTTACCCATTCACGAGAGTTTCTTTCCCACCTTTATATAATACGCCAGAAAATTTTGTTGCAAGTAAAGTGAGTTGGTATGCTAAGCAACTGGCAGAAGATTATAAACCTCTGATACATGGATTTTATCGAATCTGAAATGTTAGAGACTCGAACTTGATAGCAGCCTAGTCCAAACATGTATTTCAAAACAGAAAAATTATCTGACAAAGAATCCACTGTAATTACAATGAAAATTGATAAACTGCTGAAAAAGGCAGTGTTGGAGAGATTTAAACTTTGCCTGTGTAAAGGAGATGTCTAACATTTTCGCTAGAAAAAGCTTGATGGGAGCATCCAGGTTATTCTTAACTTGCATGCTATTAATACACCTGTGTATATCACCATTTTAAAATGGAGACATTAAAAACAGCACTGACCATGGTTCTCAAAGATTCTTAGTTTGCTTCTATTGACCTGAAAGATGCATATTACTCTATTCCTGTTGACATTGCTTTTCGCAAATATTTTTGCTTTCACTGTAAAGGACAATTTTATCAGTACACCTGTTTACCAAATGGACTGGTATCTGTATCACAAGTATACACCAAAATAATGAAGCCTGATTTTTCTTCCACCTGTTCTTTTCCTCCTTGCATAAGATGGGTTATCTCAATGTTGTCTATTTGGATGATCTTGTCATCTTCAAGGTTCAACATACTTAGAGTGTTAAAACAATGTGCTGCTTTATTGGACAATTTAGGATTACAATACACCCAACAAAATCCATTGTGCAACCTACACAAACTACATGTATCAGCTTTGTGGGATTTCTCATTAATGCAGTAAATATGATGCTTAGATTGATTAAAGGAAGAGCACAGACATTGATTGAGCTTTGTGAAACAGTGTTGAAGCTAAAACATTTGACTATTCATAAATTATTTATTCATAAATAAATAAATTCACAATTAATAGGCACAATGGTTGCTAGTCAGCCAGGCTTAGAATATAACCCTGTCTACTACAAACCTTTGGAAAGGGAGAAAGACGAATTACTTAAAATACATTAGGGCAATTATGATGCATCAATTACTCTTTCCAGCAATACAATAGATGCATTTTAATCCAAAATGTGAAAATCAGTTTTAAGCCTTAGTTGCATTATTATCAAATGTGACAGTTCTCTTATAGGATGGAAATGGGGATATGATACAGATGATGTTAAAACTGGTGGTTGCTATATTAGTACTGAGAAAATGAGCCAGATCAATGTTTTAGAATTGCAAGCCTGCTTCCTTGATACTAAAGTCACTTTGTGGATACAAATATAACTTACATGTTAGGATCTTCATGCATAATACTGTAGCTGTTGCCTGCATTAACAAAATGGGAGATAGGAATAAATTACTCAGTCAATTGGTCCATGATATTTGGTTTTAGTGTAATAGACGGAAAGATCTGGTTGAGTGCTTGACATCTTCCTGGGAAAAATAATGAAGAGGCAGATCACCTATTTAGGAATTTCAGTGATGATGCAGAGTGGATGTTACAATCATTAACACAAATAATGTAATATTTGAACAGTTTGATATTGATATGTTTGCCTCTAGATTAGATCATCAGATTCACAAATACATATTATAGAGACCAGACTTACAAAAATGGGCCATTGATGGCCTTTCTCTATGATCTGGTCAGACCTAATTTTGTATATGTTCCCACCTTTCAGCCTGGTGGGACGTGTTCTTCAGAAGATAGTAGATGACTTTGCAGAAGTGGTTCTTGTAGCACCATTGTGGACAACATAGCTGCTCTAGTTTCCCTGCCTTTTGTGACAAAATGTTCAGCAATAGTACATTCTTCCACAGATTTACTTCCTGCTGACCTTGCCTTAGGATCCACTCAAGTAACATTAGCTGCAGAAAACCTGGCTAGCTGTGTTTATCTTAACAGGAAAGCCTTGTTCTGTAAAGACATATCAGAACAAGCTGCCATTGTCATACTCAACTCATGGAGAGAATCTACAAGGAAACAATATTGGACACATCTCCAGAAATGGTTGAACTTTTCAGTTTGGAAACATATTGATCCCCTTGATCCACCTGTAAATTTGGTCCTGGCTGTTTGACTCTGGTTTAGGTTACAGCTTCATCAACACTGCTAGATCTAGTTTAGGTAAACTGAGTGATATTGTTGACCCAGATAATAATGACTTTTGAGAAGATATTTTATATAGGTCATGTTTGCCTAGATATGGCATAACCTGGGATGTCAGAACTGTCCTTCAGCATCTGGAAACATTGTTTCCCTTGAGAAAATTTCTTTGAAACAATTGACTCAGAAACTAATCATCCTGTTGACCTTACTTAGTGCCAAACTTTGCATGTCATAAATATTGATGATATTACCTTTTTTTTCTCGGGTTGAGTTATTGTCAGAATTAAGGACCTTTTGCAGCAAAAGTAAACCTAGTCAACATCTATTGCAAATGACATTTCCTGTGTATCATTATAAAAGACTATTTATAGTTGAAACCTTACAAGAATGCATAAGTAGAACATCTTCCCTCATTGGGAAATGAGACAAAATTATTGATAACTACACAACCTCCTTTTAGAGCTGTTGCTATAAGCACATAGCTAGATGGATCAAGACCGTTATGAAGGAGCAGGGACTGATACATCCATTTTTTGGGACCCACAGCACTAGAACTGCATCAAGCACTACTGCAGCTAGAATGAAACTGTCTTTTTATACTATTAATAAGACTGCAGGATGGAGTATTGATTGCACTTTTCACAAGTTTTATCATAAACCTATATCGGATAGCTTAGATTTCAGCAGCGGTGCTTGGGAAGTCCTAGCTATAAAGAGGTTTGATTCAATCTCAAATGCTTATACATTGTTCTTTATAGTTTCATCTAGTATCACAAATATAAACTTTTACTTGGATATATATTCTAGGAAATCTCTGATGGGATCCTGAGGCAGTTATAATTTGAAAATAAAATTTGGAATTTTATTAACCTGTAAGTGCCAGGTGAGGGATCTCATGCTAACCCATATGCAAATTAATTATCTTTATGCACATCCGACCCTATAATTGTTGTTCTCTGAGGCATCCAAGTTGATCATGCTCTAATTAAAGACCGACTCATCACATGACCAATTCCATCTCATGTGATCCCTCAGGCACTTACAGGTTACATTTAAATCCTAATCACACTGAGACTTTGGTAAGTCATGTTTAATTGTAAAATTCTAGAATACAATTTGAAAGACTGAGTTGTCTTGTATAAAAATAGCAGATAACTTCATTCTGTAATCATCAGCCTCACAATCAAAATATTATTATGGTACATTTAAGTGCTTGTAATTTTCTAGTTTAAACATTTATAATTTTTACATAATGGTGAACAGTTGACATTCTTCATTCATAAACACACATTTTGAGTTCAAATGTGTACATCTTACTTTCAACTTGGAGCACTAATTGACCCAGCCATGCACTGTTGTACTGTAAAGATAAACAGGTGACTACCTTAATCTGACTTAGGTTATGTAAACAAAAGTGTCTATGAGGGACTGTGACATATAGAAAGGCTATATTACATCCACTTGTTAGATAAAAGGAAATCTTAAAGGCTTCCGTTTCCAGAATAAGGCTGTTCAAATAGTCATCAACATGACATACATATGTACATACATGCATACATACATACATGCATGCATGCATACATACATACATACATACATACATACATACATACATACATACATACATACATACATACATACATACATACATACATACATACATACATGCATACATACATACATGCTTACATTGACAGGATGGCTAGGGAGTAAGGAAGAGAAGGAGGGATTGAGTAAGGGACAAATAATTGGCATGTAGATGGATGAAAGGATAAATATTGATGTTTGTGGATATACAATTGTACTTAAGATATTGTTCTGTAGGTACAGTAACAGTAAAAAGAGAGGTGATTAGCAGTGTAACAGAAACAATGTTGTTTTCAAAGAATGTAACAAGGACAAATTGTATTTCATATAATAAATGATGATAATGGATCACACTGTTAACAATGGTTGACATCATTGATCTAGATGCTACCCATATTATGTGCTGAACAACTTTCTATTCTGCAACCAAAAGCTATCACAAAATATAATCATTAATTTTTGATAATAAGGTTTTTTGATTTCACTCTAATGCATAACTGCTTTGTTGGTACTCTCTAAGAATTTAGGGTTTAAATATTTTAACTTAAGGTAGACACTAGTATTGTAGACTAATCTGATGGCCTAAATGGTTAGTCTCAGTATCTGCCTTGGTTCCCAGATTTTTAGCCTGGGAGAGATTTACCAAAGACTTATAAAATGGTACTAGAAGCTGGTTTGCTTGGCACTATTAGCATTAAGAGGTTATTCTTATGACTGGTCAGTCTGGTGTCAAGATTATGTGACTGTGGGACATGATATTCCATGTCTGTGGAATGATGCCTCAGTGCTAGACTGTGATCACTAAAAACTGTCAGTAGACATCATAGTTACATGAATAAAATTGTTAAAGCAAGGTTAAAAATTTACACACATACACACAAAGAGTAATACTGTACTGCCAGTAGTGTACTGCCAGTAGTGTATCATGAATAAATTTCCAGGATTGTTATGTTTGTTAATGGTAGTCACTTAAATTTATATGTACATGTATTGTTGTTAATTTAGATGAAATAGACATAAAATCCTTCCTTTCTTTTTTATTCCCTAATGAAAGGATAAATAATTTTGCCCATTTGTTCATTTGTTTTTTTAATGCCCTCAATACATAACCTGTATTACAGATACATTTATGAATATTGTTATATTTGGATTCATCTTGATAAGAGTAACTCAATTACATCAAAACTGACCTAAATTTTACTAAGGAGTACCTTTTTATTTATGGAACTCTCAATATCTTGAACCATATTTCACAAGCTCAAAAACTGGTAAGTGGATACTGCTCAACAACATAACTAGACCATGCTATAACTTGACTAATGTTACCTAATTTTCTTGCCTTAGTGACACAACATCCATTGTGTATCATGCATCTATTTGTAATTTTAAACTGATGTCAAATTCAAACTTGACAGAGCATTCTGGCCTAGAAGGCATTCGTGTTTATACACATATGGTCAATTCAATGTCAAATATAGCCACCATAATGCTAATAACAGAAAAACCTTCAAGTAATTTCTTCTCGAAAACTGCTCAACAGAATTTGACAAAATTTAATAGAAACTATAGTCTCAGATATCTTTAAGTACCTTATATATATATATGTATATCTTTTTGTTTACAAATGATTCTGATCTGTTATCAAATGTGACCTAAATCGAGTCAGACTAAAACCAGAAAAACCTTTCATTACAAACGTGGCATCAAGTGTTTTCAGACTGGTGAAAATAATGCTGAGTCATTCATGACCACAGAATTTTATCCAGTTTGACATCCTAGCTTGAAAAACTTTCAGATTTGTACAAATTATGCATTTCTGTCATCAAATATCCACTTTTGCTGGAAGAGGAAACAAAAAAACATTTTAAAATGTCTAAAGAGAATTTGACCAGCTTTGACAAAAAGCACACTGGCATAAAGGTCTTTTAGCATGGGATAAATGAATCTGATAATTTGTATGTGGGTGTGTATTTCAGAGGAAATAGCTCAGTAGTCATACAAATACTTGGTCATTGTGACCTAAGATTCATGCTTTTTTTGAGTGAATATTACTTTTTCATATGTTGATTCATTACATCCTAAGACTTTAGACTCTTGTTTCATCTATGCTTATGAAAACTGGCATGCAGTGTAGTAACATAACTCACCCATGCTATACAAGTTAGGTATATGTGACAAATATTTCCTGCTTGACTGATTTTGTATTTTTAAGTATTCGTTCATTACACTTTCAATATCTTGGACCCTATTTTGCCATAACTCCTTTTTTAAATCTGATTGGTTGATTTTCATCATGAATGCATGTAATAAGCATAAATTCTACAATCATGTGCCTTAAAATATAGCCTGGCTTTAGTGACTATACTATTTTCAGCAGTTTGTTTGTTATCCTCACAAAATCATGGACTATATTTAGGCCACATTCATGAATACTAATATATGTACATGGATCCATCTCAATGAACACTACCATACCAGACTAACACTACCATTGTGCCTCAGGTTTCACACTTGACTGTTCATGACAATGTATCAATATCTAAAATTTAGACCTATTTCACCTACGTTCATGAATATGGGTATGTGTATGTAATTCTAGCATACTAAAACTTGGCCACTGTGTTATAATTTTCTGGCATGATCGAGTGACTTGTGTATTTGCAGCAATCCCAAACTACATTTTCAATATTTTAGACCCTGTTCCATATACTCATACAATTTGTCATGTGGATGCATCTTAAAGAGATTAACTTTAAAATAACTGAAATAGGTTGCTATGACCTAGTTTTCATGCTTGAGTAATATTTTTATTTTCAGCCATTTGTTTGTCAAATCACGTTCATCTTTAACCCTGTTTCTTTGACTCATCTATTATGAAACAGTATATATTGATGCATTTTAAGGAAATATCTAATGCTGTGCATGATGACTTGGAATATAGCTTTGATTTGCAAAGAGTGGAAAATCATGGATTCAGGTCACAACCATATCTGCCTGGGCTGACTGACATAGCCTTCTTCTTGCATGACTCATTGTCACTCCTATGTACAGTCTGTTGTTGTGTATATTTAATTAATACTGTGTTCATGACCTTTGCCTGTGATTGAAAGTAGAATTTTGTCCTACCTAACTTTAGTCATATTTATAACAAGATCTTTACTAAAAACTGAGTTCAAGGCCCAATCTTTCTTGCAAGTTTGGTATGTTCTGGAAGTGAACTTGTTGACAATATTGTGGAATGTTTCATTAGTTTTTGAGAAAATGTTATTGTGACATCAGTCAAGTAGGGGTGTTGCTAGGGCACAGTAGCAGTGTTACTGATAAGTTTGTTGGGGCTGAATGAGTTAAGGACATTTTGTATGTAAAGTCTTCATTCCTGTCTTAAGATCAGTCACTGGAAAAATTTTTAGTTGTAATCAGATATAATTTGAGATGAATAATTTTTTAACATTTTATTGGAATAACTATTTGTTCATTGACTTTTGGACTTAAACCACTCATTCAAATAATTCTGGATTATATCTGTGATACATCAAGAATTCATTCACAACATTCTATATTTTTGTGATGGAACATTTTGGATTATTAGGGATTTAAATCACAGTACTATCTTTTCAATTTTTAGTTTGTATTCTAGGGAAATAAATTATTGAATGATTTTACTAAACTTGTTTGGTTTGCTTCTTTCCATTACATAGTTGAAGACCTTATAATTCAAATCTGTATATTTTCCAGGTTAAGCAGTTCACAAAAATGAAACAATGGCAATAAAAATAAATTTATAATATATTTGTTTGTACATGAAAAGCTCAAGGAGTCAGAAACTAGCAAACAAAACTGCAAACTCAAGGCAGACGTGTAGATGACATGGATGTAGCCTACCACCCCCATCCCCTGTCACTTAATCCCCCTTGAGCTACAACATAATTTTATTTTCAGATCTTTTGTCCAGGAACAATATAATTCAAAATTGAAATTGTGTGAAATGTATGGAATTGTGCTGCCATAATAAAGCAGATTTTGACAAATACATTGTGTGTGTGTGTGTGTGACATCTCAGTTGGATTATTATTTTCCCTAATAAGCAATTTGAAAATGCGCATGTGTGTGATATGGATTTTTAAAGTAGCTTTAACCATTTTTCAGTCATATTGCTATGATGTCTGCAGTGTGACAGTTTATAGTGATGTCTAGCACTGGGGCATCATACCGCAGATATGTAGTATCATGTCCCACCTTATCACATTATCCTAACAGTCCTAACACTAACTTCTTAATATTGAGCACCGAGTGAGGCAGCTGTTAGTACAATTTTTATCAGTATGACTCAGGAATGGTTCAAACCTGTAACTGACCACATCAAAGGCTGAATGCTTTAACCATTAGGCCACAGGAGCAGTTACAATTTTAAAATAAATATTAAGGATGACAGGTATAATGGTTTTGTTTTATTTTTTTGGACATTTGTAAAATAAAGAAATCTTCAGACTTTTTGAAAATAATCTTGAATGAGGATCCTAAAGAAAATGTTGGATTAGGGATTCGTGATTTCTGTTGGATTAGGGATTCGTGATTTCTGTTGGATTAGGGATTCGTGATTTCTGTACCGTGAACAAAACTGGGAACCTATAGAGATCCATTATACCAGTAACAACCCAGTCACACTGCAGGGAAGCCCCCTGGAAAAGGTGGAGTCCTTCATGTATCTAGGCAGCATTTTCAACCAGCAGGGTGGCACAGACGCAGATGTCAAGGCAAGGAGCGGAAAGGCGAGAGCAGCTTTCATTCAGCTCAAGAACATCTGGAGCTCCAAACAAATTTCCTTGACTACCAAAATCAGACTGTTCAACTCCAACGTGAAGTCAGTCCTACTGTATGGGGCAGAGACTTGGAGAACCACCAAGTCCACAGTAAAGAGAGTTCAGACCTTCATCAACAGCTGCCTAAGAAGAATTCTCCAGATCCGCTGGCCAGACAGTATCAGCAACAACAACTTGTGGCAGAGAACTTCCCAGCTTCCAATAGAGGATGAGATAAAGAAGAGAAGGTGGGGTTGGATAGGACACACCCTATGTAAGCCGCGAACCAACATTACCAGACAGGCATTGAAGTGGAACCCTCAAGGCAAGAGAAGAAGGGGACGACCAAGAAACACCTGGTGATGCGACCTTGAGGCAGACATCACTAAGATGGGTTACACCTGGAGTCAGCTTGAGAGGATGGCACAGGACAGAAGCCTCTGGCGATCTTTTGTGGGTGGCCTATACCCTGGCAGGGGTGACGGGCAAAACTAACTAAACTATAGAGATCCATAAATGTGTTGCAATTCCAAAAAGATATAATTGCAAATCATGCATAATTTAAAATTGTATAAATTCCATTATGAAAATTGTAGTCCAAATTTTAGCTAAATAATGGATTCAGATTCCACATTTATTTGTCATGAAAAAATTGGTACAAACCTGATCATTCATTATTGGCAACATAAAAACCAATGCAGCACATTTGAAGTCTTATTTGATGAGGATAATTATGTCATTTTGCTTGTTACATCTCAGAAATGAAAATTACATTAGACAACATATCAAGTTTTAAAGGATCAAACAGTACAATATTGTCAAACAAAAATAATGCAGAATGATTATATAATGTAATTGAATCACTATTGCAATTAGGGTCCCGGTGAGCATTAATGCATAAATGATATCAATATTAATATCAATTTAAGGCTCCAAGAGAATTGTTTACATTTAGTTCCTTTTTTAGAGGACTGAGATTGAACTGGACGTATTGATGCAGTAAACAAGTATGGAATGAACAAATGAAACTCTATTCTGGCCAGCATGTTTGCTCAAAAGATTTAAAAGATACAGCTAATACCATATACAGTTTGTATGAGCTAGTTTAAAAATTCATTAGCAAATTTCTATCCTGCTTTGTCTGAAATTCTGCAGGCATTCAGAAGCCATTTGAGCAAAAGGTTCATGTCACTTTGAGCCAGTCAGAAATTTATTTAGTTTATTGAATACATGTTCCTATTAAGGAGGAATATTATACAATACTTAATCACTAATATTCTGTAGGAAGGGTATCTGCATAATCTTCCAAGACAGAAGCCAAATTTAATTAGCCCTCCAACATGAATGATAATGAAAGCATTTCTTAACAAAGTTATCATTTGCAAATAATTTTTTTATCTAGTACTTCATTTACTTTTTTTTTTACTGGCCTAGTGGTTAGAGCATCTGCTTCAGATGCAGGAGGTTGCTGGTTCAATCCCCATCTGAGCCATACCAAAGACTTACAAAAATTTTACTAACAGCTGCTTCACTTTGTGTTCAGCATAATGTTAGGACTAGTTGGTCTGGTGTCAGGATAATGTGACTTGGTGGGACATTATGCTACATGTCTGTGGTATGATTCCCCAGTGCTAGACATCATTATAATGGGGTTTTCTGAGATGCTGAAATCTGGATAAAAATATGCATATATTTTTAATCTTATATGCAAGAATGTTACAGTAGCTGAGTACTTATGATGTTTATTTTTGGTGAACTTGCCTTTCATTTGATCAGTATGTTTTTTCTCTTGAGCTTGTCTTTCATTTAATATGTATTTTTTTCCAGTAAACTTGTTTTTCATTTGATCTGGTTTTTTTTTAGTAAACTTGTCTTTTATTTGAACTTGATTTATGTTCTGTTAGATTGTCTTTCATTTGATTTGTGTTTTCTTTCTGTGAACATGTGTTTCATTTGATCTTTATGGTTGTTTTTGTTTAGTGAACTTGTTTTCCATTTTCTCTGTATTTTTGGTGACCTTGCATTTTATTTGATCTGTATGTTTTTTCTCTGAACTTTTTTCATTTGGTCTGTATGTAGTTTGTTCTGTGAACATGTCTTCATTTAATCTCTATGTTGTTTTTTTCTTCCTGTGAACATGTCTTCATTTAATCTGGGTTTTTTTCTTCCTATGAACTTGTCTTTCATTTAATCTGCATATTTTCTCTATTGAGTTAACTTGTCTTTCATTTAAGCTGTATGTTTTTCTTTCAGTGAACTTCTCTTTCATATGATCTGTTTGTTTGCATTGTAATGGTAAACTTGTCTTTCATTTTATCATTTGATCTGCATTGGTTTTTTTTTTTGGGGGGGGAGGGGTGGAGAGGTTGAGGGGGGTGAACTTGTCTTTCATTTGATCTGTTGCTTTTTTCTTCTTCTTCTGTTAACTTGTTGCTCATGTGATCTGTATGGTTGTTGTTTTGGTGAACATGTCTTTCATTTGATCTGGATGCTTTTTTGGTGAAGTTGTCATTCTTTCGATCTGTTTCAATAAGACAAGCATAAATACTATAGTATCTGGGTTGTTAGGCCAGACCTGTATATAATAATGGATTTGAAATACCTGATGAATGTGAGTGCTTTATCACAGCTATGGTACACTGAATAATTGCATGCATGTGTGCTTTGAAATCTCACTATATATGATATGCAATAATCAGCACAGTACCTTAAACCCTTTTGCAATGTGTTAAACCACTTTATTTTATTCTATACCATATTTAGAAAATCTGGATGGCTACTGGTATCCTGTAAGGTTGATTTGGACAGTGACTGGTATCCTGTCCTGCACCAAGGTTAATTTTGACATTTTGAGAGTTATTTGTATCATGTCTAGGGTTTCTAACAGCTGTTTTACTGTTACTGTTAAACAGCTGTTTTTTGGCAAAAAATCAAAAACAGCAAACAGCTGTTTTTTTTCAGAACTGATTTTACTGTTTTTTCTTTAAAAAACTTTGCTTAATAAAAAATTAAAATTAAATATAAATTGTTTAAAATGTTTTTGCCTAATAATATAAAAGTGAGGTTACGTAACATGTAACGGTCTTTTTTCAAATCCTTTCTCGAAGTGTGTTCATAGCTGGAAAAATTTCGTTGAGGCAAGTTCACGCCAAACTCGCCAAACATTTTTTGGCGCGAACTTGCCTAATAATATAAAAATTTATTATTATTTTTTAGTAATAATCAAATAATATTTTTAAAACAAATATAATACAATCTAAGTAAATTATTATAAAAATAAGTTTATAATATTTTACATGTAATAGATTCTAAAAATAAATAAAATACAAAATTACTTATTTATAAATCATAAATTACATTTTAAAATTGCATTATAGTTATAAGAAAACATATTGACTGTAATAATGATTCTTTGGTATCTACATTCCTATGTTTTTTCTTTAATAGTTTTTCAGTTTTATTTGTACTTTTCACGTATTTTAGAAAACGACACTGCTTTTTTTCTTTTTTTTTGCAAGAAAATAAAAAACAAGATTTAAATATTAAACCTGATATTTGAAATCCAATCCGGTACCATGCCTCAAATAAATTAATCATACACAAAAGATTTTAATACTCTAGTTTCTCAGATTTTAAACCCCTGTTTTAGATAATAGATTTTTCATTTCCAGCATAATTGTTTTAAAATAATGTTTCTTTTTATTTATTTTTTATAAAACAGATGTTCTGTGATGTATGTATCAAGGCAAAGTTTGTCAATCAATTGATATTTTGAAGAAGGAGTGTGTCACCAAACATAAATCCAGGCGGTGTAAATAATATTTGTGCATTTTACTCATTGATCTTTTCCTTTTTGCCATCAATCCCGTGTTACAGCTACAGAGACTTAAACTCCGCAGGAAGAAATAGCAAACAACAAATAAACAAGTTTTGCATAATTAAAAATAATTATTTATTTCTCAAAAGACAGGAGTGAAAGAATCCCTATATTGGGTGTTAACTTATGCTAATATATACGGTCCAATATTGTCAAGTGTTTACTCTTGTAAGTTTCATTCGTGGGAATGGAGATCACATTTTGCTTGTTGAGAAAATTTATACAGCATTCAGTGATCATTCTTTTGGGATTTAGGAAGCATTGTCATTGTGAAAATAATCTTTAAAAGTTTCATTTGCAAATAATCAGCAGGTAATTATGCAGTTTAAGTAACTGTTGCATAAATATTAATTGTCTGAATTTAAATCTAGCCATGTCTGTATGGGATCATGCAGTAAAGCGAAAAAATGCAAAAGCTAAAGAACTTGAAGGTCAGTGCAACCGATGCTATAAAGTCATAAAATGCTCAGGAAACTCAACAACTCTAAAGAGCCATCTCAAGACACATGGAATAAATTTCGACAGAGAACAGCAACAAGAACCAACATCCAGCAAAAATGTTGTGAGCGAGAAGCCAACTCCCAAGCCAACTCTTACAATGGATGCTTTTTTTTGAAGAAAATGACTCTTAAGGAGATTGTTACTGACATGGCCACGGAAAACATAACAATTCGTGCGATAACAAGGAACAAATACATCCACCAGTCAGTATCGAGAGATGGTTTTAATCTTCCAAAAAATGAGACTGGCGTAATGAAATTAATTCACGACGATTTTGACGAAATAAAAGCTTCTCATGGTTCGCAACCAGCGCCGGATTAAGCACCGTGGAGGCCCATAGGCAGTCAAACTTTTGGGGCCCCAGACCCACGGTCACGGTCTCATCGGTCCTACTAAACACCGCAAAGTCAGACAAAGGCAGGCAAAGTCTGTTTAATTTTGTTTTATTTGTACATATTCGTATATATTATACTAGATTAACTTTGTTTTGAGATTAAAATATTTAAAAAGCTTGATTTAATGTTTTTTTTGTATGTTTAATTGGTACCTACGTACATTTAATAGAACAAAGTCAGACAAAGGCGGGCAAAGTCTTTTTAATTCTGTTGTATCTGTACATATTTGTTTATATTATACTATATTAATTTTGTTTTGAGATTTAACTATTTAAAAAGCGTTATTTAATGTTGTTTGTAAGTAAAATTGGTACCTACGTACATTTAATTGAACAAAGGCAGATAGAGTATGACGAAGTCATATAACACAGATATCGTATGACAAAAGCTATTTCAATGTGACAAAACCAGATTTATTAATTTTATATAAATAATTATCTTATTTAGAGACACGTAATACAATTATGAAAGTGATAATAAACATTCTATTAGCATTCATAATTATAAATTTATGATGTACTTTCATCGAAAAAGATCGACAAAGGCAGGCAAAGTCTATTTAATTTTGTTTTATCTGTACATATTTGTTTATATTTATACTATTATAACTTTGTTTTGAGATTTAAATATTTAAAAAGCGTGATTTAATGTTGTTTGTAAGTAAAAGTGGTACCTACGAATATTTAATAGAACAAAGTCCGATAAAGGCATACAAAGTCACACAATGGCAGGCAAAGTCAGAAAAAGGCAAACAAAGTCTGTTTAATTTTGTTTTAGTTATACATATTCATATATATTATACTATATTAACTTTGTTTTGATATTTAAATATTTAAAAAGCGTGCTTTAATATTGTTTGAAATTAAAATTGGCACATACGTACATTTAATAGAACAAAGTCGGACAAAGGCAGGCAAAGTCTGCTTAATTTTGTTTTATTTGCACATAATCGTATACATTATATTATTATATTAACATTAATAATCACATATTCATGATGTAACTTTTGTCTGAACATGCGCTTTGGGGCTGTCCATAAATGACGTCACGCACCTAGGGGAGGGAGGGGGGTCACACATTTGTGACGATGTGTGACGAGGGGGAGGGGGGGATGTTTAAGAACTGTGACGTCACATCAAAACGCGCAACTTTAAAAGTTCCACTTAAATTCCAGAACGAACAATAGACGGAGCATCACATAAATTTCCATCTCTGTTTGCAACTCAAAGTTTGAAAGTGGATGACATCCTTCCTCGCTCCTCAAATCCTTATAGGTCAATTCCGTATGATTTGTACTGTCCGTCAGTACAGTCCGTGCTTGGCGATAGGATTTGCAAGAAATGTCACAACAACTCCCTGCAATAAATCATGCAGAGGTGAATTCTTACAATGTATTTAATGACGTTTTAAGTAGCTTCACGCGTGTCGTGCATGAGCTCAAATTAAGATGGACTCGTCTTCGATCTACCAACACCCCTACTATCCCCAGTAGCAGCATTTTCCAAAAGCATTATTCCGTTTCCAGTCCACTGGTGTAGACAAAGCGAGGCTGAAAGGATCTTTTTCTCATCAAACTTACTTAGTGAGCAACAAACTTTCTACGCTTTTTCGTCCAGCGAACACTTTGAGTTTTGAAAGCGATTTTAGTTGACTCAACGTCCTTTTCTGGTGAGTACATCCGATTAACTTGATATTGATTCTTAATTTAAACTATGAATTTACTCAACGACATGTTCCAGCAGATACGTGTGACAAGCTATCAGCAAGAATACAAATCCACAAAAATAAACTGTTAACACGGTTGGTGAAAATAGATTTGTTTTTGTATGGGGAGTTAATGACGTTTGTAGTAATGTATAATACATTTTTTTTCTCGACATGCCTACTTTACAGATTTCGTAGTGATAACTTAACTTAAAGTTTTCTAGTTTTTGGTGTACCCTGATATAAAGTGAGAGTGTATCACACCCCCAAGTGTTAATATGGTTGTGAAAATGATTGTCTTATTTAGGGGAGTTTCGATATCAGTTGATTTTATTTATGTAGCTGTCTGTTTCTGGTGGAAGATTTATATTTAGGCTTTTAATTTTATGGATTTATATTTCTGCTGACAGTTTGACACGTCAAGCAGAGCAGACAGCAAGATTCTCCGGCGTTTGATGAAAAAATAATAACACTCTTGTTTGATATTTTTATATATAGTTTTAAAATATAAATATAAAAGAAAACATTGTTAATTTTGTAAAGAAGTTAATTTTTCTGCTAATTTTTTAATTTTAATAATTTTGTGCTAAAGAATTAATTTAAAAAGTTTGTTATATATATATATATATATATATATATATATATATATATATATATATAAAGCTTATATTACAAACATAATAAATTAAAGTTTATATTACATCAATAATAATCTCTTCTTTTGATTTTGAAGAATTGACCGCTACGATGGATAAAAGTAAAATGTTCCAGTGTATTTTTGAGGCGTACGTGATTGCATATCCTACAAAGAGCAGAAAGATTTGCCAAGAAGAAGTGGTTCAGAAGTGGAATGGAATAAAAAATGATGCAGATTTACAACTTAAAGTTGACTACTGCTTGAAAGAATTAAAAACAATTGCCGCCACAAGAAAAGGATCACTTCTGACGTTTTGGGCTAAGCAGTCAGCAAATGCCGATACAAAAAGCTCCAAAAAAGTGCTTGTGGAAAACCCCGAGAGTTCGGTGTCGCAGTCTGATGAAAAAAATGACCAATGCTCAGGCTGATGATTCAGCGCCTACTACTAGCAAGTCAACAGGATCAAGAATGGCTACAGCCCAGATGCATTTGCAGTCAGAGATTGACATTCTGAATTCTGATCTCGTCGGCTTGTACGAACGACAGAAACGTGGAATGCTAACACTGGAACAGGATATAGAACTGAAATGGAAGAATAAGAAGAAGAGTAAATTGGAAAACCAGCTAAAGAAGAATAAGGATGATCAAAAAAGATCACAAAAAGCAAGAGACGAGAAGAAAAGAAAATTGAATGCTCTGTTTGAAGAAAATCCAGAACTATTTTCATCTCTGAACGTCAGGGCCAAGCCTGGTAGGCCGAGAATTGAGGAAGATCAGCCGTTATTGCTGGAAACTATTGTGGACATTGCTATGCATGGATCGGCATCGCATGAAAGAAGGCAGAGCGATGTATACAGAAGCATTAAAACGTTAGATCAGCTGACTGAACAATTAAAGCTGGATGGCTTTACAATAAGCAGAAGTGGGCTTTACCTTTGTCTTTTACCGAGACGCAGTTCATCTCTTGAAGGACAGCGTCATGTGTCAACGGTCCCAGTGAAACTCATTAGAGCACAGACCGATCACCATGCCAAACATATAGATGGTTTGTTTTGTACGGCAACAATAAAACACTTGGAAGAGTTGGCGTCCATGCTAGGACCGAACGAAGTGTGCTTTGTGAGTCAAGACGACAAAGCTCGTGTTCCAATCGGGATGACCGCTGCTAACAAGCAAAGTCCATTGTTAATGCACGTCGAGTACAGAGTCAGCTTGCCTGACCATGATTGGGTTGTAGCCACAGGACACAAGCTAATTCCTTCTGTCTATGCTGGAATTCAAATTCAGTCCAATGGTCTAGGAAATCGAGAACCTGTTGGTTATTCGGGACCGACCTACATAGCAATCAGATCAGGAAAACACTCATCATCAGCATTCAGCCACGGACTTGATTTTGAAAAACTGCTTTGTCTCAAGGAGTTTGACGTCATTACAAGGAGTGGAAATGATCGTCTGGTGAAACCAATTTTAGTGTTGACAGTTGATAGTGGCCAAGACGAGAACCCGAGATACCAAAAAGTTATTAAGGTTGCAGTTCACAACTTTCTTCAGTACGATTTTGATGCTTTATTCATTGCTACCAATGCTCCAGGAAGGAGTGCATTTAATAGGGTTGAGAGAAAAATGGCTCCGCTCAGTAAAGAACTTACTGGATTAATATTACCACATGACCGCTACGGTAGTCATTTAAACGAAAGAGGAATTACCATAGACACTGATTTAGAGAAGAAGAATTTTCAGTTTGCAGGAAACACTCTAGCTGAAATTTGGTCACAATTGATAGTCGATAATTTTCCGACAGTAGCCGAATTCATCGATCCAACAGAATCTGAGCTCGATGAAAAACAGATGTTGTCCAGAGATCAGAAATGGTATGACATCCACGTGCGAACAAGCCAATACTTGACACAAATTGTAAAATGCACCGACAGCAAGTGCTGTTCGAAACCAAGAAGTTCCTATTTCAGTGTTGTAACAGATAGATTTCTCCCTCCTCCTGTACCAGTTGTTCAAACAAGCGAAGGTCTGAAAATTCCAGAACGAACAATAGACGGAGCATCACATAAATTCCCATCTCTGTTTGCAACTCAAAGTTTGAAAGTGGATGACATCCTTCCTCGCTCCTCAAATCCTTATAGGTCAATTCCGTATGATTTGTACTGTCCGTCAGTACAGTCCGTGCTTGGCGACAGGATTTGCAAGAAATGTCACATATACTTCGCGTCGTTAGTCATGCTGCGTAGTCATTCTTTAACACACAAGGTGGAATCAATAATTCCACCCAAACGCATCAGGCCACAGAGAGTTGCTGCACGTCGACATCGTGAACTAATGGTTGTAATCGCAAACGAAGAAAATGGAGAGAGTGCAGATTGGATGGACGAAGGAGATCTTGATCTGAATGGAATATCCATTCCACAGGATGAAGAGATCCAAGCTCTCCCTATTTATTCCATGAAGGAACATTTTGCTTCACCATGGGAAAATGGAGAAGCTTAAATTTTGTATTTTTTGACTTATAAATTGTTATTAAATTTTTTAAAATATAATTCTAGTGATTCTACCAGAGCTTTTCATTTTGTGGAATGCATAATGATTGTTATAATTCTACTCTCTCTCTCTCTCTCTCTCTCTCTCTCTCTCTCTCTCTCTCTCTCTTTAGAGGGGGGGGGTCCAAAGATTTGTGACGTCATATTTGAGGGGGGCCTAACTTTTTGTGACGATGTGTGATGAGGGGGAGGGAGGGGGTAAAAAATCGGCCAAAATCGCGTGACGTCATTTATGGACGGCCCCTTTCCGAAATTTACGATTACCACACCTCGCATTATGTTACTGTTCACTTGCTTCGTGTCTTTGTAGACCTGCATCGTGTCCATTGATTTGGCTTCTTGGCTACCTTCGGGTCCTTATGGACAGTATATTTCCCATCCGAAGATGTAAGTCCTGAAACACTTGCAGTGCTTGCACTTAGGAATTTGCTGAAGAGTTGTTGTTTCTCCTCTTCTGTCTTCGCTGTCCATGAAAGTTTGGTAATCTTAAATTTCGAAAATCGCGTATTCAGGTAAAAGTTACCCGTCCCGTATAATGACCTTCTTATATCCACCATCTCCACTTTAACTAATTTGAATATCTTTTCAACCAGTTCGTCGGTTTTTCTGGGCTCCCAGTTAAGTTTCACTTTTAATCAGTGGTTCATGCTTTCTGTGTTGTTGTTTGTCCAGAGTTGATCTTCGTCACTGGAAATAGTGTGGTTCGCCAATTTGTTCTCAACATGCCGAACGTAATACTTCAGGAAGTCACTATGACATTGTTCTTCAAGATTGTTTTTAAGTTTGATGTTTCGCTCCTCAAAGGTCGCAGAGTCGTTTGCCGTTGCAACACCGTTTGCTCCGAAAATCATGTCAACGATTTCCTTTCGATCAATTACACTCTTTGGTATCTTGTCAGTCATTTGTCGAAGTATATTATCTTTTAGGTGTTTTGAACATAGTTTTCTTGTGCAACCCAGAAATGCCATGTCTATGGCGTTGATCATTGCACGTTCGTCGTCAGTTCCCAGGATCATTTCAATGTTTTTGATTTCTATGCCAAGCACCCCTCTCAAATGCGAAAAAAATCTGAAGTAATTCTGCTGGCGACCATCCCAATGAAGCATGAGTGGTCCCAGAAGTATTGGCGCGTCTCCAGGTCCCTTGCGCAGTACCTTATTTGATTTGTACACCGTGGTTGTGACAAAACACTTTCCTAGTGAAAATGTTCTATCGATGCCCACAACACCTTCTTTCGATGATAAAAACGACTTCAAGTCCAGTATTTGTTCATTAGTATAGCATATTACTGAGGGTAAGGGATTGTCTCTAGAATGAATTATCTCAGCTACATACGGATGTTTGTCGCTTAACATACGTATAACATTCAAGAGTTCGTCGGCAACGTTCTTCGAACCTACGCCACCTCTTTTTTCAGCCTTCACGCGAGCCTTAGCCTTCTGACACTGTCGGATATCGCGTGGATAATTTTCTTACTGTGTTTTCTGAATTGTCAAGCACGATATACACATTGTCTTTAACACCTAAAGGAATTTTGTTCATAGCCGGAATTTCACTTACAGGGCCCATAAAAGTCGCGGGGCCCATAGGCAGTTGCCTACTCTGCCTAATGGGTAATCTGAGACTGTTCGCAACAACAGGGAACTGTAAAAGAAAGGCGCAAAGTTTAGTCTTTCGGTTGATGAATATACCAGCTCGAGGAATCGTCAATATTTCGGTATTAATTTGCACGAGAATATCAATAGGAAGACAATAAAAACTGGATTAGTTCGCATTCTTGGATCTTGCTCAGCACTCGACATGATTGAAATTGTCAAAAATCATGTCAAAGATTTTGGATTATCGTTTGATCATGATATCGTTGGATCGACTCTTGATGGTGCTTCGGTCAATAAAAAATTTATTCGACATGTCAAATCAATTGGACAACTTTGCTTGAATCACGGTATTCACCTTGGTGTTTGTGACACATTATTTCCAAAGAAAGCTATAGAAGAACCAGAATTTGATGATTCGTTGCTGGGGTTGCTGGATAGTGACGAAGTTGCTGAAGATGACGATTTCGATGACATTGCTGATGTTGACTTTATTGAAGACACTGATGCTGAGGAAGAAATTGACTACAATGAAATTCTTAAGAATGCATGCAAATTGATCAAATTTATCAAAAAATCTTCAGTTAAAAATCAAGTATTTCAAGACAAAGTCTTCGCTGAGCTTGGACATCATAAGGAGACTCGCTGGAACTCTATTCCAACAATGCTAGACTCCTTAATTCAGACAGAGAAGCCTCTTCGTGAGACACTTTTGGAGTTTGAGGCAGAAGAATCTATTAATTGTGTTGATTTTGAGGCATTGAAAGTTCTGAAAAATGTGCTAGAACCAGTTGAGCTTGCTGTCAAAAATTTAAGCAAAGAAGATGCTATATTGTTGTCTGCAGATGTAATAATCAAGTTTATGCTTCAAAAACTCTCAGACATCGATCATGAAATCAGTCGAACGCTTCATGACAACATAAAGCGACGCATTGATGAGCGAATTAACAACGATGTTATAAACCTTTTACCTTCACTTAAAGATCCTTCTATTTCGCCATCAAAAAACACTCATATTTGCCGCCAGTCTTGCTTCTCGCTTATTTTGTGTTATTGACGATTACGATGATGATGATGAAGAGAAACAATCTGAAACTCTTTCAAATGATGCCAAAGAAAGAACAATGTCACTTCAAGAGGAGCTGAATTTGAAACTTCAAGAGAGTACCACCACCACTAACGCTGCTCAAGATAAATTCAAATGGTTGAAGAGTGAATTTGTATTGTTTAAAAACACTGGTAAACGAACAGATCATCTTCAAAAGCTTTATGATGCTCTACTATCGATCAAACCCACTTCAACTGACGTGGAACTTGTTTTCTTCGTGAGTGCTAGCTTTTGCACTAAAATCAGATCTCGCTTATCTGACAAATCGCTGAATGCACTGGTCTTCCTCAAATTTTTTTATAATAAGTCGAAGAAGAAGTAAAAAAAAGTTTTTTAAAACATGTCATTAAAAACATATAAATAAAAAACTTTGCAGAACAACATTTTTTAGTTTAATGCATTTTAAGGAAAAACAGTAAAACAGTTGTGAACAGCTGGTTTGTTTTGGAAAATAAGAAACAGTAAACAGCTGTTTTTTAAAAAGTACTGTTTTTGAGAAACCCTATGTCATACAATCAGGCTAATTTTGGACAGTTACTGATATCCTGTCTTGCAATTGAGCTAATTAAGACAGTTACTGATATCCTGTCTTGCAGTTGGCTTAATTTGGACAGTTACTTGTATCATGTCTGACAGTCTGGTTAATTTGAACAGTTGTACAGATTCCTGCAGTTAGATTAATTTGGACAGCTAATTGTAACATGCCCTGTGATTGGAGTTTATTTGGACACCTAATTGTAACATGCCCTGCAATTGGGGTATATTTGGACAGTTAGTTGTAACATATTGCCATGTATTTGGGGTATATTTGGACAGCTAGTTGTAACATGCTGTGTGTGGGGGGTATATTTGGACAGCTAGTTGTAACATGCTGTGTGTTTGGGGTATATTTGGACAGCTAGTTGTAACATGCTGTGTGTGGGGGGTATATTTGGACAACTAGTTGTAACATGCTGCATGTTTGGGGTATATTTGGACAGCTACCTGTTATATGATCTACAAGTGGATAAATTTGGACTGCTTACATCATGTGCTGTCAGGTATTTTGATCCAGCTCTATTTAGAAATAACCCTTTAATACACAGATAAGATACTGATATTAAATAGAAGGGAAAATGTCTTATTTTGCTTTCTTTCTTTGCCAAATGAAGAAGAGTTAAAACTGTAATTGATCATCTATTGTAAGAATAATCATTGAAAGGCCATACAAAATTATACTGAACAGAATGAAGGAAGAAGAGAAGTATAGAAATTCTCTTTAAAATATCTTTGTTTTAGGAAACATCCATAGGTTATTCTGACATTCATTAACTGAACATATGACTCAGGATTTACAAACTGATTGACAGTCCCAGTTACATGACATTGCATATGGTGATCCTTTATACAGCTTCACATTAAACTTTCCAGTGTTACACCTAAGTATACGATTTTAACTGTACTCAGATAATAGAAATGCATACGCTACTTGAGTTTGTGGGAGTCTGTTTTGGTTGGCAGGGTTGGTTTGATGGGGGAAGGTCTAAGTTAAATTTTGAAACAAATTGCTTTGGTGTATAATTTATTTGCTAAATAACTTATTGATGTGGCAATAGTTAACATTTATCATGGTTTGCAAAAATTTGCTGGAGACCTTACGGGAAATATCTTGTATTTGTTTGCTTAATCTCTTCACAGATGTGCTCATTTTGACATTTGCTAGCCAGTAATCAGGGCCTAGACTGGTCGAGTGATCTAAAAGTGCTCTCCATTACGGATCACTGCCATGTCACCTCTGTGTGGATTTGAGTCACAGATTCAGCCAATGTGAGTACGTGGGAAAGCTTGCCAGTAGTTTTTTGTGGGGCAGTGGTTCTTTCCAAGGGTTTTCTCGAGGTTCTTCCTCTACAATTAATACTGGCTGCCATATATAGCCTATCGTGTGCTGCAAAATGGCATTAAATCCTAAAACAACAACAACCAGTAATCTCTATACACCACAGCTGGTATTGGAATAACCTTTTATTTGTCATACACCATATGTTGGCCCAGTCTGTTGACACTACTCATATTTGGCAGTTATATGTGTATGCTAAGAGTAATACAATAGTTCCAAACATTTGACTTTATTTTCCTGACTTGCTAAGGTCTGTCTTGATTTTAATTTAAAATAAGTACAATTCTTAATTTATAACATCTTTTTCTTAGAAATGTAGTAGCATGTGTCTCTGCAAAATTGCTCATGCTTATTGGAGCACTGCATTTGTCAAATCTTTTGTACATAGTTTTGCATATTATTCAGCTCTTCAATTTCAGATGTACATGTAGTCTGCAATCCCATCATGTCTAAACAGAAGTGATTAGTTTTTGATAAACACTGGAACTTGTAAAATTTGGTTGGATCATTCATTGTTTATTGCTGCTATTGACTGTAATCCAGTTACAGTTGCTATTTACTATAATTACTCAACCAAACATGCTTGAAAGAATTTGGCAAATTGATATCTCATAAATTGTTTGTTTGTTTGTTTGTTTGTTTGAATTTTAACGGCGCACCAGCACTTTTAGGCTATTTAGCGCCATACAGTAAGTTAGATGTTTAAAAATAAGAAAGGTTTAACATCGACCAGCGATATAAAAAACCATAATAGTTAAATATAAAATGGTAAGATGTTAGTAACAGGAAAATATGAAGCTTCCCAATCAACCGGAGATGTAAATGGTGTATGTTGATGATAAGATGTTGTAAATAAGAGGTGGTATTTGCATTAGATAAAAATATTCTAGGTGATGGCATACAAGTTATAGTTTAAAATAGAGATTTACTTCCTTTAGGAAATCTAAAATACATGTGATTTGTATAGTATCAAAAAGTTCCTTCATGTCATGTACATTATAGTATTTAGCACGCGTAGGTTGCAGGTCGGAACACTCAGTCAGAAAGTGCTTAACAGTGAATGGTTCATTGCAAGAAACACACTGGTGGATCTTCACCTTTTCATAAATTGTTAATATGACACTAATCTGACATCAAATATGGCTGCCATTAGTATAAATGTATGTTTTCTCACAAACTACTCACCAGAATTTGATCAAATTTTATACAAACCAAATTTTTCTGACAATGTTGGTCATTAAAATTTGCCAAAATTATGCTGATCCACCATCAAAGACTTTGGTACCAATAGTAGACAAACATTTAAAGAATTTCTTCTCAAAAACCTGCTTAATACTTTTTGACCGAATTTGATGGAGAATATCCTTTTAGGCAGGTCTTATTTTGACTCAGTTAATGCCAATCTACTGTCAGATGTACTACTTTTACTAAAACATAAACAAATCTTTGAATGACTTCTGGGAACTGTTAAAAGGAATGGATCAAACTGGACAAGCATATTGGTATGAATGACTTTTAATTCAGGTAAAATGATTCATTGAGTTATTGATGCATCAATAATTTTAACATTAGGACACACGTCCCTTTGCTATTAAAGGTAGAAAGGTATGCAAACTGATGTATGCACTGTAAAAATATATTTTAGGCATCACTGACCATAGATAAATTATAGTTGTTTGCATCTTTATACTTTGTGTATCAATACCATATATGATTGCTTATGAGTCCAAGTGCTTGGTCTGTGCAGATTGTTAGGTGTAATCAGTAGAACAACAAAATATACCCTGGTCTGCTGCAGTGAGGTGCATTATGCTATGACAGATCAGGATCATTGTTGTTTGCAGTTGAATGACTTGCAAGTGAGTATAAATGGTGTGACATCATATCATAGGTTGTATAGCACAATATAGAACAATATATTAAAACAGCGTATGCCTGCAATTTACAGGAGTGATATGCTTCAATAGTTGCCACAGTCAGCTTTGTTCCCTTTGTTTTGTATAAGGTGACAATCATTGCATCTTTTAACTCCTGTGGTATGAACACCTCCTCCAAAATGCTGATCAGGATGCTGTGCAGTGACTTAAGTACCTTAGGGCCAGCCCCTTTGAAGTGTTCAACAGGAATTCCATCCACGCCTGGTGCCTTGCCATAACTTGTCATTTTGATGATTCACTCAACTTCTTCCATGGTAAGGGGTAAGTCCAGGTCTAAGATTGTATGCTGAGGGACTAATATATGTATTAATATTAGTATTAGTATTAGTATTGTATGCTTAGGGACAATTATATCTAATGCTGCAGAGTGTACGGAACAGGATATGTTCAGTAGGTTGGAGAAATGTTCCTTCCACCTTTCGGTGATATTCTCCTTGTCCTTGAGCAGTGTGGTCCCAGCAGAAGAGATTAGTGGGGTGCTGTAGCCTTTCAGGGATCTGGAAACCTCTTTTGAGTTGTTGGTGTCTGCGTAATGCTGGACTTCATCTGCTTTACAGTCCTATTAGCTATTTTGCATAATGCCAAGCTCTCTCTGGGCTTTGCTCTGCAGGTGTATGAAGCGATCATATTTTGAGACTGGGTCAATCTTGTTCTGTCATTCAATTGTAGGCCACTTGCTTTTGTTGAAGGAGGATGCTTATCACTTCATTTTTTTTATCTAACCAGTCTTAGTTTACTTTTATTTTGGGTCATAGGATGACCTTTACAGACTCATTCATCATGTCCATAAGATGGTTCCACTTTGAGGTTGGGTCACCAGTCAGAGGTCTATGTGCAGTCAGTAGGTTTTCAATGTGAGTTTGACAGTGCTCTTTCACCTGTGGATGGTTCAGCCTTGCAGTGTTGAAATCGATTTAGATAAGCTTCGTCTTTTTGCGCTGTGGTAGGACAATGTTGAGATCAAGGATGGCCTCGACTAATTCGTGGTCCATCCAGCACACGGCTTCCCTCAAGCATCATGGGCATCTCCATTATGGACAATGATATAGTTGATCAAATGCCATTGTATGGATCTGGGATGCATCCAAGTCACTTTATACTTACTCTGACTGAAGAGTGTGTTTGAGATAGTCAGATTATTCTCAGCTTACATCAATGGTAGAAGCAGTCCATTAATGTTCATTTTTCTGATTCCATGCTGCCCCAATACTCCATTCCAGCATTCATAGTTGCAGAGGCGTAGCGATGATATTTTGTGCCCGGGGATGAACTATAAAATTGGCACCCCAGCGATCTTGTGACTGATTTATTACCCTTGTTTACTTATTATAATGTAACGTTGCAAGCCTCATTTTGGTGCCCCTGTACCTTGGCGCCCAGGGACAAATGTACCCCCCTGCCCCCCCTTAGCTACGCCTCTGCATAGTTGTGGCTCACTTGGACATTAAAAATGCCAAGTATGATGAGTTTGTCACATGCTGGGGTAGCTCCTATGAGGGCATTGAGACTTTCAAAAAGACCTCATTGTCTCCTTTGCTGCTGGTCAAAGTGGGGGTATATGAACTGCGCTGATGTTGATATATTGTGACTTAGAGAGGGAATGCAAAGTTACATCGTGTTCATTCACATGCATAGGAACCATGGGAAATTGATGCAAAACTACAGTACGACTGACTATGGATTCTGTTTTCATCTTCTGTTTTCCACTTCTACAAGAAGGTGTAATCACCCTTGAGTTCGCAGACAGATCCTACATTGGCTAGACATGTCTCACTAAGAGTGGCAATGTCAATCTTGTATCCGCCCAGATCTGTGGCTACAAGGGCTGTTCTTCTCTGAGGCCTTGGTGTATCTTTTTGTCCATGAGCATGCATACATTCCATGTACTGAAAATAAGTTTGGTTTGTTCATGCTTATGGTGTCAACCACATTAAGGGTTAACTGCCAACAATGGCTAGCCTGCCAGTTAGTTTATAAGATAGGCAATTTATAGGACACCTTTTCTAGTCCCATCCCTTACCAGGGTGAGCAATGCTGACCTAAACATGGCTTCTCAATCATCTGGGATGCAACCAGACATCTTTACTCTCCTGTTTCATAGGAAATTACCACTTGTCCATAGATTGCCTCTGTTTAGGTTTGGAACTATGATTGCCAGTAGTACGTGTAACCTATATCAGTGGCTTTGTCCATCCCCCAACACACAGATTTGAGTGAAGAGCATTTCAAAAGAAAAACCTGTGCATGAAGGAGATTATGGTGAAGAAGCTATTGTGCTAGAGCAGCCTCAGCCTCTCAGCCGCAGAAGTCCGAGTTCAATGGCATGATAACTCATTATGGCTGGCAACTTCTTTGGCTGCAGTGGATGGACAGGTCTTCGTTTGTGCTCTTATATGCCTTCTGCACTCCACAGTGCATTGCTGAACTGCCTGGCTGGCTGTTGGATCTTCTGATTGATCAGCCCACAAGTTGAATTGGTTTTCTTGGGTGTGGTGGCAGTTGTTGCGTGCAAACAACTAATATGAGCCAAGAGCATTATATATATATATAAAGAAACTAACATCAAAATTAAGAGACAATGTAGCAGCTATGTGCTTCAAGCTTATCTCTCCTCTCTACAGTACAGTTTCAGTGTGTGAGTGAATTGGCATTCACAAACTTATGTATGTCAGATAGGGCTGTGAGTGTTTTCAGGCCAACTTGGTCCTCTTGTTTGAATGTTTTTTGGACACAGTTTTTGGACTTAAAATTTTGTTAAAATTTCAACCACAACAAATCCTTTTAGCATACTGTCATCTCTTCAGTTACTTTGAGTAGTTTTTTGTTTTTAATACTAGTTACATTTCTATTTTTAGTTCTGTTGAGCTTTTCACTTGAAAATAAAATACCGTTAAGTGCAGCAATATAAAGGACCATAAGTCAAATTATGATCCTGAGGGGAAATAATTAAGTATAGTAGGATTACCTCTCTTGATTTTGTTTCAAAACATTTTGTGTAGTGCATGTACTGCACACATTACATTATTTGAACAGAACATAAACATAAATGGAAATAGCTTAATTTGTACCCTACCATTACTAACTTGTCTTATTTTTTTTAACTTGTCTTCCTTGTGCTTTGATAAAGTGATACCATTAACCATGTATATGTTCTAACTGCATGGTCTGAGTGCTTTTATTAATAATGGAAGTTTAAGTTATACATTCCACATATTTTAAACATTTATGGCATAAAATTAAAGTAACATCAAATGCAAGTCAACAAACTTAACTCTGCATTTAGTGGTCAACAGGAATCACAGCATCCAGGAAAAATCAGATCCACAATCACTCTGCATTTTTCTGATTTTTCAAAACAAGTATTATTTTCACGAAAAGCCACGTATCTTAAGTTGCATGCATGATATGATAAATCAAAATTCATTATCTCATGTTGGGTCTTTTAGTCTGGTCCTTATTGAAGTCAAAGTTTCCAAATACAAATGATAGTATTTAATATTTTCATAAAATATTATGATTCAGTAGCTGAAAGTTGTTTATTGTGATAAATTGATCGATAGACTGATGTGAGATCAAATCAAATTGGTACATGTATTACCAATCACACACCCCTATGAATAGTGATAGTAGTCCATGCCATGCTCCATTGTACAAATGCAAATATTATTTTCAGTTGGAAGTAGGGTGGGCAACCACCACTTGACTACTCTTGACATTGCAGCAGGTCTCTAGCTTTCTCTATTTAGTAGCAAAGGGTGAAGAAAAACTAAAATCACATTTTATTGCTGAAAAAATATGAAATCAGGGCAGTAAAATGTGTATGAAATTTTATATAATATTATTTTATACTGGATACGTATCTTCCTTGTACAAATTGACTTGCATAGAAAATCAGATATAAACTGTATATAGTGGTCTTTCACTATAAAACCCCTCAAAATACTGTTAACCTTTTTAAACCACCGGTATGGCCAGGGAACTCTTGAAATTGTTTTTAAATTTCATGTTGACATTGATCCTTGAATTATTTCACCTAATTTGAGTTATTGGCATGGGGAAATGATTGCATAAGAATTTCACATCATTAAATGCTGTGTGTTTGTACTTCCATGCATTGTTAATATGGTACAAGTATCCTTAATTCTTTGAGAAGAATTATAAAGAGAGACAACTGTAATATTTCTATTGATGGTATCATTCAAGTGGAATGTCTTTACAATATGTATGGACATAATTACTGAACTAAACTGAAATTGGGTTTATTATTATTATTATTATTATTATTATTATTATTATTATTATTATTATTACAGCACACCCTAATCATAATAACCATTATTATAACAGTTTTAGTTATAAAAGAAAATGATCATGGATCCCATTAAGTGGAAGTAAATTCTGTGTCCTGTACTCATTGAATTATGTATCTTGTACTCGTTGAATTATGTGTCCTGTACTTATTGAATTATGTATCCTGTACTCATTAAATTATGTGTCCTGTACTCATTGTAATGCAATCTCTCAACAAAGTCATATATTCTATGGATCTCTAATTCTAATTTCATGGTATTTGTTTTTGTTTTTTGTAATCATATCATTATATATGTTGTAAAGCACTTAGAGCTTCTAAAGATTAGGTGTTATACAAAATCCTCATTATTATTATTATTATTATTATTATTATTATTATTATTATTATTATTATCTCATGAATAGCATTATAATGAGGGAATACTCTATCATATACCTCATTACAAGGTAGCTGAACTATGAATCTGATGGATGTCATTATACCAAAGGAGTACTAAATCCTAAACATCATTTCAAGGTAGTTTAAATATGATTCCAATAGATATCATTATAATGAGGGAATGCTCTATTGTATACCTCAGTACAAGGTAGTTTAACTATGATTCCAATAGATATCATTATAATGAGGGAATGTTCTATTGTATACCTTAGTACAAGGTAGTTTAAATATGATTCCAATAGATATCATTATAATGAGGGAATGCTCTATTGTATACCTCAGTACAAGGTAGTTTAACTATGATTCCAATAGATATCATTATAATGAGGGAATGCTTTATAGTATACCTCAGTACAAGGTAGTTTAAATATGATTCAAATAGATATCATTATAATGAGGGAATGCTCTATTGTATACCTCAGTACAAGGTAGTTTAAATATGATTCAAATAGATATCATTATAATGAGCAAGTACTGTTTTGTTACTGTCAATGAGTTGCATGTAGTTAATCTACTTTTGGATTTGATGGTGGTTACATTTAAATAAAGATCTGATATTTGTAGATAATGATTGATTATGTAAACAGTAAATTTACAACATCAAGCAGAGTGAACATGTTAATTATGTGTATTAAAATTTCTTGTGTTCAGTTTTATTACAATCTTATCTGTAATTGTAAATAATTTAACTTATAATTTATATTTTCTTCCCTGTGATACATACACTTAAAAACTACAAACTAATTTGAATATATTGCTCCATGGCTGTCATGTTCTCATCATTACTTGTTGTTTGTATGGCATTGAGAGTGGAGGGCAGACCAATAGTATTGGTTTCTCAGTACATTGGTTGATAAAGAGAACAGTGACAAGGAAATGCTTGCAGTTCTGTTTTAAACAAGAGGATATTGTTGATAAGATCCAGGCTGCCTTTTTTAGTTTGATCGCTCATAGCAGATACATGTACATGATAATTGCCTAGTCATGGGAAAGTATTTATTATCCTTTAATCATCATTCAACTAATTGAGTTCATAGTAAAACTAAATCTCTGGGTTTTTAATACTGTGTTACATTCTGTACTGACTGATAAGTTTAGTTGGCCAACATGTATGCTTCCTTTTAAAGAGAGAATGTTCTTGAAGGTAAGTGTATTTGAGTAAAATACAAACATATTTTTTATATAAAGTTTATTAAAAAAAATGTACTAAAAAAGACAATACTATAATAACTCACTTATAAGTCAAACTGCTAACAACAATGATAATGATCTTCTGTAAGCATAATGCACCTGCAGATTAGGGTCCATGTTTGTTCTACTGAATATTCCTTTCAAACTGCACAGACCAAGATCTACTGGCACACTAAATGCCAGAAGATCTGGGTCTATGCAGTTTGAAGATGGACTCGTCTTATAAGTGAGTGAATATAGCATGTACAAAAGACACATAAAGAATTTGTTAATAACACACACACACACACATGTATATATATATATATATATATATATATATATATATATATATATATATATATATATATATATATATATATATAGTGAAGCCTGCTGATAACCATAAAGACCACAAACCAATGTCCTTATCATAGAGTTTAGTATATGAAGGAGAAAACCTAAAACGGTTCTTGTTCTTTGTCTATTATGCATAGAAAAAATGGAAACAGCTTTCTGTTAATGCAGATTTCACTGCCTTCCCCATTTTAAGTGAACTGTTCCATTCCAGTAATTTTTGTTTACAAATAAATTACGTTTCATACTGAAAAACAATGGTAATGAAATGAATGAAAGTTAAATTTAACATTTGTTTATATTTTCTATTTGCATTTGAGTTATTTAGTTGTAATTGTGTACTTTGGAAATTTTAAAAACAAATTCAGGATAGTGTTTGCTCACCTGATACTGGTGAGGCATAACCTCTCTGCATTATTTATTCTTGTCAGTGTTATTAGATTCAGATGTCATAAATATTTGAAATTTATATCTCTTGTATCATCGCTTGCTTAATTATCAACTAGAACATTGGAATATTATTATGGTTAACAATATTTACCCTGATATGCTTAGTATTTAGGTTCCTGTTTTTGTCTGTAACATATGGCTTTATAACATTAAAAATATTTGTGCGTATTAAAGGCATATCAACACAATAGATGCTGTATGGTGCTGATTGAAAGTAAATTTCTAAAAATATGTGTCAAACAGTGCACAAAAACCTTTTTAATTTTAAACCCTTCAAAATAAATGCAGACAATAAAGTGCTGTAAGATAAAAGGTAAAGCTAATAAAATTCTGTAAAATGGATGTGAAATTAAAGAATAATGCAAAACATTTGAAATTTTGAAAAAAGAATTAAAATTTGTGATATAAGCTGCATTTTCTTAAAATTTCTGAATGGTGCAACATTAAAAGGTCCTTTAATTGAGAAAAAACTTTATTCTGTGTTGTAAATTTTGAAAAGTCCTGTATCTTCTGTATCATTGGTTGTAGTTCAAATTTACTATAATAACACCCTAATATGCTTAGGTTTTCTACCATATTTGCTCACTTATAAGATGAGTCCAACTGCAAATTGTACCGACCCAGATCTGCCATAGCATAATGCATCATAGATCTAGGTCTGCACAGTTTAGAATAATCAGAACAATTAATATAGACCCTGATCTTCAGATGCATTATGCTAAGGCAGATCAGGAGCTTTGGTGTTTATAGTTTGACTTATCTTAGCAAGTATTTATGGTGCTTTACTGGCTTGAAAAAGAAAATAGGATTATATTGCCTTTCAGTCTATACATGTGTCAACTTGATATTTGCAATTAAAAAAGCTAATTTGCTTTCAGAAATGAGCAGAATAATGGCCTAGAATTGTCAGTAGTGTACATATTCAGGCTACATTTTGAATGCATGACTGGTATTAACTGCAACTTAATGATGTATTGCACAATAATGAGATTCACAGCTCAGTGCATCCCTCCTCATTGTCCGCCATGAATGACCAAAATGAAGCTGGATTGTACATTGTCCACATGAAAATGTGCATATACCTTGCTAAATGAATGCACGATAAATCTCTGTTTATTTAATACTAATCCTCCATTTTCACAGGATAATTACATTTTTTCTGGTAATTTTTCCAAACCAAGCAAACTGTTCAGTTTTGTGGATAGCATGCACTTGGGAAAGGAAAAATCCAATTGATTTCAGGCTCAAAAGGTCACTGACCGAAAGAAGAAAAATGGTTTCCATACATTATCCGGAGGTTTCCACTATCTACAGTTACCAAATGTTGGGAATGGCCTGCTCCTTGAGGTGTTGAAAAAAAGTCAAGAGTCATAGGTCAAGGTCACTGACTGAAAACAGAAAAATTGTTTCTGCACAATAACTTGATCTGTACATTATAAATATGGAACAAACCTTCTGGACGCATGTGATTTTGGGATCAATCAATCAATGGTCCAGGTTACTGACCATGAAAGAAGGAATATCTCTTGCCTAATAATCAAAGTTGCAGACTATAAATAAATCATAGCCAGAGTTTGTGGAAGTATGGAAAATATCATTTGATTTGGAGGTAAAAAGTAATTGTCACAGTGGCTCAAAGCAAAATGGGTTTTGCAGAATAAGGTACCAGTACTTTTTTACAGGTAGATCCTAGGTCAAATTTTGTAGATGGCTTGCACATTGGATAATAAAGCAAATCTTAGAATCTAGGGTCTAAGGTCAGAGGTCATTATGTCATGGTAAGACTAATAAGAAAATAATCCAGGTTTCTGATAACTGTAGTTTGACCATACACATCGACCAACCACTCCAGTGTCCTAAAGTGGTTAAAGGTTGCAGGTTTGAACCTCATCTGAGTCATACCAAAGACATAAAATTGGCTGCCTTACTTGGTACTCAGAGGTTAGCTTTAGGACTTGTTGGCCTGGTGTCATGATAATGTGACTGGATGGGGCAAAATGCTACATGTCTGTGGCATGATGCCCCAGTGCTAGACATTGCTATAAGATGCCACACTGCAGACATTGTAGCAATATAACTACAATTGTTAAAACTATGCTATTATTCAAGAAACAAAAGCACAAAACACACTAACATACATTGACCTAAGGTTCAGTTCACTGAAACCCTTCGGTGAATCATTTCCAGTCATCCACACCTACTACTTACCGTTGAGCATTAGTTTGACATATAGTGTCATTGACAGAACTCTTGTAACAATTAGGACAAAAGACACACTCAGTGTCTTCATCTAATACTGTATTAGACCAAATACTCTTTGAAATGTGTATTAATTTTTTATATATATTTAAACAAAATCGGGAAATGAGACCTGTACATGCCAATTGTCAAAGTGTCAAACAAAAAATGCATTGGAATTATTTGATATCTATGCAAATTTATCCTTCTAGACTCCACTATCAGGGATGAGATTAGGCTTCCAAGTGTAATGGCATTACTTGATATCCATAAAACTTTTCTTGACCCACATTTCATGTGTTTAGCTTTAATGCTTTAAGAGATCATGGATGGATCAATAGACTGTGTAGTTCTCATTACGTTTTTTTAAAACATTTGAATGCAAATACTCTTAGAATAGACAGATTGTGTCAGTTTTAGTGTGTTTTCATTTAAAACATGGGAATGACCGCTCCGGTGGCCTAGTGGTTAGAGTGTCCGCTGCGGAAGCGGGAGGTCGTGGGTTTGATTCCTGGCCAAGTCATACCAAAGACTTACAAAAATGGTACTAACGGCTGCCTCTTTTGACACTCAGCATTATGAGGTTAGTGTTAGGACTGGTCAGCCTGGTGTCAGAATAATGTGACTGGGTAGGACATCATGCTACATGTCTGCGGCATGATGCCCCAGTACTAGACATCACTATAAATTGCCTCGCTGCAGACATTGTAGCAATAAGACTGAATTTTCTTTTAAAGCTAGGTTAAAAATCCTAATCAAACAAACAAACAAACATTGGAATGCAAATATACTTGGAATAGACAGATTGTGTCAGTTTTAGTGTGTTTTCATTTAAAACATGGGAATACAAATACACTTGGAATAGATAGACTGTGTCAGTCTCATTGAGTCTTCTTTGAAAACATCAGAAAGCACACACTCTTGGAATAGACAGATTGTATCAGTTTCATTTTCACTCACATTGCTTCTTTGAAAGCTTTGGGAAACAAATAGTTTTGGAATAGACAGAATGCATCAATCTCATTTTGCTTCTTTGAAAACTTTGGGAAACAAATACTTTTGGAATAGACACACTATATCCGTCTCATTTTGTATCATTGAAAGCTTTGGTAAACAAATGTGTAAAAGTAACAATGGTCCAGAAAATGTGAAGGCACCCCTTTGCCATAAAGTGATCCCATTCAAACAAATAACCAATAAGAATATACTGTATTATTTGCATGTCACTGGCAAGGTGACCTCATATCAGGGGTACACTGTAATGGTTTTCATTGTTTCATGCTGGCTGGATATCAGGTGAACTGGAATAGTGAAAATGGAATAATTAGTTTGCAAATTTTATGTTTAATGTAGAACCTATTGACATTTCAAACAGTCTCTTTTAAAGTATGATGCAGACAATTGGAAAAATTGAGTCAAGTATGTATGCCCATCATTGGTCAGTCTGTTGCCCCTTGTAACCTTAAATTAGGAGAATTCAAAATGATGAGTCATTGCAAACAATGAAGATTTGGGATTCAGGTTGGAGTTGAAGAAGAGTAGAGGGACAGAATTTAACAAAAAAATTACTTTATGTTTGTATTGGATTAGTTGCAAAAACTTTTTCATGCCTGTAACAAACCCCACTTTCAGCAGTATCTATTAAACTGTACTATTATGATAAAGACTTTTTGGTTTAACTGAATTTTAAGCACTTTATTTTCTGTGTCATACAGATGAAATGGGAGATGAAAAAAACGTTTCCAAGGACACACAAAGGCATCCAGTCTGGGGTGGCCTGGGTCGGTGTCAAACATGCAACCCATGGATTAGGAGTCCTATGCTTTACTTTAGTTTATTGGATTCCTCAACCTTGATGAAACTGAGTGCCATTTTCAGATCAGAAGATTCATGGCTTAAAAGTTAGATGTCTGTGTGTTGATATAAATTTATGATGATTGTTAAACTTTTACGACTTTGTACATGTATATGACATGAAACAGTAACAACATTGCACAGACCTTTAATGGATGGTTGTTCAGCTTGTTTAGATTTTGTCATGAATTATCGTACAGAGAATCAATACCTGAAGAGCTTTGCTGTAAATCAGCTTTTGTGTGGGCTTTTTAGTAACAACTTGAATATTTGCTGTCCACTACAACTGAAAGATCTCAGCTATTACTATTCATAATCAGGTGCAACATTAATGTTAAAATATCAGAGTTGATTCATTCAAGTGACATGTTTATGTCAACACGTGTACTTCAAAATGAACAACATAATTTACTGTCAGAATTTGCTAATGGGCTGTATTAATTCTAATTAAGGTACCACTCCAAAAGTTGACACCTTTTTTGACCTTGTTAATCTCTCTTGAAGGCAGGCACTCCCAACATTATATATATATATATATATATATATATATATATATATATATATATATATATATATATATATATATATATATATATATATATATATATAATCACACATACACACACACATTCAAAGTGAACTGATTTACTATACATGACCGAAAGGATCAGTTGGCATGCTTGTTCTTCCTGTTTGTGTTTTTGTTGATGTTTGGATGGTTTTCATATTGAAAGGAAAATGCCAAAGTTGATAAGAATTGGCTTGGGCGTACCACACATTACACAATCTATCAGGTATTTTTACTAATACTACTGGCAAATATACTTGCATGAACTTTAGTATGTTCCATGGGATAATTATGTTCAGTGACAGAAGTTCATTCAGTAAGTAACATTTTATTTGAATGAAATTTTAAAAAATTGTGCCAGTGCATGATAATTTCAGCATGGTAGATCCTAAATTTAAAATTATATCATATCATGTCATGTCATGAACTGGACAATGATAAACACAGCCAGATCATTGAGAATGGTTATATATCACATTTAGCTTAGCTCATAAGTGTGTTTTTAGTATGACCATGTGTCCATTGTGCGTCTGTCAACTATTGCTTGTTACCACCATGGAGTCCATATCATGTTTGATCCAGGTTCAATCAAACTTGGAGTACAGATTTACATCATCAACTTCTCAGATGAATTCATCAGTTATGAGGCAGATATGTGCATTTTAATGAAGTAATCTGGCATTTGATTGGTTATCCTTGTAACTACTCTGGAGGTCACATTTCTGATTTAGTTTTTATAAAACTTGTAACATAATGCTTATATCATCAAAAACTAAGTTTGATAATGAGTGAGATCCAAATATAACTAATTGAGTGATCTTGCATCTGATTGACTGACCTTGTTATCCCACTGGAAGCTATGTTTCTGATCTCATATTGATCAAACGTGAAATGTGAGCTTAATTAATAAAAGTCTTTGGTGGGTAAAATAATGATCAAGATCCATGCTTGCTAATGAGTTAAAGAATCCAATTTCTCACTGACCATACCACAACTGTGGAGGCCAAAAAGGAAGTTTGCTTATAAAAACAAGGAAGTAAATGATTGTCAGGTTTATTGAGAGTCACAGATCCTGGAGTGTGAAAGAGAGTGTCAACTGTACAATGCTTTAAAACAATTTTTAACTTTTAAAAATGAGTGAAATAATACACTAAAGGGAATACATTATATATTATGTAATTTAAATGTGAATTATATATATATATATATATATATATATATATATATATATATATATATATATATATATATATATAATTATATATATATATATATATATATATATATATATATATATATATATATATATATATATATATATATATATATATATATATAATAATAGAATAAAAAAATATATTAATAAAAATATCACAAGCAAGGTTTTATCTTGCAAATCGGGGACATTGATAAATATGTTTAACACTTTTCTGCATGGTTTTCTCAAATTCCATTTAAGGTAGACAATGTATAGGCATGGTGTTTTATGCACATTGACACAGGTGAGTTATTTAGTGCTGGGTGTAAAGTGCCTTGACAAAGAACTTGGTATGGTAGCTTATGGGGCTGATCCAGTTGTAGAATTAAAATACCCCACACTTTCAGTTGTGAGTCCAGCATGCTAAGCACTAAGTTACATGTGCCAATGAAACTTGGTTACTTTCCATGTCACTCCATTAATTTTTACAACCTTGTATTGAATGTCGTAGCTAGATTTTATTACTGTTTGTGACCTCACCATATATAGGTGGGAAAGGGGCAATTCACTCAGTTATTACTGATTTCACTTGTCTTGCATTTAATATTACTCAAATATGAATATGTAAGTGATTTGTTTTATATTATTATTTGGTATTGGATGTCATAACATAGAAATGTTATTTTTGGCTTTAGCATTATTAAGGCTGAAGTATCGATAGTAATGTGGCCTCATTTTAATTATACTTCTAATGAAGCTGTATTATACTGTTATTGGCATCATTCAACAAATAAGAACTAATTAATATAGGTACATATGGTCATGATTTTAAGCACTAATTAATGTAAGTACATGTAGTGATGTTATTAAGAACTAATTAATGTAAGTACATGTAGTGATGTTATTAAAAACTAATTAATGTAAGTACATGTAGTGATGTTATTAAGAACTAATTAATATAAGTACATGTAATAATGTTATTAAGAACTAATTAATATACAACCATGTTATCAAGAAATAATTAATGTAGATATATATGGTCATTGTTTTAAGCACTAATTAATGTAAGTACATGTAGTGATGTTATCAAGAACTAATTAACGTAGGTACATGTAGCTATCTTATTTAGAACTAATTAATGTAGGTAGATATAATCATGTTATTAAGAACTAATTAATTGCAGGTTCATGTAGTAATGTGTTTGAGAACTAATTAATGTAGGTATATATGGTTATTATTATTAATTGCTAATTAATTTAGGTACATGTAATTATGTTATTAAGAACTAATTAATGAAGATAGAAACAGTTGTGTTACAAGAAAATAATTAATGCAGTTTCAAGTAGTCCTGTTACCAAGAACTAATTAATGTAAGTAAATACAGTCATTAAGAACTAATTAATGTAAGTAAATACAGTCATTAAGAACTAATTTTTGTAAGTAAATACAGTCATTAAGAACTAATTAATGTAAGTAAATACAGTCATTAAGAACTAATTTTTGTAAGTAAATACAGTCATTAAGAACTAATTTTTTTAAGTAAGTACAGTCATTAGGAACTAATTTTTGTAAGTAAGTACAGTCAGTAGGAACTAATTAATGTAAGTAAGTACAGTCATTAAGAACTAATTAATGTAAGTAAATACAGTCATTAAGAACTAATTTTTGTAAGTAAATACAGTCATTAGGAACTAATTAATGTAAGTAAGTACAGTCATTAAGAACTAATTTTTGTAAGTAAGTACAGTCATTAGGAACTAATTTTTGTAAGTAAATACAGTCATTAGGAACTAATTAATGTAAGTAAGTACAGTCATTAAGAACTAATTAATGTAAGTAAATACAGTCATTAAGAACTAATTTTTGTAAGTAAATACAGTCATTAAGAACTAATTTTTGTAAGTAAGTACAGTCATTAGGAACTAATTTTTGTAAGTACAGTCATTAGGAACTAATTAATGTAAGTAAGTACAGTCATTAAGAACTAATTAATGTAAGTAAATACAGTCATTAAGAACTAATTTTTGTAAGTAAATACAGTCATTAGGAACTAATTTTTGTAAGTAAGTACAGTCATTAGGAACTAATTAATGTAAGTAAGTACAGTCATTAGGAACTAATTAATGCAAGTAAGTACAGTCATTAGGAAATAATTAATGTAAGTAAGTACAGTCATTAGGAACTGATTAATGTAAGTAAGTACAGTCATTAAGAACTAATTAATGTAAGTAAATACAGTCATTAAGAACTAATTTTTGTAAGTAAGTACAGTCATTAGGAACTAATTAATGTAAGTAAATACAGTCATTAAGAACTAATTTTTGTAAGTAAATACAGTCATTAAGAACTAATTTTTGTAAGTAAGTACAGTCATTAGGAACTAATTAATGTAAGTAAGTACAGTCATTAAGAACTAATTAATGTACAAGGTACATAAGGTCATGCTGTTAAGAACTAATTAATATATAGATACAATCATGTTATCAAGAACTAATTAATGTAGGTACATGTAGTTATGTTATCAAGAACTAATTAATATATAGATACAATCATGTTATCAAGAACTAATTAATGTAGGTACATGTAGTTATGTTATCAAGAACTAATTAATATATAGATACAATCATGTTATTAAGAACTAATTCATGTAGGTACATGTAGTTATGTTATTACAAACTAATTCATGTAGGTACATGTAGTTATCAAGAACTAATTCATGTAGGTACATGTAGTTATGTTATTAAGAACTAATGCATGTAGGTACATGTAGTTATCAAGAACTAATTCATGTAGGTACATGTATGTAACGGGGTGCTCGGTTATCAAGCGCTATTAGTACAATATCACACAAGCCCTGGTCAGAGGTATTGCGCAACTTGGAAAACAACACTCGAAACCGCCTCCCGCTAATTCTCATTATCTAAAGGATGACCTCTACGGTGTAATTTGCCCGGTTAGAATGGATATGGTAATCTGAGATGGTATCTTGAACAAAGACAACACACGAGCCCCCGTAAAGATAAAATAAGAATTTAATTAAAATACAATCGAAAGAAGAATGACACAGTAAATTACAATTTTCTTTCCTTCTGAATATTCTTCATTCAGAAGCACTTCAAAACTGAAGCTTTAAAATAATGGATACATTAATTAAAAATTCAAACACTAATAAAATAGATGAATTTAGCCGTTAATAGCTGATAGTAAATTTAATCATGAAATCGAGTGTTCATTAACATTGGACTGTTGGGTGATTCACAATGACCTTGTTTGTCAACTGGTTTTTTCCTTCTGCGTGCGTCACGACTTTAGCTTGCCCTTTGATTGAACGGGGAATTCCACAACTCTGACTTCTGACTTCTTTTCCCTCCTTTTGAATTTCGACTTCTCGTTATTTCTCACTCTTTCTTCAAACAAACTATTTTCCTTGTGTTTTTGGCATCTTACAATCGGTCCACATTCAGTTTAACCTGAACCACAATTTTTTTACGAACGACTTTCTTGCAAAGAACGTTCGGAGTCCTGGTAATAACTTCTACCTTCGGTTCTCTCTTGCAGAGAAATTTTCAGATTGCTAGAATTCATGTGGTTCGGAGTATATATTCCCTTCAATATTGGGATCGACCCAACCCTCTGATTCCATATTTGACCAATCAAAATAAATGCTATTCCTACAGACATTTGGAAACCGTCTATCAAGATGCCAAAAAATGCCATCTGGGGTCGAAATATCACCCTACCATTTGTTTCAAATCACTTTGACAGCTATACATGAGAATTTTCCTCTCTCAGGCCTGTCCTACAGCATGACCCAGTTAGGTAAACATTCCTTCGTCCAAATTCTACTCCAAGACAGTTAATTGCCAGCTAGACTAATGATTAATTAATGAATTTCACTGGCGAAAAATTTGGCACTTGACAATGTAGTTATGTTATTAAGAACTAATTCATGTAGGTACATGTAGTTATCAAGAACTAATTCATGTAGGTACATGTAGTTATGTTATTAAGAACTAATTCATGTAGGTACATGTAGTTATCAAGAACTAATTCATGTAGGTACATGCAGTTATGTTATTAAGAACTAATTCATGTAGGTACATGTAGTTATCAAGAACTAATTCATGTAGGTACATGTAGTTATCAAGAACTAATTCATGTAGGTACATGCAGTTACGTTATTAAGAACTAATTCATGTAGGTACATGTAGTTATCAAGAACTAATTCATGTAGGTACATGTAGTTATGTTATTAAGAACTAATTCATGTAGGTACATGTAGTTATCAAGAACTAATTCATGTAGGTACATGTAGTAATCAAGAACTAATTCGTGTAGGTACATGTAGTTATCAAGAACTAATTCATGTAGGTACATGTAGTTATCAAGAACTAATTCATGTAGGTACATGTAGTTATCAAGAACTAATTCATGTAGGTACATGTAGTTATCAAGAACTAATTCATGTAGGTACATGCAGTTATCAAGAACTAATTCATGTAGGTACATGTAGTTATGTTATCAAGAACTAATTCATGTAGGTACATGTAGTTATGTTATCAAGAACTAATTCATGTAGGTACATGTAGTTATCAAGAACTAATTCATGTAGGTACATGTAGTTATCAAGAACTAATTCATGTAGGTACATGTAGTTATCAAGAACTAATTCATGTAGGTACATGCAGTTATCAAGAACTAATTCATGTAGGTACATGTAGTTATGTTATCAAGAACTAATTCATGTAGGTACATGTAGTTATGTTATCAAGAACTAATTCATGTAGGTACATGTAGTTATCAAGAACTAATTCATGTAGGTACATGTAGTTATCAAGAACTAATTCATGTAGGTACATGCAGTTATGTTATTAAGAACTAATTCATGTAGGTACATGTAGTTATCAAGAACTAATTCATGTAGGTACATGTAGTTATGTTATTAAGAACTAATTCATGTAGGTACATGTAGTTATCAAGAACTAATTCATGTAGGTACACGTAGTTATGTTATTAAGAACTAATTAAAAAATAGATACAATAGATACAAAAACTAATTCATGTAGGTACATGTAGTTATGTTGTTAAGAACTAATTGATATATAGATACAATCATGTTATCAAGAACTAATTCATGTAGGTACATGTAGTTATCTTATTAAGAACTAATTAATATAGGTACATTGTAGTTATGTTATTAAGAAAAAAGTAATGTAGGTACATACAGACAAGTAGTTATCACCTTTGTTACCATCTTAAAAAAACTCTTTAATCTCAGAAATCTTAAAAACTCTTTAATCTCAGAAATCTAAAACTTTTAAAGGTGTTGCCCCTAAATTTGAATCCTCTTAAAATTTACAATGGGCTTGAAAAGTTAGAATAAACATGTTAGTCATTTGCATAATGTTGCTATTTTTGCTTTCCAGACATCACATACAGTGTGGTGTTTAACTATCCTACTGATGTTGATATAATAAAATTGTTTGTTTGGTTTGGTGAAACACAATTAGGTTATTTAGTGCCAAGCCCCAGTACACACCACAGCAGCTGCTCTGGGCTGGTTCAATGGCAGGATTTGAACATGCACCATTTTGGTCCCAAGTCTGGTAGGCTACCCTGTCAATGTAATTATTATTATTATAGACTTTTTCATACATGGGGTAAATCATTATTAAACTAAGTTAATTCTGTTACAGTTGCTCACTCAACCTTTTGACCTTGGAGTCAAGGTCATACATCTTGCATCATTGCTTTGGCATCTTTGTTCAGTTGCTCTGCTTTGATCTAAATATTAGGAATCAGACATTCTTTTAACCTTTCTAATAGCTCTATCTTGGAACTTTTAAATTTGAAATTAATAAACACAATTAAGTGCTGTCAAATTTCCTGGTTTCATGTCCTCTTCCTTCATGTAAGATTGCTCTGCCCTCAGTTTTTTTTTTCTTCAGTTGATTGTTCTCACTTCAGCATATCTCATATGAATAGGAAAAAAGGGTTTTATATGTAAGAAATGTTCTCACTTCAGCATATCTCATATGAATAGGAAAAAAGGGTTTTATATGTAAGAAATGTTCTCACTCCAGCATATCTTGTATGATTGGGACAAAAGAGTTTTACATGTAAGAAATGTTCTCACCCCAGCCAATCTCTGACAATAGCTGCAAAATGTCCAATCTTTTTAATGAATAACTGATGGCATAATTTTAGTAATATCCTTTGGTCCATCCAAAAGCACAAGTAGCACAAGTTTGTTGCAGCTGCTCCTTCTGAACTGCAGTGACATTTTGAAGCATTATTGTTGTTGTAGGGTTTAACACCATTGTTCAACACACAACAGGCTATGCATGGTGACCAGTATAAATCGTTGAGGGAAACCCCAGGAAAGAACCATTGCTGAGCCCATGACTTGAACCCATGCACACAGAGGTGTTAGATGGTCTGTAACTGAGTATTTTAGACCACTCAGCCACTTGGGGCCCCAAAATTTAGACTTTTTAATTAAAACTAATTACATTACCATTATTGATTAACAGTTTTTTCTAAATTCCCATGGTAATTAAAACTGTAACAGATTTTATTTCCCAAAATGGTTGAATAAAAACTGTTGAGATTTTGGGTTTCTAAATCTTGTTTGGATTTTATCAGTAACTTCTATTAGCTAACTTGCAGACATTTTAGTGTACCACTCAGTGAGAGTAGGAGAAAGAATGTTTGATGTTATATTCTATTTAAAGGTATGCACACTTATTTGTAATTGTTGTCATCTAGAAAGTCAAAGAGATGACAAAATTCAAAGAAGAGATGATCTTAGACACAAAGTTTTTCACAGCATAAAAATTTGTTTGAACATTATGGAAAACACTGACTTTTCTATTAGGCAACAAAAGTAATTGTAACTAATGAAATGGCAAACATGTCCATCAGTATGGCTGTGCATAGAAAAGTTTTGACTAGATGTCTTAATGTGTACTTGATAGAACATTGATACTGATTTCCAGGTTCAAGGCATTTACTTTACAATGCAATCCAGTATAAAACTAATTTTATTAGGTTTATGTCTGCACACACAAAATAATGATTCAAAATGACAGTTTGAGTCTAAATTCCTTTCAAAATTAATTATGATTTTACCAAACATAAGATGGGTATATTTTAATATTATTTGAGATGGATTCTGTGATCTTCTCTCCATGACAGGCCTGGTGACAAAAAGATTGGCCCTTCACATATGTCAACATGTTAACCACATCTAAGAAGATATTTTTAATTTTAAACATTTTTTTGGTGTTTGAGTTAAAGTAAACCTCAAATGGCTTCCATGCTTTGCATTTAAAGAAAAATAAAAAAGAGAGAACAATCAGATTTTTCATTAATTCCTGAAATTTATCTTTTTGACCATTAAAATGTCAGTCCTCTCTTGGGACTCTTGTTGTTTTATGCAAGTTTTTATTGGTACTTTAAGACAAATATATTATATTGCCCTGGGGCAATATGCTAAATTTGCCTTGCCCAGGAACACACTACAGCAACGATTCCAGCTAGGTCTGGCAAAATTTGAAATCCAATTCTTCTGTTTGGCAAGTCAACAACCTTTATAAGACAAAGTCACAATGGCTCCCAGGACCAGAAAATATATATATGCAAATGCATGCATGCTTCTAGGCTATTAGATCAAAGTGAATGATTTTAAACAGTATATTGGAACAAAAGATTGAAGCGCATGCACCTCCCAAGCTAATTAAATGAACAAGACTCGTACAAGATTGTAATCAAATTTCATTATTTACCTTCATCTGATCAATATGGTGTGCAAATAACATGGTACTGCTTAATATTCCAGATAGACAATTTATCTGGATCAAAACTAGATGGTGAGGCTGTTTTGATGCACTCTGTGTATTTGTTTTGGGCATATACTGAATCAGTGGAAATATAATGACATGACAGAAATGAAAGAAGCAAATTAATTGTGATTCTGTTGCTATGCTCTTGTCCAGTATTTAGTTTATTTGAGATCCCATGTTAAATATATACAGCAGTAACATTTTCCCCCAACACAAGACATGGTTTTGTTTGTGTTTTGTGTTTGTTTAGCACCATATTTCAACACAAGATAGATTGTACATATCAGCCTGTAAATTTGGTGGATAACTGGGAAAGACCCAAAGAAGAACAACAAAAATATGTTGCCAATTTGAAGAGGAAGAAAATGCTATGAAATCAAAAAATGATTAAGCTTACTTTATATTAAATACAAACTTGTTATTGCACAATTTAGTTTGAAACTTTTGTTAATTGTTATTATGATTTTGTATGATGCTAAAAGAACTGCTTTTCTTAGGAAAATAACATCCAATAATTGCTCAATTTGATATTAGGTGGTTCTAGAATTTAATGTGAAGTTGTTTTTTAATACTTTGTAGCCAGAAGGACCAGCACATTGAGTCTAGAATTGACTAATCCTGCTAAATCTTGCCACAAAACTATGTGATAATAATAATTATATGTAATGACTTTATTTAAAGAGGGTAACACAATTAGTTCAGAACTAATCTACCTTGAGGCCTTCATACAAAGGAATTTACTTATTTTAGCAGCATCTCTTGGAAGCCACTGGATATATTGGGTTTGGAAGAAGGTAATAGAGTGGGAGCACTATTATTGCATATCCTGTACATTAATTTGGCTTTCTTCAAACAAATTCGATTGTTAATAGGTAATATTTTTAACTTGCCAGCTAAATCTTCCTTGCTTTCTGTCTTAATTGATATTAGCTCAAAGACTCTTTTTTGAAGATGTGCCAGCTTTGCTGTTTTTATCTTTTGAATTAACCCATACTGTATTACAGTAGTCCAAACAGCATAGTATGTAACTTATAAAATAATTTTATGCACCTTTCAGGGAGAAAATATCTTATTCTACTAAAATCATTAAACTTTAATTGACTATTTTACCAATATGTTTGATATATTCAGTGCATGATAGGTTATTATCTTCCAGAACATCAAGTAATCAGTCTATCATGACAGACCATTTGAAATTTTTTATCCTTCCATGTCATAGTACATCGCTATCAAGATCTGTCCTTTTGTGCCATATTGTGATAAGTAATATTTTAGTTTTACCAGTATTTACCACCATGCCATTGCATGTACACCAGTTTTCCAGTTTGTTTAATGCATTCTGTAAAGAAATTTAGAGTTCATGCTTTGTGTTTTGGATGTCTGACAATGTTGTGTCATTTGCATAGAGATCTGTAGATGATATTGAGTCTCTTAGTAAAAGTGGTAGATCATTAATAAATAAAATAAATAGTAATGGACCTAGAATTATCCTTGTGGTACTCCATATCTAATTGTTTCGGGTTCAGACAGAACATTATTTACATAAACATGTTGTGTTCTCTCACTTAAGTATGAAGTAAACCATCTAACTGTTCTTTCATCACATTGGTAGATTTTCAAAGGATTGAATGATCCACCATGTCAGATGATTTCCTGAAATCTACAAATGCAGATCCTATTATTCTACCTTGGCCAAGCATTTGAAGTCATCAAGGCAGTCTCACATGAATGTTTCTGTCTAAAGCTTGATTGATTAGGGTGTAACAGCAAGTGTTTAGTTAACTATGACATGACTGAGTAATGGACATGTTTTTCAATCAGTTTTGATGAGGTTGGTAGTATTGAGATTCACTGGTAGTTGTCAGCATCATCCATAGAACCAGATTTGTGAATTTTGCAGTTTCCATATTTTGGAGACAGATGAGGATGCAATACTTAGATTGATTATGAATGTTATGCTATCTAAAATAGCAGATGCAGAAGATTTAATAAGTCTTGGACCAATCCGATCAAATCCTGTAGCTTTCTTGATATCAAGTTCATTGAGACATTTGTTAACAAAGATTTTCGATACTGGTGGAAAGAGAAACATATTTCCTTGAAGATTTTGCTGCTGCAGAACTTTTTCAGTTCATTACAGTTGTTTTCTATCACTGGTTCTTTTAACTTTGTGATAATGCTGGTAAAAAAAATCATTTGTTTTATCTTTGTGTGTTCTCCAATGAGTTTTTGGATAAGTTTTCAAGCAGTGATTGATAATAATTTTGTTATAGCTTCTTTAATCATACTTTATTTCTCCCTATTTTATATTGTGCATAGTTTCTCATAGCCTTGAATTGATCTCATGTTTTCATAGCGCCTAGGATTTCAGCAGTAGGCCAGTTGTTTTGGATTTCATTCTTTACTCTTTGTGTTTTCAGTGGTGCATGCTTTGAGACTATATCCATAAATCAGTCCAAATTTTTTGAGCTTCATCTATGTCATCAAAAGTTTGGATCATTCTCAATGGAACTTTATAAAGGTCATTGAGAAATTGTTCATCATTAAAATTTTGAATGTTCTGTAAGTGATAGTATTGTAATTTTCTTACTTCTCTTGCATTTTATCCTTTCTTGTCAAAACTGTAGGGTAATAGTTGCTAAGTCCAAGATTTGGTACATTAACACAAGCCACATTGTCTGGTAGGCTGGTATAAATGTGATCAATAAGAGTGCTTGATATTTATGTTACCCTTGTGGGCTCATTCGCCAGCTGGACTAGGCCTAATGATTCAATAAATTCCATCCTGTTGTCCCTTATTTGAGTTTTGAGAAGGTCCTTATTTATATCATCAAGTATGTTTCTTTCTCCTGTGCAAGAATGTTTTTCATTTGTTTAAAAAAAATTCATTCTAAATTGCTTTGGAGGAAGGTGTCCCATAAATGAAACCAACTAGGAATGATTTTGCATTATTTTGAGAAATTTCCACCCCGATACTTTCAATTTCATGTGACACCAAGTCAAGTTGCCTTTCTGCATATACATCTTCTCTAATGTATACAATAAGACCTCCCCCTGCTGTATCTCAGGCCCTGGTTTATTGTAGCCTTGACAGTGAAATAGATTATTATTATAGTTAGCATTTAATTTGGTTTTAGTGAGTCCTAAAACATGCATATTATTTTCCTTGGAAAACAACATTAACTTAATCTGGTCTATTTTTCCCACTATACCCTGCACATATAAGTGTCCTATGTTAAAACCTTTTGAATTTAGTTTCATATTAATTATATGTATGTCATTATGCAATGGTGTACTAACTGAGATTGTCTCCATACTACTTTTATCATTTTGACATCCTATTTCTATATTGAAATGTTTATATATATTAGCATTTTCAAAGTCACATACAGACCCTGAAAATCCATTAAATTTCACATTTACAATAGTGTCCATTAAATTGTTAGAGTCAAGAGTCTCACTAGGTACATTTAGATTTGTTGTAAATAAAGCATTGGCATTCTCCTCTTTGCCAGCTTCCAAGTATGTATTATATATTTATGTGACACAGAGTCTTTGTGTCCAAATGTATGGCATCTAAAGCACTCAATCTGTTTGCCATGATGGCATCATCTGTGTCACTTGCCCAGTTTCTCCGCAGTAGAGATAGCACACTTCGTTATAGTTCTAAAAATTGGGGGCATACATGTTAATATATCTCAGTAGTTGAGAGGTTCCATTTCTTAGCACCTTAAATGTTTTTTGTCTCTGTGTTAGAGACTTAGGTTGACATCCTAGTTCTGAAGAAAACAAAATGAAATGTGTACATATTGTGGGATGTAGAATGTCTGACACATATTGTGAATTACAGCCCTGTTTTGAAATATATATATATATATATATATATATATATATATATATATATATATATATATATATGAGAAGTCAGATCTGAATTTGTTGGCCCTTAAAGGGAGCATATACTAGTGTAAACCAATAACATCATGATTATATACTAGTGTAAACCAATAACATCATGATTATACAGTATACTAGTGTAAACCAATAACATTATGATTATATACTAGTTTAAACCAATAACATCATGATTATATACTAGTGTAAACCAATTACATCATGATTATATACTAGTGTAAACCAATAACATCATGTTTATGTAATAGTGGCAGCTAATCACATCATGTTTATGTATGAATGGCTGCCAATCACATCATGTTTATGTACTAGTGTAATCCAATTATATACTAGCGTAAACCAATAACATCATGATTATATATTAGTGTAAACTAATAACATCATGTATATAGTTACGTGCTTAGGCTCGAATAAGCAGCAACACAGAAAGAGTGAAAACTAACAAGCTTGTATAACTTAAACAATGAATTTATTAAGTACAATTATTTTCATAAAATAAATAAACTTACGGTTTTAGAGAATCAAATCCAACAAATATAGAATTCACAAAATAATCCACTAATGGAATTGCAAGTCCTGATAAATAAATGTTCTAATAGTTCCAGGATCGAATCTTGACGATGTAATCCAAAATGGCTGACAATGTCACATGGTACAGTTCTTGTTTTTAATCATCCAAATGAATATCATAAACATATGTCCTTTTTCCAGATAATTCTTCTTTTCCAACGAATTGACACAAAGTCCAAAATAATTAAACTCAAACAGATAATACACAACTTAATATTACAATAAGCCCAAAATCTACTAAAGTTAGCTTCTAAAACACAGCTATATATATTGTAATTCCCTCGTAAACAAGAGGAATCATGTGAGTCTGGAAGGTCATAGAAAAGGTACCTTCTTCAAGTCACGTAGAGATAGAATGAACCAGAAGGAAAAATCAGCCACTAATAAAATGCTGTCCCCGAAACCAACCAATGGAATTGAAGACCTGTTGACAATGTCCAAAACAAAGTCAACCTGTTTATCAGTAAAGTACAGGTCAACTGAATTTTCTAGAAAAATTTCCCATTTAATGAATAATAAACCCTAAATGACAAATTTGGACTTAATAATTAAAAAATAAATAAATTTAAATCCAATAGCCGTAACAATATATACTAGTGAAAACCAATAACATCATGTTTATGTAATAGTGGCAGCTAATCACATCATGTTTATGCACTAGTGGCAATCAATAACATGTTTTTGAACTAGTTGCAGCCAATCACATCATGTTTATGTACTAGTGGCAGCCAGTCACATCATGTTCAGGTGTTAGTGGCAGCCAATCACATCATGTTCAGGTGTTAGTGGCAGCCAATCACATCATGTTCAGGTGTTAGTGGCAGCAATCACATCATGTTTATGTACTAGTGGCAGCCAATCACATCATGTTCAGGTGTTAGTGGCAGCAATCACATCATGTTTATGTACTAGTGGTAGCCAATCACATCATGTTTATGTACTAGTGACAGCCAATCACATCATGTTCAGGTGTTAGTGGCAGCCAATCATATCATGTTTATGCAATCTTAAATCTTCTGAGCAAACCATGCATATAATTGTAGCAAAAGAAAATGAATTTGACACCTTGAGAATTTTATGGAACATTTACGCAGATACTAGTATATCCGGAATAACACAAAAATTAATAATTAATTTAATAACTGTAGAGATGTTCAAAATATGAGTAAAATTTTCATATTATGTGCATTTAAGAGACAACACTGCATGATGCTTTAAACTGCCTGATGAAATTGTGCATGTGTGTGTGTGTGTGTGTGTGTGTGTGTGTGTGTGTGTTTTAAAAAAATATTGAGTGACTTATGAAAAATGTGGATTGCATCATTTTTCAATTACATTGTATTTGAGTTTGCACTAAACCTACTTTGGGATACAGATTTTTTTGCTTGATCAATTGTGAAAAAGAAGAAAAGAAGAAGAAAAAACCCCAAGAAATATGTTCTGTTTCTCATGATGGCAGGAACAAAACTAAATTCTTGTCAGCATACTGATGTTTAATTATCTGCAATATTTCATAATATTTTGCTTTCATAGGTGGAGTGTATCAGGTTGATTGTTTCACAAGACAATGTTGGTAACAAGATTGATAAATATCCACAACTGAGATTAAAGGAACTTGAAATAGACCATGTAGTAATGACCTATACATCATTACTGTGCAAAAGAAAGATGCAAATTGACCTTGTGGAAGAAAGTCGGTTAATGTCACACCAAATGATTCATTCATACTGCTTCTTAATGATATCACTAAATCTTCTTTCATTTTAGACATTAAAATGTCAGCTAATTGGCTAATTTTAGCAACTTTGGTCAAGAAAACTTGTCAGAAACTGTGTAAAGTATAGAGCAAATAAGGGATTTGTGGTATTGATTTAGTGTTTCCAGCATGTTCTATCATTGCCTGGTTTTATGTTTGTTTCTTTCATTAAGAATAAACAGATTGAATGATCTGCAACTGTAATGAAAGGATGAGGTTCAGTTATGACTTGATGGCTTCATACCAAAATTACTGACAAGATGTGAAGACTGATTGGTCACAATCAAGTACTTTAAAAAAAAAAAAAACATTGAAAATTGGAGTTTCCAACATTTTCATAACTTAATATTTTAAATAAGTAATAGAAAAATCCAATATTATGGAAAATATATACATAGCTATGCTAAAGTAGATACAAATTGTGTATTATATGTTACATTATGTTATACTCATAATAACAATAATAATAATAATAGTAATAATAATAATAATAAGAACAACAACAGCGATACAAATTAATGACTTAGTGACATAATTTAAGTTTAATAGAACTAATTATTAGGGCATAACCGATTAGCATTTTTCTACCGATTTCCGATTCCGGATTTTGGGCATGAAATTTTTCCGATTCCGGATACGATTCGATTAATCAGAAATGCTAAATCCGTATTTTTTTTCTAAAATATTTAATTTCCGTTTCCGGGTTTCTGGTATCTGGTTTTGCTGTGTCTAGCATGTTACTTAGTACTTTACCATATCCGGCTTCATTTCCGGTTTTTACCTGCCAGTTCAAATAGATTGTCTCACAGCGTGGTTGTGTTAACCATATTGGACTTTTCTGACTTCTTATTCAACTTTATTAACGCACTATCGAATGACACGCAGTGTTAGACACGGTGCTATAGAAATTCAACTTTATTATTTTTACTATCCGAATCGGTCGTTCCTGCCTTGTCCGACTCCGATTAATCGGAAGTTCATACTATCCGGTGGAATCCGATTTCCGGATCAAAAGTCGGTTATGCCCTACTAATTATCCCTGTGGCCTCCTTTTTTGCACATTTACCTAATTAGAACATATTTGTAAACACCATAATGAAAAAAGTCTTAATTCATTTTAGAAAGAAAACACAAAACAACAAAAAAATAAAATAATAAAAAGCCAGCAAAAGAACACAATATACAAGTTTATACCCCTTCCCCCCTAAAAAAGAAGTGCCCCCTCCCATAAATGAATTTAATGAAAAATAATCTTAATTTATAAATGGACATATTATATAGAAAATGTTATAAGAATGTGCTCCATGTATGTGTATACAGTACACAAATAGAAAGACAACGAAAGTGGAACTTTCGAGAACATATGCTTTAAGCTGTAATGTATTTGTTAGATCAAACATGTTCCTCTTTTCATGCATATTTTAATTATAATTCAACATATTTATACTTGCATTTTCTCTAACTGCCTTTGAGATTCTATTAGAAATTAGTACATGGTCCAAAAGAACATCAACTTTTTCATTAAGGTATCTTTTATGAAATTAATCATAAATTGGGAGTGTTGATTTGTTTTCTAGAATGAAATAATTCATTGAGATATAATGGAGCTATATTGTTTGAAAATTTGTACCTTATCCTTTCTCAAACTTATTTGTTCACTAGATGTTAACATTAAAATATAAGGATGTTTTCAGGAAGCTCTTTTTTGCAAGCATAATAATTTGTTTATAACTTTTGTCAGAATCGTTTCTGTATATAACATTACAGATGTCAGGCTTGGTTGTACAGAACTGTTTTGTAATATATTAAAGTAACATATGGCTTTATCTTGTTTAATAACCACATACATGAACTGACTTCATGACATGTCACTTGAATATGTTCATTACATTGCAGATTGTTGTCAACCATTTTCCCAAGTATTTTGTCATGGTTAACATTTGTAGACAAATTTCATTGAACTCAATCTTCAAATTGTTATATTTTAAATTTTGCTCTCGTTTTTGCTTTGTAGCCATTATTATGTTTACTTTCATGTCATTTTCTTTACACCAGGAATCTTATGTAAGTTCAGCTAATTGATAGGAAACTTAGGTGTTCAAACCAGTGGCACAATTTGCAGATAGGTCTGTAGAAAAGCACACTTGCCTATTTCCAGGCACATATCATTTACGAAAATGAAAAAGAGAATTGGGCTTTGAATTGATCTCTGTCGTAATTCAAATGTAACTGGTTCTTTAGAAAAACTACCATCTTATTTGACACACTGTTTTCTTGTTGTTAAATATGACATAAATCAATCAGTTGTGAAAACATCACATTGATATTATAGTGTTCTATTTATTGACAAGAATATCATGATCAACAAGGACAAAAGCTTTTTAGATCAACTGTTGTGGATCCAACTGATTTTCCTTTATCTAAGGCAGTAATCCATCTATCAGTCATGGAGATTAAGGCTGTCTAACCCTGAGAAATAGGTCTATCAGTCATGGAGATCAAGGCTGTCTAACCCTGAGAAATAGGTCTGTCAGTCCTGGAGATCAAGGCTGTCTAACCCTGAGAAATAGGTCTGTCAGTCAAGGAGATCAAGACTGTCTAACCCTGAGAAATAGGTCTATCGGTCATGGAGATCAAGGTTGTCTAACCCTGAGTAAATAGGTCTATCAGTCATGGAGATCAAGGCTGTCTAACCCTGAGTAAATAAGTCCATACAAAGATTGTCAGAAACATATTTTCCAAGAAGCTTTGGTTGGTAAGATTGATACTGTTCTGTAGTTACTGACACCATTGATTCCTGACTTTTGAATGGGGTAATATTTGCCAATTTTCATGTTTAGGGAGCATTAGGGTGGATGTGCTTAGATTTTGTAAGTAAGCTATGTTATCAAATTTTATATTTACTGCAGCTTTCAGGAGATATGGTCCAAAAGTATCTAGGCCATTATTTTCAATGTTTAATGGCACAATTTTATTATTATTAGTTTGCCAAAATTGTATAAATTTTCATTTGCTGTTTCTGTGATAAACTTTTTTGTGTCAGTTGGAGTTTTCTTTGAAAAGATGTTTTCTTGGAAGCTATACTGACGTGTACAATAATTCATTTGACATGTTTGCTATTTCAGCATGGTCATCAAGAATCTGGCATTTCTAGCTAAGCTTTTGTACTGCAATGAGGCAGTCTGGTGTCAATAAATAAGTTTACAGGCTTATAGTACAAGGGCTCATCTGTTTCTGTGGCCTGTGCTAAAGGCAATGCACAATTGGGTACAATTTTGAAGGCAGCTGATTGGGCTAATACCTGTACTTTCAGCAAATTGTATAACAAGCTGGTTGCAGACAAGAATGAATTCAGTAAAAAGGTGTTGTTAGCAGCCAGAATTTCATAATGGCCATGAACTGTATTGTACTGTACAATGTAACGTTGGGTTATCTGGTTTACGTAACCAACACATTTAAGTTTTCTTCTTCCTTTTATAGTTGTTGTTAATCAATTCCATAAATGGAAGCCTGTGCCTCTCTGAAATCTTATAGGATCACAATTCACCAATAGAATAAATGAATGTAATAAATTAAACTAGATTTACCAAGTCAAAGTTTGGTTATAACTTCATAAGTGCCTAAGTGATCACATGCCTACCTTTCATATTTCCCATATAGAACATTGAGGCTTCCATTTTGTTTACTCGCAGGACTAATAAGTCATGTGACCAATGTCATCTGATGCGATTACTAAGGCACTTATGGGGTTCATGAAATTACAGTCAAACTTTGACTTGGTAAGTCTAGTTTAATTTTCCAATTTCTAGCTAAGTGGATTTTGGATGACCTTGTGGAATGTTTACCTATACCTTGTTTGTTAAATATTTTCCACGTAGAATTCTTCTTGAAATTATTTTCCAAAACTGATTGACAATAAGTCTTCTTTGCCTCATTGATCATTCTAGTTAATTTACTTCTCCATATTTGATAATATGCTTTCTGACAAATAGATTTTGAAATAAACATGGACTTGATAGCATATAGAATGTTAGGAATTAACCATTCAGGTATATTGTCTGTTTTTACTTCAGCTTTTCAAATGTAAGATGTTCATCTAGCACTTGCATATAAAAAAAAGGGGGGGGGGTCCATTGTTTCAAGAGTATCATCCACATAAAAATTGTGGGGTTAATTATATCAAGAGTATCATCCACATAAAAGAGTGAGGTTTATTATATCAAGAGTATCATCCACATAAAAGAGCGAGGTTCATTATATCAAGAGTATCATCCACAAAAAAGAGTGAGGTTTATTATATCAAGAGTATCATCCACATAAAAGAGTGAGGTTCATTATATCAAGAGTATCATCCACATAATAGAGTGAGGTTCATATCAAGAGTATCATCCACATAATAGAGTGAGGTTCATTATATCAAGAGTATCATCCACATAAAAGAGTGAGGTTCATTATATCAAGAATAATCTCCACATAAATTTCATTTTCTAGTTCATCAATAGAGACATATTGAAATATTGAAATACATGCTTTGAATTTGATCTGTTAATGCATATCTTGTACACTTTGCGCTTTTATACCTAATATCTCCTGAGTGTCTCAGGGGAGCATAGAATATTTAATGGAGTTACTTTTTTGTTTGTTTGATTAGGATTTTTAATGTAGCTTTAACAATTTTTCCGTCATATCGCTATGATGTCTGCAGTGAGGCAGTTTAAGAATGATTGATGTCTAGCACTGGGGCATCATGCCACAGACAATGTACATGTAGCATGATGTCCCACCCAGTCATATTATCCTCAGACACCAGGCCGACCAGTCCTAACTAACCTCTTAAAGCTATGCACCATGCAAGGCAGCTGTTAGTACCAATTTTGTAAGTCTTTGGTATGACTGTGCCGGGGATTGAACCCATGACCTCCAGCTTCTGCTGTAGATACTCTAACATATTACCACCGGAGCAGTTACTGAGTTACTTATTTACTCATAAAATAAAGTATTTATTATTATTATTATTATTATTATTATTATTATTATTATTATTATTATTATTATGTGAAATTTGATATTCCTGTAACTTAATTTTAAAGATTTCTTGTTGCTTTGACATTAGTTTTAGCTAAATAAGCATGTGGCTTCTGAATCCAAGAAAAATTTAAATGCATGGTTGTGTATTTCACTAAGTTTTTTTTTAATGAATGAACAAAAGAAAACACAGCAAACAAAAGCTTTAAAGTTCAAGTTCATTTTTGGAATAATTATCTAATAAACTGTATAAATCCCATTTAGCCAGAATAACTGTACTTCCTAAAGGGCACATGGTACTAATTGTATGGATAAATGGTAACCAGCCTGGAAATGGGTGAATATATACCGGTATATTGTAAGTAATGTTTTAGGAAAAAAGAATCTTTCGAGAGTTTATCCTAGTTCTAAGTGGAAAAAAAGAGACGTTTTATTAATGGAATGTCAGTCCTCTAACAGTTTTGAGTTTGGAACACTCATTACTAAAATTAGCACCTGACTTTTTGGTGAGTAATTGAAAGTACATGTTTCAAACACATGCATGTCCAGAAAATGTCATGGCTCATATCCTTTCCCCATACACTGAAAATGACATTCGTGTTTCATCTATACTGATAAATATAGGTTTGACCATGAGCACTCAAAAATTTTAAGTTATTGATTTTTTAATGTCATGGTATTTGCATAGGTTTACTGGCCGCCATATATGGCCTATCATGTGCTGGAAAATGACATTAAACCCACACAAAAAACAACAGCACAGAACATGTGAGGAAGAGGACATTTCTACAACAAATATATCAACTTTTATAAGACTTTTAAGAATTCAAACATGACAGCTTACTCAAAAACTTAGTAAAAGTGTACATGGGTAATTATTGGCATTTTTTTAAAGGCATTGTTTAAAAGCATGTGTGTTGATTTTAAATGGCTTTGTTTATTTCTTTATTTTGAATGTCAAAGCAAGACAGTTGGAGCAGTTAAATTCCGTTTTTATTATTTATTGACAATTATTTATAAGTCTTGTTTGAGAATCACTATTGGTCAGGTATCTTAATCACTAATAAAATATGGCATATTATTCTTCTTATTTGCCAATGATGTCGTAGACCAGACTGAAATGTACAGACGGAAATAAACTTTAAAATGAGATACATATTATACAAGAATGGTGTGATAAATTGGCAGGAGTGCACATGAACTGAAACAAAACATGCATCATTGTTTCTTAAAACGGCACTCTGTTTGAACCTTTGAAATATGAACACAATGTGGTATGGTTAATAAAATGACTTCACTTTTGAAGTGCATGGGTCTTTCATCCCAAAACTGGACCTGGGCATTTCCATTTTGTAGTTCACCATTAAAGACCTTGCTACCATTTCCATTTTGTAATTTATCATTAGAGACATCCTTACCATTTCCATTTTCTAGTTCATTATTAGAGACATCACTACCATATTTCTATTTTGTAATTCATCATTAGAGATTTAATAACCATTTCCATTTTCTAGTTCATCATTAGAGCTCATCACTACCATTTCTATTTTGTAGTTTATCATTAGAGACAGTGTTACCAGTTCCATTTTGTTGTTCACCATTAAAGTCCTTGCTACCATTTCCATTTTTGAATTCATCATTAGAGATATCGTAACCATTTCTATTTTGTAATTTGTCATTCGAGACATCACTACTATTTTCATTTTATAGTTCACCATTAAAGACATCACTGCCATTTCCATTTTGTAATTCATCATTAGAGATAGTGTTACCATTTCCATTTTCTAGTTCATCATCAGAAACATCGCTGCTATTTTCATTTTGTAGTTCATCTTTAGAGACATCAAAAAACATTTCCATTTCCCAGTTCATCAAAGACATTACTACCATTTCCATTTTGTAATTCATCATTAGAGACATCCTTACCATTTCCATTTTCATCATTAGAGACATCACTACCATTATCATTTTCAAGTTCATCATTAGAAACATCGCTACCATTTCCATTTTGTAGTTCACCATTATAGACATTACTACCATTTCCATTTTGTAATTCATCATTAGAGACATTGCTACCATTTCCATTTTGTAATTCATCATTAAAGACATCACTACCAAATTTCCATTTTTAATTCATCATTAGAGACATTGCTACCATTTCCATTTAGTTATTTATGATTATAGAAAGTGTTACTATTTCCATTTTCTAGTTCATCATTAGAGTTCATCGCTACCATTTCCATTTTGTAGTTTATCATTAGAGTCAGTGTTACCATTTCCATTTTGTAGTTCATTTAAGACATTACTACCATTTCTATTTTGTAATTCATTATTAGAGACATCGCTACCATTTCCATTTAGTAGTTCATCGTTAGAGACATCGCTACCATTTCCATGTTGTAGTTCACCATTAAAGACATCGCTACCATTTCCATTTTCTAGTTCATCATTAGAGACCACTGCCATTTCCAGAGTAATCCAAGTTATAACCACTGTAATTATCATCACACATTTTCCCCTTAAGCTTTGTCTTAAAGTCTGTATTTTCTTGATCCTGACAATTGGGTCAAATAGCTACAATATATAACCCTTGAATGTTTCAGATGAGTTATAGTCTTAAAATGTTGTCTGTCTTTGTCTTGTTACTCAGCATTCCACGGGTGAATGGTTATTGTGGGTTTAAAGTCACTGATTTTGTGTGATAGTAACTGAACTATGAATCCTAATATTGTGTTACAAGTTAATGAAGCCATATTCCTGTATTTAATATTTGCAGTCTCTATCCGCAGCATTTTATTAAGGGTAAAAATGGTACTCTGGGCGGTGATGAAGGCCCAGAAGGGTTTTGTCACTCCAAGACCTCTGGTGCTGTGGTTTTGGCACCCCATGACCTCTGGTGTTGAGGGCAACCACCACCTGCACCCCTTGTTAGCATGTTACTTTTTACGGCTGAAATTACATTCATATTAAAATGGGTCTTCACTCACTTATCCTATTATATTTAGATTACATGAGAAGATCTTACTAGAAAACAAACACACTTTCTATGATTTGGCTTTCTCTTCTCAACCATTTTTTTCTTTTAGAATGGTTTTGATAGTTTTTTGGATTTGGGTGGTCGTAGTTATTACAGTTAATGGCAACATCTGAAGCATTTCTGAAAAACACTCTTTTTATCAGGATGATGTTTAAGATTATCCTTGATAATAATAATAATAATAATAATAATGAGGACTTTGTATAGCGCCTAATCTTTCGAAGCTCTAAGCGCTTTACACCATCAATAATGATATGACTACACTACAGAACAACAGATGACAAAAACAGTGAAATTGGAAATCATAAAAACATGCTGAAAACATATAAGATACAAAACATTATTAGGTCACTAAGTTTGTCCCTGCAGTCGAAACAGGTGAGTCTTGAGAGCACTCTTAAAAGGGACCACTGTGTCTTTGTGTCTAATTTCAATGGGCAATTTGTTCCACGTCGCCGGGCCCTGGTGTGCAAATGAGCATTGTCCATATGACTTTGTTTTCACTGTGTGATAAACACACAGTGTCAAAGTCAACAATGACTTATGCCTCAGTAAGAAAAAGTGAAATGTGACATAATTGTTCTTAAAAAATCAAATATCTCAGCAATTGTTTATTCTTGGGGTCTCAAGTTTTCTGTATACACATGAACTTGATGTTTAGTATTTACATGTTTTTTTCTGGATGATACCTTGTTTATATCTGAAATGAATGTTTTTGTTGTTTTGCATTTATGTCCATTTTAAGTGCAAGAATTGTTATACATGATGGTCAGTATGACTGATGGAGGATGAACCTGGGTAAACCCCAATAAGAACCTCCAACCCACAGAAAGCTACTGGAAACTTTCTCACTTACCCACATTGGTTGAGCAAGAAACTTGAACGCACACAGACAAAGGTGAAATAGCAGTGATTGGTAAAGGTGAGTACTTTAGATCCAAGCTAAAATGAATGAATACTGCTTTGGCTTCTCGCAAAGTAATAAATGATCAAAATTACAAAGAGAAGAATCTAGTGTTCTGTGGTACCCAAAACATTTCATTTGTAACAACCTAATGTGATTTTGGCAGGCTTCAGGCAGATAGGCCAGTGGTTATTTTGAATGCTGACAATCACATTCTTGTCCATTCACTAAACTGTTATTAAGTTAACTAAGTTTCATTTTTTAAATTTTCCGTGTCCACTATGGTTATTATAAGGTCACAGGCCAAATTTTTAGACACAATGTTTAAAATACTTGAGTACATACAAAATTCAGTCAAGGTGGGATGGTACTGGGTTGGGTGAGGATGTTGAAACGTATAGCAAATGGGAATAACTAACATGTTTTTATACTGTTTTATCTTTTTTCATCTCTTTCCTCTTTCTGTACTGATATTGAATGATGGAGTTAAAGATATTCCCCTTCAGAAAAATCTCACCAATTAACATGAAAATATGGAAATTGGGTAGATTTTGCAAGCTCATGTGTGTAGTTTGTTAGATCTTGTGAGCAAAAGGCAAAACTAACCTGATTTTCACATGTGCAGAGATATTACTTACATGCGAATTTAAATTTTCACATGACAAAGTAGAACTTAGAAAAGATTCCATTCCATTATGTATAACCATGCTTGAAAATAAGGCAGAGTTCCAAATTATTATGTGAACTATCACGTGAGAAAATTGGACTTTGATTCTGATTTTAAATTTATTAAAAGTTGGATTTTCTCATATAAGTTATCACATGGGTGATTTGGACTTGTATATTTTGTGCAAATGTTGAATGTCGTTTCTATTTTGCTGTTGCTTTGTTGTTCTTTTTGTTAATTTTAAAACATCTGTTTATTTTCTCACAGTGAGTTTTATTTTTGTTTTGACCCAACAGTCTCCTTTATATTAACATATTAATTTTCGTTTCACTGTTCATGAAAAGAATTGAGCATAAAGCATTCAGCATTAAGGGCTTGTATAACCATACATATTTCTACATATTTCTATGATAGTAAGAGTGTGGACATTGTTAACAAAAGAAACCAATATCAACATCTAGTGATGTCTATGTTGGTACTGATCTTAACGTCCAGCACGAAACAGAAGACATCGATGTGAGTTTATTTTAGAAGCATTTTAGAAGATTCAAAGATTATGAAGGATTGGTTCTTTGCTGAGAAAGAGGTAGGTTATGTTTACTCATTTCTTTTTACAATTTTCGCATATGTAATGATCAAAGTAGATTGCCCAAATCATCGACAACACAAGTGTTAAATAAATTTGGTTGATTTATAAATAAGCCAAGGTTTTGCTTCAGAATTTACTAAAAATATAATTCAACCTCATGTTGCCAAAATGATATCTACACCACATGATTATCAAATACTAATCGACCTCCTTAGTGTTGAAGAACACTGTCTCAAAACTTATTTATGCCTTACACAATTCAATTGTACAAAAATGTATGCCGCCACTACCCCCACCACCCCATAATTCTGCGGGTGCCTCAGTGAAGAGCACTTGCATTATCAATTGAAACAATTAGCAACTCAGCCACTCAGAATTGTAAATCCTATCAGAATTTGGACAAACATAAATGTTCTTCCAATAACATGTATTGCTGATTGGGTGGAGCAAGTTCAGCATACGTGATTGAGAACCAAATGCAGTAGCTTAATTCATGATTTTATTCCTAAAAGTCATTTGCCCTGTCGAGTCTCTTGATTGGTGGATTTAAAATAAAGATTTAATTGGATAAGGATTACAGCTTTTCTTAATCAAGGATTATTTTGCAAACTAAATATTTTCCCCATTTCAGTGCATTCTTTCTGTTCTGAATATATGTTTTAAAAATGATCAATTATACTAATCTCTGATGTTCTTTTTACATATTAAACTTCTTGAAGGTCACAAAATTTAAATCAACTCAACAAAGTTAGCAATCATTTGAAAGAATTACAAAACATTGATAGCAACAGAAATAAGTCAGACAAAACCCCTTTGTTATGCCAGAGGAAATTCCAACTCCAATAAATGGTATATATTAGATGCATCAGATATTTTTGTTTATGTAATACACATGATACATACGCAGTTCAGACTCTAAAATTTGTCCCCCCTCCCCCCCAACATTTAAAAAAAATAAAAACGATATAAAAATTGGAAACTAGATTTTGAATTTCATTATATATTGCAAATCTAAATATTTTGGAAAAATTTATCCTAAAGGTTTAGGAGAAATCTCACTGAGGATTGTTATGGAAGTAGAGATGTCAAAATTTTGGGAAATTTATACTGGTTACCCATCAGTCGTAATGTTCGGTTACCAGGGTACACGATCAAAAGGAAATTTTAATAAATGTGAAACTGAATTGCTTTGTTGTAGGTTCACATTTGCCAACCCCAAAAAGAGGTGTAAGCATAATAGAAGTGGAAAAAATCCTAATCTTTGCATAAAAAGTTTAATTACAGAAAACTCTCAAAAATGTACATTTAATTTTGCCACATGTCTCGATCTGCAGTTAATTTTTTCTGTCACAAATCAGCTAATTATTATGTGGATTAGTAGTAAGGATGAGATTAGACACAAATGAAATTTATAAATTATTTATGTATAACACTCACTTCAACTAGTCAACATGTCTACAATACCTTTCGCGAATATTCGTCAAGTCCACATATGATGATTGTTGTATTATCCTTGTCCTGTCATGCTTCGTCCCATAATGACAGTCTGGTGCAACGTGTTTTAAAAATCTTTCTTCTCTTTTTACCGTAATGTAATCGCATTGATGCATCTCGAGAGGGTGGGTGGGTAAGTTTTTAAAAATATATATATCTGGCACCATTTATTTTCAATTAAGGCTGGTGTGCAAAGTGTATAGTAAGATAATAGAATGAATATAGGGTAAGTGGTTTCACATTCAAGAACCCGTCTGTTTTCTTGGAACAGTTTGATGTAAAATTAATTCAGAAGTTACCAAATTTTACAGAACTCGCAACTTTTTATTCAATTTTTTTTCTTCAATGTTTTTAAATAAGAAAGCTTTTATTTTATATTATTTATATTTAAATATTTTAGTGAAAATGTCAGTCTCAGTGACTGTATAGATGTCCATTTCGTTCATTTTTTCCTAACATGGTTTAAAAAGTGCAGGTTTACTGTAGCCAAGTTTTTATGTTGCCTTTGCTGTGACCAAAAACATGTCTTGGGTTTCCTGCTAATAAAATGGGTACAGTAAACCAACATATAAACAGCAGCCCTGGCAGCAAACGCTCACTCTTGAGCCACGAACTGCAGGCAAAAAGGCATTCATTAAACTGGATATTTATATTGTGCTTGCTTTTATTTGAATTTTAGTATGCATTTAAATTTTGTTTTGTTGAATATGTTTAATCAGTACTTACTATCAGTTTTCAAATGGTATTGACCTAATTAATGTCATCAGGATCCCAAAACAAAAGTGTTTCAGTCGCCAGAAAATTGGCGCATGAACCGTGGACATGCATGAATTTGTGACGGTCAAGGTTGAAATGTCAGCGTTGATTTTTAAATAGGTTGTGTGAGAAATGATTGTATTATTATTTAGTTCATGTGTGACAAGTAAATTGTAAGCAACCATATGAGCCCATGATAATGAATAAATGCATAACTACAAGAGCCTCAAATTGTAATCATTAGTCTGTCTCGATCTGAACTTCAATTTTTATTTTTTATACTGGTACTTGGTTGTACCCAGGTACCCATTGGCATCTTTATGCAGAAGTACCAGTAGTCAAATTTTGAATATGTGATGAGACTTGCAGGTATCTTATCAGTAATGCAGTTTATATGTTTGGTACTGAACTACTGTACTTCTATTGGTAGAGCAGATAGACTCATAGTGAAAGGGATGCATTTTTAGACTGGGTCAGCTACTAAGTGTTGTCCTTGAGAAGATGGTTGGTTCCTATTTTCACAGTGTGAGATAGACACTGTGTTAAAAGTGCCATATAATCCAAACAACAATTATGTATTTTGACTTTACCTTGTCAAATGAATCTTCAAAAATCCAGCTAACAGAAGTATAAAATGCCGTGATCAGATGCCGTGCACCAACTTTTTCATTTCCATTTCAGGTTTCATTTTTCAACAGTTCAAAACAGAGCCTGCTAACTTAAATTCGGTGGTCAACAGGAAGTGCATCGATTCAAAAAGAACAAGTGATTTTTAAAAAAAAAATTTAAGGGTTTAACGCCATTTTTCAGCACACAATAGGCTATATGGCGGCCATTATTATTGGTGGAGGAAGAACCTGGGAAAACACCCGGAACGAACCACTGACCCACGAGAAGCTACTGGCAAGCTTTCTTACATAACTACATTTGCTGAATCTTAGACTCGAACCCACGCAGGCAGAGGTGAGACGGCAGTGATCCGTAACGGAAAGCGCTATAGACCACTCAGGGTCCCAAACAAATGATAATAGTGTTGCAGACTGGGATATGAATGTATTTTTATATACATGATGGAATTCAGAAGCAGTAATGTTAATTATACATTTTGTTGACTTTTATTTTTTTGGAACAGTGAAGAATTGTTTTCACGTGAAGCAAATTTCCTGCAGTATATTGTTTCAATATGATCTTAAAGTTTGTAAAATGAATGTGGTGTATTAAATATTAAAATTGGCAGTTGGTGGTGGGGAAAGTTTTGCTTAATTTGATACAAGTTTGCATTTAAGCACACACACATGCACTAGTTGTCATTTGTTTCATGTGAGAAACCTTATTAAAAGATTAATACATTTCTTTGCATGTTAAAATGCGCATGAGACTAACCTGAGTTTGATCTCGTGTGAGACTCATGTGCAAAAGTATAGGCAGTTTCAGTGTGGGTTAGAATTGACTATAACAACTTATATATGCATATAATTCCAGTTGACATTACTGGCTCTGATCTGTTACCCAAATACACTAATTTCTTGTCATCTATAATTTATGTATCAGTCTGCATCAACAGAGACCATGACTATTCAATTACAGCTAATTGATTTAGGTTCTCTATGATTGAAACATACCCTCCAGCTCATCATCACATGGCTTTCAAGTATTGTTCCTTCCATATGGAAGTGATCCAAATGTAATCAGGTCTAATAGTTATATATAGGTAGTGAGAAGTAGTTAATATACAGGGTACACCAGAATATAAAAGAAAATGGTTGTGTTAGTTGTTTTTCTTAAAAGAAAGGTGAGTCTTTTTGCTATCTTTAAATCATATTGGTTTTGTTATTGGATACTTTTTTGTGATTTTTTAAATGCATTGTATCAAGATGTGAAAATATGAATTTATTACTTGATAATTCTATCTCATAATCCCATTCTGTGGAAACTATTTTTTGTGGAATTAATTGGTTGGACAAGAATGGTCTCTTGGATGGTGTTTAGTATAATTTCCAAGCTAAGGTATATTTATTTCATGAAACACAAACATTAAGATAAATGGGAAATTTTTTAGTACTGTGATACCAGGAGTCTTAAAAGGGTTTTCTGCATCCATGAGACTATAATAATAAACTAGCATACATGTAAATTACATCAAGTTTACAATTATGCAGATTTTATAGATAATGTGTTAATTCAGGTCTGTGTGTATGCATGCGCAGGTGTAATAGTAATAAAGTGTCATGCAAGTTGTTAGTGAAATATGTACCTATATATATGCACTAGTGCTGTTCAACTAATTTAAATGAAATGAAATTCATTCACTCATTTATTCATTCATTCATAATAATAGTAACACTAATAATGATGATGATGATGATGACAATAATGACTTCTTTTAGGGATTTTGTTAACAAACCAATCTTCCATGAGGCCTTCTGCAATTACATGTAGATGATCTAAGATTTGTATAGGTGTTATTAGACTTTTAAACTCAATACTGTGATTTTATTCAGAATATTGCCATCTGTACCTTTTATATTTTACCTTTTACAATTTTACACTTCTTGGTGGGATTTAACCTGCTAACTTCTTGTGCAATTTTTACATTTTTGGAGGACAACCTTTTGTTGGCAGTGTTTCATCTTTAATGATGAATTTATTTAACATATGCCTTCAACATATACTTTTTCATTGTCACATGGCTATGAGACTGCATGGGAGTTATCCTTCTGTATATATATATATATATATATATATATATATATATATATATATATATATATATATATATATGTATATATATATATATGGTCTGGAATGGTTTTATCAATCTTTTAAATGTATTAGGAACTAAGCGAAATCTAAACACTGAAATGAACTATTAATATACATAATGTTACAAGCAGTAACTAGCCAGTATTGTGCTGAGCTACATTATATACATACATACATACATAATTACATACATACATACATAATTACACACAGACAGAGAGACAGGCAGGCAGAGAGAGAAACAATTCATTTTAATGCATATAAATTTTCATGATTTTAATTTGTGGATTTTTCTGTGAAAAACGTAACATATTTGTAATTCATTTAATGGATTAATCTCTGAAAAAACAAAGGAACAAAGATGCAGACAGTGAAAATTTTGGGTTTGGGTGGTTTAAACAGTCTGAGTACCAATCAAACACCAGTCAAGATTTTTCCATTATGTTGTTGTTCAGTCAAGATCTTTCCATTATGTTGTTGTTCAGTCAAGATCTTTCCATTATGTTGTTGTTCAGTCAAGATTTTTCCATTATGTTGTTGTTCAGTCAAGATTTTTCCATTATGTTGTTGTTCAATCAAGATCTTTCCATTATGTTGTTGTTCAGTCAAGATCTTTCCATTATGTTGTTGTTCAGTCAAGATCTTTCCATTATGTTGTTCAGTCAAGATCTTTCCATTATGTTGTTGTTCAGTCAAGATCTTTCCATTATGTTGTTGTTCAGTCAAGATCTTTCCATTATGTTGTTCAGTCAAGATCTTTCCATTATGTTGTTGTTCAGTCGAGATCTTTCCATTATGTTGTTGTTCAGTGAAGATCTTTCCATTATGTTGTTGTTCAGTCAAGATCTTTCCATTATGTTGTTGTTCAGTCAAGTGTTCAATGTTAAATAGAGCTGACATAGCTAACAACACCAAGCCATGTGTTTTTTTTTAAACACATCTGTTGTTGACCTTTTGCTTGAACCACTGTCTTGAAGATGCACCATCAGTAATATCCAACACAATGTCCCTAAAATTCAAATTAGATATCCATGCGAAATTGTGAGAGATTTTACCTACCATAGGTGACATTGATTATCCTTGACATGTTGAATCAACAGTTAAGTGATTGCTTGATGCTGCAGAAGTTTATGTGCACTAATAGACTTGTTCAGTGTTATTTAGTGGCTGTTTTGTACAAAACTAGTCTGCAATACAGATATATATATATATATATATATATATATATATATATATATATATATATATATATATATATATATAATTCAGGTTATAGAATATTTAATTCATACTCATTGGAGATTTGAACCCAGGTCCACAGGTAAACAATACCCATTCACTTACCTGCATGCATCATTCCATATTCCATAATGACTAATTTCATCATCACATAATGGAAACTTTTTGAATAGAAAGTGTTTTTATTCATGACTAAAAGTATAAATGCTTGCTGTTGCCATCATTTTAAAGTTTAACATCTTCCTCCAATATATTGTATAAATACTGATTATCATTAAGACAAGAGCCATGGGTGTATATGGTAGTTTTAGTTTAAAGGAGTTTAAGCGGTCAGATATTGTAATGTTAGAAACAAATACTACCTATGGTAGTTCACATCTGATACTGATAAAGATTCTGACCCATAGGAGTTGGATTCTGTGTTTGTCATCACTGTTGTTTTGATAAACTATTGCCCTGGTGTGTGCAAAACTACCAATTTGTTCTCTGTAAAGAGTAGTGGTCTTGAGCCCTCAGCATGGGTGTACATTAAAAATTGGCTGGGAATCTACTTTGTGTTGGCTGTTATGATTTGGAACTTTTGTACCAGGTAACACTTTCATTCTGGCATTTATCAACATTTATGTTGATATTTGAGTCAGATGGATTACATCTGTGGGTATATCTTAAATAACAGACAATTGTAGAGAAAATTAATACTAGCTGCCATGTATAGCCTATCATGTGCAGAAAAATGGTGTTAAACCCTACAACAACAACTTGAATTATAAATACATGTAGATAAACATTGCATATAATTTTCCTTTATTAAATAATCAACAGATATATTATGAAGTGAGGTCCATTTCCAGATCAGCAGCATATGTGTGTATTGGTATGAATTTTAGTACTTGCCACTTTGGAAAATCAGACATTATTTTCCTGACCAAGATTTGGAAACTTGAAAAGATTGTTCATTGAATAAAAATAATATGCTGTTTGAATATTTGTTTAATAAAAGACTTCATCATAAAATGGCAATAACAGGGTTTCAAGGAAATTAATTTTTCATTTGAGAATATTTCTTTTAAATAATAATGTTGCAGTAAAAAATACCCTCAGTTAATGTGCAATATTGTTATAATGAAGTTACAGGCATTGGATTCTAACTTTTCTTTGGATTGTGTTGCTGCAAGTTTTCATTGCCAAACTACACAAATTGGAATCAGTTCATTTCTTTATTTGAGTGGATTTTGACTTTCGTTTAAGAACAGGACTGTAAGTTGGCTATAAAAGCACTGTGTTCTCTTGTCTTAATGCCAAGCAACTTTGGTTATCAGCTTGTCATTGCAGATACAAAGAAAATAAATTCTGGAAATTTCTTTGAATACATTTTAGAGGATGTGATTAGTAGAATTGATAAATAGGATTTATAGTGCATTTTGAATTGGAACTGATGCACAACTTTTGCAGGTTATTTATATATCTAAATCTCACTGACTCATTTGTTCTGTGTTAAAAGCAGTATGATAAGTGAGCATTTTGGTCTAATTTTAGAAATTTAGACAGCAGACTGATTTTAAAATTAAAGTTATTTGTAAATTCATTTCAACACAGTGGTCTTTGTTTTTAGACCCACTTGTGTGCGAATTATGAAGGAAGAGGTGTATTTGAATATTTAATGCTGCTGGGACTGTTAAATAATGGCAAACAACTTCATGACTCTTTTACAAAGCACTAAGAATATTTGCAGACAGTTTTGTTCAGTCTTGGGCAAACAGTAATCAGGGGGTTTATTCTGGGAGACAGCTACAAGTTTCACTAAGTGGGGGATGATTATTCAGTGGCTAATTGCAGGGCAAATGCAGTACTCAGTCAATAAAGACATTTGAGGTCAATACATAAAGGTAGACTGTGACAAAGAAGACTGGTACTGAATTATACCAAATCATACAAATGATGTTGAGTAAGATTTTTTCTTAAAACCCATGTATCATGCAGCAGGGATCTATATATGTGATGAAGGGAGAATTTCTTTAGTCTCCAGAAAATAGCAATTTTTTAATGAAATTTAGAATTTGGTTTAAACAAATAAAAACTGTAATTGAGTTCGATCCATGTTTTTATATTTGTATATATTCCTCAAAATGTAAAATTATATGACCATGTACAATAGTCAAGAGCTAAACCAAATTGTAGGATTTCTAGACTAGTAAAACCTTTTGTAGCTGATTTCTGTGAAACAGAGGCCATCCAAAGGTCTTAACACATTAACCCTAAAAGGTTTTTGTTGTTTTTGGCATGAAATGTGAGTAAGAAACACATTTTGGGGGCTATTTTTGAATACATCCTAATACATTGATTTCCAAGTGATTTTCCATGCACCTGATGCCTCCATTGGTTATTTGATTGGGCATGAGCAGAAGGGGTAAAGTTGGAGGTTTTGTTTTGTTTGTTGCTTAACAGACCCATCATTTTCATATAGAGACTACTCTTTATTCCAAATGCATACCTTATCCTACTTTTTGCACAGGTTCACCTGTCTGTGTGCAGTTCAGACCAGTCTGCCTTAGATTTGAGGCCAAAAAGTCTAAAATCGGGACACAAAATCAGATTCCAAGCACAGACGAATTTTGGGTGAAAAAAATGGGTCCAAAATATTAGTTTTTCCCTCTGTATTTTTAGTGCAGCTAAAATGTCTAGATTATTTGGTATCATTGTATGGCTAAATCTGTCTGCCTTTCTTTAATACCAACCACTTTAGCATATCATACATGACCTTGATGCTACACTGAGCTTGGAAATAGGCTACTACCTCCTACTACCCATAAATGCAGTGTCAGGGTAAATTTGTTTAAAGATTTGTTGATGATATAACTTTATATATAAATTGACTAACCATCCACTTTGCTTTCTCACTACATTTGTACTGCATATACACAATTAGGGTTTCTAACAGCTGTTCTACTGTTAAACAGCTGTTTTTTGGCAAAAAATCAAAAAATCAAACAGCTGTTTTTTTCAGAACTGATTTTACTGTTTTTTCTTTAAAATCTTTGCTTAATAAAAAATTACAATTAAATGTAAATTGTTTAAAATGTTTTTGCCAAATAATAGAAAAGTGAGGTTACATAACATGTAACGGTTTTTTTTTCAAATCCTTTCTCGAAGTGTGTTCATAGCTGGAAAAATTTCGTTGAGGCAAGTTCACGCCAAACTCACCAAACATTTTTTGCCACGAACTTGCCTAATAATATAAAAATTTATTATTATTTTTTAGTAATAATCAAATAATATTTTTAAAACAAATATAATACAATCTAAGTAAATTATTATATAAATAAGTTTATAATATTTTACATGTAATAGATTCTAAAAATAAATAAAATACAAAATTACTTATTATTTATAAATCATAAATTACATTTTAAAATTGCATTATAGTTATAAGAAAACATACATTGACTGTAATAGTGATTCTTTGGTATCTACATTCCTATGTTTTTTCTTTAATAGTTTTTCAGTTTTATTTGTACTTTTCACGTATTTTAGAAAACGACACTGCTTTTTTTCTTTTTTTTGCAAGAAAATAAAAAACAAGATTTAAATATTAAACCTGATATTTGAAATCCAATCCGGTACCATGCCTCAAATAAATTAATCATACACAAAAGATTTTAATACTCTAGTTTCTCAGATTTTAAACCCGTTTTAGATAATAGATTTTTCATTTCCAGCATAATTGTTTTAAAAAAATGTTTTTTTTATTTATTTTTTATAAAACAGATGTTCTGTGATGTATGTATCAAGGCAAAGTTTGTCAATCAATTGATATTTTGAAGAAGGAGTGTGTCACCAAACATAAATCCAAGCGGTGTAAATAATATTTGTGTATTTTACTCGTTGATTTTTTCCTTTTTGCTATCAATCCCGTGTTACAGCTACAGAGACTTAAACTCCGCAGGAAGAAATAGCAAACAACAAATAAACAAGTTTTGCATAATTAAAAATAATTATTTATTTCTCAAAATACAGGAGTGAAAGAATCCCTATATTGGGTGTTAACTTATGCTAATATATACGGTCCAATATTGTCAGGTGTTTACTCTTGTAAGTTTCATTCGTGGGAATGGAGATCCTATTTTGCTTGTTGAGAAAATTTATACAGCATTCAGTGATCATTCTTTTGGGATTTAGGAAGCATTGTCATTGTGAAAATAATCTTTAAAAGTTTCATTTGCAAATAATCAGCAGGTAATTATGCAGTTTAAGTAACTGTTGCATAAATATTAATTGTCTGAATTTAAATCTAGCCATGTCTGTATGGGATCATGCAGTAAAGCGAAAAAAAATGCAAAAACTAAAGAACTTGAAGGTCAGTGCAACCGATGCAATAAAGTCATAAAATGCTCAGGAAACTCAACAACAACTCTAAAGAGCCATCTCAAGACACATGGAATAAATTTCGACAGAGAACAGCAACAAGAACCAACATCCAGCAAAAATGTTGTGAGCGAGAAGCCAACTCCCAAGCCAACTCTTACAATTGATGCTTTTTTGAAGAAAATGACTCTTAAGGAGATTGTTACTGACATGGCCACGGAAAACATTACAATTCGTGCGATAACAAGGAACAAATACATCCGCCAGTCAGTATCGAGAGATGGTTTTAATCTTCCAAAAAATGAGACTGGCGTAATGAAATTAATTCACGACAATTTTGACGATAAAAAGCTTCTCATGGTTCGCAACAACAGGGAACTGTTAAAGAAAGGCGCAAAGTTTAGTATTTCGGTTGATGAATATACCAGCTCAAGGAATCGTCAATATTTCAGTATTAATTTGCACGAGAATATCAATAGGAAGACAATAAAAACTGGATTAGTTCGCATTCTTGGATCTTGCTCAGCACTCGACATGATTGAAATTGTCAAAAATCATGTCAAAGATTTTGGATTATCGTTTGATCATGACATCGTTGGATCGACTCTTGATGGTGCTTCGGTCAATAAAAAATTTATTCGACATGGACAACTTTGCTTGAATCACGGCATTCACCTTAGTGTTTGTGACACATTATTTCCAAAGAAAGCTATAGAAGAACCAGAATTTGATGATTCGTTGCTGGGGTTGCTGGATAGTGACGAAGTTGCTGAAGATGACGATTTCGATGACATTGCTGATGTTGACTTTATTGAAGACACTTATGCTGAGGAAGAAATTGACTACAATGAAATTCTTAAGAATGCATGCAAATTGATCAAATTTATCAAAAAATCTTCAGTTAAAAATCAAGTATTCCAAGACAAAGTCTTCGCTGAGCTTGGACATCATAAGGAGTTGCATTTGGATTTCAAGACTCGCTGGAACTCTATTCCAACAATGCTAGACTCCTTAATTCAGACAGAGAAACCTCTTCGTGAGACACTTTTGGAGTTTGAGGCAGAAGAATATATTAATTGCGTTGATTTTGAGGCATTGAAAGTTCTGAAAAATGTGCTAGAACCAGTTGAGCTTGCTGTCAAAAATTTAAGCAAAGAAGATGCTACATTGTTGTCTGCAGATGTAATAATCAAGTTTATGCTTCGATCATCGATCATGAAATCAGTCGAACGCTTCATGACAACATAAAGCGACGCATTGATGAGCGAATTAACAACGATGTTATGAACCTTTTACCTTCACTTAAAGATCCTTCTATTTCGCCATAAAAAAAACACACATATTTGCCGCCAGTCTTGCTTCTCGCTTAGTCTGTGTTATTGACGATTACGATGATGATGATGAAGAGAAACAATCTGAAACTCTTTCAAATGATGCCGAAGAAAGAACAATGTCACTTCAAGAGGAGCTGAATTTGAAACTTCAAGAGAGTACCACCACCACTAACGCTGCTCAAGATAAATTCAAATGGTTCAAGAGTGAATTTGTATTGTTTAAAAACACTGGTAAACGAACAGATCATCTTCAAAAGCTTTATGATGCTCTACTATCGATCAAACCCACTTCAACTGACGTGGAACGTGTTTTCTCCGTGAGTGCTAGCTTTTGCACTAAAATCGGATCTCGCTTATCTGACAAATCGCTGAATGCACTGGTCTTCCTCAAATTTTTTTTATAATAAGTTGAAGAAGTAAAAAAAAGTTTTTTAAAACATGTCATTAAAAACATATAAATAAAAAACTTTGCAGAACAAATTTTTTATTTTAATGCATTTTAAGGAAAAACAGTAAAACAGCTGCTAACAGCTGTTTTTTTGGAAAATAAGAAACAGTAAACAGCTGTTTTTTTTTAAAAAGTACTGTTTTTGAGAAACCCTATACACAATGTCCCTAGTTGGTGATTGTTCATTAAAATTGTCTGTTTCTTATGTCCATATATAATTATAGGTTATTATCAATGCTCTTTATGTGTGTGTGTTGACACATGCATGTGTGCATAGCTATGTACATGTACTTTGAATATAAATATGCATATAATAGAGATCTAAAGGAGGATTAATTCCATGCAACTAATTGTGTCACTCTCTTTAAATAAGGTGTTACTTATTATTATTATTATTATTATTATTATTATTATCTACACTGGATTCACGAATAACCATAGCTGATATAATTTGAAATTTCAGTATTTTTGAAAAACTTGCTTTTTTCAGCTTAAAATGATCAGATATATAACTATGTGGTTTTTTGCTCACCAGGCCATTAGGCCAAGTTAATTCAGATGTGTCATCCTTCATGTTATTTACAGCTTCTTTTAAAAACATTCCACAGATTTTAATAAAAGATTTATTAAAAAGCATCATGGGAAATTCAATGAAATGATGCCAAATAAATTACAATGGTTTAAAATTGTCTTCTTTAGGTTGTATTTTATTCATCACAACTTTTGACCTTTTAACTCTGAGTGTGTGTTTTAAACCTTTGTCTTCACACAAACTGAGTTGCTTGTTATTTTCATTGAAATTTTTTGGTTAAAACCTAGTTGTGCATCCACCCACTGTTTCAGACTTTAGGCTATTTGTGAAAATCTAAATGGTTTTGAAAAACATCATGTGGACAAATCAAGAAATTATTATTTGATTATCAATCTGTTAGCAAAAACCAGAGACTAATAATTGATCCTGAAATTACCATATAACAGTTTCTAAATATTCAAAAACACATAATTAAATGAGACTGATTACATACATAAATTTAAGTTTTTTCTTGAAAGTATCAAGAAAATTACAGAAGACATTACGAGTCTTCTTTTTAACTGCACAGTTATGAAGAGAATTGTAGCCATGTTCTAGTGTTAGGAAAACTTGAAAAACGAAAGCACATATTTGTTTAAAGTTGATATGTTTACTGAAAATTTGATTCATGCAAAATAGGGGTCCTCATGTGAGCATGACTTAGAGCATTAGCCAAAGATACAGCAGGTGGTGGAGTCAAACTTCGATCAAGTCATACCAAACATTTATAAAAATGGTACTAACAGCTGCCTTGCTTTGTGCTCAGCGTTAAGTAGTTAGTGTTAGGACTGGTCAGCATGGTGTCAGGATAATGTGACTGGGTGGGAAATGATGCTACATGATGCCCGTTATGTGACCAGTGTGCTTATTCAGAAACTGTGACCCATTAAAAGAAAAATGAAAAATTGACAGTGTTTTCTATCAAGTGGCCAAGTGGTTTAAAACTCTCAATGTTACGGATCACTGCCATCTCACCTATCTGCGTGGATTCGAGTCTAAGATTTGGTTAATGTAGTTATGTGAGAAAGCTTGCCAGTAGCTTCTCGTGGGTCAATGGTTCTTTCCGGGGGCTTTCCCAGGTTCTTCCTCCACCAATAATACTGGCTGCCATGTATAGCCTATTGTGTGCTGAAAAATGGCGTTAAACAACAACAACAAAATGGATTTGAATTAGCTTTTTCTACTATGCCAAACAGCAATTTCCAAAATATGAAGTTAAACATGAGCCCTCACTGTCAATGCTCTCAAGATAAATACATTTTAAACTCAAATGTGAAAGAAGGCAAGTGATTTTTATGCAAAATACCTGTAATGACAGGACTGTTTTAATCATAGGATGAAATATGTAAAGCTCTCCTTATCATGTATTTTACACATTGATATAGACTACTACAGCCATCCCTGTTCATTAACATTATTGTAAGTTGGTCTGAAGTTGGCGTCATTGCTCAGACATTATATATGGTAATGTTTGTGTCTGGAATGATGCATTAAGCATAGATGTATATATTTCTCTTTCAATTTGTCAATATTTTCTTATTGTTTTAGTGGCTGTCCACATAAGACAATACACTCTGATTGGAGAGAGAGTGTCTGATGTGTGATTATGGGGTCTAGTTGGGGTGTAGTTTTTTTTGAAAATGTGATGCTATAAAAAACAACAACAGTGCCATCTACCACAGCTTTGCTAGCCAAGGTTCTGATATGTTAATCCTACCTACATCTTGATGGATCAATCAGATTTTTCAGCACTTTCCATAGCAACATCTATTGGATGTCATGAGTTGTCTCCCTTGTATGTAATGCCACCTAACCAGTTGTATGTAACAGCAGTGCATGTATGTGGGATGAAAATAGTGTAGGATATTGACTTCTAAAGTATACTTTGTAAAAAGTATGACTATGTACCAAAGAGAAGCCATTACATGTGTGTCTGTGGTAAAGAATGTATTTTTTCAAGCATGGACCTGAAGAAAAAAAAATCACTTATTTATGAGTTCATACCAGTTTTATTTGCCCCTTTGTCTTGATCACAAAAGTAATAGAGTTCAAATTTGAACAACTTGATTTTGATTGCATGTGGTTGCTTGCCACTGCAGCCAATGAAATTCACAGTCTGAAGCACTGAAATGTCTGATCAATCTGCCAAAGTGTAGATAGAGTTAACACATCAAACCTTGGCTAGATGCATCTACCAGAGAAAATATAAACTACAATGTTTGTAGCTTTACTGTATCACCATGGAGGAAGAGAACATTGAGAAATAATTTCATTTGATGAGAAGTCTACATCTTTGTTGCTTGGATTTTAGATCTTTTATGTCGACAATATTTGTCTTTAGAATTGGTTTCCAGAGCGCTAAAATCAGAATAACCAAAATATTTTAAAAAAATTATAACATAATTATGAACATAGTTTTTATTGGGATATGTTTTTTTATACAATTTTTTATAAATTGAACAATTTTAGTTTTGAAAAATGTTAATGGGGGTGAGATGTCAAACCTTTGGGACAATGCATATGAGGCAGGTCAGAGTTTGTATGTTGAAATGTGGAGATGGATATGAAGAAAATCTTCTAAAATTATGTGACATCATTTTTGGATGACCCTTACCAAATTTTTATATGACAGCAAAAGTCAACTCATAAAACAATATGTCCATTTAAATCCATCCTGAAGTTCAACAGATTAAACCATAATTAAAATCCTCTCTCCTGTTTATATGCATAACTTCATGATTTTAAGGATACCATATTGACCTCAATGCTTTTAAGATTACCATATTGACCTCAATGCTTTTATGATTACCATATTGACCTCGATGCTTTTATGATTACCATATTGACCTCGATGCTTTTATGATTACCATATTGACCTCAATGTTTTTATGATTACCATATTGACCTCAATGTTTTTATGATTACCATATTGACCTCAATGCTTTTATGATTACCATATTGACCTCAGTGCTTTTAAGATTACCATATTGACCTCAATGCTTTTATGATTACCATATTGACCACAATGCTTTTAAGATTACCATATTGACCTCAATGTTTTTATGATTACCATATTGACCTCAATGCTTTTAAGATTACCATATTGACCTCAATGCTTTTAAGATTACCATATTCACTTCCATGCTTTTAAGAATATTAAATTTACTGCCAAGCTTTTTAGAATATCATTCATTTATATGCTTTAAGAATACTATATTCACTTCCATGCTTTTAAGAATACTTCACTTCTATGCATGTAGTGATGCCATATACCCTTCTATACTTTTAAGAATGTCATGTAGACTTCTGTACCTTTAAGAATACCATATACACTTCCATGCTTTTAAAAATACCATATTTACTTCTATACTTTTAAAAATATTAAATTCACTTCTATACTTTTAAGAATATCATATTCACTTCCATACTTTTAAGAATACCATATTCACTTCCATACTTTTAAGAATACCATATTCACTTCCATGCTTTTAAGAATACCATATTCACTTCCATACTTTTAAGAACACCATATTCACTTCCATGCTTTTAAGAATACCATATTCACTTCCATGCTTTAAAGAATACCATATTCACTTCAATGCTTTTAAGAATACCATATTCACTTCTATACTTTTAAGAATACCATATTCACTTCCATACTTTTAAGAATACCATATTCACTTCTATACTTTTAAGAATACCATATTCACTTCCATACTTTTAAGAATATCATATTCACTTCCATGCTTTAAAGAATACCATATTCACTTCAATGCTTTTAAGAATACCATATTCACTTCCATGCTTTTAAGAATACCACATTCACTTCCATGCTTTTAAGAATATCATATTCACTTCCATGCTTTTAAGAATACCGCATTCACTTCCATGTGTGTAAGCATACCATATTTACTTCCATGCTTTTAAGAATAATTCACTTCTGTGCATGTAGTGATGCCATATACCCTTCTATACTTTTAAGAATACAATATTTACTTCCCTACTGTTAAGAATACCATATTCACTGCATAAGTCAGTCCCAGTTGTAAACAGCAAGGACCTGAACCTGCTTTCCCATGATGCAAAGATGATGACCACTTCACTTTGGATGGAAACACATTCCTGGCTTTAACATCAGATTACACCATAATAACCAATTCTTTGAGATTATGATTTTATAGTCCGATAAAAGTTTATATAAGTAAACCTGAGTTTGAACATTGGTATAGGTACTTGTCTGATTGTAATTCTTTTATGAAAGTGTATACCTATGAAATTTTGTCACAAAAAAATAAAATATTTACCATACAGAAATCACATCAACTATGTGCCCTGATTCACTTTAGAATGTTCATGAGATATGTTAAAACAGATGGCTCTTGACAAATATACATCTGCAAAGACACATGCTCCAAAATGAACTAATTTTCAACATTGGTAGTGTTTCTCAACCTGTTATATGCCAGTAATGATTGGTGTTGTTTTTCAACTAATTACAACATGTTATGTTTCTTTAACGATTGGTGGTGTTTTTCAACAGACTTCAACATGTTATATGGCAGTCAAGATTTGTAGTGTTTCTCTACAGACTTCAACATGTTATAAGGCAGTCAAGATTTGTAGTGTTTCTCTACAGACTTCAACATGTTATATGGCAGTCAAGATTTGTAGTGTTTCTCTACAGACTTCAACATGTTATATGGCAGTCAAGATTTGTAGTGTTTCTCTACAGACTTCAACATGTTATAAGGCAGTCAAGATTTGTGTTTCTCAACAGACACTAACATGTTATATGGTGGAAAAGATGATTGTGGGAAGTATGATTCAGTCAAGAAACATTCTGAATTAACAAGATTGAATTCTTAAAATAAATTATTGGATACAAATTTGAAGTTCTGTGTTCCAGTTTTTATCTTGAGAGTCTTATTTTTGAAAGCTGACATTCTATTTATATTGATAAGGTTGATGTCTCAGTTTAATGCACTGGCAGATCAGGATCTCTGTTGGCCCAACAGATATGGATCTCTGTTTAATGCACCAACATATATGGATCTCTGTTTAATGCTCCAACAGATCTGGATCTCTGTTTAATGCTCCAACAGATATGGATCTCTGTTTAATGCTCCAACAGATATGGATCTCTGTTTAATGCACCAACATATTTGGATCTCTGTTTAATGCTCCAACAGATCTGGATCTCTGTTTAATGCTCCAACAGATATGGATCTCTATTTAATGCACTAACATATATGGATCTCTGTTTAATGCTCCAACAGATCTGGATCTCTGTTTAATGCAACAGTAGATCAGGATCTCTGTTTAATGTAGCAACAGATCAGGATCTCTGTTTAATGTGCCAACAGATCATAATCTCTGTTTAATGCATCAACACATCTGGATCTCAGTTTAATGTACCGACATATCAGGATCTCTGATTATTCTACCATTGCTATCCCTCTCCAGTAAGATCTTTAGCCGCATCATTCTTCAACGCATCACAACAGCTGTGGACGGCATCCTACGCCAGGAACAAGCAGGCTTTAGGAAAGGCAAATCTTGCATCGACCACATCTTCACACTGAGGCAGATACTTGAGCAGTCTCATGAATGGAATGGATCCCTTTATGTGGTCTTTGTGGACTTTGAGAAGGCCTTCGACAGCCTGCACCGAGACTCTATGTGGAGGATCCTACGACATTATGGCATCCCCAAGAAAATTGTCAATGTCATCAGGTCCCTGTACGAAAACTCTGAGTGCAGAGTAATCCACAACAACCAACTCACTGAACCATTCAAGGTGGAAACCGGAGTGAAGCAAGGATGCATTCTCTCTCCAATTCTCTTCTCACTGGCCATTGACTGGATCATGTGCCGCACCACAGAGGGCAAGAGGCATGGAATACAATGGACATTGACCTCAATGCTGGATGACCTGGACTATGCCGACGACATCGGGTTGCTGGCAAGCAGACACCAGGATATTCAACAGAAGACACAACAGTTGGTACAGACAGCAAATACCATAGGTCTTCGAGTCAACATAGGGAAGACAAAAGTCTTGAGGAAGAATACTAGAGTGGGCAACCCAATCACCATCAATGACCAGCCTCTGCAAGAACTAGACGATTTCACTTACCTGGGTAGTAAGGTCGCCACGTATGGAGATAGCACAAGGGAAGTCGTCACAAGAATCGGCAAGGCCAACCAGACCTTCGCAATGCTGAAGCCCATATGGAGGACAAGAAACCTCAGTGTCCACACGAAGATCCGTATCTTCAAGAGCAACGTGTTGAGCGTCCTTTTGTATGGCTCAGAGTGTTGGAAGTCCACTGCGAACATAGAACACAAGCACGAAGTGTTTCAAACCAAATGCCTGCGACGCATCATGAAGATCTTCTGGCCAAACATGATCTCAAATGAGGAACTTCGGCACAGAGCGGGTGCAAGCACCATCTCTGAGATCATTTCAACTCGGCGATGGAGATGGCTCGGACATGTCTGCAGAATGCCTCCTGACTCACTACCAAGGGTGGCACTGAGATGGACCCCACAGGGGAAAAGGAACTGTGGCAGACCCAAAGAGACCTGGCGACGAACAGTGGAGAGAGACCTTAAGACCAGAGGCCTCACCTATCAGACCGCCCCTGCAATAGCTGCCGACAGACGGAAATGGTGCTCCCTTGCTGTTGCCTCAAGCACCAGACGGCGCAGAGAGGATTGATCGATTGATTGATTATTCTACCAACATATCAAGGTCACTGCTTATTTCATTGATACACCAGGATCTCTGCTAGATGCACTGATGGATCAAAGTTTATAGTTAATGCACTGATAGATCATGGTATCTATTTATTGCACCATCAGATCAAGGTTTCTATTTGATAGTACAGTAGATCAGGGTTTCTATTTGATAGTACAGTAGATCAGGGTTTCTATTTGATAGTACAGTAGATCAGGGTTTCTATTTGATAGTACAGTAGATCAGGGTTTCTGTCTAATGCACTGACAAATACGGGTCTTTAATTTATGCACTAACAGGTTAGGGTCTCTGCTTATTGCACCAACAGATCAGGGTCTCTGCACGATGTGACATTAAATCAAGGTTAATTCCAAATGCACTAACACATTAGGATATATGCTTATGAACCAACATGTCAGGGTCTCTGTTTAATGCACTGACAGATCAGGGTCTCAGTTTAATGCACTGACAGATCAGGGTCTCTACTTAGTATACTAATAGTTCAGAGCCTTTGCTTAATTCACTGTTACTGATCGTGGTCTTTGCTTAATATACAAAGTCATGGTCTCTGCTTAATACACTGATAGGTCACGGTCTTTGCTTTGCACAAAGTCATGGTCTCTGTTTAATACACTGATAGGTCATGGTCTTTGGTTAATGCAAATGTCAGGGTATATACTTAATAAACTGAAAGGCATTAGGGTCTTTGCTTAATGCAAAACTTAGGGTCTTTACTTAATACACTGATACTGGTCAGGGTCACTGCTTAATGCAAAAGTCAGGGTCATTACTTAATACACTGATAGGTCAGGGTCTTTGCTTAATGCAAAAGCCAGGGTTTCTACTTAATGCACTGATAGGTCAGGGTCTTTGCTTAATGTAAAAGCCAGGGTTTCTACTTAATACACTGATAGGTCAGGGTCTTTGCTTAATGCACAAAGTCAGGGTCTCTGGTTAATACACTGATAGATGTATGTCTGATTAACCATTCTTCATTGTACCGGGTAGTTATTTCTCCTGTATGTGACAGCTGAACATCATTATTCGCATGATCATTTCTGATATTATGACTTATTTTATATTTTATAAGAAGATGAAATGAATAACATTTTTATACCTAATT